>CM022708.1:4983648-5664718 GCA_012295165.1 Asparagus setaceus
CTGCAGTGAATCTGTGTTGCAAGTAAACCAGTTTTGCTCTTTTGTTGCTGTGGTAACAATGGGCAAATTTGTTTTGTGACTCACTAAATAAACAATGTATTACATTCCATATATGTTATGGTTTAATATTTAATTAGTATTTGTTACTTGTTGTTTATAGCAATGGAAGCAGAAGGTAGTTCTGGTGCACAGTCTGTTCAAGATGATCACACTTCATCTTGATGTACTTTGTATTTACAAACTTGTTATTTTGTGATAGAATGAGTATGTACTCTAATTCCTTTTTGTATGCAAACTTGTTATTTTGTATAGAATGAGTATTTACTTGAATTCCTTTTTGTTTACAAACTTGTTATTTTGTGATAGATTCATATTTTAGATTGCTAGTTAAATTTTATAAATTTTTCTATATATAATAATAATAATTAAAAAATTCCTTGCCGTATCCCCGTATCCTATTTTTTTGGATTTTGTCGTATCCCGTATCCGTGTCCGTGTCGTATCCGTGTCCCGTATCCGTTTCCGTGCATCATAGTCGGGGATATCTGGTAAATATCGGAATGTCATAATGAATGCTTCCATATATAGTATAATGCACTAAAATATGATCTCAACATACTTAATGAAATCAAAGCATACAAAATGTAAACAATATATGTTTAGGATCACTAATCAACCTTATAAAGACAAACAAAAGTACAAATCAACGTTGCAACATTTCATCTATTTTTAGGCTAAAATGTCATTTGATATAATGGGAAAATCATGATATCACGTCCAAAATTGCCAAACGCGGTATATTATTTTACGACAAGACATATAAAAGGATATATCGACCAACATATCAGCTGATATATCGGCCATATCAGGGATATATCACCCAAAATAGCCAAAAAACGGTAAAGGATATTTAGAGATCATATCTGTCGTGGCAAGCCTTGTAAAAGGATATATTAGACGATATATCGGGCAACATGAGGGATATATATTTAAAACAATGATCGTATGACAGTAACAAAAATAAAACCAAGAGGAAAAACATCAGATTCGATCTCAAATATGTTCATGTATAGGAGCTAAAGAAGATCCTCAGCAGTCCATGACAAGGCATGAAGCAATGATCTAGTTGTTACTGGGAAGAGCTGAATAAAACTGGAAAAAGTTTACCAAGAGAAGCAATTTGTAAGATCAGCAGTTTTATGGCAGCTGCAGGAGATAGTTCTAAGCCATTGCAATTATTTCATAATTTACTAGACTGGTTTGCTTCTTTCAGAAACAATAACTTTTCCAAGTAGACTTGTCTGCTGCAGATTTGATTCTAATAATTGAATACATAACCATATGCATACAGTATCTTATCATGGTTCAACAAAAATTATTTGTATGGATATTCATGGCCTGGCTAAGTGGTTCACAAATATGCGGTTTATGTGACAGGTCTGTGTCACTCTTATGTTTGAAATGTAAAATTACCAGCCTGTCCATTGACATTACAAATCCGAAGCAAGGTAAAGATTTATTAGGACTTAGGAGCGCCTGACATTCATTCAGCTAAGTATATGAATTTGGTCTACAATGAAATGGATTTATTTGATGAGATTTAGTTCCAGATTGAAAACAACAGTTAGATTGATATCTGATTAAGTATGTTTGGAGTCATGACTCAATTAGGGTTAAATCCTTGAGTCAATTTGGGTCCAAGTAGATTAGTCTACTCGATCTTTGTTCATGGGCTTTTGCAATGAACAACACATCTGATCAAATAATAAGTGTGCATTCAATTTGCTATTGAAGCCTAGCAAAATGATTGTCTCAGGTTCAAGACCTAATTATACCATTTGTTCAAATATATAAAAGCATCTACGATATAACCAAGTCATATATTTTAAGAGGAATTCATAATAGTCGCAATCATATAACGAGGAAAAGGTTATTATCATAACAAACTTATAAAAGTAATCTTTTCTCCTATACTGAAAAGTGAAAACAAATAACAGAAATCCACTAATATTTGAAGAAAATATGCATTTTCAAAATTAATAAATAAATAAATAAAATGGTCTCTTTTCATTATTACATTGGTGCATCAGGCTAGTTCAATGTATCATCAGATTCTTCGTCAGAATTTTGGAAACTGTGATATGGGGAAAAAACATATATATACATGCAAGTAATACATGAATCCTGCAGGGCAACATATTTTAAGTTCATTGTCACAGTGTCGCTTGAACATCGAGGCTATAAAAATCAATTGCTCTGATCATGAAAATATTTGTTCTACCTATTTTTAGCTAAATTGGCAGCCAAGTTTGGGTTCATTGTAACATAGTAGCTTAAGAAGCAAGCTTAGCTTGCTAGAAATATATATTTATGCAGCTATGAATCCACCTTCAGTGCAAAGTTTTTCAAATATTCTACGGTTCTCTTCCTCATTGTTTCTTTTTTGTCTTTCAATTTTCTCTAGCTCTTTTTTTTCAAAAGAAAAAAATTGTGCTTTTGTATTAATATATGGTTATTTTCTACAATCTACGATGTCTACTCCTTACAATAGCAACTCAAATGAAAGTTTCTGGTTTTAATGATAAGAACCTTTTACTGAGTTAAAGATACTTTCACATAACGAAAGTTAATTTTAGATTATTTTTATCTTTTATCACATTAAGGCATAATTATTATCAATTTATGTGCTAACATTTTAGAAATTAGTGTACATATCAAAATTAATATAGAAAACTTTTCATCTTATTCTGCATTATCATCAACATCAAAAATCCATTTATTTGTATTATTCACCAGTGCCAGTTACATAATTTGGCAGGATTGGACATTTTGTTTCATGTTCAAACTTTAAAGTAGTTTAGGTCTTCAGTTGATGCTCTCTAATATTTTCCAAAATTCTAGAAGCTATTTTGCATAGTACATGGCTATTTACTATTAATTAACCTGTTTTCTCCCTCAAATTTTTACAAAAACTATCACTGAAAGAAACGCTTTTGCACATTTCATATATGCTAATCATTTTAGAAATAAGTAGCTAAACTAATCTAAATCTCAATCGTACAAGACCTTTCGTATCTATTATTTCTATATTAATATTAATACATGCAATAATGGTTTGGAATTTTTTTTGTTTTAATAAGACATTATTTATTTATCATGGCGGGTCAAGTTCAAAGCAAAAGCTCAAGGACAATTGCAAAAACAATACGGCTAATGGACCTATTTCACCTTTTATACCGATAAAGATATTAATACCTTTGGTATCTAAACTATTACCAGCTGCAACTGTGAGCTTGATTAAGGGTGTCTATAAGGACCTTATGGTAAGAAAATGTTGCTTGTGTACATACACAAGATAAATAGATTTAGGTTTAAGTTTAAATTTATATATCGTTTCATGCGTATGATTTTCTTATGCTTTATGTGGTACATGATAAGAAAATTTCTCGCAAAGAAATGGTTGGTCATCTAAGAAAGCTTGTAATTGATCATCTGCTGATCGCAGCTATCAAGTTTTACAATAATAAGGTATGATTTTGGTCATATGTAAGCTTTTGTTTCATTTAAACTGCTTTTTAGTTATGATTTACTACATGTTCTGTGAAATAAGATGACTGACATATAATTTATCCTTTTGTGGATAGCTTAATTTCCAACCTAGAATTCTTCTACTCTAGCAACATGAAAGAGTGCATAAAGTAGAAGTTCTAAAAATCTACTTCTCTGATACTTTTCAATTCTCAATTATAGCAGGAAAAATAATAATTGTACAAATAATCTTTTTATAAAATAAAGTGGTTTCTATTGTATCCTTACAAATATTAGAGAGAATTCTTCTCCATATTTATGGGACTGCAACCCTTGAGGTTATGATCTGACCTCTTATTATAGGTTATTCAATATTAAGAGCAGCTTCCTTGATCGACAAAAGTTTAAGTTAAAGCAAAAAGTAATCACGTGCAAATTTGATGTTAAGGATAAAAACTTGATTAAATGCTATATTGAACAATTGACTCAAGTGCTTTACATATTTCCTAGAAGTTTATTTCATTTGTCCCTTGCATAGTAGATAACAGTCTGTAAGATATCTAATTACGATTTTTGTTATGCTAAGCTATTTTGTTTTCTAGAGACAATTTCCAGTAGCTCTTCAATGTCTGTTTTTTCTATAAAAAATGCTTGCTGCAGAGACTCTGATTAATGCTAATGCGGGTGACGGGATCTTGTTTCATATTTACCTGCATAGCTTAATTTCTTGTTCGGTTTCAAGCATGAATAAATATGTTATGTTTTCATTTTTTTTTTTTTTTGGTTGTGTGTGTGCTATAAAGTTGAGAGCGATAAACTAATAGATTTGGGATGGTTTTGAGGGTAAATTGATGAATACAAAGATTCAGGAGATTAGAAATATCATATATTTGAGTGGTATATAGGTGAAAAATCCCCTTCTCCTCTGATTTTCTTCTGCATTGTGCTTGTGCTTGTGAGTTGTGAATGTGAAAAAAAAAAAAAAGAAGGAAAGCTACAAAATCCCTAAGCTGCATCCTCAAACACAAGAATCAAAATGTCCTCTTCCAATTAGACAACCAAACAATTAAAACCCCCATGATAGGGTTCTTCTGAAATCGAAAAATTGTCGACTAAATGTCATTTCCTACATTGCTACCCTCACCAACTTCAAAATCAAGCATCTTGGCTCTTCTCAAATCGAAATCAGCTTTTAGATATTAACTTTGCACTAAAAAAATTAGGGGTGAAAACCTAATAATGGGAGTTGCAAACCATTGAAAATTCGAAAAACTAACTACACTAATTTCAAGTACGATTACCTTTTGAAATAGGAAATTGGGTTAGAATGGAATCTGTAAATTTGCAGTCGGAATGAGAGAAATCTTAATTACCTGGAAAATGAGAATGAGCGGCGATGGTTTTGAAAGGGACCCAGATCAAGCGCGGAGATTTCGGGGGTGAAATCTAGGTTTATATAGAGGGAAATTTGCACTCTCAACCCTCATTGATTAGTTATTTTTTATGTTAACAACCTAATCTAGATCGGATTTCCTAACGGGTGCCCATGGACACTCATTAGGGGATGAAATAGACAGAGAGGGGAGAGGTAAGGAGAGAAATTAGTGCAAATCAGAAGGACTCACTTACTATTCATTTCTCTCCATCTCTCTTATCTCCTAATGAATGTCCAGGACGCCCGTTAGAAAAATCGAATCTAGATATATGAGTATGGAAACGGACCGGGTACACCGGTCATATCCACGTCTAATCCGTCATTGTAACAAAGAAGAAAACATTTTAAATAAGGGGTTTTCTTCGGTATAAGTCCCTTACATCTATAACATCTTCAAGCTAGTCCCTCAAATCACTAAACTTGCTATTAAATCCGCCAATTGCTATAAGCTGTTTGGAATTAGTTCTTTAAATCGTTGAAATTGCTATTAGGTCCACCCAATTCTAATAAATTCTTTCAAATTAATTCGTCCATTGAATAGTAGCAATGCAAGATAAAGAATTCGGGGACCTAGTCACAATTTTCATAATTTAAGGGACTGATTTCAAAACCTTAAAAGAGTACCAAAAACTTAGTAAAGATATTGAAGAAGTTTTCTCTCCTGTCTACATATATACTACTATTAAAGTAGTTGCCTCTAAACCACTTTTGAGCCGCTTGTCATTTTCTCTATCAACCTCTTTTCAAAATTAATATCTTTGATCCTCCTAAATAATTAAATTTATATATACTGGACCATTTATAATTAATACAAATTGAATTTCCCAATGCCTAATTCTCCTTTCGGAAAAAAAACACCTTGGAACAAAAATGCAAAATTAAATATTTCTAACAAAAATCAAACCATTTTTGCCTCTGATGAATTGAACCGTTCCTTTATTTATGAACTGAACCATCCTCTATCTTGAAAATAGAGGATGTTTATTATTTCTCTCTATTAATTTGTGATGCTTTCAAATTCTTGAACTTGCCTTTCTCTCTGCCCTAATCTCTCTCCATTATGGCTTCCCTCATCATCATCTTCTTTCCCCTCGCACACTACTCCCATCCAAAAATCCAGTTCTTCCTCTATAACCACTGCTTGGAAAAACTCTTATTTTCCACCTATTCAATTCAAGGAACTGCTCTCTAATTTTTTTTTTTAGGCAAAATTGTTTGACAATATTCAATCTATGGAATAATCTGCCTACTTTGCATCCTCTGATCTCTCAAAGGCTTCAAGCACAAAATATCCCAAAGACTGCATGTCATACCTGTTATGGTCATTACGAATTTCTTGTGTTACCATTTGGGATAACGAATGAACTTGTATTTTTCATGAATCTCATGAACAGGATGTTCGAGACCTTCTTAGATCATTTGGTGGTGATATTTATGAATGATATTTTGATATATTCAAAGAATAAGAAGGAGCATGAGGAACATCAACGGTGCGTGCTTAGTGCTTTGAGGAAGGAAAAGCTCTATGCAAAATTTAAGAAGTGTGAGTTTTGATTAGATAATGTGTCTTTCTCTTGGACATGTTATTTCAAAGGATGGAGTTTCTATAGATTCATCATAAGTTTAATCTATTGTGAATTGGTAGAGACTGACAAATGTTCATGAGATACGTAGCTTTCTTGGAATGGTGGGTTATTATTGAAGGTTCGTAGAGCGATTTTCTCGTATCGCCTCACCTTTGATTCTCTTGACTCAGAAGGACATCAAATTTGTTTGGTCTAAAGAATGTGAAAAGAGTTTTCAAGAGTTAAAGCATCAACTAGTATTTGCGCCAATGATTATCAAAGAACTTGCAGAAGAAGATTTTACTCTTTTTAGCGATGTCTCTCATAGAGGTTTAGGATGTGTGGTCATGCAAAATGGAAAAGTGGTAGCTTATGGTTCTTGACAAATGAAATCTTATGAGAAAAATCATCTAACTCATGATCTGGAGCTGACAGAGGTAATTTTTTCTTTGAAGATATGGAGACACTTATCTCTACAGAGTACATTGTGAGATCTACACCAATCACAAGAGTTTAAAGTATATTTTTACTCAAAAAGAATTGAATATGAGACGACAGAGATGGTTGGAGATACTTAAAGATTATGATGTTAGTATTAATATTCATTATCATCCTAGAAAAGTAAATGTAGTTGCCGACGCCCTTAGTTGGAAGGATAATTTAGCTCATCTCATTACTCAACAAAGGTGTATATTAAAAGATTTGGATCAGTTGAGAATTGAGATCCGGTGTAAACAATTATCGAGTAAACTAGCTAATATCCAGGTACAACCTACATTGATTAATGAGATTAATATTGCTCAAAAAGATGTCTCCGAATGAAATACATTCGGAAGGAAGTTGAAGTTGTCAAACAACTAGCTTTTGTGATATATGGTGATGGATCTCTAAGGTTTTAAAATTGACTTTGCGTTCCGAATAATTCAGAGTTGAAGAAGATTTGAAGGAGGCTGATCATTTTGGGCATGCAATGCATCCTCGTAGAACAAAAATGTACAAATACTTAAAGAAGATATATCGGTAGAATAATATGAAGAGGGATATTAGCAAATATGTCTCAGAGTACGAAATATGTTAGCAAGTAGAAGCAGAGCATTAGAGAGCAGTGAGATTAACTCAGAACCTTAATATACCAATATGGAAGTGAGAGAAAATTATTGTGGATTTTGTCACAAAGTTACCAAGGTCTGTAAGAGGTAACAATGCTATATAGGTTGTATGGACCATCTGACTAAGTTGGCTCACTTCTTGCTGATCAATATGAAGTTTTTTTTTTCGAGAAGCTAGCGAAGTTCTATATTTTTGATATAGTTAGATTTCATGGTGTGCCAATAGAGATAGTATCCAATAGAGATTCGAGATTCATATCGGAGTATTGGAAAGGTGTGCATAAAGCTCTTCAGAGTAAACTATATTTTAGCTCAATATATCATCCACAAATAGATTATCGGTTAGAGAGAACAATCCAAACTCTCGAGGATTTGTTAAGATATTGTATTCTTGATTTAAAAGGATCATAGGAGGAGTATTTACCATTGGCAGAGTTTGCATATAATAATAGCTAACAATCAAGCATTAAGATGGCACTGTATGAAGCAATGTATGGAAGGAAGTGTTGTTCACCTATTCATTGGGATGATGTCGGAGAAAGAAAACTTCTTAGACCCAAGTTAGTGCAATAGATTATAGATAGGATCTACTTGATAACGGAGCACATTCATAATGCACAAAGTAGATAAAAGAGTTTTGCTGATCATTGAAAGAGAGACCTATAGTTTTAAGAAGGTGATCGGAATTAGAGGGAAGCTCAGTCCAAGATTTGTGGGTCCATTCGAGATTCTTCAGTGAGTTGATGAAGTGACATACAAACTTGCTTTACGGTCCTATTTGGCTAGAGTGCACAACGTGTTTCATGTATCTATGTTGAGGAAATTCATCGAGATCCAGATCAAGTTATAGAACTAGAACCAATTAAGTTGAAGAAAGACTTAACTTACGAGAAGCAACCGAAATATATTTTGGATAAAAAGAAACAAGTGCTAGGTGATATAACATTTGATATGTAAAGGTCCAGTGGAAGAATCACTCCAAAAGAGAAGCAACTTGGGAGCTTGAAGAGGAGATGCGTCAGAAGTATCCTCAACGTTTTAAAAACCAAGGTACGTAAAAGTTTCAAGGATGAAACTTCATTTAAGGTGGGGAGGATGTAGAGAAATGTTTGTTTCTTAATTATTAAAAAAATCTAAGGGAAAATCCAAGAGTTTGTAACTGAGCTTATCTTCATTCATTTCAATGGAGTTATTGGGGGTTTTACTTGCAATTAATTTCCAATCAATTATGAACTCAAGGGACATTGAAACCCTATAACTCTACACTAAAACCCACAAATTTTTATCACCCAAAGGAAAGGAATAGAGTTTGCTAGGAGGAAATGATCAAATGGTGAGGGCTTCAAAAAAGTCAGCTTTTCTTTACCTTACTTATGATTAGTTAAAGAAAAGAAAAAGACCCTTTTTCCGATCACCAGAGATCTCTAACGATGTCCAATGACATCTAGTCAATCCTTGATCGAGGGTCTCGCTAGAGGTGACCAATCTCACCATCGAACCCATCTCAAGTGTGATGGGTTTCAGCCCACCAAGAATATGAAAGTTTGTTTTAAGTCCAAACCCTCTTGAAGAGAGATTAGGAATGGTTATTTCTATTAGTATTAGAAAATTTATACATATTATATAGGTTCTGTTGAGGACTAAGATTTTAGAGTACGATTCTCCAAAAATGTTGAAGATTTCAGAAGGTGAGTAGATTTCTTTTCATTGGTTATTTTAAACTATTATATTTATCTTAATTAATAATCTTATTTTTGTATAGAGAATTTGTTGGATCGGACATGTTAATTTTATTCACTAATAGTAATTGTTAAAAGAAATTGAATCGTGATAGCTATTTATCTTTTACAAGATAAATATTATTTAGTATATAAAATTATGGAAAATATGTCATCAAATATATTTTAAATTTCTTGTTCAAATGCATTTATTGAAGAGTTTATATTTGACAAAAAATATTTATCTATTTTAGATTCATGAATATCCTATTTTCATGAAATTGTCATGAGAAAATTTTACAAAAGTGTATCAAGATTTATATTGCTTTTAGTACTAGTGGAAATTGCAAGTGATATTTTAAGTAAAAGAATGTGTTTTAAATATTGAAATTCTTAGAAGTCTACTATGGAGTGAATTGATTTGTTTAAGCCTACTATATAATATTGAATGTACCGACAGTGATAAAGTGACATTTTTAGCAAAAAGTAAAGTAGACTTTGGGCAACCTATGATAGTGCTAGGTACATTCTGTCTTCAGGTTGACCTATAATGATCAATGCGCATTCTCCTGCTACTGGGCTATAATTTTCATATCCTCATTATGACAATTGAAGAAGTTTTGCTTGTGTAATTTTAGATCGACATTTACTGATAGTACTCAATTTGTATTGTTTTCCCCCTAATTGAAAAAATTGCTTGTAGAGAGCAAAACTCAGAGACTCATGCATTAAAACCCTTAGAAAGAAGTCAACTTCCCAAAAAAGCTTGGACCCAAAGGACAATTCTCCTACACCCCTCACACAACTTTACACCTCATCAAAATCTTTTCTTCCTTCTTTACACTTTTTTGTCTTCATCTTCTTTTCTTCTCAACTCATTCTTCTCCTTTTTGTCTTCTAGTTTTTTTTTCCAATTTCCATTCTTTTGTATGAGAATAGAATAATGAGTGGATATATAAGTGATAATCATATTTTATTGCACTTTTATACCCTCATTATCTATTTTATTTAAATAAATATATCACTAATAACATATTTTTCTATTAATTTGCGTGCTAATGAAGAATCAATGAATAAAAGTCAAAAGAACTCAAATATTCTCATTTTTAACCTCTTATTGAAGCCCGGGATCAAGCCAAGCAATCTACACAAGTCGAAGAAACAAAGATAAAAAATAAAATAAAATCAAGTCAATATCATATTCATGATGATTAGTTGCAAAGAAACGATGATATCTCCCAATCCGGAAGACGAAATTTAACATATAATATATAAAAATCGCCTATCTTGACAAGATGAAGCCATCTGTCAAGTCAGATTTTTGATACTAGTATCGATACCGGTATCGATATCTGTATCGATACCAAGTTTTCTGTTACGATTTAAAGACTGAAATTGATTAACTTGGGGATTATGTTTAATCCAAGGGTTAATATTGGTTGTAATACTCTATAAATAGGGATAGAGGGTGGGGGGTTTGAGTGTGAAATATTTTGTAAAAACTCCATTTGGAGAGGATGGTTACTTTTAATTGAGAAGGACTTTCAAATTTATAATTTTTTATTACAATTAATAAAAAAAAATTCACCTCTTCATATTTTATTTTCTTCTCTTTGTTTGATCATGAAGATGAAGATGAGATGAAGATCAAGATCAAGATGAAGGTTTGCTTTCGCCTTGAGGCTAGAACCCTCTTGGGATGTAAATTTTCTCTTTTGTCTTTTGCTTTCTTTTCTTATTGTTAAATATTCATGAGGCTAGAACCCTCTTGAATTAGATTTAGTTTCATGCTTGTAGAATAAATTTACTTTCATGTCTTTACTTTCTTGCTTTTGCATTTATTTTGTAGCTTAGATTTTCTTTTCTTGCACTATTCACCTTGAGGCTAGAACCCTCTTGGGATGTAAATTTTCTCTTTTGTCTTTTGCTTTCTTTTCTTATTGTTAAATATTCATGAGGCTAGAACCCTCTTGAATTAGATTTAGTTTCATGCTTGTAGAATAAATTTACTTTCATGTCTTTACTTTCTTGCTTTAAATTCTTGCAATTATTTTCATGTCTTTACTTTCTTGCTTTTGCATTTATTTTGTAGCTTAGATTTTCTTTTCTTGCACTATTCACCTTAAGGCTAGAACTGTCTTGGGATTAATTTTTAATTTCTTTGTTTTCTTTGATTCACCTTGAGGCTAGAACCCTCTTGGGAATTATTTTTATTTTCATTTTCTTTGATTCACCTTAAGGCTAGAACCCTCTAGGGAATTGCTCTTTTCTAAATGTGGAGCTAATATTTGTGGGAATTCTAGAAATTATTTGAAACTAGCTTTATATCCTACTTATTCACATAGGATTGAGATTAGCTAAGTGAATCTATTCTAGATTCCTCATATCTTTAATTAATCCTCCATATTTTACTTTCTTGATCTTCCTCTTTGTTCTTGCTTTTTATTTGTTTATTTTATTTTTCTTTATTACCTTCTTTATTTTTCTTCATTTTATTCATCATTCTTTCTCCTCTCTCAAACTTGTTTTGTTTTATTTGCACATATTCACAACCACTCTTCATCTTTCCACTCTCAATCTCATTTTATTTTTATTTGCACTTTATCACTTCCACACTCTTAATCCCTCCACAACCACTTTCATCATGTTTCACTCCTAATTGTCGCACGCATAACATAAGAACCGATTTTGATTAACTCATTACAACACCTTCCTCGTGGGATCGATAACTTTTTATACTATAACTTGATAGTTGTATACTTGCAACTTTAGGTTTACATTTATTTACCTAACAATAAGGTAGGTTTTATTTTGGTGTATAATAATCTTTTATTGATCTCCTTTTGTATTTTCTTATTCAATTTAATTCTCAAAATTCTCTTTTCAGATTGACATGGTGACTAGTAGCTATGACAATCTTTTTTTTTCCTTGCAAATTTCCTTATTTTCTTAGATCCTATGTGATTTTCTTATTATGATGAAAACAAAAACACTGTAAACAGTGACATTTAGCTCATAAAAGTTAGAATTATTTTTTTGGAGTGTCAATTAAATGTCACCTTTATATGTTATTTATGAGGTTTACCTATTAACGTACATTTGTTTTTATTTGTGACTTTAATCTATTAAATTAAATGACACATTTGACTAATGTTTGTGACATCAAGATATTAGATGTTATATATGTTTGTTATTTTTCACATTTAGTTAATAAATGTCACAATTATTTCTTATTGTGTCAATCTTAACGTCTAAATGTAACATTTAACAAATAAATCACAAATATGCTTGGTAAGAGATAAAACTGACGAATAATTAATTTTATACATGAATTAGAAGTTAGATGAAGACGATCTAGAGTGCGGAAGTTGGACAGTAATATAAAGCTTTTTATATCAGGTTGTATATACGCTCACACCCATGTTTGAAACAAAATACCAAAACTTTTTTATTATGGTTGTAATATAGTCATCATGCCCAAGTTGGACTCCATATCTGATAGATATATCAAAAGTAACAATTTCAATGCATAATAAAAGTAATAGTTTGAGTAGACACGTATTAACAATAACACTTTAAGTACAAAATAACAAATAACATCTATAAGTAAAACATTTGGGGTCATCCTTATCTAACTTTCTTTGGTTCTTCATTTCACGACCTTCACATATAAATTGAGCAAGAAGTTTTGCCCTTAAAATTTCTCGCATCCTTTTAACAAGCTTCGAGATCCACCGCCTTGTATTCATAAATAAAAATAACTACCACAAATACAGATTTATCACATTTAATTATTAAATATCATAAATAATGATGATAGATTACGATATACAACAAGATATCACAAATAATAAATAAGCGTCTCACGAAATAAAGATATATCACATTTAATTATCAAATATCAAAAATAATGTCAATAGATCACAAATAAACAATAATATATCACAAATAATAAATAACTATCTCGAGAAAATACAAATTCATCTCAATTAACTATTAAATATCACGATAATGTCGATAGATCACAAATTAACAATGATATATCACAAATAATGAATAACCGTCTCACAAAATAAAGATTCATCACATTTAACTATTAAACATCACATATATTGTCGATAGATCATAGATTAACAATGATATATCACAAATAATGAATAATTGTCTCACAAAATAAAGATTCATCACATTTAACTATTAAGCATTACAGATAATGTCTATAGATCACATATTAACAATTATATATCACAAATAATGAATAACCGTCTCACAAAATAAAGATTTATAATATTTAATTATTAAATATCACAGATAATGTTGGTATATCACGATTAACAATGATATTTCATAAATGACGAATAATCGTCTCACAAAATAAAGATTAATAATATTTAATTATTAAATATCACAGATAATGTTGGTATATCACGGATAATGGACAAGTATGCAAGAAATGCCCAATGACATTCAAAAGAACCACTTGGATACACTTGATACGTGTAGTTCTATTGTTGTAGATAGACCCCGAGTGAAAATCTATTGTCGGATAGAACTACGGTATTAAGTGTATCCAAGTGGTTCTTTCTGAATATCATGGGGCATTTCTTGCGATATTTGTCCATTATCTATGATATACCAACATTATCTGTGATATTTGATGATTAAATATTATAAATTTTTATTTTGTAATTGAAATATTTGTCCAAAGTTAAGCTTCACAAAATATTTGAAGCACCAGAAGTGGGGGGTAGTTTGGTGATTGCAGATGTTCGGTTAGGAGTTAACCAAATCATGATTAGATTTTTTTAAAATTGAAATGCTAACGAGTACACCATTTTGCAAGATCCTATAGGATTTGAGGGACAAATATGCAATTTTTAAAATTTGAGAGACTAAAATGCAATTATTAAATATGTTGGGGACTAATATCTAAAAAAACCCTTTTAAATAAGGAGGTTACTAGGCCCTTTATTGAAATTGCTATGAAGCCCCTCATATTCTTGTAAGTGGTTTCAAAAATAGTCCCTTAAAATCATTGAAATTTCTATTAGGCCCCAACTCTTGTAAGTTGTAAATTCTCTCAAAATGCAAGATTTAAGACTTGGAGGACCTGATAGCAATTTCGATAATGTAAGGTACTCATTACCAAATTTTAAAGATTTGGGTTTTTGTCAATGACAGATTGTCATAGTACAACTGCAAACTTTGTCAAATCTATATTAGACACAAAATATTCATATTGCTAACTTAGACCCCAAAATCGTCATATTTATTTGAAATGAAGGGTTATTAAAGAAAAACACGAGAATTTGATAAGTGACATGGAAATCTAAGTATCTCTGGTCTATATTCTGCTTCCAAAAAACACAATAATGCAAATTAAACAAAAAAAAAATGGAACTCAGTCATCAAAGTGAAATGGGATTCAAACTTTCCAGTATCGAAGTGTTAAAAGATACTAGGGTATCAAAGTGAAAAAGGGTAGACTTTGGGGGACCAAAGTAAAAATAAGTCTATCCAAAACAAGACCTGCATCATGAAAGTAGAGCAAGGTAAAAGGGGTTCAATAGCAACAGAAGATCGAAAACCACTCCAATTATTGAATAAATGATTCTTTCTGAGAATTACAATGTCAACAAGAAGCTAATCAATTTAAAGCTTTCAATTACAGACAATTTTTTGCTCGAAGAGAGGTATATAATCGATAGGTGCAGGTCGAGGAGATGGAGAAAATAAGCTCACTCGACAAACACCTGAACCCTATCTCCCATTGTGCCATTGAAATCTAGAAGCACTTTCCCTTTTTCAGCACCATCAACCACTTCCGCAGATGCCTCCTCTAACTTCTCAATTATATTCACACCCCCTAAACCTGTTGAAGAGAAGGCAAAAATGTAGGCAGAGTTGAGCTCAAGTAACAATTTTACATAATACATGTTTCAGTTGTTATTAAAATGTATACCTGGAATTACATTTGCCATTCCCTCCAAGAACCCAGCCTGAAACAATACATTTATACCGTAAGGATGAAAGAGGGACAGTTTAGCAAGATGATAACATGCTGGGTTTTATGATATTAGTCCCTTATATCTTTCATATTTTGAAATAGTCCGTCAATTCATTGAAATCGATATTAATTTAGGACCTTTAATTCTTAAGTTATTTTGAAATTAGCCCCACCCCAAAAACCAAAAAATCAAGAGTTGAAGCGGCAATTAGAGGGATTAATTTGAAACAACTTATAAGAATTTGGGGCCCTAACAGCATTTTCAATGATTTGAGGGACTACTTTCCAAATAACTTAAGAATTAGGCGACCTAATAGCAATTTCAATGATTTGAGGGACTAACTTCAAAATATGAAAGATTTAAGGGTACTATAGAAAAAAGCCTAAAATGCTTGCATTTTAAACGCAGGAAAATGCATGTGCAAATATGATATGTTTTCCCCCTGAATCCTAAAGCCACACCATAGTTTGAGGTGGATAACAACAGCAACTCCATAGTCTGAATCCTAAACCCACACCATAGTTTGAGGTGGATGACAACAGCGACACATGCACCAACAAGTGTGAAGCCTGCTATGCACTTCTATACCAGAAAACAATACTTCAAGGAAAATAACTCCATTGATATTCAGAATTTCCAGAGCAATAAAAAACTAAGATTGTAGCTAGACAAGCTACAATGTGGACTCTTTTTCATATCAAAAGAGGATCACAACTAAAGTTCACATTTGGACTAAGAGCAAAAGACTTGATGCCAGATTCCTAGGAAGAAAAGCTTTGGCTAGAAGGGCTGATATTCAAGCCAAGGAGGTCAGCTGGAAGTAGAAAGTCTGATGCAATTGATTGCACGATAGTATAATGCTAGATTACTAGTAAAGAAAACTAGTGCACATAGAACCCCTGAGTTAAAGTCGAGAAGGTCAGCTAAAAAGTAGTTAACGTAATTACATAATGCCAACATTAGAAGGTTTCAATTAGCAATTGAATTGTGTCTGATATTCCTCTTATGGTCGCACCCATGACTTAAAAACAACAACAACAACAACAATAACAACAACAACCACAACAACGCCTTTATCCAAAATGTTTCTTAGTTGCTTCCTGCCAAGTTCTTTTAGGTCTACATCTAGATCTCTTTGCCCCATTAACTATAACCTTTATCACTTTTTCTAACTGGTGCATTAAGAGGTCTCTGTTGTACATGACCAAAACACCATAGTCAATTCTCCCTCATTTTAACCTCAATAGGAGCAATCCCTAATTTACTACGGATGCACTCATTTCTTATCTTTTAGTTTATACCCACAAGACTATCATAACATTCTCATTTGTATGGTAGCACCTTGTCTTAAAAAGGATAATAAAAATCTATTGAACTATTAAATTTCTGTAAAGTTATTTAAATGTTTTCTCCTGAGAGATGAGAGACTATGATTAAATCAATTCACATGTATAACATTTAAAAGGGTTTCTCGCATGTACCAAAAAATTAGTGTTAGCTAGGGGACTAACATGGTTCTGAACTTCTAATAAAATAAGAATTGTACTAGTCTGTGCTTTAATTTTCCATCATGAAGGGATAAAAAACTTACAGGAACTCTGACATCAAGCTTCTCTAATCCATCTTTTCCAGTGATTTTTAGTCTCAATGTCCGAGACCATATCCCAGATGTATGACTACTTGAATCACCTGAGCTGAAATTTTCATATCCATAAGGAGTTAGAACTTCAACAACAGGGTCACGTTTATGCTCAGCATCATTTTTTCTTTCTATCCTTGGGTTATAAGTGCTGCTGTCAGAACCTGTATTTAAAAAATACGAGGGGTTAGTAACGTGAAAAAAAAATCTCCACGGAAAAGCAGCAAATCTTATGCTCACCTTTCCTGGGAGGTGGTTGAACAACATTTATACTATATCGCTTTTCTTCTTCATAGTAGTCGTTGAAGCCCAAGGTGTCCTTTATTTCATCAAATGATGGCAAGCTCCCTGGTGGAGGAATGCGACCTCCTTTTATGGCAGTAAGTGCGTCCTGAATTAATAATAAAATATTATTTCAAAACAAGCATTTTAAGGTCTAAAGAGAGACTACAAACTAGACCATCCTTGCCCTCAGTACTACAAAAATAGATAGCAGAAAAAGAATATATTTTTTAGGTGAGTAACATCACTTATATCTGAAAAAAATCATATATAATGCATTATAAGCCAAGAATTATATGCTCTTCATAAATAATGCATTGTAAGCCATTACAAATTATTTGAGAAATAGTTTTATGTTTTAGTTACATTTTATCAGAGGTCATGCTTTGGTCAGGAAATGAGATCTAGAAAAGAAAAAAGAATCTACCAGAAGTTAAGACTAGAATTTTAGCAAGGAACAATGTTTTCTACATAAGTAGAACTAAATTCATATTCATAATGTTTAGAAGCATCAGTCAACTGACTAGACTAAATCTAGACAGGTAGAGATTAAAGCAAAAACAGTATAAAGCAATGGTTTCCACCACAATGAGCATCGGCCAACATGATCCTTCTAGATAAATTTTAAGTTGTTTGAAATATTTATGACCATGTGTTTGAACCTAAACCATTGATGATATCCTACCCACTGTTGCATAAAATGATGAATGCACGCCCATCTGTGTATATGATGAGCTGTGTCTTTAAGATGCGTCTTTTACTTGTATTAGATCAGAACTTGTGCACATGTACATCATTCTATATAACATCCCCTTAGTCTTATCCTGCATCATTTCCCTACTGGAGCTTCTATCAATATTTTACAAAGGCAAAAGAAACTATAAGATATAGGCCTTGTCCCCTCAAACTTTTGAGACATTAGTTGGTTAGTATTTTAAATTGCAGTTTAGGTAGGAAAGGTGGTAAGATTTTTGTTTAGAGGTGTAAGAAACAATATCAAAGCACATGAATCCATGAATAGTAATGGTTGAAGAATGATCCTTATAAAAGTAATCGCCATGAATTACAGAAACAGAAAATTAGTAGTATAACACTGACCCACCATGTATGAAATATTTGATATTTCAAGCCATTTCATTATCAGGATAACTCAGTAATATAATCACTTTCATATGTGTAAGTCAAAAGTACGCACCTCCATTGCTCGAATTGATACCCCAATCAAGGAAAGCGGATAGGCTATAAGTTTGAATCCTATCTCCTCTAGTTCAATAGGATTTAATATGGGAGTTTTTCCCCCACCTTCAAGCATGTTAGCCTACAGTAAAATAAATTACTATTAGGTCATGTAACACACCTAAGAATCAGATAATATTGGAAATAAAAAAACTACTGAATTCTTATATCTAAAACTTCCAGAAACATATAGGTGACAAAGGCAGATAATGCTGCAAAAAGAAAATGAGACTACTGAACTCTTCATATCAAGTTTCTAAAACTTTATATATTTGTTTATTCCAAGAACTGTCTCCATTCGCATGCATAATTATTTGCATATGAAGGTTCTCAAATTAAATTATGAAGTACAAGAGAATGTAAAACAACAATATACGACCTTATTTAACCCAATTACAAGCTCTCACCAAATAAACATACAAAAAAGCTACTAAATAATGACAGAGGGCATATATTGGATGTCATCATTACATGTGCAACCCGTACAACAGGATTTAATGATGGAAATTAATTGTATTTGGGTATTGAAAAGTCTTGGACAAGGAGATTAAAAAAACATTTTAGCAACATTTGAATTCAAAAAATGTACTAAACACTTCTAATGGTCGATTCCATAATCTAGGATCATACTTTCTGATACTTTGAGCCTACAATTTTATACTAAATTTTCAAGATGCATGTGCATTTCACATCCCCAGATCTACATGCTTCTAATGGGCAAGAAAGATAAATTAAAACAAAGAACAAACTTGTCATCTAGTCATAAATTTAATTGATGAAATTTCAACTAGGAACTTGTAATAATCTTAATTTTCATTGAGTAAATGTATATTAGATTACAAATTAAATTAGTAATTTTCAAATATTTATTCGGTTGTATTAATGTATAAACCTTTGATTACTAAAGATGTTTTATGCAAATAATAGCAGTAATTATGGTGATATGCAAATATACAATTAGTTGAGGGATGTTATTGAAAACTGGTTACAATTAGTTGAGGGACGTTATTGAAATATGTGACCATATAAGAGTAAATCAAACCCTAGTATCATACTGTTGCCGCAGCCTCTTACATAGTCGCTTTTCAAAAGAAAAAAAGGAAAAAAAGTCAAAGTTGCGGCAACAGGATCAAGAACCGGAATTAAATAGCATTTTATTGTTTTTTGTTGATCTTGGAGAAAGGGTGCACCGGAACTACTTTGTTTCTCTTTTTCACGCCCTCAACAATGTAAGTTAGCCTTTTCGTATTATTATCCATGTTATGAATGATAACATTAGATATATGTGTTGATATGATCTAGTGTGTTAATCAAATGCGATGTAGAATAATTTGATTGGTTGAACAACAAGCTTAGAATCAGTTTGGATCTAAGTCTTGCTATTTGAGGTTTTTGCCATGGCTACAAAGCTATGTATTGTTTTGTCATATTCACCTTGTTTTGAGCTGAACAAAAGTTCTACGAGTCCATTTGAAACCTCTGTACATATCGCTTGATTTTCCTCCTCTCGACATCTCGTCTTGAGCCGGTTCAAAATTAAACTCATGCATCCCCGAAGCAACGCATTGCTATCATATTTTTGCTTTTGTTTTTAATATCATATTTGATTAATTCCAAGTCTAGAAAGCATCTGCTACTACTCTTTTTTAGGCTTTAAAATTAATGAATAGGATTTCAAGCCTTCCAAAAGGAAATACTATGTTTTATGGAACTATGTCTTCGCTATAAGATAATTAGGTATTTCACTTGGATTAATACTCTAGTATGATCGTGTATGGTACTATTTAATTATTTATCTTCAGTAGGTGATTAAGTCATAGGATATACAATAGTGTTGATGGTCCTTTGCATTTATTCTTTAGGAGTTTCGAATGGCTCCGAGGAGGAATCATGAGTGGTATTTCTGTTATTTTTTGGGTATGTGGTAAGTGGTGAATTTATGCATTGTGCACAGCGTATTTTTCCTTTAAAATGATAGAAAGTATATATGGATTAGTTTTCGATGGATTATATCTTTTTGTTGGACTTACTCGCATATTTTGTTGTTTGGATCTAATGCGCATGGATATTTGGTATAAGCTATGCTTATTTTCTTTGTTGACAGTCATGTCTTTTTTATATAGTAGTAAGTTGAGATGCATATGTAGTTGATTTTACTTTGGTTGGCCTTTGGCATTTCTTTATAAAATATTTGGTTATATGAACTTTGTTCATTGTTCGCAAAGCATATGCATCTCAAGTCAATATACCGGTATATGTCAGAGATAAGTAAGTCATCTAAACAGGGCTCAATGTGCCTCTATGAGTTTGTTTTTAGCACGAACCACGGGCTTAATAATTGTGGGGTTTACCAAGTCAACTGGGGTATGAAGTGTTGACAGTATTGAGACGTGGCCTACTTATTCTCCATCTCATAAAATTTATATTTTAGAGATATTGGATCAAGTTTGTGAGTTCATTGATGATATTTTTTACTATTTTAATATTTTATTTATCAAGTCAATGTATTCTAGTTTTTGCAAAATCAGTGTTTAATGTATGAATTTATCCACTTATTGAGTTGTGAACTCATAGTGTTGTTTTCGTTCTTTTAAGAGACTCGAGATTAGGTACAGCTTGTGGTTTCTAAGTTCTTAGAAGGTAGCAAAAATAAAATTACGATTGCTAATTTCTTATAGGTGGAGTAATTAAGTCATCGATGTTTAGTTGTTATTGAAAGTTTTGTAATAATGAGATTTTTCCTTTAGGTTGAGTTTTATTTTAAGTTGAGGAATTTTATTTATCCGAATAAGTTGGAAATATTTTGACTTTTGGATTATAGAGAATATTGTCTTTGGTTTTAATTCAATAATGAGATTATGTTGATGGACTTTGACTAATATAGATTTTGGTGGGTATTTTCACAGTTTAGCCCATCTCCAATATTCCTTCTAGGTTTAGAATGGGATCGTGACAGATGATATCGAGCTTAGTCAGATCCTAATTGAACTTGGAGATGATTTAGTGATAAAGGATCATATATTGAATTGTGATGTATAGAAGTTAAATTTGAAGATTTTGAAGAATTATTAAGGATGATATGCATTTTTGAATCAAACAATTTTAGAATAATTTAAGTGTAAAATTTAATTATGACCTTAGAGGACTATGATTTTAGGATTATTGGATCTTGTGGTTCCTTTTAACTTTGATTTTATTAAGGTTGAGGAGTAGTGTGGATAGCATAAGACTTGAGTGAAATAGGTGGTTATGGATATGTTATTTGATTCTCGTACTATTATAATTATTATATTACCTTGTACTAATTAGTTGATAATTGTAATAAAATCATAGTGTTAAAAGTTATTTGTTAATTTCGGTGATGTCATTTAGAATTAGTGAATGTTGATGACATTTGAATTGATGAATGCCCAACTAACTTTCATGGACTTTATGAATCGATATTTGGGGCTTACTTAATAATTTATAGCTATTTTTGTTTATGGTATTTACATGTTCCAAGAGTTAGGAGGACTATGGAGATCACTTAAAAGTGTTGTCTCACAATGTTTGGAAAAACACAATCATACAAATAGTTGAGAAGATGTGAAATGTCTAGAAGAGTTTCTTTTATTTTCTTACTTGCCTAGTACCTAATACCTAGTAAGTAGTCTTTAATAGGATATTTAAGTATGATTACTTTTATCTATGGTTCAAGTTAAAAATATTAGAATTTATTTTATATAGTTCTTCCTGCTTAGACCGTGATCGTATGATTCTCCCTTTTCTTACAAGTAGATCCCATATAATAATGCATGGAGATTAAGGTTTAATCCGACGGTTTGATTTTTGGATATATGAGCCACCATATATCACTCAATTACGCTTAGTAAGATATGATATTGGTATTAATAGCTCTAGTGTTTGATAATGATTAATGGACAGATCTTTCTAGTGAATAGATTTATTAGGATTTGAAGGACAATTAGCATAAGCAATTATTCTCAAGTTTAGTTGATTTGTGATATATATAGTGATGTTCTACTACTGCTCATGAGTGTGCCCTATGCAGGGTGGAAAAACCGTAGTTGACTGGACAACGAAAGTCCTTTGATCAAAATTAACCAACTTACAAAATATCAAGGTTGGCAATTTAGAAAGTTTATAATCTATGTACTCTGATCATTTAGAGTCTTAAGTGCACATTGTCATGAACGAGATAAATGCTATACTATTATCCTAGGAAGGAAAACTTGCACTTGATGTCTTAAGTAGCAAGTCACATGTTAGTGTTGCTACTTTAACCATCAAAGAGTCCATATTGGAGGACTTGAGAAGGCTTCATAGTGGATATGTGAATGCATGGATCATGATTGATATTTGATCATCTTAGGACCGTCGGTTTTAGTTGAGAGAACTATGAAAGTACAGAGTAATGAATCTAATGATACATGATGGGTAACATTAAGTGAGAGGTAGAAAAGATCTTTTCTAACCTCGTTATCATGGTGGGACTATGAGACTAGAAACATATTGTGTTTTGTCGATAATCAATCTTTGAAAAGAGAAGTATTAGGAGGGACAAGCTTATGCATATAGAATCCATAATAGAAGTACGAAAACGTACAAAGTTTTGCATAAATATTTTGGTTGAATAACGTAGCAAAAGGTTGATTAATTTACCCTATCCGTTATTATTTTAAAATGAAAAGGGGTAAATGGATTTTGTGACCAGGCTTCCGAGAGCCAGAGAAGACGCTCATGTAGCTATTGTGTTTGACAAATATTTGAAGTTTTGTTTTAGATTTTTGGAGAATTTGATTTATGCTTTTAATTACTGAGGTTCGATATGAAAGGAAAATTAAAGTTTGAGAATACTAAATCTTTGAAGATGTTTAGAGGACTGGGATAGCGGGATATAAAATTAGTTAGCTCATGAATTCTTTTGATTTTATAATGTATTTCATTGATCAATATTGAAGAGGTGAACTATTGAACTTAGAATAAATGTTGATAATGAGCCTCTTTGGCTAGGAGAATAATTGATATTCTGTATTTACTAATTAGTGAGAATTTTGGACCAAAAGAGAACATTGGCATTGAGAATTGTTGTCCATTGGATTTTATGGAATACTCATTAAACTCGTGAAGCAAATTGTGAGAATGAAATTAAGGAAAGATATCATGATTTATTTGAGCACTCAAGTGTATTCAAGTTTTGTGGATAAAACTTCTTTGAGGGGTATAGTATGTAATATCCAAATTCTCAATTATGATGTAACTAGGTTTACAAATTATTTTTATTGCTTATTTGAAGAATGGAGCGATGAATCCTAAATTGTGCTTATCAAATTGCAATAGTAGATTTAAAGTAAATAGTGAGAATAATCATAGTACATGTATAATTATAGTTTAGTTGAGATTGCTAGAGAAAATTATCAATGATCTAATGGACAAGTCAATATGTTCAAGTTTTAAGGATAAAACTTTTGTCTAGGAGGATAGTATGTAACAATCCTCATTTTCATTGAGTAAATGTATATTAGATTACAAATTAAATTAGTAATTTTCAAATATTTATTCGGTTGTATTAATGTATAAATCTTTGATTACTAAAGATGTTTTATGCAAATAATAGTAGTAATTATGGTGATATGTAAATACACAATTAGTTGAGGGATGTTATTGAAAATTGGTTACAATTAGTTGAGGGACATTATTGAAAAATGTGACCATATAAGAGTGAATCAAACCCTAGTATCATACTGTTGCCGCAGCCTCTTACATAGTCGCTTCAAAAGAAAAAAGGAAAAAAGTCAAAGTTATGCAACAGGATCAAGAACCGAATTAAATAGCATTTTATTGTTTTTGTTGATCTTGGAGAAAGGGTGCACCGAACTACTTTGTTTCTCTTTTCACGCCTCAACAATGTAAGTTAGCCTTTTCAGATTATTATCCATGTTATGAATGATAACATTAGATATATGTGTTGATATGATCTAGTGTGTTAATCAAATGCGATGTAGAATAATTTGATTGGTTGAACAACAAGCTTAGAATCAGTTTGGATCTAAGTCTTGCTATTTGAGGTTTTGCCATGGCTACAAAGCTATGTATTGTTTTGTCATATTCACCTTGTTTTGAGTGAACAAAAGTTCTATGAGTCCATTTGAAACCTCTGACATATCGCTGATTTTCCTCCTCTCGACATCTCGTCTTGAGCCGGTTCAAAATTAAACTCATGCATCCTCAAGCAACGATTGCTATCATATTTTTGCTTTTGTTTTTAATATCATATTTGATTAATTCCAAGTCTAGAAAGCATCTGCTACTACTCTTTTAGGCTTTAAAATTAATGAATAGGATTTCAAGCCTTCCAAAAGGAAATACTATGTTTTATGGAACTATGTCTTCGCTATAAGATAATTAGGTATTTCACTTGGATTAATACTCTAGTATGATCGTATGGTACTATTTAATTATTTATCTTCAAGAGGTGATTAAGTCATAGGATATACAATAGTGTTGATGGTCCTTTGCATTTATTCTTTAGGAGTTTCAATGGCTCGAGGAGGAATCATGAGTGGTATTTCGTTATTTTTGGGTATGTGGTAAGTGGTGAATTTATGCATTGTGCACAGCGTATTTTTCCTTTAAAATGATAGAAAGTATATATGGATTAGTTTTCGATGGATTATATCTTTTTGTTGGACTTACTCGCATATTTTGTTGTTTGGATCTAATGCGATGGATATTTGGTATAAGCTATGCTTATTTTCTTTGTTGATACCATGTCTTTTTATATAGTAGTAAGTTGAGATGCATATGTAGTTGATTTTACTTTGGTTGGCCTTTGGCATTTCTTTATAAAATATTTGGTTATATGAACTTTGTTCATTGTTCGCAAAGCATATGCATCTCAAGTCAATATACCGGTATATGTCAGAGATAAGTAAGTCATCTAAACAGGGCTCAATGTGCCTCTATGAGTTTGTTTTTAGCACGAACCACGGGCTTAATAATTGTGGGGTTTACCAAGTCAACTGGGGTATGAAGTGTTGACAGTATTGAGACGTGGCCTACTTATTCTCCATCTCATAAAATTTATATTTTAGAGATATTGGATCAAGTTTGTGAGTTCATTGATGATATTTTTTACTATTTTAATATTTTATTTATCAAGTCAATGTATTCTAGTTTTTGCAAAATCGTGTTTAATGTATGAATTTATCCACTTATTGAGTTGTGAACTCATTGTGTTGTTTTCATTCTTTCGAGACTCGTGATTAGGTGGAGTTGGTGGTTTCTAAATTCTTAGAAGGGAGCAATAAATAAAATTGCAGATTGCTAATTTCTTATAGGTGGAGTAATTAAGTCATCGATGTTTAGTTGTTATTGAAAGTTTTGTAATAATGAGATTTTTTCCTTTAGGTTGAGTTTTATTTTAAGTTGAGGAATTTTGTTTATCCGAATAATTTGGAAATATTTTGACTTTTGGATTATAGAGAATATTGTCTTTGGTTTTAATTCAATAATGAGATTATGTTGATGGACTTTTGACGAATATAGATTTTTGGTGGGTATTTTCACAGGTTTAGCCCATCTCCAATATTCCTTCTAGGTTTAGAATTGGGATCGTGACAGGATGATATCAGAGCTTAGGCTGTAGATCCTAATTGAACTTGGAGATGATTTAGTGATAAAGGATCATATATTGAATTGTGATGTATAGAAGTTAAATTTGAAGATTTTGAAGAATTATTAAGGATGATATGCAGATTTTTGAATCAAACAATTTTAGAATAATTTAAGTGTAAAATTTAATTATGACCTTAGAGGACTATGATTTTAGGATTATTGGATCTTGTGGTTCCTTTTAACTTTGATTTTATTAAGGTTGAGGAGTAGTGTGGATAGCATAAGACTTGAGTGAAATAGGTGGTTATGGATATGTTATTTGATTACGTACTATTATAATTATTATATTACCTTGTACTAATTAGTTGATAATTGTAATAAAATCATAGTGTTAAAAGTTATTTGTTAATTTCGTGATGTCATTTAGAATTAGTGAATGTTGATGACATTTGAATTGATGAATGCCCAACTAACTTTCATGGACTTTATGAATCGATATTTGGGGCTTACTTGAATAATTTATAGCTATTTTTGTTTATGGTATTTACATGTTCCAAGAGTTAGGAGGACTATGGAGATCACTTAAAAGTGTTGTCTCACAATGTTTGGAAAAACACAATCATACAAATAGTTGAGAAGATGTGAAATGTCTAGAAGAGTTTCTTTTATTTTCTTACTTGCCTAGTACCTAATACCTAGTAAGTAGTCTTTAATAGGATATTTAAGTATGATTACTTTTATCTATGGTTCAAGTTAAAAATATTAGAATTTATTTTATATAGTTCTTCCTGTTTAGACCGTCGTACTGTGCGTATTCTCCCTTTTCTTACAAGTAGATCCCATATAATAATGCAGATGGAGATTAAGGTTTAATCCTGATCAGTTTGATTTTTGGATATATGAGCCACCATATATCACTCAATTACAGTTAGTAAGATATGATATTGGTATTAATAGCTCTAGTGTTTGATAATGATTAATGGACAGATCTTTCTAGTGAATAGATTTATTAGGATTTGAAGGACAATTAGCATAAGCAATTATTCTCAAGTTTAGTTGATTTGTGATATATATAGTGATGTTCTACTACTGCTCATGAGTGTGCCCTATGCAGGGTGGAAAAACCGTAGTTGACTGGACAACGAAAGTCCTTTGATCAAAATTAACCAACTTACAAAATATCAAGGTTGGCAATTTAGAAAGTTTATAATCTATGTACTGATCATTTAGAGTCTTAAGTGCACATTGTCATGAACGAGATAAATGCTATACTATTATCCTAGGAAGGAAAACTTGCACTTGATGTCTTAAGTAGCAAGTCACATGTTAGTGTTGCTACTTTAACCATCAAAGAGTCCATATTGGAGGACTTGAGAAGGCTTCATAGTGGATATGTGAATGCATGGATCATGATTGATATTTGATCATCTTAGGACCGTCGGTTTTAGTTGAGAGAACTATGAAAGTACGAGTAATGAATCTAATGATACATGATGGGTAACATTAAGTGAGAGGTAGAAAAGATCTTTTCTAACCTCGTTATCATGGTGGGACTATGAGACTAGAAACATATTGTGTTTTGTCGATAATCAATCTTTGAAAAGAGAAGTATTAGGAGGGACAAGCTTATGCATATAGAATCCATAATAGAAGTACAAACGCACAAAGTTTTGCATAAATATTTTGGTTGAATAACGTAGCAAAGGTTGATTAATTTACCCTATCCGCTATTATTTTAAAATGAAAAGGGTAAATGGATTTTGTGACCAAAGCCCGAGAGCCGGAGAAGACGCCATGTAGCTATTGTGTTTGACAAATATTTGAAGTTTTGTTTTAGATTTTGGAGAATTTGATTTATGCTTTTAATTACCGAGGTTCGATATGAAAGGAAAATTAAAGTTTGAGAATACTAAATCTTTGAAGATGTTTAGAGGACCGATAGCGGGATATAAAATTAGTTAGCTCATGAATTCTTTTGATTTTATAATGTATTTCATTGATCAATATTGAAGAGGTGAACTATTGAACTTAGAATAAATGTTGATAATGAGCCTCTTTGGCTAGGAGAATAATTGATATTCGTGTATTTACTAATTAGTGAGAATTTTGGACCAAAAGAGAACATTGGCATTGAGAATTGTTGTCCATTGGATTTTATGGAATACTCATTAAACTCGTGAAGCAAATTGTGAGAATGAAATTAAGGAAAGATATCATGATTTATTTGAGCACTCAAGTGTATTCAAGTTTTGTGGATAAAACTTCTTTTGAGGGGTATAGTATGTAATATCCAAATTCTCAATTATGATGTAACTAGGTTTACAAATTATTTTTATTGCTTATTTGAAGAATGGAGCAGATGAATCCTAAATTGTGCTTATCAAATTGCAATAGTAGATTTAAAGTAAATAGTGAGAATAATCATAGTACATGTATAATTATAGTTTAGTTGAGATTGCTAGAGAAAATTATCACGTGATCTAATGGACAAGTCAAATATGTTCAAGTTTTAAGGATAAAACTTTTGTCTAGGAGGATAGTATGTAACAATCCTCATTTTCATTGAGTAAATGTATATTAGATTACAAATTAAATTAGTAATTTTAAATATTTATTTGGTCGTATTAATGTATAAATCTTTGATTACTAAAGATGTTTTATGCAAATAATAGTAGTAATTATGGTGATATGTAAATACACAATTAGTTGAGGGATGTTATTGAAAATTGGTTACAATTAGTTGAGGGACATTATTGAAAAATGTGACCATATAAGAGTGAATCAAACCCTAGTACCATACTGTTGCTGCAGCCTCTTGCATGTTGCCTTTCAAAAGAAAAAAGAAAAAAAGTCAAAGTTGCGGCAGTACGATCAAGAACCGGAATTAAATAGCATTTTATTGTTTTTTGTTGATCTTGGAGAAAGGGTGCACCGGAACTACTTTGTTTCTCTTTTTCACGCCCTCAACAATGTAAGTTAGCCTTTTCGTATTATTATCCATGTTATGAATGATAACATTAGATATATGTGTTGATATGATCTAGTGTGTTAATCAAATGCGATGTAGAATAATTTGATTGGTTGAACAACAAGCTTAGAATCAGTTTGGATCTAAGTCTTGCTATTTGAGGTTTTTGCCATGGCTACAAAGCTATGTATTGTTTTGTCATATTCACCTTGTTTTGAGCTGAACAAAAGTTCTATGAGTCCATTTGAAACCTCAGACATATCGCTTGATTTTCCTCCTCTCGACATCTCGCCTTGAGCCGGTTCAAAATTAAACTCATGCATCCTCAAGCAACGATTGCTATCATATTTTTGCTTTTGTTTTAATATCATATTTGATTAATTCCAAGTCTAGAAAGCATCTACTACTACTCTTTTTAGGCTTTAAAATTAATGAATAGGGTTTCAAGCCTTCCAAAAGGAAATACTATGTTTTATGGAACTATGTCTTCGCTATAAGATAATTAGGTATTTCACTTGGATTAATACTCTAGTATGATCGTGTATGGTACTATTTAATTATTTATCTTCAGTAGGTGATTAAGTCATAGGATATACAATAGTGTTGATGGTCCTTTGCATTTATTCTTTAGGAGTTTCGAGTGGCTCCGAGGAGGCATCATGAGTGGTATTTCTGTTATTTTTTGGGTATGTGGTAAGTGGTGAA
Source organism: Asparagus setaceus (assembly GCA_012295165.1). Lineage (NCBI taxonomy): Eukaryota > Viridiplantae > Streptophyta > Magnoliopsida > Asparagales > Asparagaceae > Asparagus > Asparagus setaceus. The sequence continues at coordinate 5,013,459 of CM022708.1, forward strand.
TTTCTGCATTGTGCACAGCGTATTTTTCCTTTAAAATGATAGAAAGTATATATGGATTAGTTTTCGATGGATTATATCTTTTTGTTGGACTTACTCGCATATTTTGTTGTTTGGATCTGATGCGCATGGATATTTGGTATAAGCTATGCTTATTTTCTTTGTTGACAGTCATGTCTTTTTCATATAGTAGTAGATTGAGATGCATATGTAGTTGATTTAACTATTGGTTGGCCTTCGGCATGAGACGTGACCTACTTATTCTCCATCACATGAAATTTATATTTTAGACATATTGGATCAAGTTTGTGAGTTCATTGATGATTTTTTTTACTATTTTAATATTTTGCTTATCAAGTCAAAGTATTCTAGTTTTTGCAAAATCAGTGTTTAATGTATGAATTTATCCACTTATTGAGTTGTGAACTCATTGTGTTGTTTTCATTCTTTTCAGAGACTCAGGATTAGGTGGAGTTGGTGGTTTCTAAATTCTTAGAAGGGAGCAATAAATAAAATTGCAGATTGCTAATTTCTTATAGGTGGAGGTTAATTAAGTCATCGATATTTAGTTGTTATTGGAAATTTTGTAATAACGAGATTTTCCCCTTTAGGTTGAGTTTTATTTCAAGTTGAGGAATTTTGTTTATCTGAATAATTTGGAAATATTTTGACTTTTGGATTATAGAGAATAGTGTCATTGGTTTTAATTCAATAATGAGATTATTTTGATGGACTTTTGATGAATATAGATTTTAGGAGGCTATTTTCACAGATTTAGTCCGGCTCCAATAGTCCTTCTAGGTTCAAATTTTGGGGTCTTGACAGAACTTACACTCCAAATCAGAATCTTTTATGCCAGATAATCTTCGCTGGAGTCTCTCAGTCTCTCAATGAAATTAAATCTATGGTCAAAGGTCTCCACTATATCCCATTTCAAACTTAAGGTTGAGCTTTCTCCACATGGAGGAGATTAGATGTATGATGACTTCCGCTTGAAAGATAAAAAAGGAAAAGATTAGCATGTTTTATCAAAATTTGTAGTCTTCGAATTGTGATGCAATCATGAGTGCAAGACCCTATTTTATGATGTGGAACCATAATCGAGGAAAAAATGTTTATTAAGGCGGGTAAGATGTAATGGGCACTACCCATCATACATGGATTATACCCCATATAGATTATTATGAAAAATTAGATTTTGGAATATTGATATTGATATTCTGGAGTATTCTGTGGTTTTTGACCTAATAAGTAGATTTGAAGGCCCTGCTTGAATGAGATGACCATAAGTATATTCAAGTGTAAAACCCCCTTTGGGGCATGCATTAAATAAAAGAATCCATATATTTCCAATTTATTTTTAAATTAATTTCACATTCTCATTCACAATGTTCTTACTTACAACCTCATATAAACTTGCAGATATTGTTTTTTTAATAATCCTAAGTAGAGGTGTTACCATCAGTTTAAGATTCCAATCACATACTAAACTTTCATGAAGCATACATAAGTTAATGTGATTATTCTAAATTTCCAAGAGTAGGTGCTCAATTAGGACCACAGTTATCAATCAAACAGGCAGTTAATCATAGTGATCCCAACTGCAAGTTGCAAAGGTTGAAAGGGACGTAATAATCCCTCCCAAGACTAGATTCCATAAGAATCAAAGGTTGAAAGGAACAGGAGGGAGAGACACCATCTTACTCCAAAAACCACTTTTGCCATCAAGTGTTTGGTCCCTGGCACACGAAATGGTATGAAAAGTGTTCTTTTATACATCAACTGCTGACAATAAGCCCCATTTGTTCTGTTCACAGCTTTTTTGTTACTTAAGAGCGCTTTTAAAAAAACAAAATTTGTCTTCTGACTGTTTAATGGTCATAGTCACTGACAGTGGATTGATCCATTTATGTTTCGAGTAGATTTTTGAGGTAAAAGGAGAAATCTTTTCAGAATTATTTTGTTGTAAGTTGGTTAGGTCTAATAATGTATCCATCAAATCCGACAGGCTAAGAAACTTGGCTGTGTTCTTGCATAGAACAATGTTGGCCACAAGCCTGATGACAAGAATAAAGACTAAACTAAAGCCTAAGGCAATTAAAGTATAAGGAAAAAACGTGATACGTGGAATAAGGCATGGTATCTATTGAATAAGACATGACTATAAAGAATAAAACAGAGCTCTATGAGGCGTCAGTTAAGATATTGATAAAATTTTTAGCCGTTGATAAATTATGAAAGGGAATTAGAAGCAAGCATCGTCAAGTTTAGATGGTGCTTTTAAGCCTGTTAAACCTTGACTGTAACAACCTATGGTAATTTAATCAAATATACTTCATCATTCATTGCAATAAAAGAAATGTATTGGTTGAGTAGATGGTGGTTCCTTGGATTCATTTCAAGCAAATTCTTCCAACAGAAAAAGAAAAAAATGATCAGACAGCATGCATATAAAAAAACAATGTTACCATTTTTGGAAGTAAAGGAGAAATCTCACACAGGGCCTTCATCTCTTCTCTGGAAGCAAGTGCATCAATGAAAAGAACATCTGCTCCAGCGTCAGCAAAGGCCCTTGATCTCCATAATGATTCCTCAAGGGATACAGCTTGACGGGAATCAGTTCGTGCTATGATAACAATATCAGAGCCACTCTCTTTGCGTGCATCAATAGCTGCTTTTATGCGCATCACAGCCTCCTCCCTAGAAACCACTTTCCTTCCACGAGTATGGCCACAGGCTTTTGGTGAAGCCTTTAAGAACAAACAATATAATTGATACAGGTTTCATGACATAAAGACAAAATCATTATGTGAGTTATTGCCCAGTTATATTTTTTATTTCAAAAAGCAAGCTGGGTAGTTTGACACTTGTATTTCCATATAATTTATTTTGAGGTGATAACTGGCCACATAAGATGTAGCTTCCAAGAAAACCTATATTAACCTAAAATGTACTTCAAATAAATACAGAAGTTTTTGGTATTAAGAACACTGCTTCAAGCATGTTTAGCTCCAATTCTTTTTACCAAGAACGGATTATATTTGATGAACATGTGGTCATAAGTAGTCAGTTTCAAGACAGTTTCAGATGCTGTGCTATGAAAAATGCAGATGGCTACATAATATATTTCGACCGCCAGCCTAATCCTAATTAGCTTGACAATACCTTCATGAATATCAAAAGAAAATGCCATTATGTGAAGAAAAAAAATTCCTGAATCTCAAACAGACAACTAAAACTTTGAGCTAGAGGAAAGACTTTGTTATGAAAACTCTAAAGAATAAACCTTTACCTGATCTTCAAGAATAATCCCTGCAAAACCAGCCTTAATAAAACCTTTTACAGTTCTTTTGACATTCAATTCATTCCCATATCCATTGTCTCCATCTCCAATCACAGGAATTGAGACGGCTTGTGTTATTTGATATCCTTGATCCACCATTTCTCCATAAGAAATAAGACCAACATCCGGTAACCCCAAACGAGCCGCCGAAACTGAGAACCCTGTAGGTACAAAAATATTCTTTAACAAACATCCTAGTTAAGAGTTGAAAATTCTCCATCACATGTATCAAATATCATTATGAGTTTCAACCATAAAGCAGAATCAATATTTTAGCAATGTAAGTCGAACTAATAGGCAAAAAGAATGAGTATCATACTATGTTATAGAGACACGGGTGCGGATACGGGACAATGAAAAGTTGTAAAAGGTAGGATACGGGGACACGGCTACATACACCCGCATTAAACTAACCAACTCAAACTTCAAATTCTTCAGTTTCAGAAGCCGGCTATATCATAAAAATAACAGATATACCAGAACCAAACACCTATAAGGTCCTTGCTCATTATTCACAGGCATCAAATAACTATCACACAGGAGCGTAAATTCATCAATATCAATCACCCAACAAACTTCAAAAATTCTCCAATTTCAAAAACTGATACCCAGAATCAAATTTTTAACTAGCCGGGAACGGGTGTGAATTGAAAAACAACAATTACCCAACTCATCAAACTCAAAAAAAAAATATTCTCAAATTCTAAAAACAGGGTACATGAACAAAAATCTCAGTGAGACATAAAATCAAACAGCTACCGCTCGTGAAGCAGAACTTGAAGCCCGCCCTCTCCACAAGCTTGGCACTGAGCGCATCAAAGCAAGCAGGCCCCTGATGAGCTCCCGGAGACTCCAATATCCTCCTCAGAGCCTTCGACGGTGATTCTCCCGTGGCGGCGCAAGCAAACGAGGGTCTGTAGCATTTGCTTCTATATTTGGGCGAAGGAGAGGAGAGAGGGAGAAGTAGCCGTTGGGGTTTGAAGTTTGAAAATTGGTGGGTTTGGCGGGAAGGAGTTGGAGAGGGGGAGGGAAGTGAAGGGGTGAGCAGGGAGTTTGTAGGGGAGTGAACAAGGAGAGAGGGGAATCCCATGGCTTTTTTGTTGCTTCTAGAAAAAGGGAAAGAAGAAGAAAATATTTGTTTGAGGGGGGTGTAGAGAGGTTGGGGGTGGGCCAACATAATCTATTGTTAATTTATTAATGTTGTCATTAATAAGTTAGATGCATGTACATCTTGCACGTGATTAACAAATATTTTGTTTAGGGTTTTTGTCGTATTAGAAACTCAAATATTCTCAATCTATACATTATTACTCCTTCAAATATTCACATATCTAAATTAGACCTCCAAGCTAAACAGATCGAATATGATCATTACGATATCTGAATCCGCTTTATCAGTGCAATGAAGATCGAGAATGCGTCTATATAAAGAACTTATTTCTATATCCACAAAATTTGAATATAGATATATATATAAAATAAAAGAATATATATATAAATACAAAATGGCTATGAAAAGAATAGATAAAATTATAAAATACGAGAGTTCATTAATATGTTCGCATATGAAAAAGCTAAGATTATCATCAATATTAATCTCAAGTCCATTAATCTAATGATTAAAACAATCACACCTATATGATCGGGCGATATTCAAATATTTTAAATACGGATACATTAGTTTTACTATGTACCTATATTCGTAACAATATCTGTATTCTACTAGACGCAGATGCATATACATTCGCGAGTACACATAATTTCTTGCACCCTTACTTCAAAGTCTCCTAAGTAGTTTTGAAAAACACCTTTTCAGAAATTAGACTCTCATATCCCAATCAACTTCTTCCGTAACTTATACTACAATAGGTCTCTCCACTTCCAAATCTGTACTTAATGAGGGTAAAACGGTAAACAACCATCCATGGTTAGTCACTGACTTAATTAGGATTAGCACGTGGATAGAAGCTCTAATGGGGAGATAATTTGAAACAATTTATAAGATTTGGCTCACCTATAGCAATTTCAATGATTTGAGCGACCGAATTTAAAAATTAAAAGATGTAAGGGACTACTACCGAAAAAACTCTATAAAATTTGGGCTTCCACGTTCGGACCTCTAATTCTCGAGAATCAAAACCAATCAAAACTCTCGTCTTCGTTCAAAACATAATCATCTCTAATTCGATTCGAAAACACTCAATTTCAAGTCCCAAACCCATCGAATAGGTAAGACTAGGGTTTTAGTTGATCAATCATTTTGTACGCTTTGGAAATTTAAAAGTTTTGAGCTTTTTATGCCATTAATTCAATGCTGGATGCTTTTCTTATTTTTTGCGAATTATTTTTGAAGCTTGGGTGGGGTTTTATCACGAGACCTCGTGAAAATGGTATCATTGAGAAGATGGAAGTAAATTGAAGCCGAAATTGCTCGCACACAAAAGACCAAAGTCACAGGTTTTCTCTTTTTACTTCTTTTGTGATTATGTTTACTAGCATATTGGCATGTGCATAATGCACGCGATCAAAATAATAAAAATTATTATAAGTACGTATACCTTTCATGCATTGAAAAATTATTATTGCATCTTTCACTTTGATTAGAGAAATGGAAGCAAGCTTAAAATTCATATAATAGTTTTATTGATTATTAGTATTATATTTTATTTTTTCCCTTTATTTTCTGAATTTTTAGTTTCTCAGTTGTAACATGAGGATATATTTAATTTAGATTGAAGCAACAAAAATTATTACACATAAGAAAATTCACCCAATTTTTATAAATTTATCAACATAATTATGAAAGATATATATATTTTTAGTTCTTAAAACATTTTTTAATCAAATATTATATACATGTCAAATAAGACTCTTATTTAAGATGTATCACTACCTAGCTTACATAGTGTTGCATTATTGTTATTTTTTCAATCATATGATTTAAAAGGGTTATGCATGAAATTTTAAATTTGAGAAGGAGATGGAATAATGAAAATAATGGAACCCTCTAGAGAGAGGAGAGAGATGGAACTCACATCATTAAATTATGTTGTCAAATGACCAAATTGCCATTTTTTCTAAAATGACCATTTATTCTTAATTTAAGGAATAATAATAAATTCCTTCACATTTGTCTACCCTCACAATATTTTTATATATTAGTATAGATATATGCTTGTAGTGTTCTAGTTGCCACCGACAGTGAATTAATATAAAGGGTCTCGCTTGTAAGCACCTATTATCCATATCTTTCTATATTTTATGTTATTATTCATACCTAACTCATTTATTGTTTATATGGTTTGTTTTGGAAATTGTTATGTATATATATTTATTGAGTTGAGCTAGAATGCAAGAAAGTATATAAGAGAAGTTGTCCACCCAACTTTTTATCCATTCATTTTGCTTTGAGGGTCCTGTTGACATATGATACACATTAAGGCACACATCCCAAAGATAGTCTCACATGCCAACACAAATCAGATAGTCTCACATGCCAACACAAATCTCAAAGCAAAACGAATGGATGAAAAGTTGGGTGGACAACTTCTCCCATCCAATTAAGTGAATTCTAGCTCAACTCTATATTTTTTAGCATTATTATTTTAGTGCTCAATGATAAAATATTCTTGGCATTTATTTAGTCACTTTTGATTTATGTGTCAGAGAGAAAAGGGCAAATGAATCACACATTTGTATATCAACTTACTTCTCAAAGTCCTTTTCACTATGTTATGATGAACATTGAGGCTTTATAAATTTTTACCTCTAACAACTAATCCTTAAAACTTATTCGTTCACACCGATTCAAAGGTTCCATCTTTTTGGATTATTAATTGTTTGTTGGAGATAATCTCTTAGATAGTTTTTTGAGGGAATTATTGCAAAGTAGCCAGAAGGCATAAAAGAGGAACACAAAGAAGTATCTTGATTAATGGAAAGTACCAACATGTAAACAATCATTTTAGATAGATAAAGAATACATAGGAAAATACATACAATAAATTTAAGAATGCACACTCAACAATACAAGGAAAAGGAAAGGAAATGATTGCCACCGGTTGCAACTTTTTTCTGCATCCACTTAGATAGGTCCATGCATAAGCTCTCTACTCATTCTAGAACTAGTGAAAACTATATAAAGTAAGGTTGCAGCCACCATGAAAGCCCTTGGACTGGTTTGATCCTCTATTGCATCTTTGAGGTGCTTATTATTGACATTATTACAAGAATTCCTCATGCTGCAATGAAAAGCTTGGCACAAGAACCTCCCTCTTCTCCAACCTTCCTTTATTCTATCAACACTAGTGCCTATGAATAGAAGTTCTTCATAACATAAGATTACTTGTAAATTTAGATTCTAATAATGTCAAAGAAACAACACATGTTGTTAATGAAGAACTTACTTGATTGATGAGGAGGAGAGACCCATGAAGGGCTTACGCTTAGTAGTGGAGAGGTGGTGGTGGGGAGGAGTAAATGTAGGTTAGAGGTGGGGATGGTGATGGAGGGGAGGAGACTTGTACATGTAGGGGGGAGGAGGAGATTTCATTGGCGGAGGAGGTGGAGACTTGTATATGTAGGGGGGAGGAGGAGATTTCATTGGCGGAGGAGGAGACTTATACATGTAGGGGGGAGGAGGAGATGGTGAGGGAGGTGGGGGTGATTTGTAATAGTATGGAGGAGGTGGAGACTTCATTGGAGGAGGAGGTGACTTATAGTAGTAAGTTGGTGGAGGTGGAGAGTTGTAATAATAAGTTGGTGGATTGGGAGGTGATGGCTTGGAATGATGGTGGTGATGTTTGTGGCACTCCATGTATGACTTCTTAGGAGCAAATGCCATTGATTTAGACAAGAGCACAATCTCTTCGTGAGAATAAGAGAGTTTGAGGGGTTGGAATTTGTTGAGCTTGGTCTTCATGTTGCATTTTGATCCCTTAGGAGAAGCATGGAGCTCAACCATGCATCCCTTAGCTCCATACTTCCAATAGGGATAGCCCTTGATTTCTACACTGTATTTTCCATGGATATTGGTCTCACCAAATCCGACGTGCTTGTATCCACCCTTGCATGTCACCTTCACAATAGCTCCTGACAAAAAAATACTTCATCAATTATTAAATAATAGATAAGCACATATGTTACTCAGATTTTGATTGAGTAATTAAGTATTTTTAGGTAGGCGATCATGCTGAATTAAAAATGATTTTAAATAAAGATTTCAGCATGTGGACACAACTACTGCTTACTTTGTTGTGGATGTTTGCTATGCCAATGTGATATCTTATAGTGCAAATGGTGTGGTTGTGTCCTTCAACTAATAAGTATTTGTAACGGTTATACTTTTATAAAATACGCTTTACACTTGATGATTTAGTAGAAATTTCTACTTTTAGTTAAAATGTGCTGAAGCATTTAACTTGATTAATTTTCACAAAAATTGGCAACAATAAATACCTTTGAAGAGTTTCTTGCGAGAATGTTTGTCCGGGTAATTCCAATCGTAGCACTTAAAGCAATAGACTTTTCCGGTCACTACTACCACCGGAAGAGAGTGGTAAGGTGATGGAGAAAGTGCGGGCGGTGGTGGAGATTTATAGTAATAAGGAGGTGGTGGAGATTTCACAGGGGGCGGCGGTGACACATAATAGTAAGGAGGTGGAGGAGATTTCACAGGCGGAGGTGGAAATTTGTAGAAGTAAGGAGGTGGTGGAGATTTATAGTAATAAGGAGGTGGTGGAGATTTATAGTAATAAGGAGGTGGTGGAGATTTATATACATATGGTGGTGGAGGAGATGGAGATGGAGGTGGTGGAGATTTATAGTAATAAGGAGGTGGTGGAGATTTATAGTAGTAAGGAGGTGGTGGAGATTTATATACATATGGTGGTGGAGGAGATGGAGATGGAGGTGGTGGAGATTTATAGTAATAAGGAGGTGGTGGAGACTTATACATATAAGGTGGTGGTGGAGATTTATATACATATGGTGGTGGAGGAGATGGAGATGGAGGTGGTGGAGATTTATAGTAATAAGGAGGTGGTGGAGATTTATAGTAGTAAGGAGGTGGTGGAGACTTATACATATAAGGTGGTGGTGGAGATTTATAGTAATAAGGAGGTGGTGGAGATTTATATACATATGGTGGTGGAGGAGATGGAGATGGAGGTGGTGGAGACTTATACATATAAGGTGGTGGTGGAGATTTATAGTAATAAGGAGGTGGTGGAGACTTATACATATAAGGTGGTGGTGGAGACTTATACTCATATGGTGGAGGTGGAGACGTCTTCGGTGGTGGTGGAGATTTGTATTCATAAGGTGGCGGTGGAGAAGGCGAGGGAGGTGGTGGAGATTTATATACATATGGTGGTGGAGGAGATGGAGATGGAGGTGGTGGAGATTTATATACATATGGTGGTGGAGGAGATGGAGATGGAGGTGGTGGAGATTTATAGTAATAAGGAGGTGGTGGAGACTTATACATATAAGGTGGTGGTGGAGATTTATAGTAATAAGGAGGTGGTGGAGGTGGAGGCGTCTTGGTGGTGGTGGTGATTTGTAGTAGTATGGTGGAGGTGAAGATTTCTTAGGTGGTGGAGGAGACTTGTACACATAAGGCGGCGGTGGTGATGGTGAAGGAGGTGGTGGAGATTTGTAGACATAAGGAGGTGGTGGAGACGGAGATGGTGGTGGGGGAGATTTATAATGGTACGGCGGAGGTGGAGACTTCTCCGGTGGTGGTGGAGACTTATACTCATATGGTGGAGGTGGAGACGTCTTCGGTGGTGGTGGAGATTTGTATTCATAAGGTGGCGGTGGAGAAGGCGAGGGAGGTGGTGGAGATTTATACTCATAAGGAGGTGGGGGTGAAGGCGATGGAGGTGGTGGAGATTTATAATCATAAGGCGGAGGAGGAGAGGGCGAGGGTGGTAAAGGAGAATTATACTCATAAGGCGGAGGCGGTGAAGGTGAGGGTGGTGGTGGAGATTTATATACATATGGTGGTGGAGGAGATGGAGATGGAGGTGGTGGAGACTTATACATATAAGGTGGTGGTGGAGATTTCATCGGAGGTGGTGGGGATTTGTATTCATAAGGCGGAGGTGGAGAAGGAGATGGTGGTGGTGGAGACTTGTAAACATATGGTGGTGGCGGAGATGGTGAAGGTGGTGGTGGTGAACTATAAATGTAAGAATTGCCGGCGATGGCGACATTGTTATAAGCCAAGAGAGTGGCAAAGACTATAGCCAAGCTTGGCCATAGACGACCCTTAAACAGGTCGCCGATGCCTATTATCATCGGTCGGCAATGAATAGAAGAGAGAAGAAGATAGGATTTGTTGTTGAATGCTTTAGCCTTTGCATTGGATGGGTATTTATAAGGGAAGAGGTAGTTTGTACATAGCTGTCTTGGAGTAAATGTATTACCACAATGTGATTAGTGTATTGATTTGTCTATCATCTATGAGAGTTTTTGTCAAAGTTTTTGTGTGGGCATCTCTCCAAGTCTCTTTTGTGCAAAAGTCTCTTTCTCTTATGTCATTGGTCACATGGGTTGGAGCCATGAATGAAGCATTGCCTTGATAAATATCATTTTGATATTATGACATGTTTGATCACTATCTCTTTCTTTATGTTGAGCACTAAGTTTGAAATTACGTAGGAATTCAACATTCCAATTGCTCATCGTCTAGTTTGCTATCACCATGTTACTTTGAACTTTTTATTTTTCTAGATTTACCATTAAAACCCAGAGAGCCTACAAACCAAATGATACGTGCTTTGATGATGAAATTTGTGTGATCTTGATTTCTTGATTGATGAGGAAGATATCACTTCCAAATCCCAGTCTTCTATGTATTTATGCTTGGAACAATTTATGGTTAATTCTAAAAAACAGTTAGTATCATATTTACCTTGGGATTGCAGTTGCTCATTGTGACAACAGTTGTCAATAAAAAAATTTAAGTAGCAATTTTTATGTCAACATTCTCCATGGTTTGAATACAGTGACATCTTGTTTACCATTAAGTGGAGAATTTTCATTGAAGAAAAGATTACAAGTTACTCACGCACATAATGTAATTATGCGCAACAAATATGGTTGTTGCAAATCCCGATTAAACGTTATAATGTAAAATGTCTTTTTATTGAGGATCATGTAATTGGATAAATCAGGCAAGATCGTAGCAAGTAGGGCCACACGCAGCGACACACCTTAAAAGGCTAACAGTAACTTTCACATAACAAAAAGAAAAGGAGAAAGACATAGAAAAAGAAAACCGAACAAATGGATTCAACAACTCCTCAAAATTAATTATTTAAAATTTGACATTCCTCCAAACGAATGTGATGAAATAACGCAACACGGCATTGACTTAAAACGGTGCAAACCCCCTAATCATGCGAAGGAACAGTTAAGAGAATTTCCTAATATTGCCTGTCGATACCATTCCATAATGGTCCAATTCATTTACCATGAAGCAGTGGCGGATCAAAAATAGATTTTTTTGGGAGCAGATGATAAGTATCTATTTATCGAAAAATTAAAATATAATATTATAAAATAAAATTCTTAACAAGTAAGCTAATTATTCAACTTAAATTGGCTAAAACTTAAATGTGGTGCAAAATTTTTTAAATTATAAGGGAGCAAAATAGAAGTTTACAAGGCATAAAATGTAATTTCTATAATCTTAGGAGTGCAATTGCACTTTTAAAGCTTATATATGGATCCACCTCTATCATGAAGTACACAATATGAGAAGATATTTTGGATCTATCTCTCCAGTAAGCGTCTGCATGTCACTACTGTTTATATTTTGAATCTCTCTCTCTCTAGTAAGCGTCTGCATGGCACTACCGTCTAAATAGAGTCACCTGTTTGATCTCTGCACCTGCGTGATTAACATCACAATGAGGTTATTGCTGAGTGCCATATATATATCGCATATGTCAAAGTGTGGCAACTATCAAAGCCAGTCAATCACAAGCCAAGATTTGTCACTAGGGGGTGGTAAATCATATCTGTATCGGAGGAAATATTTATAATCATATCTATTACATACGGATACGTTTACTCAATTTATAACCGATCGAATATGGTATACATATCCGTATCCAAAATATCCGAATATATGTTTACCATAGAGCTGCAATTCTTTCAATCCTTAGATTAATGAATTTGAGACTAACAAATATAACTAACATATTAATGTACTCTTTTCTGCCATATGAACTATATTTTTTCTATATTATTTTTATTTCTCATATCTGGTTTGTATCCACAAGTATCTGTATCTGTATATGATTTTAACGGTTATGGATATGAGTTTTTCTTACCGAGGCATACCCATACTCGTATCCGTATCCGTGAATGACAAGCGGATATGAATATGATAAGTATCATATCTTAGCCGTATCCGAACTGTTTCCACCCTCTAGTTGTCACCATACAGGTGGGTAGCATTATGACAACTAGCATGGAAAACAAGTCCTGTCGCCTCATGAAAAATCTCTCTCTAGAGAAACCCTAGATATGAATTCTCATATTATATTTTACATTGTTCATCCCTATAAATCAGTGATTTGAGTTTTGAAGGGTCCGAGCCATTATCCCGATGCTTGTTATTTGAGCACAGACTTTCAGTCACTGGTGACAAACTACCTACTTTTATCATAAGGTGACTTCTCAACAGAGCATCTCATCCCAATGCTTGTTATTCGGGCATAATTTTGCTTTGGCTTTGGAGCTCAATTTTCCTTTATTGTGAACGTTTCTTGTTTTGAGCAATTACAATTTTATTTGAGATTATAACGTCTTAAATATGGGGGCCCTACAAGAACTACTAAACTGGTAATATAACTTTGCTTAACTTTCAGAGATCTACTAAGTTTGGGTTATGTTTTAATTTGAAATCCAACTGTGGCATTTGAGCTAATTTTTCTTTAGAAATAGAATCGAATTACTGATAGGTACATGTTGCTTGTTAGTCCATTACCGTCACTAATATACGGAAATTTTAAATTTTAGTCATTGGAACGTGTTTTTAAGTAGACCTAGAGGACCGTAGATACATATGAATATGGTTGTTAACTATCTATATATCTGATAGGGAATTTTATAGAGACAAATATAGATAGAAATATCTAGATCCGAATATATCTGAATACATGTCGATAATATAGTTGCAAATTTACAATTGTTTCAATCACTAAATTAATGCTTTTGAGATTAATGTTGATAATTGAGAGATCTAAACTTAGATTTTTGGATATGCCTAACATATTACTGGACTCTCTTGCATCACATGATCTATATATTTTTCAATCCCATATGCTATTTCCCCACATATTCATTTTGCATCAATAGCATTTAATATTTTAATCTGTAACAATATTCATAACCATGTGTTTTGACGGATATAGATATGAGTTTTTCTTACTGAGACTGTCCATATTCGTATCCATTTTCGTGATTAATAAGCGGATATAGAAGTGATAAGCATCATATCCGATCCGTATCTGATCCATTTGCACCTCTGCCTCTAATCGCTTAACAAGCACTATCTCATGGGTCCTGGCTCCCTATACTACCCATTTGATAGTCATCCAGACTATTGCAAGACGATCATTATATTTTGATCATAGCTGAGATAGTTGATATATCAGCAAGACACCGTATAAAAAGTTAAGAATACAAATGGACACAACAATCCGTGTACCCAAAAAGATAAAAAAAACATTAACTAAGTAGCTACAGATGATCGGTAATGATTTATAAACTACGTGAAAAGAAGAACAAAAAATTATCAATGAGATACTACAAGGAATATGCTGCAGGATTTCCAGCTGTCAATTAGCAATATGTCACTTTAAATTACAATATCCACAAATATTGTCAACTAAATTTCATAGGAACTGTTCTTGCGACTGGATAAATTTAAAATTAATTACCTTAAGCATGTACCAACTGTTTGCAAGCTGTTTTTGACTGGTCAACTATTTTTCCGTACAAAAATCTTAGAATGCAAGCTATTTTTTGTACGCAAGTACCCATTATTTGCACTGCGTGAAAGGATAATGTTAATAAACCTTAGGTTCTAAATTTGCGGAGGGAAAATAAGAAATATATGGAGAAATTTTCTCCGAAAATTAGAAATATATGGAGAAACTTTGGAGCATGAGATGTTCAGTTGTCTTATCATTAAATAAGTGCAATATGCCATGATTTATGAGTTCAATTTGTCACATATAGACCCCTAAGTGAGTTTTTTGAGAGAAAGATTGATCCTTATAGATCATTCTCAATTTTATCATCATGACGAATGATTAATCATAAATAACGAAAGGATCAATCATTCAGTAATGATGGTAAGATTCAAAAAGACTTATGTGATCGTAGAATACCTATGAGACTAAGGCATAGTTTAGTAGAGTGTTTGAGGATGGAAGGGAAGGGGGAGTGGGGAACAAAATAACAAGCTGCATTTGTTATGATGGTTTAGGAGAGGAGGGTGGATTAAGGAAAGGGGAGGGAAAGATGAAGCAAGAACAAAATATTTACTATTCATTGTCCCCTCGAATTGGGGGAACAGTGAACTCTAACTAATATGAGACAAAAGTAATGTCCGAAAATGACATTCATATCCTCCTATATTTCTTTGTACAACAAATATTTTCGAATCAAAAGAGTAGTATAGTATTTTAACTAACTCTTCACCTTACATTCTCTTCCCATCCCCAACCAAACAAGAAAATAGCAGTGTACATTCCTTCATTCTTCTTCCAATCAAACAAAACGCCCATTAGAGATGTCCTTCCCTACTTCATAGCACTCTCTACTCCCCATTCCCTTCCCTCCTCAATCTTCCAATAAAACCAAGCATAACAGTACTTTATGGATTAGAATGCTAAGCAA
This sequence comes from Asparagus setaceus, assembly GCA_012295165.1. Lineage (NCBI taxonomy): Eukaryota > Viridiplantae > Streptophyta > Magnoliopsida > Asparagales > Asparagaceae > Asparagus > Asparagus setaceus. The sequence continues at coordinate 5,028,721 of CM022708.1, forward strand.
TTAGAAAATAACTTGTGAAAAAATGAGTGTAGCGAAAATTAGAATGTTAAGTTGTCCTTGTCCGTATACGCTAAAAAATAGAATAAGAAATGAGTATATCCGTAGTAAATTAAAGATTGCTCCTGTTGAGGATAAATTGAAAGAGAATTGACTGAGGTGGTTTGGTCATGTACAACAAAGACCTCTTAGTGTATCGGTTAAGAAACATGATAACATTATAGTTAATGGAGTAAAGAGATTTAGAGGTAGATCTATGAGAACTCAGTTAGAAGCAATTAAGAAGGCTATTTGTTAACTTAACATATGAGATGACCCATAATAGAATGGAATGGAAGAATATAATTCATGTAGCCGACCCTAAATATTTGGAATAAGGCTAAATAGCACATAAATGGCCTATTGTTTCACCACATATGCACTTAAATATTTTAAGTTGTAAAAGGTAGTGCTTTAACACCCTAAGCTATAAGAAAGTAGCACTTTACTGCCCTAAGTTATAAGAATTGTAGCACTTTAATACCTTATGTTAATTGTCAAGACATATTCCTAGGAACATTCCCAAGACAACTAACAAAAGGTATTAACGCGCCTATTTTTACAACTTAAGGTATTAAAATGCTACTTTTATAACTTAGGGTATTTAAGTGTAAAGATGGTGAAGCAATATGGTATTTAAGTGTCATTTAGCCTATCCAATATGAGAGCAAACTTTCAGGTTCCCATAATGAAGTAGTAATTCCAAAATTTTGAACTAAACAATTTTTGGACTGTATACAACCTCAGAAGAAATGTTTAAACCCTTTTGGATGGAGATAATGATAGTGATACTGATATTAAATTATTATATCCTTCATTAAAATAAATTCGTTCTAGCATTTTCATTTTAGTTTTTATGCACATTTTTATTTTATTTTGTATTACCAAATTTTTATATAACCCTAACTTAGACAAGTTGCTAAGGTGCCATAGAAGTACTATTGATTGAATACTAAGCTCTCATTTATTTTAAAATCGTAATCTACTTTCATTCCAGAATAATTATACAAATCATTTTCAGAATCATAGTCAATTATACATGCTCTTCACAGATATATGAGTATTCATTGGTTGCATATATGGCCATGGACCTGATGAACAAGCAATTGCGATTTAAGAATGTACATCACATCCTTCTCGACTCACAAGGCAAAGGATGCATATCTCAAGAAGGTGAATTACATGAAAGTATAATAGAGGAAAAAGTGATATATATCAAACACTACGTTCATGAAAAGTGTCTGCATCTGAGAGTTTATTTCGGAACTATCTCTCATTCAATTTGGAAACAATGATCTTCTCCATTCTGTAACACTCGCTCCCGTTGAGGGATTGATTGTTCTAAGATTAACACATTAATTTTAGTTTAGTTTAGCTTGATCCAAAACTTCAACTTCTTTAACAAAATGTTTTCAGTATTAATCCAAAATATATAGTTCCTCTACATTATAATCTTCCACTGACCCTTGCAATATTCATGCTGACATTGGAAACATGATCCATCGATTCCATCCAAAATAAATAAAATAAAGTATGAGTATGAGAATGAGGTAGGCGCACCTAAAGCCTTGACCTTATCCTCCTGTGTTTTCTAGTACCTGTTCTCTAGGATGCCTTGCCCTAACACATGATTTCTTTTTGTTTTGGTTAAATGTTTTATGACAGAAAAATATCATAAGTTATTAAAAAAATTAGCACGCTGGCACTATCGATCATGCAAACATGAAAGTTTGCATCCAAATATTTCTCTATGATACTTACATGCTAATTTTAGAGCTTTATAACTATTAATATTTGTTAATTTTGCTATTAAATCAACAAAATTCTTTTTCAAACTTATTACAGTTCTACTTTAAAATAGAGTTGGGATATGTCTAATGATAAATTTAACAAATACTAATTGTTAGAAAGCTATAAAATTAATATGTTAGTGTCATATAAGAACATTCAGATGAAAATTTTCACATTTGCATGATCGAGGATTTTAACGTGCCAATTTTCTAACAACTTATGATATTTTTCTGCCACAAAATACAACTTGTAGTATATAAAAAAGAGCAGAGAAACTTTGTGGTATTTAAGTGCAATTTAGCCTTTTGTTGCGTACTCTCAACTTCTAAAATAAAATGTTGTATGTTTTTAAAAAAAAACTCAAGAAAATGCGTGGAAATCCCCTCACACGCGCTAGAAAACTTTTTTTTCAAAAAGTTTTCCTGTTTTCTAATTTGGTTCACCATTTTTTCCCAAAATTTTTTTCCTATTTCTATGGAAATCCAAATTCGAGTTTTTAGGTGGAAATGGGAGGAAATCTTACAACTTGCATTATTTTGGCAATAAAAAATTTGGCAAGTTGATGACAACTCATTCTGTTTTGACAACTAAGTTGGATGCGCGTGGTTAAATGTCATTATTATTTCTTTTTGATCTATTTCCTTACTTTACTCAGTTGTGAAATATATTTTTTTATTTCCATGTGAAAAAGTAAAATAATTTATTGTCTATATATAGTTAATCAATAGTATTAAAATAACCATGACCAAAGTCAAAATTACAAGGTCAATTCATATTAAGTATAATTTACAATAAATAGTACATGAAGTTTAAAATCCTTTTATGAAAAAATATAATTTTTATGCAAATAATTTAATTGTCATCGCAATCCTTTGTTGTCATCTTATAACTTGCACAAATTCAAAGTATAATATCCTAATTTTCACACCCTACACAGTTTAATAATCTAATAATTTCTCCTTTAATGTGATGCGCCTTGAGGCTAACAGACTCTAAGGAATCATCAACATAAAGCCCTAACTAGTTTTAGTACAAAATAGGTTCCCCGGAGACATAACACACGTAGTTCACTTGGCCTATTCTACTTTTGGAATAGAAGGATTTCTTCATGCTATAACTTCATGCTCACACGTTCATATACCATACCCATGGGGAAGTTGACCAAATGGAACCTTAGTGACTAGGACATAGAGATCCCGCGAGGAAGAAAAATGGGATTATCTTCCGATTCAAAAAAAGGCAAAAATGGGGGCAAAGTTAACCTAACTGCTTACCTTTTTGTAAGCCACACACTTTAGGCCAAGCCTTACTGTAACGAACCTCACTGATCCAACTAAATCTTTCATATTGATGTTTCGTACTCTCTTGACCAGGTCATCATAAGAAAATACTGCAAAAATCTTTCTAAAGTAAAAGAAGGAGGGAAGTCATGCTAGCGCGCTACAATTAACAGCCTACTGAAAAAAGCAAGATTAGCGCGACAAAGCAACGTTAGTTTAAGTACTAGCATCCCACCCCAACGTTGTTATATTTTACTTAACTCTCCCCTACTTCTTTTTAACGAGGGCTTAACAGCGCCTACGTACTTTGACTTCTTGGGCATCCGCTGGAGATGAGATGACGGGTAACCTTTAGAACCTGTCGTGACGCGTTGGTGTCGAAGGTCACCGGGGTGACAGTTTATGGATGGAATCTCGTAAACTCAATCAATATAAACAACATGTCCTGATCATGACGGTTTGGTTAGGCTTGGTTTACTTTGTAATAAAAGTCAATAGGTTGAGGGGGCTTCATTGATTAATAAACCTACAGTGCTGGTAAGGTCGGGACTATGGTTGTTCGGAGATCTAGAGTTTTTAATAGATCTAAACGAAGATAAACAGAGATATAACAAAGAGATGAATCCCCAAAATCAAGAATCAAAGTGGAGAAACCCTCACCTGAGTAGTTGATCATTTTCGCCTGATGCGATTCCCCGCTCTAGCTGTCCTCTCCTATAAAACTCCTACTCTCAAAAGTTATATCTCAGAAAAAAGAACAGGTACGTTAATAATCTGAGTATATATAGGCCTTGGACCTATTTGTAAAATATCACAATTATTATTTTTTACTCTTTTAACCCTAAGGGTTACATATGTAAATCCCTTTACTATTAAGTCCAATTCATAATAAATTCATGAATCTCATTCTAATAAAGTTATACTTTAGGGAATTTCATCATATCGAGTATAAATAATTTCATATTTTGCAAAATTCCCTCACATAAATATATTATGTAATTGAAAAATCCGTGGCCTTAACCATATTAAATTTTGGTTAAAGATTTTATCTTTAAAATATTTATTATATATTATTTATCGGATAAGATTATAATGTAATATCCAAAAGGGTTAAGGGTAACAAGACCATGAAAGGTTTTTGGACACATGATATTATTTATATTTTTTAAATTGTGAATAGTTATAATTTATTTAAAATTTGCTCATTAGAATTTTCTATTTTTATGGATAGAATTTTCTAATCATGGATATGAATAGGTTTAATTTAGTGAGAAGTCTTAGGAAGATAGAATTAGTTAGATACATGTCATCTTCTAATAAGATAAAGAATTAGTTTCACTGTTTGATCTCTTTTCATATCAAATTTTGGTTAAAGATTTTATATTTAAAATATTTGAATATCTTATATTAGGGACACTTTAAAGTAAAACCAAATGACTTTAAACTCTCCACACCATGACACGTCATCTTTCTCCTTCATAAAATTTTTGACACATGACATCCTCATCTAATAGCTCATCGAAATCTAAATACATGAAAAAATAACACGTGAAATTTTATTTTCTTTAATTTTTGCTAATTTAAGATTTTATAAAAAAACTAACCATAATTAAGGAAATGAATATGCAAAAGAATACATGGCATATTTTTTTTAAATATTATATTAGGGTATACTTTAAAGCAAAACCAAATGACTTTAAACTCTCCAATCATGACATGTTATTTTTTTGGAAAAATTGTGTCAAGGCCCCCAAAAAAAAGTGGATGTGCCCGACCCCTAATTTTTTTTGTGTGAAGAAGCCCTAACATCTTGTCATTGTGCTTTAGCCTCTTTTTACCTTTCCACATCAGCATTGAGAGAAATTTTTCAAAAAAATCCCATTATACCCCTTACCATCTTCCCTGACTTGCTCTCTCTCTCTCTCTCTCTCTCTCTCTCTCTCTTCTCTAGCTCAAACTGTGAGCTCAAGAGACCAAAAACTCTAGCTCAAATTGCTATCCTCTCTCTTCTATCTTCTCTCGCTCAAACCCGAAACCTAACCTAATCAGATCCCTCACCGACGTCGGTCATATCTTTCAAATATTTAACTCCCACCCTTTCCCAATTCAACCACAAGCCCTCACACTCTCTCCCCCTCCCTCCTCACCAAGAATCTCAACTCAAATTCAAGCAATGGGAATAATCTCAACGGAATCCTCGGCGGCAACTGGGTCCCACCTGCGGACCCACATGGCCTTCCTCCTCTCCAACTACCTCCTCATCAGCGTCGCCTCCAGCTCCGCCTTCCTCCTCCTCTCCCTCCGCCTCCTCCCCTCCGTCGTTGGCCTCCTCCACTCCCTCACCGCCGCCTCCTCCGTCTTTGCCTGCACCCTCCACTCCACCTCCTCTGGCCGGGCCCACGGGGCCTACATGGTCGCCACAGTTCTCTCCTCCATCTTCTAAGGGGCAATCACTGTGTTGATCTTTACCCGACCCTATGAGTTCCTAATCGGGGGTTTGAGGTCTTATGTCAGGGCTGAGGATGGGGTGGTGATCTTGAGGATGGTTGGTGGGCTTGGGGTTTCGATGTTTTTGTTGGAGTGGGCGGTTTTGGTATTGACTTTTGTGTTGAGATATTTTGAGTGTGTCGAAGGGGACGGCGGTGGGCCGAGGAGGCCGCCACGGCGGAGGTGAGGAGGGAGGGTGGTGAGGAGATGAAGGATTGGCCGTGACCATTTCAAGTGTGATTGTTGATTCTTAATTTGTCTACTGTTTTGTTGATTTGAGAATGAAAGATTAGTGCATATCTGTAATGTGTATGTTGTTTTTGTGTTATTGGCCTAAAAATTATACTATGTTGAGAACTGATCTTTTTTTAGTTATTTGCTTTTATCTGTATTCTCTGTGATTGTGATTTCTTTTGGGTCATTTAGTCACAACTATACGTCACCTTTAAAAGTCTACCAGGTTAATAGATAACACAACACAAATCGATGACACGTGAGCTATAAAATTGTGCAAATGGTATTCATATATTGGATAATATTAATATTAACTGGCCGAATCGAACCAAATTTTTGAATTTGTTTTTATTGAAGAGAAGAGAGAAATAGAAATCATGAGCATCTCATGCCATTCGAATAGAATTGGAAAACCTATTAATCAATATTTTCATCTAAAAGTTAACATAGAATAGAATTGGAAAACCTATTAGTCAATATTTTCATCCGAAAGTTAACATGTTCTACCGAAAGTTAACCTATACTAATGAAAGTTAACATGGTCGGATGAAAGTTAACCTATATGAATGAAAGTTAACATGGTCGGATGAAAGTTAATATATCTGAATGAAAGTTAACCTATATGAATGAAAGTTAACATGTTAAATGAAAGTTAACATGTTTAGCTGAAAGTTAACCTATACGAATGAAAGTTAACATGGTTGGATGAAAGTTAACCTATACGAATGAAAGTTAACATGTTCGGCTGAACATTAACATGTTACGTGCGGTGATAGAGTCGTAGTCTTTGACGTCAAGCGATCATCGAGCGACGTCGAGGGACTGTGAACGGTGAAGTGCGGCATCAATGCGGGATAGGGCGAGATCTTCGAGGCTGGGAGTCGGTAGCAAACACGAGAGGATACTTGGATGCATAAAGATTATTTTTAACTTTAATGCATAAAGCTTATTTGCTCTTTGGTACCATGCAAACACGAGAGGAGACTGGGCGAGGTCGAGCTGAATAATTTGCCCTTTGGTAACATAAAGATGTCGCATTTTTAACTTTAATGCATAAAGCTTATTTTTGACACTTTGATGCTCCAAGCTTCTCTTTAAATTTAAACTTTATGGCACCAAAGTGCAAATTATTTAGCTCGACCTCGCCCAGTCTCGAGCGCATCTCGCCCTCTCCCGCATCGACACCGCACTTCACCGTTCGCAGTCCCTCGATATCGCTCGATGATCGCTTGACGTCAAAGACTATGACTCTGTCACTGCATTAAGAATTTGTTGTCTGTTGGGGTTCTCAAAGGACCGATCTAAGAGAGGTAGAGAATTACTTGGAGGATATCTTGTCGTTGATGCATTTGGGGGAGGAATCAAGCAGAGTAACTAGATAAGAATGGAGAGAAATTTGTTTTAAAAATTGATTTAGTGTAAAAACTTGCAATGAGCCACTTGGTGATTAGTGTGGGCTGCTAATTAAAAGACAATACTTTTCTTAGAGCAGTGTGGGTTGGCAAGAAATTTGTAGTAACTCCTGGAAGACTTTTATAATATGTTATGTTGTAAGACTAATCATTTCATGTATTTAAGAAATATCAGCTGTAAGAATGTAAGAAAGTTTTGTTATGTACTTGTTTAACTTAAGTATTATGTTTCAGTTCCTTTTAATTCGTATAGGTTAACCTTTAGTTGAACATGTTAACTTTCATCCGAACATGTTAACGTTCATTAGTATAGGTTAACCTTTAGTTGAACATGTTAACTTTCATTCAGATAGGTTAACTTTCACCTAACATGTTAACTTTCGGATGAACAAGTTGACTAATAAATTTTCTGTTATTTTTCAAATAATCATGTAAGAATTAAAATTTGGCCCGGTAAATATATGTTGTAGATCAAAATTATGGAATATATAATGTAAAAATATAAGGAATGCAATAAGAACTATAAAAGTTAACATTGTTAACTTTCATCTTAACATGTTAACTTTCATCCGAACATGTTAACTTTCATTCGTATAGGTTAACCTTTAGTTGAACATGTTAACTTTTAGATAAAATTTTGACTAATGAGTTTTCTGTTATCTTTCAAATAATCATGTAAGAATTCAGTTGAACCCGATAAATATATGATGTAGAGAAAGAATTATGGAATATATGACGTAATATTATAGTTGACTTTGAAATCTTACTAGTTTATTAATGTGTGCAAGTTGATATCTCTTTAAATGCGAATATAGTCATACTCCTCTAGAAAATACTTACATCACGCAGACAATTAACATATATCCACTTCTAATTAGAGTTAAGCTGTCTATGTGATGTAAGTTTGATTCCTTATATTTTTCCATCATATATTTCATAATTCTTTCTCTACAACATATATTTACTAGTTTCAACTTAAGTCTTACATGATTATTTGAAAGATAACAGAAAACCCATTAGTCAATATTTTCATCTAAAAGTTAACATGTTCACTAAAAGTTAACTTATCTGAATGAAAGTTAACATGTTCGGATGAAAGTTAACCTGTATGAATGAAAGTTAACATGTTCTAAAAGTTAACATGTTACGTTGAAAGTTAACATGTTAAGATGAAAGTTAACAATGTTAACTTTTATAGTTCTTATTGCATTCCTTGTATTTTTACATCATATATTCCATAATTTTTCTCTACAACATATATTTACTAGTTTCAACTTAAGTCTTACATGATTATTTGAAAGATAACAGAAAACTCATTAGTCAACTCGTTCATCCGAAAGTTAACATGTTAGGTGAAAGTTAACCTATCACAATTAAAGTTAACATGTTAGGATGAAAGTTAACCTATACTGAATGAAAGTTAACATGTTAGGTGAAAGTTAACCTATACTAATTAAAGGAAACTGAAACAGAATACTTAAGTTAAACAAGTACATAACAAAACTTTCTTACATTCTTACAGCTGATATTCCTTAAATACACGAAATGATTAGTCTTACAATATAACATATTATAAAAGTCTTCCAGGAGTTACTACAAATTTATTGCCAACCAACACTGCTCTAAGAAAAGTATTGTCTCTTAATTAATAGCCCACACTAATCACCAAGTGGCTGGTCATCGATTGATATTGCCTTCCTCACATTCTCCATCATAAAGAACTCCGCAAGGACCAAAAAATACCCAATTAGCTCCTATACCATTCCATTAAACCTCCCAATACTTTGTAGGCATCAAAAATTGCTGGTGAACCCCAAATACAGTTTAAATCAGGAGAAGATTGAAGAATGACGTCATCAAAGTCAAAAGGAATCAACTCACACATATGAGACACTTTTTGTGTCATAATGCATGAGGACACTATCTTGTGTCTCGCCATTCGCGGGACACTGTCTTGTGTCTCGCCATTGGTGAGACACTTTCTTGTGTCTCGCCAATGAGCGAGACACTAAAAGTGTCTGAATGGTTCTCTTGGGTGTTCTATTAATATTCGTGGGGCTCACTTGACCTTTTCAACATGAGAGGATGTTCAGCCACGTTAGTGGGCAGTTACACCCTTAAAAAATGCCCACTAAGTGTGAAAAGAGGGGCATTTAAACGTGCCTTAAAAAGGAGAGAACGATTACAACAGCTAGGAAGCAGCCTCGGCGAGACAGTTTTGGAGAGCCAGGCCAAACTTCGTTACCCGGTATTTATGGCGCTTATGGTGAGACAGTTTTGGGCCGAGACACTCCCAACTGTCTCGGCCACTACACATCTAACGCACGTTCCTCTCAGCAGTTACACCTCCCTGAAGCCTATAAATACCCCCCTACACCCATCTGAGAGGGGGATCGAAGATCTGATAATCAGGCCTTGCACAGAGACTTTGAGATAGAGATCTGCGTAGGGAGAGAAGGAGATTTCGGATTTCAACACAACAAAAGAGATTTTAAGAACGTCATCCACGTGGAAATTCCTCGAGATTAAGCTTTGTCTTAATTCTTGGGAAGAGTAGATATCTTACCTGGCTAAGATATTTGCTTAAGTTCTTATTTCCTTTGCGAAGCATAAACTCAACCCCGTCAATCTGACGATCGTTGCTCGGTGGTCCACGGATTACGCATCCCCGGCACTGGCAAAGAATCCACGCAAGCAGGAGATCGTTACGTAGTCTCTTTTGATCGTGTTTGTAAGAGAGTGAGCCTATTTTTCTTTGTATTCGAGAGATCTACACGTGTAATCTTTCAATTATTTTTATTTTCAAAACGTTTTGGAATGGAAACCGCAAAGAAACTTGCTTTCTGCGAAAACACGATGGCGATCACAGTGGGAGCCAATAGTCTCAACGTTGAGGCTATTGTGTCGCAGCCAAGCAATGATCAGGCCGACCTCATGGTCGATGGGTTGGATTATGTCTTCGATCAAGTCAAGTTCGAAGAGTATCTCTCCTCCTCTTCATCGAAATCCTCCTCGTCTCGCAAGCATCGGAGGGTCTCGTCTCCAAGGAGGGAGGTCCGATCTGTCATAGTGCGTGATGAATCTCGCCCACTCGTGATGGAGGTTTCCCCTCGCAACAATACCCCGGCAAATTGCAAAGCCAGGAGCTCTGCTCATGGTGGCTCTATTCAGAAGAAAGAATCATCTTACAAGATCTCTGCAACTCTGACGAAGAGGGCTCGTCAGAGGCAACGTCAGAAGATGGCCCGTCAATTTGCTAAGGCCATGAAGTCGACGGACGGAGTTTATTATCATCCGAACTCACGTGATCAGAGGCGTCAGGAAACCACAGCGCCTCAATCTCAATCTGTCAGCACTCCCGCCAAGGAGGAATGGATTCTCATCAAGAGGACCCGTTTGACAAAAAAGGAGCACGCTCAAGAGCTTCGTGCACGTGCCGCTCGTGCGCGTGCTGTTGTACGCAAGGCTCAAGAGCTGAAATCGACCAAGGGATCAACTCAAAGTCACAAAGTTTGGATCCCAAAATCTGCACAAAAACTAGCCCAAGGCTTTGCCTTTGGCCGAGACACTTCCAACTGTCTCGGCCAAAGAGCATTTAGCCGAGATACCCAAGGTGTCTCGCCAGAGAATTTGGCGACAGTCAAAAGTGTCTCGGCCAAAGGAGCCTTAGCTGAGACACTTCCAACTGTCTCGGCCAAAGGGGTGCTTCTCTGCCTCGTCCATCCACCTCTCCTGCTGATGTATTGATAACAAATCCATCAACTTCGGTGTTTAATCGCCTCGGTCCACGGCTTAAAAGCAAAGGCAAGACACCAGTGAAGGAACGTTTGGGTTGACAGACTGGGGGTCGTGTCCAGACTCAAACTAATGATCAAAAGTGTCTCGAGCAAGCTGGGACATCTCAGGCCCCAAGAATTCCTATCGCATCTCGTTTGAGCATCCCGGAGGGGGTCCGCGAGTCTGTTGAAAGGAAGAATTTAAAGCGTGTGACTCACAAAGTCACGAAATATGACCAAACACTTGTGGTTCATGCAAAGACGACTTCAGTTGACGAAGCCGAACGATTAAAAGTGTCTCCCCGGTCGAATGGTCGACGCCCCCAAAAGAAGACGTGTCTTCCAGTTAAAGACAACGTTACACTTGGGAGTGGAAGTGCAATCCACGATGAACCACACCAACAAATAGTATGGCGCACTGGTCATCATGCTCAGTCTGGGAATGGCCAGTGGTAAATTTCTCGGTTTCGTCGTCACATTGAAGGGAATTCATATCGATCCTGACAAAGTGAAGGCGATCAGTGAATTACAACCGCCCAGAAACCTCAAAGAGCTTAGAGGGTTGCAAGGAATATTGACGTATGTCAGACGGTTCATTTCTAATCTTGCAGGAAAATGCCAACCGTTCTCCAAGCTCACCAAAAAGGGCGTTTCGTTCATATGGGATGATGCTTGTCAAAAGACTTTTGAAGATATTAAGGCATATTTATCAAATCCTCCCGTTCTCGTTGCACCGAAATCGGGGAAGCCGTTCTTGATTTATGTCAGAGCGACGAACCATTCAGTAAGTGCCTTGTTAGCACAAGATGATGATAACGGTCACGAACAGGCAATCTACTATCGAGTATGACAATGGTAGAAATGAATCGATATCGATATTGAGAAAGAGTGCACGGCCTTGGTATTCGCGATCGAAAAATATGTCATTACCTGGTTGGACAGACGATACATGTCATCTCGGACGTTAACCCAATTCGGATATTTATGACGCAACCGGCCTCTTTGAATTGGCGATTAGCGAGGTGGGCATTATTCCTCTCGCAATATGACATCCACTTCAAACAACAGAAGTCGGTGAAAGGATAAGCAATTTGTGACCTTTTAGCGGTCCGACCTGGCAAGGACAAAGCTAAACTTTATGAAGATTTGCCCGACGAAATCTGCGAGGTCAACCATACTTCTCACGAGCATGTATGGCAATTATATTTTGATGGAGCTTCTCGAGCGACCAATGTGGCAAGTTCCCCTGGATGTTCTAAGATTTCTGCCGGAGTCGGGGTTGTCTTAGTTTTCCCGGGGAAGCATGTGATGCCTCGCGCCTACTCACTAACCGAGTCGTGCTCTAATAATGTGGCCGAATACAACACACTGTTTATCGGACTCAATTTTGCCAGAGAGCTAGGGGTCAAATATCTTGAAGCATTTGGGGATTCCCAACTCATAGTCAGACAAATCCGTGGGGACTACGAAGTCAGAAATCCAGACCTGATTCCGTATCACCAGGCGGTCGTTGAGATGGCGGACTCATTTGAAGAATTTTTCATCGAGTACATTCCACGCCTCCAGAACGCCTATGCAGATGCGCTAGCGGCATTAGCCGTCTCGTTGGTGCAACCCCCAGAAACAGAACAACTGGTCACTGTGAGTACGCATCAACTTTTTATATCGGAATGCACTTTAGACGCCAAAGATGCGCATGCCACTTTAACCAAACTTGAGCCTCGAGATTGGCACTTTCCCATTATAGATTACGTCTTACAAGGTATTTTACCGGAAGACGTAAAGGAAAGGGAGTCAGTCCGAAGAAGGGCACCGAGATTTTATTACAATGCCGCGACTCAGACACTCTATCGTCGCACATATGATGACTTGCTACTCCGATGCCTTTCGACCGAGGAAGCAGAAGAAGCCCTCAAAGAAGCGCATGATGGGACTTGCGGCGCACATCAACCAGGTCCTAAGCTAGGAGATAGACTGAAAAGATTGGGCTATTACTAGCCGAACATGATCAGAGACGCAATTGAATAAGCGAGACGATGTCACGCGTGTCAAATACATGCTAACTATATGCACCAGTCGTCAGAAGATCTGCATCCTTCAGCTACTTCTTGGCCATTCGAAACCTGGAGAATGGATGTGGTAGGACCTATCTTCCCCCCATCGACTGTTTTATTTTAGCAATCACGGATTACTTCTCCAAATGGACTGAAGCAATTCCGCTCAAAGAAGTTAAGGCAAATAATATCATCAAATTCATCAAACACCATATCATCTATCGATACGGTGTCCCAAGACGAATTGTGCACGACAACGGCCCCCAGTTTATCAGCAACGCCTTTGTCAGATTTTATAGCGAGTTCAGAATTCAAGACGTTTCATCTACAGCTTATAATCCCACTGCAAATGATTTAGCCGAAGCCTTTAATAAGACCATCATCAAGATCTTAGAAAAGCTAGTAAGGACCAACAAACAAGATTGGGACGACAAGCTTGGAGAGGCTCTTTGGGCTTATCGCACCACGGTCCGGACACCGACCGGGGTCACCCTGTATTCCTTAGTATACGAGTGTGAAGCCATCCTGCCATTGGAGCTACAAATTCCATCCCTTCGTATCGCACTCGCGACGGGAATGACGTATGATGAGCAACATCAGAAGCGTCTTGAAGAGCTTGATATGTTGGATGAAAAATGCTTGGAAGCTCAACAACAAATTGAGCTATATCAGGCTAGAATTTCCAAAGCCTTCAACAAAAAAGTCTGGCATCAGGCTTTCAAGGAAGGAGACTTGGTGCTCGCCGTCCGGCAACCAATGATCCTCAATTCCAAGAAGAAAGGCCCAGCCCAAATGGGAAGGACCATTTATAATTGATACGGTCTACTCAAATGGAGCGTATCGCTTGATCACCCAAGATGGCGATAAGATGATGATGCCAATTAATGGGAAGTTCTGAAGAAATACTATCCTTAGTGTACTCAGGGTAACCCGTGTTACGATGAAGGGCCCAGGTTTATCATATCCCGATAGCCAAGTAATACCCTTCACCAATTTTGGATGATCAGACTTTTGAATAGTCACATTCTCTAAACTCTCACTGGGTCCAGTACGATCAAACCTTTGAACAGTTAGGGTCGTTATTCATTTTGCATTTGACCAAACCTTTGAACAGTTAGGGTCATTTTAAATTTTAACTCCCACTTGGTCAAACCTTCGAACAGTTAGGACCAAAATCAAAATTCCTTTATCATTACCCCCCACTAGGCCAAACCTCTCAATAGTTAAGGCCATTAACAATATCAAGGTCTTTTCTCGGTTCCGTTCGTGAACAAGAATTCCATTCCAATATCGGGTCCGTCTCTACCCCAAGAGGAGACAAATTTGAACAACTGAACCTTTGAGTAGTTAGGTTCCTCCAAATTTCACCTTTTACTCACGTGAGTTAAAAGGCCTCCTTTTCTTTTCTGAGTCAAAGCCATGTGGCCTGATTCCAATTGGATTCTCGAAGCGGAGATCCCACTTTGAGTTTCTTTATAGATTCCCTGGTGCACGTGCATCAGGAATTCTTCTGACTCTCAGTTCACGTGAACAAGGAGTTCTCAATTAAAGCGGGAGATAAGAAAATACCTTCTTCTTCTTCAACACAATGGGTTCGCCTTCGCCCCAAGAGAAGATACAACGGGTTCGCCTTTGCCCCAAGAGAAGACACAATGGGTTCGTCTTTGCCCCAGGAGAAGACAACAACAACAAAGTCTATGTATCCAACACATAGCCAGTCTTATTACTGACTTAATGATGTGTTAAATCTATGCCTATTTAAGCGTAGTAGGTGTTATTCTTATCCTTAAATTGGGAATAAGTTAGCGTCTAACACACGCTGCCGGGTAGTCAATTCTCGCGATAATTGACCGAGTCTACGTATTCAATATCGTAGCAAATAAAGTCTATGTATTCAATACATAGCCAGTCTCATTACTGACCTAATGATTTGTTAAATCTACGCCTATTTATGTGTAGTAGGTGTTATTCCTGTCCTTAAATCAGGAATAAGTCAGCGTCTAACACACGCCACTGGGTAGTCAATTCCCGCGATAATTGATCAAGTCTACGTATTTAATATCGTAGCAAATAAAGTCTGTGTATTCAATACATAGCCAGTCTCATTACTGACTTAATGATTTATTAAATCTATGCCTATTTATGTGTAGTAGGTGTTATTCCTGTCCTTAAATCAGGAATAAGTCAGCGTCTAACACACGCCACTGGGTAGTCAATTCCCGCGATAATTGATCAAGTCTACGTATTTAATATCGTAGCAAATAAAGTCTGTGTATTCAATACATAGCCAGTCTCATTACTGACTTAATGATTTATTAAATCTATGCCTATTTATGTGTAGTAGGTGTTATTCCTGTCCTTAAATCAGGAATAAGTCTGCATCTAACACATGCTGCCGGGTAGTCAATTTCCGTGAAGATGACAAAGCCTACGTATTCAATATCGTAGCACAAAGTCTAAGAGAATTCATTCTTTTAGCACAACGTAACATGTAGAACGGACCTAGATAATCTACATGCTAGCCCAACTCAAACGGTAGTTGGTAAAGGTTTATCAAGTTCGTTGATGGCTGAGGGTTTGCCAAAAATTCTATCAAGATTATGCTCATGTGTTCAAGACAAAATAGATGACATAATGAAAGTCAACAAAGAGAAAACTAAAATTTTATTTCATGAATAAGGAAATACAAAATTATTGTTGACTAAACAAAAAAAAAGACCCAAAAAATCAGTCTTTATAAGACAAATTCCATTTCGGCCTCTTGGTAGCGGCAGTCGGTACCCAGCACATCCTCTTCGGCGTGACACAAGCGCGGCCAGCGAGGAGAGATCACAAACTATCTCCGCAACTCCAGAATCCGGCGATTACCCTTCGCACGCGATTCGAGGCAGTATATTCAAGACAATCTCTACCTGAAGTCTTATGATGGATGATCTGAGTCCCAAGTGTTCAGTAAGCCGGACGGTGCTTCTTCCCTAAATCCTCGTTATCGAAGAAGAATCATATGCCATCTCCCACTGTGATGAGATAACATGGTTTTCGATGAACAACCCAAGTGGTAACCCTCAAGATGAAGATGATCAGTTCAAAATCGACTTAATCAATTCAAGTACAGACGCAACAGCTATTGATCCTAGATTATGGTTAGCGACGTCGCGTAGCTAGGATTCGAAAGCTAGAGCAAAAGATACACCTCTTCTATAAAGTTCAACGTTGGACAAAATCAAGGCTCATCTTATCCAAAGTATTCCAGACTCCTCGATAAAATATAGTGAAGTCTGAAAACTTTGGAGGGGGAATCTGTAGGCATCAAAAATTACTGATGAATTAAATCAGGAGAAGATTGAAGAATGACGTCATCAAAGTCAAAAGGAATCAACTCACACATATGAGACACTTTTTATGTCTCGCAATAAGCGGGACACTATCTTGTGTCTCGCCATTGGCGAGACACTTTCTTGTGTCTCGCCAATGAGCGAGACACCAAAAGTGTCTGAATGGTTCTCTTGGGTGTTCTATTGATATTCATGGGGCCCACTTGACCTTTTTAACGTGAGAGGATGTTCAGCCACGTTAGTGGGCAGCTACACCCTTGAAAAACGCCCACTAAGCGTAAAAAGAGGGGTATTTAAACGTGCCTTAAAAAGGGGAGAACGGTTACAACATCTAGTAAGCAGCCTCTCGAAGACGCTTTTATGAGCTGATAAAGAATCATACGCGCTGCTGACAGCTCGGGCGAGACAGGCCGAACCGCTGGCCTATGGTGAGACAGTTTTGGGCCGAGACACTCCCAACTGTCTTAGCCACTACACATCCAACGCACATTCCTCTCAGCAGTTATACTCCCCTGAAGCCTATAAATACCCCCCTACACCCATCTGAGAGGGGGATCGAAGATCTGATAATCAGGCCTTGCACAAAGACTTTGAGATAGAGATCTGCGCAGGGAGAGAAGGAGATTTCGGATTTCAACACAGCAAAGGAGATTTCAAGAACGTCATCCACATGGAAATTCCTCGAGATTAAGCTTTGTCTTAATTCTTGGGAAGAGTAGATATCTTATCTGGCTAAGATATTTGCTTAAGTTCTTGTTTCCTTTGCGAAGCATAAACTCAACACCGTCAATCTAACGATCGTTGCTCGGTGGTCCACGGATTACCCATCCCAGAGAGAGAGAGAGAGAGAGAGAGAGAGAGAGAGAGAGAGAGAGAGAGAGAGAGAGAGAGAGAGAGAGAGAGAGAGAGAGAGAGAGAGAGAGAGAGAGAGAGAGAGAGAGAGAGAGAGAGAGAGAGAGAGAGAGAGAGAGAGAGAGAGAGAGAGAGAGAGAGAGAGAGAGAGAGAGAGAGAGAGAGAGAGAGAGAGAGAGAGAGAGAGAGAGAGAGAGAGAGAGAGAGAGAGAGAGAGAGAGAGAGAGAGAGAGAGAGAGAGAGAGAGAGAGAGAGAGAGAGAGAGAGAGAGAGAGAGAGAGAGAGAGAGAGAGAGAGAGAGAGAGAGAGAGAGAGAGAGAGAGAGAGAGAGAGAGAGAGAGAGAGAGAGAGAGAGAGAGAGAGAGAGAGAGAGAGAGAGAGAGAGAGAGAGAGAGAGAGAGAGAGAGAGAGAGAGAGAGAGAGAGAGAGAGAGAGAGAGAGAGAGAGAGAGAGAGAGAGAGAGAGAGAGAGAGAGAGAGAGAGAGAGAGAGAGAGAGAGAGAGAGAGAGAGAGAGAGAGAGAGAGAGAGAGAGAGAGAGAGAGAGAGAGAGAGAGAGAGAGAGAGAGAGAGAGAGAGAGAGAGAGAGAGAGAGAGAGAGAGAGAGAGAGAGAGAGAGAGAGAGAGAGAGAGAGAGAGAGAGAGAGAGAGAGAGAGAGAGAGAGAGAGAGAGAGAGAGAGAGAGAGAGAGAGAGAGAGAGAGAGAGAGAGAGAGAGAGAGAGAGAGAGAGAGAGAGAGAGAGAGAGAGAGAGAGAGAGAGAGAGAGAGAGAGAGAGAGAGAGAGAGAGAGAGAGAGAGAGAGAGAGAGAGAGAGAGAGAGAGAGAGAGAGAGAGAGAGAGAGAGAGAGAGAGAGAGAGAGAGAGAGAGAGAGAGAGAGAGAGAGAGAGAGAGAGAGAGAGAGAGAGAGAGAGAGAGAGAGAGAGAGAGAGAGAGAGAGAGAGAGAGAGAGAGAGAGAGAGAGAGAGAGAGAGAGAGAGAGAGAGAGAGAGAGAGAGAGAGAGAGAGAGAGAGAGAGAGAGAGAGAGAGAGAGAGAGAGAGAGAGAGAGAGAGAGAGAGAGAGAGAGAGAGAGAGAGAGAGAGAGAGAGAGAGAGAGAGAGAGAGAGAGAGAGAGAGAGAGAGAGAGAGAGAGAGAGAGAGAGAGAGAGAGAGAGAGAGAGAGAGAGAGAGAGAGAGAGAGAGAGAGAGAGAGAGAGAGAGAGAGAGAGAGAGAGAGAGAGAGAGAGAGAGAGAGAGAGAGAGAGAGAGAGAGAGAGAGAGAGAGAGAGAGAGAGAGAGAGAGAGAGAGAGAGAGAGAGAGAGAGAGAGAGCCCCATAAAGTGGATGGGTTCTCTGGAGCTGAGAGGAGCTTGAGAAGAGAGAAGAGAGAGCAGGCAAAATTTTGGGGAAGATGACAAAGGGTATAATGGGGTTTCTCATAAAACATTCTCTCTGTGCTGACGTGGAAAGGTAAAAAGGGGGTTAGACACAATTTTGTCATGTATTTGGGGCTTCCTCACACAAAAAATAATACAGGGGGCCTGGGCACATCTACTTTATTTTTTTAGGGCCTTGACACAATTTTTCCTTTTTTTTCCTTCACAAAAAGATTTTGACATGTGGAATCCTGATCTAACTACTCACTGAAATTTAAATACACAAAAAAATGACACGTGACATTTTATTTTCTTTCATTTTTATTAGACATTGTAATAAAACTAACCATAATTAAGTAAATGAATATGCAAAAGAATACATTGCATATTTTTAAATTTTAATTGATTTAATACCATTCCTTAAATCGTGCACAACCAATTTTAGATTTTGTAATCAAAACTAACCATAATTAAGTAAATGAATATGCAAAAGAATACATGCCATATTTTTAAATTTTATTTGATTTAATACCATTCCTTAAATTATGCACAATAAATTTTAGATTTTATAATCAAATTAACCATAATTAAAGAAGAGAATGTGAAAATTTATACATTTCAAAATTTAAATGTTAGTTAATAATGCCATTCCTTTAATTATGCACAAAATTTATAAATTTTTAATCAAAATAGACAATAATTAGGTAAAGGGAATTGGAAAAGATATGAAACATATTTTGTTTAAATAGCTCAGATATTTTTCAAGTTAGCTATAATTTTGGTTAAAAATAATAATCTAAAAGATCATCATATATTGTTTTATATACAAAAATATATTATAAATAAACTTAGACTCCAATCAAATAAATATAAATATTTCTCTTAGAATCCTAAATTTCTTTCTCTCTTCTTTCTCTTTTCTACTCACGCATAAAGAAAGCTTCAACTCTCTAATAATCCTAACAAGAAAGAGAAGCTTGAGCCACAATGGCATTTCATAGTCCAAAAGGTGAAAATATTGATAATAATTATTTTAACATTCTCATAATATTTTTAATTACTTTTTCTAATTATTAATTTTATTTTTAAAATTGCTTTAGGATAGAGAAGGTGTTTAAATTTTGCTTATGTTTGTTCTTTCAATCCCCTTTAATCACCATGTATTTATTTATATTTTATTTCATGTATTTTAATCTTTTATTTTTAATTGCTTTTCCATTCTTCATTATGTTGTAATTTTCTTATTCATATATATATATATATATATATATATATATATATATATATATATATATATATATATATATATATATATATATATATATATATATATAATCACAAATACTAACCTCGTGAGTTTAGCTTTTAAGAGAGCGGAGTTAGCCTTCTCTCCTAATGCCCGTGTGTTGCTCGGTCGGGGGTTCGCTACTGACAAAGGGGACTGTGGAAGAGGCGGAGTTGGGATCTCGGTGGTTTCTCAGGCGGTCAAGTTAGTAATGGGGAGAAAATTCAATGGAGCAGGAATTCACATAAAAAATCACTTACTTGGTTCGCTGTTCACGTTGCTACTTATACCTAGGGTTGTGGGGATATTTTCGTCTTTCCATCGGTTAAGGAACCACCGATGAGTCAGCCCTCTCTTTCACGTGTGAGCGGTGATTGGTGAGCATTTCTTTATGCGCTATGGTGGTGGCTACAGTGTCAAAGTGCGGTAATTTAAGGGTTTGTGTGGTCTATTCGCCATTAATGGGATGGGATTAATGGCGCCTGTAGCTGCATGGGTCCGAGGTGCCTTAAATACCGTGAGAGACGGGGGAGTTAAGGGTCTATCAGTGCATTTAATGCGATGTTGATGGGCTCGAGTACCATATAACCGTCGTTCGAGTGGAGGGAACCATGTAGGATGAGAGAGGGGGGAGCTGAGGCCGGGTGGCCGACTCGCACGGCCTCTTGAGGTGTCCCTTGGGCTAATCAGCTAAGGGGGACGACTAGTGCCGCCTTTCGCGTCGTCTCAGAGGACGGGTGGCTGAGAAGAGGGGGCCTAGATTCACTACGCATTGTCGGGAGAAGCCGAAGACTGGTTGGAACGGGTTATAAGGGGTGACGGGTTAGAAGGACGACTAGCACCGCCTTTCGTGTCGTCCGAGCGGGCTAGCGGTTGGAAGGTGATAGCTGGTCGTTCCCATGTCGTCCGGGGGCGGCGGCGATGGAATAGCTCGAAGCGATCAATTGGCTAGGCCGCCGTTCTGCTTCTTTAGCGTCCGCTGGAGAGAAATCGTTGATGGTGGCGCATGCTTCAGCGTCGGCTATGGCGATAGTCGTTTAATGCACCGTGGCGGGGTGGTAAGTGCAGGCATGCCTGGGTGGGTGTGGAGGTTCGTGTAAGCTCCTCGTTGACAAGCAAGCGTTTATCCATGTCGGCACTTTGTTTTCTCCTTAATCAGCGATTAGTGGTTATGACCATAACAATATATATATATATATATATATATATATATATATATATATATATATATATATATATATATATTCCCGTATTGTAATGTTCCTATTATGTTCATTTTATAATGTTTTTATTTTATTAATTTTTGTAAAATTTTGTGCTATTGTTTATGGTTATGTTTAGGGTTAGGGTTTAGGGTTTGGGTTGACTTTGGCTTTTGGGTTTATTTATTTTATATTTTAATTTTAATTATGTTTAATGTTTAAAATATACTTATAACAATAACAATGTTTTGTATTTTTCATGTAGTGTAGATATTCAATTGCATGATAAATGTCATCATCAATTTTTGAAAAGGTATCCACCTATATCTAATGTATTTTCTCAATTACAAATAAAAACTTATTTAATTTAAGAATTTTATAATTGAGAATCTTTCTGCTATTTAATTTTTGTCCAGTACTTTTTGTTTTGTTACAGATAAATAAATAATGAAAAATTAGAGGAAGTTGACTGAGGCTGTCAAAGAACATAATAAAAGTTATTTCTAATTTTATAACTCTTTCTTATATTTGTCATTTTATTTATTTTAGAATCCTTTCATTCGGGTTTCTAAGCAACATTTGCACTCTAACTTAAGGATTTTAAAATTTGAAATTTGAATGTATTAGTATTCAAGTGAGGTAAAACTATTTTTCAACTTTTTCATTTTCACATATTGTTTCCATATTGTAATATTTTTATTCTAAAATTCATTGTTTTAATGCATGAAAAAATAACAAAAAAGTAGAGAAAATTCACATATGAAAAACTAGGTACAATATATCTAATTAGTTAATATATAGGAATGCTTACATGAGATTTAGCTAATAGTGGCTTCTTGCTTAAGGTAATTTTATTTTGTAAAATCACAACATATTAGATAAATTTTTTGGTATTCTTATAAATTAAAAATCTCTCTATTTCACTTTGTTCTAATTCATTGTTTTAGCTTTCTAATGAGAATTTTAATTACTTTATTTTAATTTTTGAAATTTTTAATTTTAATTTTCAGGATTGGGAAGGTGTTTAAATTTTTCATATGTTTTCTTTTTCAATCCCCTTAAATCATCATGTATTTTTTATTGTATCTAATTCCTTTTATATCTTATTTTTATAATTTTATCATTCTTCATTGTATTGTAATGTTCTTATTTGTATATTTCTTATCCATGTTCTGTTGTTTTGTAATGTTCTTATTTTATCAATTTTATAAAAATAATGTGTTAGTGTTATGGTTAGGGTTGGGGTTTGGCTTTGGGTTGGGTCTAGAGTTTATGTTTAGGTTAGGGTTTAAGGCTTGCATTTGGATTTCGTTTGGCTTCGGGCTTATTTAAATTCCCTTATTTTACTATGTTTGTATTTTTCATGTAATTTAGGTATTCAATTGTATGATAAATCCCACATCAATTTTAAATAGGTATCCGCTATACCGATGTGAATTTTTATTACCAATTAATTCTTTAATTTATGAATTTATGATTGGAAATTCCTCTCTATTTTAATTTTTCTAATATTTTATTTTTGTTATTGATGAATAAATAACATATCGAGACTATCAACGAGTGTGATAAAACATTGTTTTTAATATCATAAATATTGTGTTATATTGTCATTTTGTTTAATTTCAGAATACTTTAAATCCAAATTTCTATGAAAACAATATTTTGGCTCCAACTGAAGGATTTTGAAATTGAATGTTTTAATATTCAAATAAGTGAGATAATACTAATGTTTTATCTTTTTCATTTTAAAATATAGTTCTACATTACCTTATTTTTATTCTAATTCTTTATTTTGTTGCAGAAGAAAAAGATGACAAATAGAGAGAGAGAGAGAGAGAGAGAGAGAGAGAGAGAGAGAGAGAGAGGGTTGGAGCTATAAAAGAACATTAGAAGAAAATTTTGAGGTTTCATTCTTTTAACATTCTAACTTTATTTTTTTCTTATTTTTTTAAGAATAGGAAATCTCTCTCTCTCTCTCTCTCTCTCTCTCTCTCTCTCTCTCTCTCTCTCTCTCTCTCCCTTTATTTTGTTCTCTCTCTCTCTCTACTTTATTATGTTCTAATTTTTTATCACAGGTGAAAAAATAATAAAAATTAGGGAAAGAGGATTGGTGCTACCAAAGAATGTGAGAATAAAATTTTGAGGATCATTCTTTTAAAAGAATAAATTTATTCTTTGATTACCAATAAACGGGCAATAAACTTTTGAGATTGACTCTTTGAAAACTTTAATTTGATTATTTTTAAGTAGCGATGATATTTTTTACTTTTGATAGGATTAAGAATCTATTTTTATTTTATATTTGTTCTAATTCGATTTTGTAATAGATTAAATAGTGGCAAAAGGTAAATAAAGAGGATTGTGGCTATTAAAGAACGTGAGAGAAAGTTATGAGGTTTATCTTATAACATTCTAATTTAATGTTTTAAGTACCAATAGAAATTTGTTAATACAATTTTACTTATTTTTAATGTTGGTTAATTCATTATAATTTTTATTTTTATTCAGTATATTATTTTAATATTTTATTTTATTTATTAGAAAATATTTTGTATATTATATTTCTATCTTTTTTATTCAAGATAATTGTTATTTTATAATATTGTGTATATTTATATGTGTCATGTCAATTTTATTTTGTATTATTTATTGAAAGTAACCATAACATGACTATACTATAATTAGTCTATAGTTATTTATTTTCATTATTATTAAATTAAAATATTCAATATACTACAGTTCATTTTCCTCATGCATATGGAACTCTCTACTATTTAGTAATGGAAGTATATGAGAGAATGTATATTAAAAGAAAATTTAAGTATTAAAAATAAAATATTGCACAAATCGGGCTGCATGGGAAAGAAATTGATGTAAATTAAATTCATAAATGATGTACATGCATCTTTGAAATTCTTAAAGTACGATAGAGGTATTGAATCAAGGAGATATGATCGGGCTTAGCACGGGCTAAAATACTTGTATATTATTAATTCGGATAATATTAAAATGTAATATCCAAAAGGGTTAAGGGTAATATTGACCATGAAAAGTTTTTCTCAAACTCGCACTTTTATATGCATCTCTTTCTTTCTCTTTTCCAAATTTGGATTTCCTCTTTTTGCGATTGCAACCAAAAAATATATTGACATGAAAATTGCTTTCTGTTCTTGTATAAAACTTGAAACAAACATTAAAAACGTTATTTAAAAACCATTGGAAATGCACGAAAAATGATTTTATGTGTGAAAAGAGGTTTCCTATAATTTCTGAAACAAACAAGCCCTAAGGCCTCGTTTGGTACACGGGAATGGAGTCAAGTGAGAATGGAAAGAAGGTAGGAATGGAATAGAATAGATGTGGGAATGGAACGCTCATTCTCATGTTTGGGCGCGTTTAGAGAATGAAATAGGAATGGCAATCTTATTCTCATTCCCACGTTTGGTATCATTTGTTCACAAGTGAGAATAAAATTTAGTTTTCTAATAATGCCCTTACAAAAACACAGAAATTTAAAAACATAAAAATATTTTTAAAATGACTAAATAATTCATTTTTTTTAGAAAAATAAGTTTTACAAAAATATTTTAAACAATGATTATCTAAGCCGAGTTGCGTCAAGGAGAAGACGAAGATTTTTTTCTACTTTACTTGCAGACGCGATGTGGAACTAGGGCAAAGTCGAACAAATAACACTATTTTAATATTTTACATCTATTCGTATATTTGTACGAGCAGCTAATGATATTTTTTCTATAGAAATAATTTTTCATGTGGGAATTTATATCTATTGGTATCTTTTTAGGAGGGTATAATCGGAATTTATTTGATTATTTTCCTTCCCACTTAAGTGGGAATCTCAATTCCTTGTTAAATGGTTGGGAATGACAATTCCCACATAAAATGGGAATTGATAAGAAGTGGGAATAACAATTCTAGCATCTAAAAATAAATCGTGTTTGGTAGGCATGAATAAAGAGTTGGAATTGCATTCTATTCCCACTCATTCCCACGTGCCAAACGAGGCATAAGTGGGAAACTGACATTTAAAAAAACCATTGGAAATGCATGAAAAATGATTTTATGTGTGAAAAGAGGTTTCCTATAATTTCTGAAACAAACAGGCCCTAAGTTGGAAACTGCAACTATATATATGTAGGTTTTATTTGCAGTTAGACTTTATTTTACGTTGCCATTCACTTAATTACCAATAGATTAATTGGCTTTATATATGTTTGAAGGGTCGTTCTTATGTGTGGTTTTATTTTTCCAACCTTCCATTTTCGAACCCGGTTTCCTCAAACTCATTTTTAATGAAGCAAAAGAATGGTCATAGCATGTTTATTTTCATAAAATAAAGAGGAGGGAGAACGATGAGCTAACGATGTCTAAGAATACTATGAATAATGCTCCGCTGGATTGAGAAATTTAAGTATGGCAATAGGTTTTGAAATTTTTAGTACCATAAATTTAGACTTGTCTCCAATAGTAGACTTTTAATTGGTAAGCTTATCATATATATGTACTTTGTTTAATCGTTCTTGTGTACTGTCAAAATTGGAATTTTAGTCGATTGGTGTGCAGTTTCTGGACATATTTGACTAAGTTAGGGTTTCGAAAACCGACATTGTTTCTTTCAAAATAAAGGTAAATTTCACAAAATCCCCATCGAGTTTGGTTGTTTTAGAGACAGCTCCCTTAAGCTCAAAATTGTCATTTAACTGCTCTAAGGTTTGACCCTTTCTGAGATAATCCCTAAACATTAAAAAACTCCCTTAGTTTTATCAGATAACTCCTTAACTGACAGTGTAAGATCTGACTGGGGACATGAAAAATACGTTCATCAAATGATCAAATGTCCTTGATGGGAAAACCCCTTCATATCCATTTTATTAGTCCATCTAACACTACTTGGGGGTTAAATTGTAATAATTGAAAATGTTAGGGGTTTCTGAAACACCCCAAACTTTAGGGTAGGGGTGACAATTTTTGACCCAAACCGCTAACCCGACCCGACCCGACCCGTTATAAATGGGTATGGGTGACATTATATGGGTTGGGTCATAAACGGGTCAACCCAAAGAACCCATTTATTAATCGGGTTATAAACAGGTCAACCCGCCGATCCGTTTAACTTTAACCAATTTATCATTGAACTCTTAACATTCAAATTTTTTTAAAACACACCTATAAAATATCAATGCTTACAAACACTATAAAATCTATAAATTACATACAACACTATCAAAATTTTATAATTTGCAGAAAACACCTCGATAGTTTCAAAAGTTATAAAAATACCCTAAATAAGACAAATTTTACAAAACACACCCAAAAACAAAATCTACAAAAGTACACAATCTATAACTTATAAATAGCACCATGAAAGTTTTAAAATTTGAAAAACACCTCGATAGTTTCAAAAGTTGCAAAAACACCCAAAATAAGTCAAAATTTTAAAATAACTGAAAATTTGAAACTTTTAAACAGTGAAAATTTTATAGTTTATAAATTACAAAACTTGCTGAAAGTTTTGAGTTTTGCAAAAACACCCTAAATGTTTCAAAATTGCAAAATACACCCTCAAAAGTTAAACTTTCACATAAACACTCCCCAAAATATCAAAACCTACAAAAAGTACACAATCTATAACTTATAAATAGCACCATGAAAGTTTTGAAATTTTAGTACCATGCAATAGGTTTTGAAATTTTAGTACCATGCAATAGGTTTTGAAATTTTAGTACCATGCAATAGGTTTTGAAATTTTAGTACCATGCAATAGGTTTTGAAATTTTAGTACCATGCAATAGGTTTTGAAATTTTAGTACCATGCAATAGGTTTTGAAATTTTAGTACCATAAATTTAGACTTGTCTCCAATAGTAGACTTTTAATTGGTAAGCTTATCATATATATGTACTTTGTTTAATCGTTCTTGTGTACTGTCAAAATTGGAATTTTAGTCGATTGGTGTGCAGTTTCTGGACATATTTGACTAAGTTAGGGTTTCGAAAACCGACATTGTTTCTTTCAAAATAAAGGTAAATTTCACAAAATCCCCATCGAGTTTGGTTGTTTTAGAGACAGCTCCCTTAAGCTCAAAATTGTCATTTAACTGCTCTAAGGTTTGACCCTTTCTGAGATAATCCCTTAAACATTAAAAAAAACTCCCTTAGTTTTATCAGATAACTCCTTAACTGACAGTGTAAGATCTGACTGGGGACATGAAAATACGTTCATCAAATGATCAAATGTCCTTGATGGGAAAACCCCTTCATATCCATTTTATTAGTCCATCTAACACTACTTGGGGGTTAAATTGTAATAATTGAAAATGTTAGGGTTTCTGAAACACCCCAAACTTTAGGGTAGGTGACAATTTTGACCCAAACCGCTAACCCGACCCGACCCGTTATAAATGGGTATGGGTGACATTATATGGGTCATAAACGGTCAACCCAAAGAACCCATTTATTAATCGGGTTATAAACGGTCAACCCAAAGAACCCATTTATTAATCGGGTTATAAACGGTCAACCCAAAGAACCCATTTATTAATCGGGTTATAAACAGGTCAACCCGCCGATCCGTTTAACTTTAACCAATTTATCATTGAACTCTTAACATTCAAATTTTTTAAAACACACCTATAAAATATCAATGCTTACAAACACTATAAAATCTATAAATTACATACAACACTATCAAAATTTTATAATTTGCAGAAAACACCTCGATAGTTTCAAAAGTTATAAAAATACCCTAAATAAGACAAATTTTACAAAACACACCCAAAAACAAAATCTACAAAAGTACACAATCTATAACTTATAAATAGCACCATGAAAGTTTTAAAATTTGAAAAACACCTCGATAGTTTCAAAAGTTGCAAAAACACCCAAAATAAGTCAAAATTTTAAAATAACTGAAAATTTGAAACTTTTAAACAGTGAAAATTTTATAGTTTATAAATTACAAAACTTGCTGAAAGTTTTGAGTTTTGCAAAAACACCCTAAATGTTTCAAAATTGCAAAATACACCCTCAAAAGTTAAACTTTCACATAAACACTCCCCAAAATATCAAAACCTACAAAAAAGTACAAATTCTATAAGTTATAAGCAGCACCATGACATTTTAAAAATTTGTTAAAAAACACCCTACAAGTTTGAAAATTTGCAAATACACCCTCAAAAAGTCAAACTTTTACAGTGACACGCCCCGGATACATCAAAATTTACAAACAAGACAAAATCTATAAGTTATAAATAATGCCATGAAAATTTTAAAATTTGCAAAAACACCTCGGTTATAAAATTTTAAAATACACCCTAAAAAGTCAAAGTTTACGAAACACACCACAATTATGTCAAAACTTAAAAATAGTACAAAATCTATAAGTTATAAATAATGCCATGAAAATTTTAAAATTTGCAAAAACACCCTAAATGTTTCAAAATTGCAAAATACACCCTTAAAAAGTCAAATTTTACAGAAATACATGCCACAAATATGAAAACTTATAAACAGTATAAAATTTATAGCTTATAAACAGCAACGTGAAAATTTTGATATTTGCAAAAACACCCTAAAAGCTTTAAAATTACAAAAACACCCTAAAATTCAAAATTTAGAAAAAAACCTGAAAAGTCAAAAGTTACAGAGTATAAAGTTTATAAATTAGAAGAAATCGCTTGATAAAATGATATTTGCAGAAAACACCCTAGAACTTTTAAAATTTACAAAAGCACCCTCAAAATATAAATTTTATAAAAACACCACGAAAATGCCTAAACTCCTAAACAATACAAAATGTATGAATGATAAATAGGACCATAAAAATTTTAACCATGGGCTTTATGTTAAGTACATGAAAATCATAAAACAATTAAATGGGTCACTTGGGTCGATGGGTAACCCATTTAATAAACAGGTTGACCCGATTATTTGATGGGTTGGGTCGGGTCAATATTATACGGGTCGGGTCAAAAATTATATGGTCGGTCGATTTGACCGCTTGCCAATTGCATTTACGGCGGTTTAGTGAAATTTTTAAAGGTTTTGGGGGTTATCTCAAAATCTTCCAAACATGGAGGCATGTTGGCATTTTTTTAGAGTAAGGGGGTTACCTCACAAATGCCCAAACTTAAGAGGGTCTTTGTGAAATTTACCCAAAAATAAACCTGAGGATAACATTAACATATTATCTTTATATTACTTTTTTCTCTGGACTCGATGAATGATATTATTTACTGAATTATGTATAAAAAATTTAATTGTTGTGCTTTTTTTTTCATTTAATGGACATAACATTGTGGTGCTTTTTGATAGGGCACCAAGACAGTCAAATTTTGCACAGGGAACAAATTGCTCGCCATTTGTGTAGGTCCAAAAGTTGGCCCAATTATTGGCCTCCCATGTGGAACCTAAGCTTTTGCATGCGCACAGGCGTTTCAACTTCGGCCCAAATGGAGATTATCAACTATATTTGTCTACTTGAAGATAGTTTCACAAAACGTACCATAAATATATTTTTACTAGAGAAAAAAATCATAAAACTTTTTCACCAAATTACAGTGAACTGACAGATTAGTCTACATTGACATGTTATATGTCCATGACGTATTTTGAACAACTATCCTCTTTTTTAGTTTACATATTTCTCTCTATCCCCCGGCTTAAGCTGATATTTTAAACTTTTAAACCTTGTTGGGTAATTCTCCGATTATATATGATATTTTTTTCTGATAGTAATTTGTAATTTGATTGAAGTTGTACTTTTATTATTTTTACTGATTAACGCAAACCTTTTTATTATTTTTTATTTTTGAGAATAAAAAGTGTAGATGCAGGGTACTGATCCCCGGTCACTAGCGATAAATGTTAGCACTCTTCCATTGAGCTACGTCCCTAGTTGTTAAGTGAAGTAAAATTATAAATATATGATTTATGATAAAATATATTTATAAGTATAAACAAAATATTTTAACAAATTCTAAATATTTTGTTATAAGATTATTGTTACACAAGTATATTATGCATAGGGTGGAAGTGAACCAAATAATTAATAAATAGTTCGTTATTTGTTCGACTAAATATTCGGTCATATTCGATTCGGTCATTCATTTAACATTAAATGAATAATTTTTAGTATTCGATTTATAAATGAATAGAATTTAACCAAATATGTATTCGATTCGTCTGATCACTAAGTATTCGTTTATATTTTACACTTTAATTCTATTAGTTTAATACAAAAACTATTCATTCAAAACTCTTATTACAAATCCAATCCTACACAAGTAAAAGAACCCAAGAAAGTTCATTTGCCAAACCCAGTTAAGACAATGGTCTTCTCCTCCGACACTCTTCTCTCTCTCAACTCGTGGCCCCCTCCCATAAACGAATATTCGCGAATATTTCTCGAATAGCTATGTAACTAAACGAATCAAATTTGAAGCTCGTTTTGTATTCGAGTCGAATTCGAATTCGAATCCTTCAATACGAACCGAATTCGAATTCGAACAAGGAACTATTCGTTCACTTTCGATTCGTTTCCACCCCTATTTATGCATGTGCTTGCACATATTATTTTGATTTCTTTGATTAATATAGGTTTGTTTATACACCCTTTGAGTACGTTAAGCTAGCCTATTGTAATGAGAGAGATGATGATTATATTTCTTTATAGATTATAACTTACCAATCATCTATTAACTAATACATTAATTGCTTATATATGAAGGAACGACAATGAGTACTTTGTTTTGCTATGTTATGAGAAGAAGATAATAATGATATTTTTATCAATTAAAGTAGATAGTTTGAGTGGTGGAGTTTTCGAGATAAATTAAAATATTAAGTTTGAAATTCAAAAATTAGATAGCTTAACAATCAATTCCTCTTTACAAATCTAAATAAAAATATTCGATATAAAAGAAAGGATATAAGATGATATTTGATAATTTGTAGAAAGAAATTTAATTGGAAAAGAACATAGGTAATATTTGGTTCCCTACGGGAAGGGAATGTGATTTCAATCTCCCGAGATTTCAATCAAGTCTCATATTTGGTTCACTCGGGATTGGGACACAGATGAGATTAGGACTTTCATCTAATCCCCAAAACGGACAGTGGGACATTCCATCATCTCTTAGTATTGGGATATGAGACTTTCCATGATCATTATACCCTTCCACCGTATGCTTTCTCCAATCAATGATATATTATAATATTACAATATAATATGTTAAGTTAAGTGCCCATTTGTAATTCTAGAAAATATTCGGGTGAAATTTTAAAACTTTCGGTGTTTTTATGGTTTTAAAACTATTAGGGTTGTTTTAAGTTTTCAAGTTTTAAGGATTTTGTCATTTTGAAACTTTCAAGAGGTGGTTGTAAAATTTTCGTAAGGTCGTTTAATAAAATTTTCATGGGATTATTTATAATTTTCAAAACTTTATGGACGCTTTTGCAAATTCATCGGGAGTGTTTGTATTTTCCAAAAACTTTCAAGGGGCTATACTTTTAGAGAGTTTTTTTTGTAATATTTCAAAATTTTCAGCATGACATTTGTTATTTTCACAACTTTTATGAAGCTTATTGTAAATTTTTCATAGTAAATTTTTCATATTTACTATGAAAATATTTACTATGACATTTGTTATTTTCACAACTTTTATGAAGCTTATTGTAAATTTTTCATAGGGCACTGTAAGCTGTAAAAAAAATTACTGAAGACAGCCAATATCCGCGAAACACTATCAATGAAGGTTACAAGCTGACGACTTTCACGACAACAAAGGAGAATCAGAAACTAATGTCTCCAGAGTACAAGGATTACAAGTTGACAATCCTTGTGAAAAGAGATCACAAGTATTGATCTCTTCAAAGCAAAATGCGGGGCTCACCCCCCGCGTTTTAATTTAAAACGCGGGACGCTTCCCCGCGTTTCAATTCAAAATGCGGAGCACATGGCCCGCTTCAATTCAAAATGCGGAGCACATGGCCCGCGTTTCAATTCAAAACGCGGAGCACATGGCCCGCGTTCGAAGCCTAAAACGCGGAGCACATGGCCCGCATTCGAAGCTCAAAATGCCGGCCTCCAACCCCGCGTCTTAGTTAAAACGTAGACGCGGAGGTTCATCCCCGCGTTCCTGCACTAAAATGCATACGAGGCTTGCTCGAGCGAACCGCTTTTGACTCATTCAAACATGAGTTGAACGGTTCCTAAACCGTTTGAGAGATTTAAGGGGGGTGGTTACACCCCACTAAACCCCCATTATGGAGCAATTCAAGGGGGCAGTTATACCCCTTTAATCCCTATAAATGGGGAGTTTTCACAGCCAAATGGGGCTGGTTGAAAGGGTTTGGCCGGAGCACTAAAAACAAAGTAGAGAACAGCCACTTCTGCGCAGCTGTGATCAGCGTGACGATCGGACCTTCATCCGTTGTCTGATCGGAGTGAAACTTGGAGGGCAGGCTCAACACTCATCGTGCCTAATTATGAACGGTGGAGAGTGATTTCTACCGGTTGGATTTGGAGATATTAAGGTTTTACCGAAGCCAATTGTGCAGAGAACGGTTTCTTCTGCGCAGCTGTGATCGGCGTGACGATCGGACCTTCATCCGCGGTCTGATCGGAGTGAAATTTGAAGGGCAGCCTCAACACTCGTCATTTCTAATTCTAAACGGTGAAGATTGATTTCTACCGGTTGGATTCGGAGATATTAAGACTTTATCAAAGATCTACGTCTTTTCTTTTTAAGAAAGGATCAAACCTCCTTTGCTGGCATCAACTCTCCTAGAGAGTTCAACTCGATTACAGTTTCCAAACTTGCACGGCAAGTTCTTCTCCGCCATTCTTGGCTAAAAGGATTACTAATCCTTTTCTAAAATCAACTCTATCAAAGAGTTCTTAACTCGGTCAGAGTTCTAAACTTGCTCCTGCGAGTTATTTTTCAACCTCGTCCCACGAGTCAAGACGATCGGATCGTCAACGGGATACAAGATTCAAGCTCCCACCGCTACCGTGAAGAACCCAGATTAAATAAAGGGAAGGGTCTCCGTTGACCTTTCTCTCTTTTGTAAATCGGGCGACCGATCGAGGAATTTGTAATTTCTTTTTATCTAAGTCAGTTAGAGAGAGAGATTGCATTTGAGAGATTGTATTCATTATTCTTCAAATAGAATAAGTCAATTTTACATTTTCTCAAATTTTTCCTCGCGAACAGGCACTTGTAAAATTTTCAAGGGGATATTTATAAGTATTAAAAAATGCTCTAAGGCCATGCGTACAAAAGAGGGAAAGCATATTGAATTTTGAGGGGGCTCGGGTAATGGGATTTTGGTTTTTCTTTTGCGGTGAATTCTCAAAGATTGGACTACACTTTATAGAGGCAACACCTCATCATCTCCACCTCAACAAAGACTGCCTCAAAATATCAATAGTATATCTCTCTAATAAACCCCACTTTCCATAAATCTCTCAATTAAAAATCCTGCTGTTGAGAGAAAAATGAGAGAATTTGGTTACACAAGACCGAGTCAAGTTAACATTTTCCACTTGACCAAATTAACCAAGTGACATGCCTCCCACTATTCATGAGATTAGATGTTTCTTCTTACTATTACGCCCACTATCCGTGAAGAGTAATTCACATTTCATTATTCATGAAATTTACTTGGACTTATTTGTTCCTAAGTCCCATCAAACTCACATGTTTAGTAAAAGATTTCGCTAGTATTCATTTTGTCAAATGATTAACAATCATATCTATAATAGGGATGTAAGCTACCGTCACTTCTCTCGTTTCTACAATATCTCGAATATAGCGATACTGGACCTCAATGTGTTTTCTTTTGGAGCTATTCACACCAATATTGGTCAGGCTAATCACTGGCTAATTATCACAATAAGTATCGGTAGGTCCTTCTAAGAAATTGAGATCTAGATCAATCAAAAACCATCTTATCCAGACATCATATGTAGTTGCCATGCTGCAAGCTACATATTATGCTTCTTGTGTGTATCTAGTAAACACACCCTTGTTTCTTGCTACTCCAAGAAATAGCTCATCCTCCAAAGATGAACAAGTGTCCCCAAAGTGAACTTTCTATCATCTTTATTACCTCTGAAATTAGCATAGGAGTAACCAAGGAGAACAAGCGAACTAGCTTGATAAACTAATTTATGTGTCAATGTACCTCTGATATACTTCATAATTCTTTTAACATCTTTCCAATGTACTGGCCTCGGATTACTTTGATATCGACTAATCAGACTTATAATATAAGCTTAATCAAGCCTGGTGCATAATATTGCATACATCAAGCTTACAACTGCTTGAGCATAAGAAACATCTAATGGCTTTTTCCTCTCCGGGGCTTTGCTCTTTACAGGATCACTTTCTCATGACCAACGGAGTTAGTGCCGAATTGGAATCTCAATTTCAAACCTTTTAAGAACTGATCTTAAATATTTTTCCTAGTTTAAACTTAATATTCTAGACTTTCTATCTTGAATTATTTGAATTTCAAGAATATATGATGCATCTCTCATACCTTTCATCTCAAACTTTTCATTGAGATCTGACTTAGTTTTGTTCAGCATTTTCATGTCATTTTCAGCGAGTAATATATCATCCACATACAAGAATAATATGGTTAACTTGATTCCACTTTTAAAAAGATATATACAAAATTATCTGATTTGTTCTGAACAAATTTAAGTCTGGTGACTGCATCATGAAACTTGAGATACCACTGTCTGGAAGATTGTGGTATGCAACAATAGCCAAAATAATTCTTATGGATGTTAATTTAGCTACAAGAGAATGCATATCTTGAAAATCTATTCATGCCTTCTGGTTGTAACATTTGGAAGCTAATGTTGCTTTGAATTTATCAATTGATCCATCAACACGATATTTCTTTTTAAGTACCCATTGTATCCTATGACTTTCCTATTCTCTGGTAGATCACTTAGCTTCTAAAACCTTGTTCTTTTCTATAGAGTCAAGTTATTCTCTCATGGCTTTTAGTCATAGATCTGATTCATGCGATTTCATCGCATCATAGAAGTTTAAGAGATCTTGTTATTTTATATTTGTGTCTCTTGAAAAATGAGAAGGTTGACATGACTATAAATAGTAATTATCCATCCATGCAGGTAGTGTTCTAGGCCATTTAGCTACAACACCTATATGTTGAGGTTCATCTTTCTCCATATGTATTTCATCATTTTTAAGGTTAGGTTCATCTACAATATTTGGATTATTAGTGGGAACATCACTGTAATAATCATCATTTATTACAGTTAGATGTTCTATTTCCTCTTGAACATGATCCTCTTCCTCTAGATTCTCTAGAAATGTAGCATCTCGACTTTCAATAACTCTTTTTTTCTTTATTGTAAAACTTATAACCTTTTGACTTTACTAAATATCTTATGAATCTATACTTCAATGTTTTAAAGCCCAACTCATCTCTAAGTTGACTTGAAATGAGACCATGGGCTATACATCCCCATTTTCTAAGATGATTTAGATTTAGTTTCCTCTCATTCCATAACTCATAATGTGAGATGCAACTGATTTGATGCGAATTCTATTCAAAATATAGTTTGCGCTAGCAATATTTCTCCCCAAGATCTTTTAAAGAGATTAGAATGAGACAACATAAATCTAACATTATTAAACAATGTTCTATTTTTTTCCAAAGAACACCATTTTGTTGTAGTATATACTGCATTTTTGTGTGCCTTTTAATTCCACCTCAATACAATAACTCTCAAATTCTTTAGAATAATATTCCCCACCTCTATTAGTTCTCAAAGTTTTAATTTTTCTTCCAAGTTGATTTTTAACTTTTGTCTTATATCTTTTAAAGCATTTAAAAGCCTCTAATTTTCTAGAGATAAGTTAGACATGTGCAAACTTAGAATAATTATCTATAAAAGTAATAAAATATTATTCTCCAACGCACCGTTACTCCGTTAGTTGTTAGAATAAGAATGTGAAGAACTGAAAGGGCTTTGATTCAGCAAGTTTAAGGAGATGATGAGCCCTATAAAGATTGTGTTATCTTGTAATCGGTTCAAGTAATGGTCAAGTTGAATCTAGCACTTCAATACTATTGCCCAATTGCACATAGACCCTATATAGTTCAATTGTTGTAGATGTACTCCTTTGTAAAAAAATTGGACTCTTTTACCCTCTAGAGGTTTACGAGTTTGGACAAATAAATATTTTAATTAAGGGCTGAATATGCTACCTCCTTATTCAAGACAAATGAAAAGGTTAAAATTTACTTGAAAGTGAGTAAATTGCATTTAACTTGCACTTATCCCCTTAAAGTTTATTTGACATCACTTTTCTCTCCCAGAGTTTATTTTGTTAGCATTTTCCTCTCCAGCTTCATTATTAGAAATGGTCACAAGATCATGTTTAAGACAAATATACCCTTGTTTTTATAATTATTTGTAGATTAGAACAAAGATATAAATCAATAAAATTCGGAAAATGAATTTAACATGTAAATAAAATTATCTACAGATTTTCCTTCCTTAGTCGCAATCAAAGTCCATTTCCTATCCTGATATCAATTATAAATTTATAAATGTAATTCTACTTTATCTTTTATATATACCTGTTCTAGATTTATTTCCAAATTCTGATACAAGTATTTTAGTAAATAGGAAACATGGTTACCAACAAATTGTACATTGATTATAATTATAGTACTTAATTTTTCATTTTAATTAATTAATTGCACATTTTAAGCTGCACATTGAATATAAAAATTTGTGTCTAAAAGTTGAATTCTTCTTCACAATCTGGGGATTTGATTCAGATTTATATTAAATTTAGAATTTTGATTACAGAAAGTAAAAATTTAGCATTTTAAAGATACTTTAATATATTAAATGTATTTAAAACTAGCATTTGTTTAATATTTATGATTATTATTATACTTTAGAACTATAAGCGGTGTGAGTATGGATAGTCATATTCATCTCTAAATGCTAATATTATTAATTGTCACAAAAATGTGGGGTAAAGTGATGAAGAAAAGACTACTTGGGGATAACTGCAACAATGATAGTAATAGGTGATGGCTATGGTCCTCTCCCTATTCTTAGTATGAATCATTTCATTGATACTAACCAAGGCAACCGCACAATGATATCTGCTTTTTGTTTACATATATACATATATGAATAGGGCATTGCGCTCTATTTTTCAGTAAAAAAAAAACTGCAACAATGATAGAGTTTGGCAGGGATAATTTTTTTTGCACTATAAAAATAGATATAAACGCAATTTACACCATAAATTTTCAACTTTCCATGAGAAATAATATTTTTTTTTGAAAAAATATGATATAATAATCATAATTTGCTGGCTATGGATCTTCAGTCTTTCCCCTTAACCACTCGGGCAAACCAGCTATTCATTTGATAGATAATTATCTCTACATAATTAGGTTTAAAATTATCTATGCCATATATAGCTCACTACTACTTGTTCCGTGTTTAAGTTCCCAAGCAAGTCATACCATATGATTTTGAAATAATGGCATTTCATGACGCACCGCCTTTTTGTCTACTTTGAATGCTTGGGTGCACATTATCAATTTTTAAAGTAGACCATTTGAAATTTAATTAGCAAAATTGGTTAAAATATTTTTTGAATTAGCAAAATCAATCAATTTTCGGTCTTGTCAGTATATCTGGCTGAAAAGTGGTTGATTCTGTGAAAAAATAATCTTTGAAAAGACACTAAATTGCCAATCCTATGTAATTGCGATACTTGCTAATTATACGGGACCGCTAGTCCCGCATGATTTAACACTTCATCACTAGTTCAATATATTTCATCTAATATACAAAAACATTTCCATGTGTTTCAAACATCAACACAATCGCTAACCTCACTTGTTGATCCCCCAACTCGGGACCCGCCTTGAGGTAAACCACCTGCAAAGCCTTGTGCCTTTCACTGGTGGTGTCACTGGCGATGATGGTCCTCACCGGCGCTAATTCAATTTTGATTCCGCCGACGAGAGTCACATTTGTGATATTGCCGATCAACATTTGTGTGGAAGAAGGTGGGAAGCAGTGGATTTTGCTAACTAAAAAAAACTTTTATGCGATTTTGCTAATTAAGTTTTAAAAATGGTCCATTTTAAAAATTTCTCCTTTCACTTTTATTTGTTTGGTTTGGAAATACTAGACAGTTATTAACATAGTGCTAAGTTTAGAAAACTCCTTCAACTATGGGTATTGTTTAAGAAAATCCTCTCAACTATTTTAATTTTAGTACACTCCCTCAATTTTAGAGTGTTGTAGATAACACCCATCAACTTAAAAAACTTGAGAAAACTCTCCCCAACTATGAGGTGTCTCACAAAACCTCCCTCGTCTATACATTTTTCTCAGAAAAACATCTCAGACATTGTTACTTCAAAATGTGAAATGATTCAGTTAAAATAAACATTCTAACCAATAAAACAAAGACCCCGAGCCATTACGGTGCAGCCCCCCTATCTTTATCTCTCCTTTTCTCTCACATACTACAAAAATCTAGGCTAATTTTTTATGGCTGGGGTTATCTTAGTCATTTTTTAAGTCATGTGCTTGTCATGTGGCACGTTTGACTAAATGATGTTATCTATAACATTTCCAAACTTAAAGGAAAATTTGCTCAAATTAAAGCGAGAAAAATTCATGAGGGTTTCTCAAAATTTTAATGATGAGTGGATTATCTATAACATCTCTAAACTGAAAGGAAATTTTCTCAAATTCAAATAGTTGAAATGGTTTTCTAGGACATTTCCTGTAGTTGAGGGGTTTTCTAAAATTAACTAATAACCTATGCATGAATCTATGTACACCCAGGAAGGTGATAATACTGAGTCTTCTAAAATTAACTTTATTTGGTTTTGTCAATATACAATTTTGTTATAGATAATGTACATAAGCATGTAATTTACTATACATAACTAATATGCGAGGGGAAAAAGAGAGAATATTCTAAGTAAATAAATAAATCATACTACCTTTTAAATCACGAGTTCGAGAAAATCTTTTCATGGTCAATATTACCCTTCACTATTTTGAATATTTCAGTTAAATCTTAATCTATCCTAATCATAATTATATCATATCCTAATACCTATGAACTACCTATAGTTCAACAATTTAAAAAATAAGATTAATAAAATATATAAAATCTTAATCTATCCTAATCATAATTATATCCTATCCTAATAGCTTGTGAACTACCTATAGCTCAACAATTTAAA
This sequence comes from Asparagus setaceus, assembly GCA_012295165.1. Taxonomy (NCBI): domain Eukaryota; kingdom Viridiplantae; phylum Streptophyta; class Magnoliopsida; order Asparagales; family Asparagaceae; genus Asparagus; species Asparagus setaceus. The sequence continues at coordinate 5,068,126 of CM022708.1, forward strand.
AAATAAGATTAATAAAATATATGAAACAACGCACGGTATTAGTTTCTTAAGATAAAGTAATCATACGTAGCTAATATACTATAATACATGAAGTATTACAAAATAAAAGAAAAAGAAATTTCAAAAATTTCAGAAAATACCCTCAAAAGTTTAAAATTGCATAAAACACCTCGACATTTCAAAACTTAAAATAATAAACATGAAATCTGAAAATTAACAGCAACCTCCGAAGAATTTAAATTTTACAAATAACACCTTCAACATTTTAAGAATTGTAGAAACACCCTCAAAAGTTCAAATTATTAAAAGCACCTCGAAAATTAAAATTTGTAAAAGATAACCTCAAAGTTATAAATATTGCAAAAACTCCCTAAAAAGTTAAAAATAAAAAACCCTAAAATTTTAAAACATATAATCAGTCCACATCAAATCTGAAAATTATCAGCAAACCACTAAAAATTTAAATTTTATAAAAACAACCCAAAGTTTCAATAATTGTAAAAACACCATCAAAATTTCAGAGTTCTAAGAAATATCTTGACATTTGAAAACATACCACCAACATATAAAATATGAAAATTACAAGCATCCAACTTAAAATTTAAATTTTAAAAATGCCCCCAAGTTTTAAAATTGCAAAACACACCCTCAAAAGTTGAAAATCACAAAAAAGGTAAAATTTCAAAATTGGCCAAAAAGAGTAATTGTTTGATATTCTTTCATTAAGATATATTAATTTAACTTTCAATTTATGGTTTATTATTCCATTTCAGAATCTAAAAGTAGTCTAAGTTGATCTTTGGTAAAACTAGCAATAACAATAGATCAAAACATCCAGTTAAGGAATAAAAATTTAAAAATATATTATAGATTAAAACTTAACGTCATCAGATAAATTAAAGTAACTACATATAATTTTACTAACAAGTTGGAGCAGCAAAAATATATAAGTACCATTAATTAATTGAAGACTAAAACACATAAAACTGATAAAAGACTATAATATAATAGCTTAGCATTAACTAACTATAATTTATAAACATTAATTTCTGATGTTAATAATATTTATAGGGTAAAAATATAAAGATTTATCTATAGAGTAACTATCAAAAGTTTAGAGATATCCTTTAAAAGAATAAAGTTGTTTCCATTTCAAATGGAAAAATGAAGGAATAAACTAAAAATTCTGGAACGTCCATGAATCACTTTAATTGATATTAAAATAAAGCATATGTATTAAAGAAGCACCGATGAGTTCCCTTAAAGAACATGTGGACTTTGTCCCAATTAAAAATATTCTTTATGGAAGATACAAGAAAATTAGTATGTCATGACTCGCAAACAAAACATATAAAATTGCTCTTTTTCTTTTACTATATAGTGTCATGACCTCGTGCAACTTTATTTGGGGATATGATTAATAACGAATGATCAATTCTTGAAGACACGATCAAAGATAATGATGTAATAGCACTATTAGATTTTAAGATCTCTAAATATGAAGGTAACATATCTCATTACTAAAATTTTTATTAAAGGCCATTAAATATAAAATTCACCTTATATCTATTTTAAATTTATAGAGGAGATATGCATGTCATCATAACTTATGTCAATAATATATATCAACCCAAAGATACAACTTACTGAATAAATAAGGGGTTATTGGTTGTGTATTGTTGATTTGGATTCGAACTTTTATTGGATTTCAATTTAAGGTGTTATTCATTTGGACTAAAATTTGGATTTAAATTTAAGGTGTTATTGGTTTAGGACTAGGATTTGAATTTAAATTTAATGTGTTATTGGTTTAGGGCTAGGATTTGGATTTGAATTTAATGTGTTATTGGTTTAGGGCTAGGATTTGGATTTGAATTTAAGGTGTTATTGGTTGTCTAGGATTGTTATCGGGACTAGGATTTTAAAATCCACACTCCATTTCAACTCTATAGTTTTTAATGAAAAATTTTAATAGAAAGTCCAAGTTAAAATTGATGGATTGTGATGTTACTATGTGGATTTCCTCTCTCCTCTTCTCTTTACTTATTTAAATATTTAATATATTTCAAATTAAATATATTTAATTACACTATTCCATATTTCTAAGTTATTATATACTAACATTGAATGTATTTAATTTTAAAATATTTTAATCAACTTCTATAAAGTTATTTAATTCATTTAAAATGAAATATATTTAATACTACTTAATCACTTTTAATATATTTAATATTTAATATTAACTTAGATTTGTTCATTATTTAACATTTCTTAAATATAAGAATATTTTAAATATTTAATACTATATTATATACATTTCGTTTAAACTGTTTAAATGAATTACAAGATGTATTTAATTTTGTTGTTGTCATCCGTTAATCAAATTGAGGGTAGTTTTTAAATTAATATTTTTGTTAATGATTATTATTCAACATAATAATTTAATTTGAAACTCCTACTGCAAATAATCCACAAATCTAAAATTTAGTCCCAGAATCCAACCTTCAGTCTATGAATCCAAAGCAAAAGTTCGAGAATCTAAAGCAAAAGTTCAAGAATTCTACTCACAAAAATCAAAATCCAATCCAAGAGTCCGGGGCTCTAACCATAAATTTCGAGTCTAGGTCCCAATCCAAGAATGTCGGATTCATGAACAATTGTCCGAGTTCAAGTTAACAATCCGGAACGAATAACACCCCCTAAGAGAATAGTAAGTAAACCAGGTAAATATCCATATAACACAATAAAAAATATTATATTTTAAAGCTAATATGCAGGGCTCATTCAGAAGAAGCTGCCAAGACAAAAGTATCTCCATTAAGGCTCTCTATAAATATAACAGAAATTCAAATTACTGATATATGCAACCATCACAATATTCAAAAGATGTATGATATTAGAAAACCTATTCTAAAATTCATACAATTAAACCTAATTATAATTTACCAATATACGCATTAATGCTATTGCACCTTTAAAGTAAAGATAACTACCATTTATAATAGAGTTGAGCCATGGTTTTACGATTGCAAAGCTATAAATGGCCAATATTACCCTTCACTATTTTGAATATTTCATTTAAATCTTAATCTATCCTAATCATAATTATATCCTATCCTAATACCTTGTGAACTACCTATAGCTCAACAATTTAAAAAATAAGATTAATAACATATATAAAATCTTAATCTATCCTAATCATAATTATATCCTATCCTAATACCTTGTGAACTACCTATAGTTCAACAATTTAAAAAATAAGATTAATAAAATATATGAAACAAGCGCGGTATTAGTTTGTTACAAGAAAGTAATCATACATAGCTAACATACTATAATACATGAAGTATTACAAAACAAAAGAAAAATATTTCAAAATTGCTAATATACCCTCAAAAGTTTAAAATTACACAAAACACCTCGATATTTCAAAACTTAAAATGACAAACATGAAATCGAAAATTAACAAAGAACCTTCGAATAAATTAAAATTTACAAATAACACCTTAAATATTTTAAAATTGTAAAAACACCCTCAAAAGTTCAAATTATAAAAAGCACCTAGAAAATTAAAATTGCAAAAGATAACCTCAAAGTTATAAATATTGCAAAAAATCCCTAAAAGTTAAAAATCACAAAAAACTCCAAAATTTTAAAACATATAACCAGTCCACATCAAATCTAGAAATTATCATCAAACCACTAAAAATTTAAATTTTATAAAAACAACCCAAAGTTTTAATAATTGTAAAAACACCCTCAAAATTTCAGAGTTCTAAAAATATCTTGACATTTGAAAACATACCACCAACATATAAAATATGAAAATTATAAGCACCCAACTTAAAATTTAAAATTTAAAAAATGCTCCCCAAGTTTTAAAATTGCAAAACACACCTCAAAAGTTGAAAATCACAAAAAAGCTAAAATTTCAAAACTTGGCAACAAAAAAGAGTAATTGTTTGATATTCTTTCATTAAGATATATAAATTTAACTTTCACTTTATGGTTTACTATCCCTTTCAGAATCTAAAAGTGGTCTAAGTTGATGCTGGTAAAACTAACAATAACAATAGATTAAAAATATCCAGTTAAGGAATAAAAATTTAAAAATATATTATAGATTAAAACTTAACGCCATCAGATAAATTAAAGTAACTACATATAATTTTACTAACAAGTTGGAGCAGCAAAATATATAAGTACCATTAATTGATTGAAGACCAAAATACATAAACTGATAAAAGACTATAATATAATAGCTTAGCATTAACTAACTATAATTTATAAACATTAATTTCTGATGTTAATAATATTTATAGGGTAAAAATACAAAGATTTATCTATAGTGTAACTATCAAAACTTCAGAGATATCCTTTAAAAGAATAAAGTTGTTTCCATTTCAAATGAAAAAATGAAGGAAATAAACCAAAATTCTAAACGTCCATGAATCACTTCAATTGATATTAAAATAAAGCATATGTATCAAAGAAGCACCGACCGAGTTCCCCTTGAAGAACATATGGACTTTGTCCCAATTAAAAAATATTCTTTATAGAAGATATAAGAAAAGTTAGTATGTCATGACTCGCAGAAGTAAAATATATAAAATTGCTCTTTTTTTCCTATATAGTGTCATGACCTCAAGGCAACTTTATTTGGGAATATGATTAATAATGAATGATCAATTCTTAAAGACACGATCAAAGATAATGATGTAATAACACTATTAGATTTTAAGATCTCTAAATATGAAGGTAACATATCTCATTACTAAAAATTTTATTAAAGGCCATTAAATATAAAATTCACCTTATATCTATCTTAAATTTATAGAGGAGATATGCATGTCATCATAACTTATGTCAATAATATATATCAACCCAAAGATATAACTTACTGAATAAATAAGAGAATAGTAAGTAAATCAAGTAAATATCCATATAACACAATTAAAAAATATTATATTTCAAAGCTAATATGTGGCTCATTCGAATAAGCTACCAAGACAAAAATATCTCCATTTAGGCTTTTATAAATGTAATGAAATTCAAATTACTAATATATGCAACCATCACAATATTTAAAAGAGGTATGATCTTAGAAAACCTATTCTAAAATTCATACAATTAAACCTAATAATAATTTACCAATATACGACATGCTATTGCACCTCTAAGGTAAAAATAACTACCATTTACAATAGAATCGAGCCATGGTTCTACGATTGCAAAGGCTACAACAAGAAGGTGGACGGAGATGCTAATAATGAGTGTCTAAATGATAAATATTATAGAATCATCGATGACGTAGTACCAATGTTACGTAATTGCCCTTCTTCATGAAATAAATATATCAAAATCAAATATTAACATTATAATCTAAAGCAAATTGACAATAAAAATGCAGCTATTTAATTCAAATCCTTGTGGAAAATGACACAGACAGAGCAAATGTAACTCTATTGACGCGACAAAAACTCTTATTCGATACACAACAGAAGAATTCATTGCAGAGAAAAAAGAGGCAACTCCTAACCTTATTTAAGTAATAAATTAAAAACACAAAACATTTCATATATATGAAATTAACATTTATTCTCATTGGAAAAAAATCAAAGTCCGTATTTTTAGAAGTTTGTATTGAACATCGGAAATACATTCAACTTCTTTGTGAAGTTAGACGAGAAGATAAAAGATGAATGAGCTCATGGAAAGATAACAATATAAGAAATTCAGCTTCGGCATGATATCACAATCGATATAGATGATGAACACGCTACTCTAGAATTACCCAGAAAAAGATAAAGATGAAGAATGATTGATCTTGGCTCAATGAAAAAATAAAACAAAATGAATAAAAGATAATATTTTTGAATTAATATAGAATAATTTAATTTTTTGAGTAAAATTAGGAATCTTTATAAGAGATTTTCATAAACTTTTTAATACTTTTATATGCTTATGTGGATGCTTTTATCATATAAAGTGTACTAGAGTTATCATTAATCTTTAGTTTATGATTTTGTTTAGAAACTCTTTTCGTCATTTTAGCCCACTTTAAATCAGTCATCTTGGTTTATTGGTTATATTATTTATCTTCTTTTATAATGCTATTTTTAAGTATTTTTACTTTTACAACTTAGGTATCAAAGTGCTACTTTTTACAACTTAGGTATCAAAGTGCTACTTTTTACAACTTAGGTATCAAAGTGCTACTTTTTACAACTTAGGTATCAAAGTGCTACTTTTTACAACTTAGGTATCAAAGTGCTACTTTTTACAACTTAGGTATCAAAGTGCTACTTTTTACAACTTAGGTATCAAAGTGCTACTTTTTACAACTTAGGTATCAAAGTGCTACTTTTTACAACTTAGATATCAAAGTGCTACTTTTTACAACTTAGATATCAAAGTGCTACTTTTTACAACTTAGATATCAAAGTGCTACTTTTTACAACTTAGGTATCAAAGTGCTACTTTTTACAACTTAGGTATCAAAGTGCTACTTTTTACAACTTAGGTATCAAAGTGCTACTTTTTACAACTTAGGTATCAAAGTGCTACTTTTTACAACTTAGGTATCAAAGTGCTACTTTTTACAACTTAGGTATCAAAGTGCTACTTTTTACAACTTAGGTATCAAAGTGCTACTTTTTACAACTTAGGTATCAAAGTGCTACTTTTTACAACTTAGGTATCAAAGTGCTACTTTTTACAACTTAGGTATCAAAGTGCTACTTTTTACAACTTAGGTATCAAAGTGCTACTTTTTACAACTTAGGTATCAAAGTGCTACTTTTTACAACTTAGGTATCAAAGTGCTACTTTTTACAACTTAGGTATCAAAGTGCTACTTTTTACAACTTAGGTATCAAAGTGCTACTTTTTACAACTTAGGTATCAAAGTGCTACTTTTTACAACTTAGGTATCAAAGTGCTACTTTTTACAACTTAGGTATCAAAGTGCTACTTTTTACAACTTAGGTATCAAAGTGCTACTTTTTACAACTTAGGTATCAAAGTGCTACTTTTTACAACTTAGGTATCAAAGTGCTACTTTTTACAACTTAGGTATCAAAGTGCTACTTTTTACAACTTAGGTATCAAAGTGCTACTTTTTACAACTTAGATATCAAAGTGCTACTTTTTACAACTTAGGTATCAAAGTGCTACTTTTTACAACTTAGGTATCAAAGTGCTACTTTTTACAACTTAGGTATCAAAGTGCTACTTTTTACAACTTAGGTATCAAAGTGCTACTTTTTACAACTTAGATATCAAAGTGCTACTTTTTACAACTTAGGTATCAAAGTGCTACTTTTTACAACTTAGGTATCAAAGTGCTACTTTTTACAACTTAGGTATCAAAGTGCTACTTTTTACAACTTAGATATCAAAGTGCTACTTTTTACAACTTAGGTATCAAAGTGCTACTTTTTACAACTTAGGTATCAAAGTGCTACTTTTTACAACTTAGGTATCAAAGTGCTACTTTTTACAACTTAGGTATCAAAGTGCTACTTTTTACAACTTAGGTATCAAAGTGCTACTTTCTTATAATTTAGGATATTAAAGTGTCATTTTCTTACAACTTATTATATCAAAGTGCTACTTTTTACAACTTAGATATCAAAGTGCTACTTTTTACAACTTAGGTATCAAAGTGCTACTTTTTACAACTTAGGTATCAAAGTGCTACTTTTTACAACTTAGATATCAAAGTGCTACTTTTTACAACTTAGGTATCAAAGTGCTACTTTTTACAACTTAGGTATCAAAGTGCTACTTTTTACAACTTAGGTATCAAAGTGCTACTTTTTACAACTTAGGTATCAAAGTGCTACTTTTTACAACTTAGATATCAAAGTGCTACTTTTTACAACTTAGGTATCAAAGTGCTACTTTTTACAACTTAGGTATCAAAGTGCTACTTTTTACAACTTAGGTATCAAAGTGCTACTTTTTACAACTTAGATATCAAAGTGCTACTTTTTACAACTTAGGTATCAAAGTGCTACTTTTTACAACTTAGGTATCAAAGTGCTACTTTTTACAACTTAGGTATCAAAGTGCTACTTTTTACAACTTAGGTATCAAAGTGCTACTTTTTACAACTTAGGTATCAAAGTGCTACTTTCTTATAATTTAGGATATTAAAGTGTCATTTTCTTACAACTTATTATATTAAAGTGCTACTTTTTACAACTTAGGTATCAAAGTGCTACTTTTTACAACTTAGGTATCAAAGTGCTACTTTTTACAACTTAGGTATCAAAGTGCTACTTTTTACAACTTAGGTATCAAAGTGCTACTTTTTACAACTTAGGTATCAAAGTGCTACTTTTTACAACTTAGGTATCAAAGTGCTACTTTTTACAACTTAGATATCAAAGTGCTACTTTTTACAACTTAGGTATCAAAGTGCTACTTTTTACAACTTAGATATCAAAGTGCTACTTTTTACAACTTAGGTATCAAAGTGCTACTTTTTACAACTTAGGTATCAAAGTGCTACTTTTTACAACTTAGGTATCAAAGTGCTACTTTTTACAACTTAGGTATCAAAGTGCTACTTTTTACAACTTAGGTATCAAAGTGCTACTTTCTTATAATTTAGGATATTAAAGTGTCATTTTCTTACAACTTATTATATTAAAGTGCTACTTTTTACAACTTAGGTATCAAAGTGCTACTTTTTACAACTTAGATATCAAAGTGCTACTTTTTACAACTTAGGTATCAAAGTGCTACTTTTTACAACTTAGGTATCAAAGTGCTACTTTTTACAACTTAGGTATCAAAGTGCTACTTTTTACAACTTAGGTATCAAAGTGCTACTTTTTACAACTTAGGTATCAAAGTGCTACTTTTTACAACTTAGGTATCAAAGTGCTACTTTTTACAACTTAGGTATCAAAGTGCTACTTTTTACAACTTAGATATCAAAGTGCTACTTTTTACAACTTAGGTATCAAAGTGCTACTTTCTTATAATTTAGGATATTAAAGTGTCATTTTCTTACAACTTATTATATTAAAGTGCTACTTTTTACAACTTAGATATCAAAGTGCTACTTTTTACAACTTAGGTATCAAAGTGCTACTTTCTTATAATTTAGGATATTAAAGTGTCATTTTCTTACAACTTATTATATTAAAGTGCTACTTTTTTACAACTTAGATATCAAAGTGCTACTTTTTATAACTTAGGATATTTAAGTATAAATATGGTGAAACAATAGGGTATTTAAGTGCCATTTAGGCTTTTTAAGATGAGCTTTAGGGTACTTAAGTGCAGCCAAGAACAACTAGGGTTATATATGTGCAAAAATCAAAATAGGTGCGAAGAAAAGCAAAAATTCAGCCCCCCAATTATCCCCTCCTCCATCGCAGCCAATTTATGTGGGGCCCACAACCGGTCAGTTGTTGTGCGATCGAAGCACCGGTCGTATATAAAATAAGCGCCGCTCTCTTCGAAAAGTCCTCATCCTCGTTTGTTACCCTCCGTCTCTCTCTCTCTCTCCCCTCTAAAATCTAAAAATAGAACTCTCAATTCCGTCTCTCGAACTCGAAACCCTAGCCCTCTAGCTCCTCTAATGTCCTGATCTCCAACGCCGGAGGAGATGGCGGCGGAGCTAGGGCAGCAGACGGTGGACTTCTCCGCCCTCGTCCGGCGAGCGGCGGAGGACTCCTACCTCTCCCTCAAGGAGCTCGTCGACAAGTCCAGCAAGGCGACGGCTCAAGGGGAGGACCGCTCGGATTCCGAGAAGAAGATCGATCTCCTCAAATTCGTCGTCAAGACGCAGCAGCGGATGCTCAGGCTTCACGTGCTCGCCAAATGGTGCCAGCAGGTTAGGGTTTCTGAGCTCTGGCTGAAGATTTCTTGATTCTAGGGTTTTGTATCAAGATTCGTGGACCGGGAGTTTAGGGTTGGGAATGTGGAGCTGAGAATTGGAGTTTGCGTAAATGTTAGGGTTTGAGAGCTCAGCATCCACCTGCTCGCCAAATGGTGCTTGCAGGTTGGGGTTTCGGAGCTCTGGCGGAAAATTTGATTCTTTGGTTTCTTGTTGGTGGACCAAATTTGCTTTTTAGGGTTTTATGTTGAGGTTCTTGGAGTGGGACTTTAGATTTGTGGAGAGAAGGCTGTGAGGTTAGGGAATGTAGAGCTAAGAATGGGGATTGATGCTGTTAAACTCAATCTTGGATGTGGGTTTACAAAGATCTGAATTTTCTGCTTAAAACTGGCTTTTTGCTGATGCAGAAGCGGAGGTTTCATTAGAATAGAGGGGTGGTTGAAAGGAAACCTATAAATTAAATTATTCCTTAAAGCCTATGTTTAAGGGCAGGTTAGGATTTTGGAGCTCTGGTAAAAAGTTTTCTTGATTCTTGGGTTTCTTGTTCCCGGACAAAATCAGTTTCTGGGATTTTATGTTGAGGTTCATGGATGAGTATTTTAGATTTGCAGAGAAAAGGCTGAGATTTCAGAATGCGGACACTCTTAAACACAACCTTGGATGCATAATTGTGGATAAAGAGCTTACAAGATCTGATTTTGTTGCTTCAAAAAATGGCTTTGCTGATTGAGAACAGAGTTTTACTAGAAAAGAGAGGTTGTTGAAATGAGACCTAATAATCCTCTTAAATTTAAGTTTAAGGTGTAAAATTTTTAAGCTAGGTAGGTCAGTGAGTGATGACTGCCATGAGGGTAAGTGCGGAAAAATGGAAGTTTTGATCATAGAAACCATAAATTTGTAGAGACAAGTTCTTAATCTGATATGTGTTAGTGGCTTTTGCATCTCTTATTAATAACTTTTTATTTGCCTAATAACTTTATGTTGGAAGTCTATAGCAGTATTGTGAGCTAAGTATTTTAAATCTAACGTAACTGACTTTGTGCATTGGAGGTCACTAAATGCACCAATAGAAGGAAATATAAGATTATAGTTAATGGAATAAGGAGGTTTAGAGGTAGGCCTAAGAGAATTTGATCGGAAGTGATTAAAAAGTTAAAAAGAATATGGTACCAATTAACTTAATGAAAGAGACAAATTTAACATAGCTGAATGAAAGAAAGTGGACCTAAAAAATTGGGATAATACCTTAGTTGTTGCGGTTCGGCCTCCAGAATCACAGTAGAAGAAAAAGTGGGAGTGTGACAAGGCGACCCGTGTATGAAACAAAGTCTCACACGTGCCAAGCTCAATCACGTAATATTTCTCAAAGTAATACTTTCCAAAGTTCATGAGCAAATATATATAATACAAGTCTTAAACACAACCTTAAACAATATTATTCTATACCTGATCATCACCATTATAGTCGGCTATTCAAAATGACAATAGGATGGCTTCAATATATGACATCTTCTAACAATTTACTTGATCACTAAAATCCATCTTGTACCTCTAACTAGGTAGAATTTGAAAAAGTGTTGAAAACTGCAAGGTGAGCTAAAGCTCAGCAAGTACATTATTCCACACTAGTTGGTTAGATTAGTTTTATAAAATTGATAGGTCAATCTTCACAGTAATAGGACTTGAAAAAGTGTTGAAAACCACGGGGTGAGCTAAAGCTCAGCAAGTACATTATTCTACACTAGTTGGTTAGATTAGTTTTATAAAATTGATAGGTCAATCTTCACAGTAATAGTACTCATCAAAGTTTCCCTTGAAATTTCTAAATCATGTGATAGATGTTTAAAATCACTTATTGGATGTTAGGAAATACCACATGAAATATTCAATCTATCAAACAAAACTTATTATAAATCACTTGTCATGAATCTCTTTAACAAATCTTGAGCTCATGAAATCTTTAACAAATCTTGAGCTCATGAATTCACAAATATCAAATATACCAAACTCTTGCACAAAAATGTGATTGCCAATTTCTCAATCATTTCATTAATCACTTGAAATTCAGATTTTCGATAATCATATATGCATAAAATTTGAATACATGAAAGTCATTGATGAATAAAAGGCCACATCACTTATGCTTAATGGGCCACATCACTTAGAATAAAAGGTAACTGGAAATAGAATACATAACCTTGTCATAAGTTGCCATAGGTTTGTTTGATGGCCACACCACTTATACATAAAAGGCCACACCACTTACACATAAAAGGCCACACTACTTGTGCTAAAAAAGGCCACATCATTTATGCTAAATGGCTAGGTTATATTGATAAGGCCACTTTTGTTATGTGTTATGTCAAGAAGGCTACTTTACTTGTGCCAAAAAAGGCCAAGTTTACTTATATCGAAAATGCCACAACAAATCGCTTACGTTAAAAGGCGACATTACCTATGATGAGTCACTCACTTATGCGAAAAAGGCCACTTCACTTAACGATGCACTGAACACATATGACAGACTTAATTACATCACTCCATAACGGGCTTTGTGAGGGCCTTTAGAGCATCGAGAAACAAGACCAAATCGATTCTTTCAATAACACATCACTTTTACCATAATACTGTCGGTATGATGCTAAATCAATTACCAATGTTGTAAAAAGCAGGCGCAAGTGGTCTATGTGTCCGCCTAGGCCTAAGTGGTACCTAGGTCGCTCGCCTAGGTCTTTGGAGCTCCTTGGGGAGCGTGAGTTCATTGCTTACGCAGACTGCACTACTTAAATCTTGGTCGTGATTTTCTCCGTTGCTACCTCCGCGTCCTCCAATCTCCTATGACCTCCACCGAATATGAACACCTCCACCTCCTCAAACTTTCAACAAAACCCCTTCGCCACCACTTAATAAATAAAAATAAAAGAAATCCGCCTAGCCCCCCTAGGCGATAGGTCCCTAGCAGTGCCTAACGCTTTCTATAATATTGTTAGACACTATTAATTGATGAGTATCAATTTATACATATTCAACATGGGATAACAAATCCCTTGAAACCCAACAAGTAACTTTGGACTTTCACTGGTTAAATCAACCTTAACTCTTCATTAAATAGTAGAAGCTAGTGATTAGGTGGGTGAAAGATGTATCTTAGGTTGAACTTAAAAATTTTCTTTATCTTCATTATTCTACTCTTTTCCTCTTTTTCACTACCTATGTTTTCCAAAATCAGATCTAAGAAGAAAAATGAAAATGATAAATGATGGATTCTCTCATGCTTCTCTCCAGATGGAGTCTTGCCACCCCTCTAACCCAATGACATCAAGACACTCAACCTATGTTATCTGGGTACTTCTATCATGAAACCATACCCGTACCCGACACTTTGTGGACACTCCTTACATATATGCATACATTTATTCAGACATGTACTCAATTACATAATATATGTTTTAAAAATAAAACACTCATCATACACTTGTTGGATATATATCCTACACTTCACATCCACTTTTGAAACTTGTTGGACAAGGATCGGGTTCGTTTTAACCCATATTCAATTAAAAATTACGATTTCAAAGGTTCATTTGCGTATTTAGCTCAGAGCTATGATGTCAGCTATGACTTTCAGTCATGTCCCCGTACCCTACCTTTTATAGATTTGCTGTGTCGCGTACCAGTATCCGTATCCATGCAACTTAGCACTTAACTCATACCCTCAAAAATCACCCAATGCATGTCTGTGTGTGGGAATTTCAATAGAACACTTGCATTTTTTAATATTTACAGCCTTCATCCAAAACAAGTATGCTAATTAGTTACTTATTCTTGATTATGAAAGAATTTTTTTGGGTTATTAAACTTAATGTTCTTAGAGTCTGAATGGTGCTGTATCAACAAATTTCTTTTTTGCATACTGGCCATCGCTGGTTTTTGAGTTAAATATTGCAAATTTTCAATGATGATAATTTGTATACTGCCACACATAGTTGGTTTTTGCATACCATCCAACACAGGTTTTTGAGTTTTGTATATTGCAAATTTTCAAGGATGGATCATTTCTATACTGCGACACATAATTGCTTTTAGTAATCCTTCTTGAGTAATCTTGTTGAGCGTTAAGTTCTGATATCTGCAGGTTCCATTAGTCCACTATTGTCAACAACTTGCTTCAACTCTGTCCAGCCATGATACATGTTTCACTCAAACTGCGGATTCTCTATTCTTCATGCATGAGGGACTGCAGCAAGCTCGTGCTCCAATATTTGATGTACCATCTGCAATTGAAGTCCTCCTAACTAGGGGGTATAGCCGGTTGCCAAAATGTATAGAAAATCTTGGAATTCAAGCTACACTTCCAGAGGATCAGCTTAAACCTGCCTTGAGAAAGCTGAATACACTCGTGAGATCCAAGCTTCTCGAAGTTTCCCTTCCAAAAGAAATTTCTCAAGTGACAGTCTCTGATGGTACTGCCATCCTTCGTGTTGATGGAGAGTTTGAAGTTTATCTTACTTTGGGGTATCGTGGACATCTCAATTTGTGGAGGATTCTGCATCTGAAGTTGCTTGTAGGTGAGAATAATGGGTTGGTTAAGCTTGAAGAAACACGAAGATATGCTCTTGGAGATGATCTGGAGCGCAGGATGGCCGTTGCGGAGAATCCATTCATGATTTTGTACACGGTTCTTCATGAACTCTGCATTGCCCTTGTTATGGACACTGTACTTAGGCAAGTTCAGATACTACGCCAAGGCAGGTGGAAAGATGCTATACGTTTTGAGCTCATTGCTGATGGTAATGTCGGACAAGGTGGAAATGCTACTTCTGTGCAGATGGCCCAAGATATGGAGCTTGATTCTACTGGCCAAAGGATTCCTGGTTTGAAAATTTTCTATTGGTTAGATTTCGAAAAAGGCCTATCTGGACCTGCCTCTTCTTCACCCTCATTTATCAAAATCGAGCCAGGACCAGATTTGAAAATAAAATGTCTACACAGTTCATTTGTCTTTGATCCACTTACTGACAAGGAGGCTGAACTTTCACTTGACCAAAGCTGTATTGATGTTGAAGAACTTTTGCTAAGAGCTATTGCTTGTCATAGACATACTCGTCTGCTTGAAATCCAGAGGGAGTTGAGTAGGAATGTTCAAGTCTGTCAAGCTTCAGGTGATGTTATTCTTAAGCGCGAGGGAGATGAAATTGATACAGACTCAAGAAAGGTATGCTTGCTGAAATCCAGTCATTTTATGTCCGTTTCCCATTAGCTGCTCTTTCCCTGTCATTTATGTTTTAGCACTTTTAGTGATGGCCTGATAAATGAAGTTTCTTCAGACATCTGAAGTATCAAATTTGACCTTTATCCAGCTGCAGATGGATGGCAGGCTTGCTGCTGATAAATGCTTTGGGGATGAAGTACTGCATGTTCGTGCCTATGGCATATCATATGTTACTCTTGGAATAAATATCAGGTTTTCCTCTCACTTATACTTCTTTTAGCATACTGATCTTACATTATGGTGTTCATAAGGTCTAATCTTAAACTATGATAGGAGAAAGATTTGTTAATATCTAGAATACTAATTATTACGGCACTAGTTATACATATCAACTAGACTTTCTTTTAGCTAATGAGTTTTTAATCATATTATTGCTTGTTCTCTCATTCTATTACATCAAACACTATGGTATGTTTGATCTTGTTTTAACCAGGAAAAATTTGAAGTGCTGTCAAGTGGAAAATAACCTGTTTAATGAAAATTTGAAACAGAAATTCTCAGTGTTACTGAGAGAGCAAAGTTTTGCTGTGTCCAGATACAACATGACATCCGGACATCTGTGTCCTAGAGTTCAGACACTTCTGATGTAATTAGAAGGACGTCTGTGTCCTAGAGTTCAGACACTTCTGATGTAATTAGAAAACAAGAAAATAAGATACGATTATTACTGTAGCTAAAGAATGAAAAGCTAGAAAAATATCTGTACTAGATGTATAAGGGAAGAATAGAAAAGATTAGGTGTCAAAAATACTCACGCATCCAAAACCTGTATCTGACTTTTTAAAAATATGTCAAGTTGCCATATAGATAGACTCATAGACATATGGTACTAAATAAATAGTGTTAAAGAAGCCTGTTGGTTACATCAATTCTTTATACACTTCACGTGCCTCCATGTCCTGTAAAGTTGCTGTGTCGGACACTTGACACCCATTCCCTGAGTCATGTAACAATGGATATTTACATGAGCGCTTCTAGCTGTAAAAAGCATGATGTTTTTGCAACAGAGCAGTATGTGGATATTGACAACTAGGAACTTGTTTATATTGGGTCTTATTGAGGAAAAGTGACCGAATAAAGCAACAGACTGCATTTCTTTGTTGTTCAAAACTTCTAATGTTGAATGATGTTAATAATTATACTGCTCTGATTGTTGACCTAGCAGTCAATTTCCCTGAGATAATGATTCCTTATTGAGCACACATGTACCTTGGAGTCTTATTTCTATTCTGACATGTAGAGAAGAATGTGCATAACCTGGTTTTAGAGTTGATGAATTAAAAGCGCTGGACACAATTTAAATGGCATGTGCTGATCAATGAAATTTTTGTTAATTTATAACTAGTATCCCGGTGCACACGATGCATGTACAGAATATTGAGGAGTGTGGCAGTTGAATTGTCAAGGGAATGAATGGTTTATTAGATTTCTTTTCAGATTTTTTTTTCAAAGGGTGAGGCATTTCCATATTTTTTCCAAGTGGGAGGGTTTTTTTTTACTTTTTCCCAAGTGTGAGGGCAATTTCGGCATTCTAACAATTTTGGTAACTTTGGATAATAATCCACTTGGCTTATAATTCACAAATGGATTGTAAGCCAAATGGAGTATAAGCCAAACTGTTTGGTAAATTTAGTGGATTGTAATCTATTTCCAATAGTAGAGTGTTTAGCAAATGGGTGAATTATAAGCCAAAGTGTTTGGTAAATTTAGTGGATTGTAATCTATTTCCAATAGTAGAGTGTTTAGCAAATGGGTGAATTATAAGCCATCATTGTTGTCAAAATGATCAAAAACTTCTGAAAATCAGATCAACAAAGTATACAATGGAAAAAATCCATAATAAACGTTTAAGTACTGAAATTCAATAAAAAATAATTCATAACTAATACCTCTAAATTATATGCAATTGTATTTTAGTTTCTAAGATGTTTACATCTAAGCTTGGTTATTAATTCAAATACTGTATTTATTTGAAACTAAGGTTGCATTGGCTATTCCGTATATAAGATTTCATCAAATGTAGCAAAAAATTATGTCACTATATAAACTATTTTTAGGTTTTAAACTATTTTTAACCTTCGAGTACCAAAACACTATTTCTGGTGTTGAAATCCCAGAAACTGCTTTAACTGTACCTTTGTTTAAGGAATATAATGGTACCTAAAAGCTACAAGATAATGAAAGTGTGGTACCAAGATTTAGAAGCTCAGTCAGAGAGTCCTGCTGAGGTTTATGTTAATGTACCGAAAAGTTAATGTAGGAAAACTGAAGTTTTAATATCTTACCATTCAAGTACTGCACATATTTGGTCAGTCAATAATGGGGAAATTTGTGACTTGCTCATCTTATATATGTAATTCAAGAATGTTTATAGTAACTTCTGCAACTGTCTTCAGATGTCATTTTATCATTGTGTATTTGTCATATGTTCATTATTCATCAAATTCATTATATCAGAAAAGTTAATTTAGGGTAACTGAAGTTTTAGTATATTATACCATTCAAGTACTGTGCAAATTTGGTCAGTCAATAACAAATGGGGAAGTTTGTGACTCACTCATCTTATGTATGCAATTCAAGAATGTCTATAGTAAGTAACTTCTATGACTATCTTCTATTTGGATGTTATTTATCATTATGTATTTGTCGATATTCATTATTCATCAAATTCATTATCCAAGTCTTTCGCTCTAAAACATGGGACCAGCTATAGAAGCTCCTTAACTTCAAGAAAGGTATGCTTGCTGAAATCCAGTCATTTTATGTCCGTTTCCCATTAGCTGCTCTTTCCCTGTCATTTATGTTTTAGCACTTTTAGTGATGGCCTGATAAATGAAGTTTCTTCAGACATCTGAAGTATCAAATTTGACCTTTATCCAGCTGCAGATGGATGGCAGGCTTGCTGCTGATAAATGCTTTGGGGATGAAGTACTGCATGTTCGTGCCTATGGCATATCATATGTTACTCTTGGAATAAATATCAGGTTTTCCTCTCACTTATACTTCTTTTAGCATACTGATCTTACATTATGGTGTTCATAAGGTCTAATCTTAAACTATGATAGGAGAAAGATTTGTTAATATCTAGAATACTAATTATTACGGCACTAGTTATACATATCAACTAGACTTTCTTTTAGCTAATGAGTTTTTAATCATATTATTGCTTGTTCTCTCATTCTATTACATCAAACACTATGGTATGTTTGATCTTGTTTTAACCAGGAAAAATTTGAAGTGCTGTCAAGTGGAAAATAACCTGTTTAATGAAAATTTGAAACAGAAATTCTCAGTGTTACTGAGAGAGCAAAGTTTTGCTGTGTCCAGATACAACATGACATCCGGACATCTGTGTCCTAGAGTTCAGACACTTCTGATGTAATTAGAAGGACGTCTGTGTCCTAGAGTTCAGACACTTCTGATGTAATTAGAAAACAAGAAAATAAGATACGATTATTACTGTAGCTAAAGAATGAAAAGCTAGAAAAATATCTGTACTAGATGTATAAGGGAAGAATAGAAAAGATTAGGTGTCAAAAATACTCACGCATCCAAAACCTGTATCTGACTTTTTAAAAATATGTCAAGTTGCCATATAGATAGACTCATAGACATATGGTACTAAATAAATAGTGTTAAAGAAGCCTGTTGGTTACATCAATTCTTTATACACTTCACGTGCTTCCATGTCCTGTAAAGTTGCTGTGTCGGACACTTGACACCCATTCCCTGAGTCATGTAACAATGGATATTTACATGAGCGCTTCTAGCTGTAAAAAGCATGATGTTTTTGCAACAGAGCAGTATGTGGATATTGACAACTAGGAACTTGTTTATATTGGGTCTTATTGAGGAAAAGTGACCGAATAAAGCAACAGACTGCATTTCTTTGTTGTTCAAAACTTCTAATGTTGAATGATGTTAATAATTATACTGCTCTGATTGTTGATCTAGCAGTCAATTTCCCTGAGATAATGATTCCTTATTGAGCACACATGTACCTTGGAGTCTTATTTCTATTCTGACATGTAGAGAAGAATGTGCATAACCTGGTTTTAGAGTTGATGAATTAAAAGCTGGACACAATTTAAATGGCATGTGCTGATCAATGAAATTTTGTTAATTTATAACTAGTATCCCGTGCACGATGCATGTACAGAATATTGAGGAGTGTGGCAGTTGAATTGTCAAGGGAATGAATGGTTTATTAGATTTCTTTTAGATTTTTTTTCAAAGGGTGAGGCATTTCCATATTTTTTCCAAGTGGGAGGGTTTTTTACTTTTCCCAAGTGTGAGGGCAATTTCGGCATTCTAACAATTTTGGTAACTTTGGATAATAATCCACTTGGCTTATAATTCAAAATGGATTGTAAGCCAAATGGAGTATAAGCCAAACTGTTTGGTAAATTTAGTGGATTGTAATCTATTTCCAATAGTAGAGTGTTTAGCAAATGGGTGAATTATAAGCCAAAGTGTTTGGTAAATTTAGTGGATTGTAATCTATTTCCAATAGTAGAGTGTTTAGCAAATGGGTGAATTATAAGCCATCATTGTTGTCAAAATGATCAAAAACTTCTGAAAATCAGATCAACAAAGTATACAATGGAAAAAATCCATAATAAACGTTTAAGTACTGAAATTCAATAAAAAATAATTCATAACGAATACCTCTAAATTTTATGCAATTGTATTTTAGTTTCTAAGATGTTTACATCTAAGCTTGGTTATTAATTCAAATACTGTATTTATTTGAAACTAAGGTTGCATTGGCTATTCATTATATAAGATTTCATCAAATGTAGCAAAAAATTATGTCACTATATAAACTATTTTTAGGTTTTAAACTATTTTTAACCTTCGAGTACCAAAAACACTATTTCTGGTGTTGAAATCCAGAAACTGCTTTAACTGTACCTTTTGTTTAAGGAATATAATGGTACCTAAAAGCTACAAGATAATGAAAGTGTGGTACCAAGATTTAGAAGCTCAGTCAGAGAGTCCTGCTGAGGTTTATGTTAATGTACCGAAAAGTTAATGTAGGAAAACTGAAGTTTTAATATCTTACCATTCAAGTACTGCACATATTTGGTCAGTCAATAATGGGGAAATTTGTGACTTGCTCATCTTATATATGTAATTCAAGAATGTTTATAGTAACTTCTGCAACTGTCTTCAGATGTCATTTTATCATTGTGTATTTGTCATATGTTCATTATTCATCAAATTCATTATATCAGAAAAGTTAATTTAGGGTAACTGAAGTTTTAGTATATTATACCATTCAAGTACTGTGCAAATTTGGTCAGTCAATAACAAATGGGGAAGTTTGTGACTCACTCATCTTATGTATGCAATTCAAGAATGTCTATAGTAAGTAACTTCTAGACTATCTTCTATTTGGATGTTATTTATCATTATGTATTTGTCGTATATTCATTATTCATCAAATTCATTATCCAAGTCTTTCGCTCTAAAACATGGGACCAGCTATAGAAGCTCCTTAACTTCAAGAAAGTTATACTAGATTACTGGTATTTGTAGACAGGGTTAAGCAAGCTGTCACTTGATCGAGTCTTTTTGTATAATTATGTCATCGTGATGTTTGATTTTGAGCCATATGCCTACCAATTCTGAAGTTCTACAATTAATCTGTCCAGTGCATACCTTTCTAGTTTCTAAATTTCATGTTCTATATAATTCTCATATATTCTTTTGAATCTTAGGAATGGCCATTTCTTACTGCAATCCACACAAAATATCCTTGCACCGTCTATATTGTCAGATTGTGAAGAAGCTTTAAATGCGGGAAACATGACTCAACAGAAGTTTTTATAAGTATGAGAAGAAAAAGTATCTTGCATTTGTTTGCATCAACTGGAAGGTCTTTGGGACTTGAGGTATTTATCTAATCTTCTTTCTAATGGAATATACGTAAATTGTCTGATCTTTGATTACTAGTTCTAGTTCTTTCCTTTAGTTTGTGGTCTCATCCCCAAGTACTTAAATAGTAATAATTTTTCCTTAACTTTGTTCAGATTTTTGTGTATTGTTTGTTGTTTACGATGCGTATCTATTTTAAGGCAATTAAGTTCTAGTATATGTTTAAAAATGTGATTATTTTATCACGTGCTTGGATAATACATGGCAACTGATACTTTAATTAGTAACGATAAACAAGTCACCTTTTTGCGTGGAATTCATGGAATTATCATGTTCTTTTATTTCCTTTGCCTCTCATATTCTATGAATTTGTTAACATGCACTGAAATAGGTGAATCCTTGCTTTTTCCAGGTTTATGAACAATGTTTGACTACTCTAAGGATCCCCAAGGCAATGTTGCATGGTTCAGATTTATTATTGATGGGGTTTCCACAGTGCGGAAGTTCTTATTATTTGCTATTGCAACTTGATAAGGATTTTAAGCCACTTTTTTATCTTCTAGAGAGTCGACCTGAGCAACATGGAAAGTCGCATTTAATTGGTGAAGCCAGTTATGTTTTCCGTCTTAACAAAGTCGACATTAATCAGATGCATGTGGTTGAGGATGAATCAAATCTGGCCATTCTTGATTGGACAAAGATACAATCTTTACCAGTAGGAGCATCAAGTACAATTTCTGAACACTCTCTTCTTTCTGACTTTGGGATGGAATCTTCCCCTCAGCTTTCCGGATGCTCACAGTCAAAATTTTCATCTGTTGTTGATGAAGTATTTGAATTCGAGAAAGTTAAATCAGGCCCTTCTCTCGTTTCCTCACCGTTTAATGCGCCCTCCTTTTCACAGTTGAGCACTCTTTCAGCCAATCACCAAGGGATGAGAGCTGGAATCGCACCCAAGTTGGATGTAGGGATGCAACATCCTCAGATTAGTAATGCTACAAAGGCTTCTACTGCAAGTTTAAATAGTTCATTATATGGTGCAAACAATTTAAAGGGTGTACTTAATGCCAACAGTCTTCCTTCTTCAAGTCCTGGAAGGAGCTCATCTATTCAGAAACTCTCACATTCAAAATCTGATCAAGAGTTGAGCACTGTTAGATCTCCACATCGGGTTGAAGTTAGCCAGTATGCTGCTAATGATGTGGATCAATTACGATCAGCAAATGATTCTCCCAAAGATATAGATGCTCTGATAAGTGCAAATCGACCAACACAATCATTGTCTCCCCGCCGAGCAAGTGGCTCTTTGATGCATAATGTGAAACCAAATGGCTCAAAGAGTCTGTCTGCTCGTGGTGCCTCCGGATTTTCTAAAGGTAGTATATCAGGTTCGGTTATGACTGCTTCCGTACGTAAGATGATCCCCAAAATAAAAAGTTTGCTTATGTTCTAACAAATGTTACTCTTTTCAAGATAGGTTTTGCATTTGATTTTGACTAATATACTCTTGCTGCAGGCCAGACAAGTGAACTCCAAATTTCCCACACTTCAGGTTCTAAAGCTGTTGCTACACATGCCAAAGCTTCACGTAAGCGGTCACTCCCTGACATCCTAATGCTGATTCCATCGCTGCAAGGCCTAGAAGCTGATGCCAAATTAACCAAGAGAAGGAAAATTGAAGAATCAGCACTCCACCATAGTACTGCTCCACAAGCAGCTTCGTTGTTATTGACAGGAAAAAATCCATAATAAACGTTTAAGTACTGAAATTCAATAAAAAAATAATTCATAACTAATACCTCTAAATTATATGCAATTGTATTTTAGTTTCTAAGATGTTTACATCTAAGCTTGGTTATTAATTCAAATACTGTATTTATTTGAAACTAAGGTTGCATTGGCTATTCCAGATATAAGATTTCATCAAATGTAGCAAAAAATTATGTCACTATATAAACTATTTTTAGGTTTTAAACTATTTTTAACCTTCGAGTACCAAAACACTATTTCTGGTGTTGAAATCCCGAAACTGCTTTAACTGTACCTTTGTTTAAGGAATATAATGGTACCTAAAAGCTACAAGATAATGAAAGTGTGGTACCAAGATTTAGAAGCTCAGTCAGAGAGTCCTGCTGAGGTTTATGTTAATGTACCGAAAAGTTAATGTAGGAAAACTGAAGTTTTAATATCTTACCATTCAAGTACTGCACATATTTGGTCAGTCAATAATGGGGAAATTTGTGACTTGCTCATCTTATATATGTAATTCAAGAATGTTTATAGTAACTTCTGCAACTGTCTTCAGATGTCATTTTATCATTGTGTATTTGTCATATGTTCATTATTCATCAAATTCATTATATCAGAAAAGTTAATTTAGGGTAACTGAAGTTTTAGTATATTATACCATTCAAGTACTGTGCAAATTTGGTCAGTCAATAACAAATGGGGAAGTTTGTGACTCACTCATCTTATGTATGCAATTCAAGAATGTCTATAGTAAGTAACTTCTATGACTATCTTCTATTTGATGTTATTTATCATTATGTATTTGTCGTATATTCATTATTCATCAAATTCATTATCCAAGTCTTTCGCTTCTAAAACATGGGACCAGCTATAGAAGCTCCTTAACTTCAAGAAAGTTATACTAGATTACTGGTATTTGTAGACAGGGTTAAGCAAGCTGTCACTTGATCGAAGTCTTTTGTATAATTATGTCATCGTGATGTTTGATTTTGAGCCATATGCCTACCAATTCTGAAGTTCTACAATTAATCTGTCCAGTGCATACCTTTCTAGTTTCTAAATTTCATGTTCTATATAATTCTCATATATTCTTTTGAATCTTAGGAATGGCCATTTCTTACTGCAATCCACACAAAATATCCTTGCACCGCCTATATTGTCAGATTGTGAAGAAGCTTTAAATGCGGGAAACATGACTGCAACAGAAGTTTTATAAGTATGAGAAGAAAAAGTATCTTGCATTTGTTTGCATCAACTGGAAGGTCTTTGGGACTTGAGGTATTTATCTAATCTTCTTTCTAATGGAATATAATGTAAATTGTCATTGTATGATTTAACTGATCTTTGATTACTAGTTCTAGTTCTTTCCTTTAGTTTGTGGTCTCATCCCCAAGTACTTAAATAGTAATAATTTTTTCCTTAACTTTGTTCAGATTTTTTGTGTATTGTTTGTTGTTTACGATGCGTATCTATTTTAAGGCAATTAAGTTCTAGTATATGTTTAAAATGTGATTATTTTATCAATGCTTGGATAATACATGGCAACTGATACTTTAATTAGTAACGATAAACAAGTCACCTTTTTATGGAATTCATGGAATTATCATGTTCTTTTATTTCCTTTGCCTCTCATATTCTATGAATTTGTTAACATGCACTGAAATAGGTGAATCCTTGCTTTTTCCAGGTTTATGAACAATGTTTGACTACTCTAAGGATCCCCAAGGCAATGTTGCATGGTTCAGATTTATTATTGATGGGGTTTCCACAGTGCGGAAGTTCTTATTATTTGCTATTGCAACTTGATAAGGATTTTAAGCCACTTTTTATCTTCTAGAGAGTCGACCTGAGCAACATGGAAAGTCGCATTTAATTGGTGAAGCCAGTTATGTTTTCCGCCTTAACAAAGTCGACATTAATCAGATGCATGTGGTTGAGGATGAATCAAATCTGGCCATTCTTGATTGGACAAAGATACAATCTTTACCAGTAGGAGCATCAAGTACAATTTCTGAACACTCTTCTTTCTGACTTTGGGATGGAATCTTCCCTCAGCTTTCCGGATGCTCACAGTCAAAATTTTCATCTGTTGTTGATGAAGTATTTGAATTCGAAAGTTAAATCAGGCCCTTCTCTCGCTTCCTCACCGCTTAATGCCTCCTTTTCACAGTTGAGCATTCTTTCAGCCAATCACCAAGGGATGAGAGCTGGAATCGCACCCAAGTTGGATGTAGGGATGCAACATCCTCAGATTAGTAATGCTACAAAGGCTTCTACTGCAAGTTTAAATAGTTCATTATATGGTGCAAACAATTTAAAGGGTGTACTTAATGCCAACAGTCTTCCTTCTTCAAGTCCTGGAAGGAGCTCATCTATTCAGAAACTCTCACATTCAAAATCTGATCAAGAGTTGAGCACTGTTAGATCTCCACATCGGGTTGAAGTTAGCCAGTATGCTGCTAATGATGTGGATCAATTACGATCAGCAAATGATTCTCCCAAAGATATAGATGCTCTGATAAGTGCAAATCGACCAACACAATCATTGTCTCCCCTCCGAGCAAGTGGCTCTTTGATGCATAATGTGAAACCAAATGGCTCAAAGAATCTGTCTGCTCGTGGTGCCTCCGGATTTTCTAAAGGTAGTATATCAGGTTCGGTTATGACTGCTTCCGTACGTAAGATGATCCCCAAAATAAAAAGTTTGCTTATGTTCTAACAAATGTTACTCTTTTCAAGATTGGTTTTGCATTTGATTTTGACTAATATACTCTTGCTGCAGGCCAGACAAGTGAACTCCAAATTTCCCACACTTCAGGTTCTAAAGCTGTTGCTACACATGCCAAAGCTTCACGTAAGCGGTCACTCCCTGACATCCTAATGCTGATTCCATCGCTGCAAGGCCTAGAAGCTGATGCCAAATTAACCAAGAGAAGGAAAATTGAAGAATCAGCACTCCACCATAGTACTGCTCCACAAGCAGCTTCGTTGTTATTGACAGGAAAAACTGCAGGATATGTGTATGGAAGCCTGCTTGCTGATGCAAATCATGGGCTTGCCCCTTCAAATATATATGTATCTGTCCTTCTCCATGTTATTAAGCATTGTTCATTATGCATCAAGCATGCGCGATTAACTAGCCAGATGGATGCTCTAGAGATTCCATATGTTGAAGAAGTTGGTCAACGGGCTCCCTCCTCAAACTTATGGTTTCGATTGCCATTTGCTAGAGATGACTCTTGGAAGCACATATGTTTGCAGCTTGGGAAACCTGGAAGCATGTACTGGGATGTCAAAATCAGTGATCCACATTTTCGGGAACTGTGGGAACTTTATAAAGGAAGTGCCACTACCCCATGGGGTGGTGGTGTTCGTATTGCTAATACGTCAGATAGTGATTCTCACATCCACTATGACCCTGAAGGTGTTGTTTTGAGTTATAAAACAGTAGAAGTTGATAGTATTCAGAGGTTGGTATCAGACTTGCAGAGGCTCTATAATGCTCGTTTATTTGCTTGTGGCATGCGTAAGTTAATTGGACTCAGAGGTGATGATAAGCAAGATGATAGCGTCACAAAGTCTGAGAATAAATTACAGTTTTCGTCTAAAGGAAATAATGAGGCTGGTAATAAGTTATCTGAACAGATGAGGAAAACGTTCAAGATTGAAGCAGTTGGTCTTATGAGCTTGTGGTTTAGTTATGGTTACATGCCTGTGATGGCACATTTTGTTGTTGAATGGGAAGCTGGTAAGGATGGATGCACAATGCATGTGTCTCCTGACCACCTCTGGCCTCATACCAAGGTTTGTTTGCTTTTCTTCTTTTACCCCTTCATTCTAGGTATGGTCCTGTTTGATATTTGATGGGTACTATGTAAATGTTATCATGCATGTTTTCACCCTAATTCAATCCAAAGATATTCTTTTATAGGAATTGCCATGTATTTCCTACTTATGGCCCAGCATGCTTGAAATTTCATTGCTCTTTTAGTCGTAACTGATGATAGCAGTTTGTTCTTGTAATTTAATAGCTTTGTGCCAATGCTGACTAGTGAAACCCAATCGGCATGCTTTAGAGTTTTTTCTATTTGATTGTGCACTAAGTATAGATTTTTGCTGGTATGCTAGAGGAAGTACTTTATTACTTTATAGACTACGTAAACGACTTCTTGAAGTGCTACTTTTAACTTATGTCAGTAAACAAATCTATGGTTATTCCATGAAAATTTGTCTTGTGACTTGAAAGAGGAAAATATGAAGAACTTGTAGATAAAGGGAATTGATTATAAATGATAACTTTAGTTTTCAATAGTTAGCAATATTCTCATGGGTTTTTGGTCTTTCGACTACTGATGCACTGATTCCTGAACCAGGAAGTTGCATCTTGCGGATACTCATAAGATTTTGATCTAGTTATATCCAATTTTGAATGTCACATGTGTAGTCTGGATGTCGCAAATTGACTATAATATTGAGTTTATGAATTAGTGATCTACTATACTATGATCATATCATTCTCTCTTTAGAAGTGTTAGTTTGGGTAAATCTTTCCATGATCAATATCACCCTTGACACCCTTGACCCTTTGAATATTACATTCTAGTCCTATCCTAATTGGAGTTGATTTTTATCTTTAAAAGATCTTTTTGGATATTGTATTCTAATCCTATCCTAATTGGAGTTTGTTTTTAATCTTTGAAAGTGTGACTTAGAGTTTTCAATGAACCTTCAACAATCACATTTGATTTGGAACACATGCATGTATATAATATTAAAGCTATATACTAAAAGTATATCTTGCTTAATAAAATAAGCGCCATCTAGACTTAACAGGAACAATAGTTGAATCATAGAGATAAGAATGAATTATAATCTTAGAGATAAGAGACAAGTAAATCTCACTTATACATGTAATTACAGAAAAAGGGGCTACTATGTATAAAACATAAGCATTATATATCTTACACAGTAGCATGGACATAGAACTAAAATAAAGTATAAACTTCAAAAACCTTTAGGTTTAGCCATTTTGAGATAGCCCCCCTTAAGATTGAAACTATCACTTTTAAGCATGACCTTCAGTTTGATTGTCTTACAGGTAACCCCCTAACCTTTAGAAATGTCACTTAACCCTCCTTAGATTCTACCCGATAAAACCCCCTAACTGCCACTGTTAGATTTGACCGTGCATGTGAAAATCACGTGCTTCCAAATAATCAAACCCCTAAGAGACCTTTTCTAGTCTTTTTAAATATTTATAAAGGTACACAAAAACCCTTAAGTTTAGTTTACGGATTTAATTAATTTAGTCACTAATTAACTTAATTTAATTTAATAATGAGAGTGCTAAGTTGAAAGGGTTATATTATTCTTTTTCGTCTAAAACCGTTAGGAAGGTTAGTTGAAAAAATTGAAAACACTAGGGAGATTTTCTAAAACACACCAAACTTAAAGAAAGATTAACATTTATAAAGTTTAGGGTGTTATCTCAATATTAGCTGATTTTAAGGGGGGGGGGGGGGCAGGATTTGTGTCATTTTTAAACTTATGGGGTTATCTTAAAAACGTTAAACTTAAAGGGACTTTTGTGAACTTTACTCTAAAACAAATAAATTCTCTCTCTCTCTCTCTCTCTCTCTCTCTCAAAAAAAAAAGAGATCTTTGGAAGTTATTTTTATGGAGCAATAATAGCGTGGACATTAGTCCTGCAAATATTAACTGCAATGCAAAAAAAATAGCGGATTTAAATTTTTCTTTAATTGATAACGCAGAACTTTTCATGCACATAGCCTTGTGCTCTTAAGTCTTAACTGGCTCCATCTGTAGCTAAATAAATTATCTAGAATGCTAAAAGATCGCTCAATTCACTAAACCCTCAAGTGTAATAAAACCTGAGCACGCACCATAAAAATTTCTTTCTTTATTGTCAGAGTAGTAGAACAAAATAATCAGAAACTACAAAGAAATTTGAATTTTCACTGATGCGCATTGAAAGGTAGCAATCTAGCTGGAAACGAAAGAAACTCGAACCAATCATAAATACCATGTTCTTTTTAATTTTTAATAAGATCTCATAAATTCTTGTTTAAACATCTTACCTTTATAATTAAATTCTTATACAAATTTGATATTATTTTTATTATTTTAAACAATCAATATATTTAACCACGTGCAACATAATGCATCTCACTTAGGTATTTTATAAAATTTTAAGATTTTATAGTTGGTCCATTATTGAGTTATAATTTTTCACTATATATAGAATAGAATATTTTTAGTCATTGTATCCATGAAGAATCTTCACAATGTTTTGATATTTTTCATATCTATATATTTGTATCATGTGGTATCCGATACTAGTATCTATACCCTTGCAAGACATGTTTGACCGATGATGAATGCAAGGTTTTAAATATCTGATATCGGAAAATATCGGATGACCAAAATTCATATCGGATTATGGATATCGAGGAAATATAGGGATATATGGTAAATATCGAATGCCATAATGATGTTTGCATATACAATATAATGCGCTAAAATGTAATCTCAACATACTTAAGGAAATCTGAGCATACAAAATGTAAATAATATATGTTTAGGATCACTAATTAACCTTGTACAACAAAAAGTACAAATCAACGCTGCAACTTTTCACCGATTTTTAGGCCAAAATGTCATTTGATATAATGGGAAAATCAATATCTCGCCCAAAAATTGCCAAACGCGGTATATTATTTTGCGACAAGCCATATAAAAGGATATATCAGCCAACATATCAGCTTATATATCGGCCATAACGGGGATATATCGCCCAAAATAGCCAAAAAGCGGTAAAGGATATTTAGAGACCATATCAGTTATGGCAAACCCTGTAAAAGGATATATTGGGCGATATATCGGGCCATGTCAGGGATATTTAAAACAATGGATGAGTGTGAAGGCTCAAGTTCTACCATCTACCTAGTGAGTAAATATTCATCTGGGCATTATGGGGGAAGTTCTGATAAAGGATAAGAGAACAATATAAAGCGAAACGAACTCAAGAAACAAGGGAAAATATCTTGGAACATCTATGAGAATAATGAAAATTATGAAATGAAAGAAACTATTGAAGGGGAAAAACTAGGACCACCTACCTTTTAGGTTAAAAGAAGCCATGTTTTATTTCTTGAGAAAATACTATAGGTGACCAGATCTTCAATGCCACTTTTCTCTTGGCCAATCACATGAAGTTGATTACGTTCTATATGATGATGTCGAATCTTATATGTTTGCATTTTTCTGTTACTGTTTATGAAAACCAGAATATACATTTACATAGGAACAGTGTTTGAACATGACCTATCCCAGCTATTTCCTTCTTAGTTTGCACTAATATTGACATTAAAGAAGTCACAATTTCCCATTGTCATGCTGAACTTTTTGGGGGCTTTATTGTCTTGATCTTTAAAGTTTCTTAATTAAGTTAGCCTTGACGCATTGCTGATAATATATTGTGCTTGATAGCACAGTTCAAAATACTGGAGTTCCTATTTTTGTTAAAATACCAAGCAGAGAATAATTATCATTACACTGTTCTGGGATTTAGCTTGTCATTCCTTGTGTCTTGTTGATATTAAATGAAACTATGAATGACCTTATTTTTTCAGAAATGCTACTAAAAATTCTATCAAGGTATTTCCTCAGTCACAAAGCAATCCCTGATGATGCATTCTAAAAGAAAACTAGTTTACTACAGACAATATATATAGAAATAGGCTAACGTGACAGTTGGAAATATTGAAGCCAGTTCAGGCTTGGGACATGTAATATCTTCTCTTAATTAACTATTAATTT
Organism: Asparagus setaceus; assembly: GCA_012295165.1. NCBI lineage: Eukaryota > Viridiplantae > Streptophyta > Magnoliopsida > Asparagales > Asparagaceae > Asparagus > Asparagus setaceus. The sequence goes on from CM022708.1 coordinate 5,098,722, forward strand.
TCCTCTCTAGTAAGGATGTTCTGAACCTATCAATGTCTCATTAGGGTATTCTAAAATTTTAGAAATTCAAACCTTTGTTTGGTTGGCTTGAAACAAACTATATTTTATCAGTGACAAAATACTCACTGGATCTTTTCATACAAGTCAGCATGAGGAAATCGCCCCAAGGAAGGAGCTTTTTCTATATAAACAAAACTCAAGTGCATGCATACATTTTTTTTCACTTATTATGTTAGCCTTTGGTCAGTGTTCTGAACTGTATCTAATGACACCTATGCAGTTTTTAGAGGATTTCATTAATGGTGGCGAGGTTGCATCCTTCTTGGACTGCATCAGGCTAACTGCAGGTCCTTTGCTTGCTCTTGCTGCTGCAATACCCCCTGCTCGGATGTCTGGTCCTGTTTCTGCTAGCACTACATCCATTCCTAAGCAGAGCAATTTGATCCCATCACAAGGACTACTACCAAGTGCTCCTTCAACATCCGCTATCGGATCTGTATCTTCTGCACCTGTAGGAAATTCTGTTGCCTCCTCACTTGGCAGTCAGAGTCTTCATCATGCTGCAACCTTATCTGCTGCCATCAGAGGTGGTTCAGGCACTGTTCCAAGCTCATTATTACCTATCGACGTCTCTATAGTTCTAAGAGGTCCATATTGGATAAGGATTATATATCGTAAGAAATTTGCTGTAGACATGCGCTGTTTTGCTGGAGATCAAGTGTGGTTGCAGCCAGCAACACCTCCCAAAGGAGGGCCTGCAGCTGGTGGATCACTGCCATGTCCACAGTTCAGACCTTTTATTATGGAGCATGTTGCTCAGGGTCTTAATGCTCTGGAACCCAATGTAGCTGGTGGCTCACATGTAGGTGGGCATTTCAACTCGGGCAGTACCAGCCAAGGTCCAGGAGCTCAACCAATGGCACCTAACAGCAACCGCCCAAATGTGGGACCAGGTAGTGGAATGCCGAGGCCAAATTCAATAACTGGAAGCCAGGTAACTGGCAACCTAAGCCGAATTAGCAATGCTATCTTGCCATCATCTGGTATGCCTTCAGGGGTCTCTGGAGTACCTGATGCGTCGGTACAGGTGTCCCTGTACATGTTAGAGGGGAGCTAAATACTGCCTTCATCGGGCTGGGAGATGATGGAGGTTATGGAGGTGGATGGGTTCCCCTTGCTGCCCTTAAGAAAGTTTTACGAGGAATTCTTAAATATCTTGGAGTTTTATGGCTCTTTGCGCAGCTACCGGACCTGTTGAAGGAGATACTGGGTTCAATCCTAAAGGAGAGTGAAGGTGCACTTTTGAATTTGGACCAGGAGCAGCCAGCTTTGCGTTTCTTTGTGGGGTTAGTGATGAATCTTTATTTCCAATTTTGAATATCTCTTGCTACAATCTTTTCAATTACGGGTAAAATGCTCAAGTATTGATACTGTTAGTTTAGATCTAACACTGATGTTGGATTTTGGAGACTCAGTTACTGGTAAAAAAGCAACTTCCATATGCATGGAACTAACTAGGTAAAGTAATTATGATAAAATGGGCATAAGCGGCAATGCAAGCAATCATGGAGATTCAATCAATCTAGCCAAGAATCAAGAAGATGTAATTAACCATTAGCAAATAGTCCATGCAGTTTGAAGTGTTAAGTAGGATACAAGGATAGAACTCGAAGCTGAGATCCATGAGGCTCTCACACAATCAAGTACACCCAGTCATATCTTGAATTATCTTGAATCTGGTCTCCTGAAAGAGTTGTTGCAAGAAAATTTGAACACTAGGAGATTTTCTAAAACACACCAAACTTAAAGAAAGATTAACATTTATAAAGTTTAGGGTGTTATCTCAATATTAGCTGATTTTAAGAGGGGGCAGGATTTGTGACATTTTTAAACTTATGGGGTTATCTTAAAACGTTAAACTTAAAGGAACTTTTGTGAACTTTACTCTAAAACAAATAAATCTCTCTCAAAAAAAAAAAGAGATCTTTGGAAGTTATTTTTATGGAGCAATAATAGCGTGGACATTAGTCCTGCAAATATTAACTGCAATGCAAAAAAATAGCGGATTTAAATTTTTCTTTAATTGATAACGCAGAACTTTTCATGCACATAGCCTTTTGCTCTTAAGTCTTAACTGGCTCCATCTGTAGCTAAATAAATTATCTAGAATGCTAAAAGATCGCTCAATTCACTAAACCCTCAAGTGTAATAAAACCTGAGCACGCACCATAAAAATTTCTTTCTTTATTGTCAGAGTAGTAGAACAAAATAATCAGAAACTACAAAGAAATTTGAATTTTCACTGATGCGCATTGAAAGGTAGCAATCTAGCTGGAAACGAAAGAAACTCGGACCAATCATAAATACCATGTTCTTTTTTAATTTTTAATAAGATCTCATAAATTCTTGTTTAAACATCTTACCTTTATAATTAAATTCTTATACAAATTTGATATTATTTTTATTATTTTAAACAATCAATATATTTAACCACGTGCAACATACGTGCATCTCACTTAGGTATTTTATAAAATTTTAAGATTTTATAGTTGGTCCATTATTGAGTTATAATTTTTCACTATATATAGAATAGAATATTTTTTAGTCATTGTATCCATGAAGAATCTTCACAATGTTTTGATATTTTTCATATCTATATATTTGTATCATGTGGTATCCGATACTAGTATCTATACCCTTGCAAGACATGTTTGACCGATGATGAATGCAAGGTTTTAAATATCGGATATCGGGAAAATATCGGATGACCAAAATTCATATCGGATTGCGGATATCGAGGAAATATAGGGGATATATGGTAAATATCGGAATGCCATAACAGATGTTTGCATATACAATATAATGCGCTAAAATGTAATCTCAACATACTTAAGGAAATCTGAGCATACAAAATGTAAATAATATATGTTTAGGATCACTAATTAACCTTGTACAACAAAAAAGTACAAATCAACGCTGCAACTTTTCACCGATTTTTTTAGGCCAAAATGTCATTTGATATAATGGGAAAATCAATATCTCGCCCAAAAATTGCCAAACGCGGTATATTATTTTGCGACAAGCCATATAAAAGGATATATCAGCCAACATATCAGCTTATATATCCGCCATAACAGGGATATATCGTCCAAAATAGCCAAAAAACGGTAAAGGATATTTAGAGACCATATCAGTTATGGCAAACCACAGTAAAAGGATATATTGGGCATATATCGGCCATGTCGGGATATTTAAAACAATGGATGAGTGTGAAGGCTCAAGTTCTACCATCTACCTAGTGAGTAAATATTCATCTGGGCATTATGGGGAAGTTCTGATAAAGGATAAGAGAACAATATAAAGCGAAACGAACTCAAGAAACAAGGGAAAAATATCTTGGAACATCTATGAGAATAATGAAAATTATGAAATGAAAGAAACTATTGAAGGGGAAAAACTAGGACCACCTACCTTTTAGGTTAAAAGAAGCCATGTTTTATTTCTTGAGAAAATACTATAGGTGACCAGATCTTCAATGCCACTTTTCTCTTGGCCAATCACATGAAGTTGATTACGCTCTATATGATGATGTCGAATCTTATATGTTTGCATTTTTCTGTTACTGTTTATGAAAACCAGAATATACATTTACATAGGAACAGTGTTTGAACATGACCTATCCCAGCTATTTCCTTCTTAGTTTGCACTAATATTGACATTAAAGAAGTCACAATTTCCCATTGTCATGCTGAACTTTTTTTGGGGGCTTTATTGTCTTGATCTTTAAAGTTTCTTAATTAAGTTAGCCTTGACGCATTGCTGATAATATATTGTGCTTGATAGCACAGTTCAAAATACTGGAGTTCCTATTTTTTGTTAAAATACCAAGCAGAGAATAATTATCATTACACTGTTCTGGGGATTTAGCTTGTCATTCCTTGTGTCTTGTTGATATTAAATGAAACTATGAATGACCTTATTTTTTCAGAAATGCTACTAAAAATTCTATCAAGGTATTTCCTCAGTCACAAAGCAATCCCTGATGATGCATTCTAAAAGAAAACTAGTTTACTACAGACAATATATATAGAAATAGGCTAACGACAGTTGGAAATATTGAAGCCAGTTCAGGCTTGGGACATGTAATATCTTCTCTTAATTAACTATTAATTTTCCCTCTCTAGTAAGGATGTTCTGAACCTATCAATGTCTCATTAGGGTATTCTAAAATTTTAGAAATTCAAACCTTTGTTTGGTTGGCTTGAAACAAACTATATTTTATCAGTGACAAAATACTCACTGGATCTTTTCATACAAGTCAGCATGAGGAAATCGCCCCAAGGAAGGAGCTTTTTCTATATAAACAAAACTCAAGTGCATGCATACATTTTTTTTCACTTATTATGTTAGCCTTTGGTCAGTGTTCTGAACTGTATCTAATGACACCTATGCAGTTTTTAGAGGATTTCATTAATGGTGGCGAGGTTGCATCCTTCTTGGACTGCATCAGGCTAACTGCAGGTCCTTTGCTTGCTCTTGCTGCTGCAATACCCCCTGCTCGGATGTCTGGTCCTGTTTCTGCTAGCACTACATCCATTCCTAAGCAGAGCAATTTGATCCCATCACAAGGACTACTACCAAGTGCTCCTTCAACATCCGCTATCGGATCTGTATCTTCTGCACCTGTAGGAAATTCTGTTGCCTCCTCACTTGGCAGTCAGAGTCTTCATCATGCTGCAACCTTATCTGCTGCCATCAGAGGTGGTTCAGGCACTGTTCCAAGCTCATTATTACCTATCGACGTCTCTATAGTTCTAAGAGGTCCATATTGGATAAGGATTATATATCGTAAGAAATTTGCTGTAGACATGCGCTGTTTTGCTGGAGATCAAGTGTGGTTGCAGCCAGCAACACCTCCCAAAGGGGGGCCTGCAGCTGGTGGATCACTGCCATGTCCACAGTTCAGACCTTTTATAATGGAGCATGTTGCTCAGGGTCTTAATGCTCTGGAACCCAATGTAGCTGGTGGCTCACATGTAGGTGGGCATTTCAACTCGGGCAGTACCAGCCAAGGTCCAGGAGCTCAACCAATGGCACCTAACAGCAACCGCCCAAATGTGGGACCAGGTAGTGGAATGCCGAGGCCAAATTCAATAACTGGAAGCCAGGTAACTGGCAACCTAAGCCGAATTAGCAATGCTATCTTGCCATCATCTGGTATGCCTTCAGGGGTCTCTGGAGTACCTGTACGTGCCGGTACAGGTGTCCCTGTACATGTTAGAGGGGAGCTAAATACTGCCTTCATCGGGCTGGGAGATGATGGAGGTTATGGAGGTGGATGGGTTCCCCTTGCTGCCCTTAAGAAAGTTTTACGAGGAATTCTTAAATATCTTGGAGTTTTATGGCTCTTTGCGCAGCTACCGGACCTGTTGAAGGAGATACTGGGTTCAATCCTAAAGGAGAGTGAAGGTGCACTTTTGAATTTGGACCAGGAGCAGCCAGCTTTGCGTTTCTTTGTGGGGTTAGTGATGAATCTTTATTTCCAATTTTGAATATCTCTTGCTACAATCTTTTCAATTACGGGTAAAATGCTCAAGTATTGATACTGTTAGTTTAGATCTAACACTGATGTTGGATTTTGGAGACTCAGTTACTGGTAAAAAAGCAACTTCCATATGCATGGAACTAACTAGGTAAAGTAATTATGATAAAATGGGCATAAGCGGCAATGCAAGCAATCATGGAGATTCAATCAATCTAGCCAAGAATCAAGAAGATGTAATTAACCATTAGCAAATAGTCCATGCAGTTTGAAGTGTTAAGTAGGATACAAGGATAGAACTTAAGGAAATCTGAGCATACAAAATGTAAATAATATATGTTTAGGATCACTAATCAACCTTGTACAACAAAAAAGTACAAATCAACGTTGCAACTTTTCGTCTGATTTTTTTTAGGCCAAAATGTCATTTGATATAATGGGAAAATCATATATCTCGCCCAAAAATTGCCAAACGCGGTATATTATTTTGCGACAAGCCATATAAAAGGATATATCAGCCAACATATCAGCTTATATATCCGCCATAACAGGGATATATCGTCCAAAATAGCCAAAAAACGGTAAAGGATATTTAGAGACCATATCAGTTATGGCAAACCCTGTAAAAGGATATATTGGGCGATATATCGGGCCATGTCAGGGATATTTAAAACAATGGATGAGTGTGAAGGCTCAAGTTCTACCATCTACCTAGTGAGTAAATATTCATCTGGGCATTATGGGGAAGTTCTGATAAAGGATAAGAGAACAATATAAAGCGAAACGAACTCGAAGAAACAAGGGAAAAATATCTTGGAACATCTATGAGAATAATGAAAATTATGAAATGAAAGAAACTATTGAAGGGGAAAAAACTAGGACCACCTACCTTTTAGGTTAAAAGAAGCCATGTTTTATTTCTTGAGAAAATACTATAGGTGACCAGATCTTCAATGCCACTTTTCTCTTGGCCAATCACATGAAGTTGATTACGTTCTATATGATGATGTCGAATCTTATATGTTTGCATTTTTCTGTTACTGTTTATGAAAACCAGAATATACATTTACATAGGAACAGTGTTTGAACATGACCTATCCCAGCTATTTCCTTCTTAGTTTGCACTAATATTGACATTAAAGAAGTCACAATTTCCCATTGTCATGCTGAACTTTTTTGGGGGCTTTATTGTCTTGATCTTTAAAGTTTCTTAATTAAGTTAGCCTTGACGATTGCTGATAATATATTGTGCTTGATAGCACAGTTCAAAATACTGGAGTTCCTATTTTTGTTAAAATACCAAGCAGAGAATAATTATCATTACACTGTTCTGGGGATTTAGCTTGTCATTCCTTGTGTCTTGTTGATATTAAATGAAACTATGAATGACCTTATTTTTTCAGAAATGCTACTGAAAAATTCTATCAAGGTATTTCCTCAGTCACAAAGCAATCCCTGATGATGCATTCTAAAAGAAAACTAGTTTACTACAGACAATATATATAGAAATAGGCTAACGTACAGTTGGAAATATTGAAGCCAGTTCAGGCTTGGGACATGTAATATCTTCTCTTAATTAACTATTAATTTTCCCCCTCTCTAGTAAGGATGTTCTGAACCTATCAATGTCTCATTAGGGTATTCTAAAATTTTAGAAATTCAAACCTTTGTTTGGTTGGCTTGAAACAAACTATATTTTATCAGTGACAAAATACTCACTGGATCTTTTCATACAAGTCAGCATGAGGAAATCGCCCCAAGGAAGGAGCTTTTTCTATATAAACAAAACTCAAGTGCATGCATACATTTTTTTTCACTTATTATGTTAGCCTTTGGTCAGTGTTCTGAACTGTATCTAATGACACCTATGCAGTTTTTAGAGGATTTCATTAATGGTGGCGAGGTTGCATCCTTCTTGGACTGCATCAGGCTAACTGCAGGTCCTTTGCTTGCTCTTGCTGCTGCAATACCCCCTGCTCGGATGTCTGGTCCTGTTTCTGCTAGCACTACATCCATTCCTAAGCAGAGCAATTTGATCCCATCACAAGGACTACTACCAAGTGCTCCTTCAACATCCTTCTCGGATCTGTATCTTCTGCACCTGTAGGAAATTCTGTTGCCTCCTCACTTGGCAGTCAGAGTCTTCATCATGCTGCAACCTTATCTGCTGCCATCAGAGGTGGTTCAGGCACTGTTCCAAGCTCATTATTACCTATCGACGTCTCTATAGTTCTAAGAGGTCCATATTGGATAAGGATTATATATCGTAAGAAATTTGCTGTAGACATGCTGTTTTGCTGGAGATCAAGTGTGGTTGCAGCCAGCAACACCTCCCAAAGGGGGCCTGCAGCTGGTGGATCACTGCCATGTCCACAGTTCAGACCTTTATAATGGAGCATGTTGCTCAGGGTCTTAATGCTCTGGAACCCAATGTAGCTGGTGGCTCACATGTAGGTGGGCATTTCAACTCGGGCAGTACCAGCCAAGGTCCAGGAGCTCAACCAATGGCACCTAACAGCAACCGCCCAAATGTGGGACCAGGTAGTGGAATGCGAGGCCAAATTCAATAACTGGAAGCCAGGTAACTGGCAACCTAAGCCAATTAGCAATGCTATCTTGCCATCATCTGGTATGCCTTCAGGGGTCTCTGGAGTACCTGTACGTGCCGGTACAGGTGTCCCTGTACATGTTAGAGGGGAGCTAAATACTGCCTTCATCGGGCTGGGAGATGATGGAGGTTATGGAGGTGGATGGGTTCCCCTTGCTGCCCTTAAGAAAGTTTTACGAGGAATTCTTAAATATCTTGGAGTTTTATGGCTCTTTGCGCAGCTACCGGACCTGTTGAAGGAGATACTGGGTTCAATCCTAAAGGAGAGTGAAGGTGCACTTTTGAATTTGGACCAGGAGCAGCCAGCTTTGCGTTTCTTTGTGGGGTTAGTGATGAATCTTTATTTCCAATTTTGAATATCTCTTGCTACAATCTTTTCAATTACGGGTAAAATGCTCAAGTATTGATACTGTTAGTTTAGATCTAACACTGATGTTGGATTTTGGAGACTCAGTTACTGGTAAAAAAGCAACTTCCATATGCATGGAACTAACTAGGTAAAGTAATTATGATAAAATGGGCATAAGCGGCAATGCAAGCAATCATGGAGATTCAATCAATCTAGCCAAGAATCAAGAAGATGTAATTAACCATTAGCAAATAGTCCATGCAGTTTGAAGTGTTAAGTAGGATACAAGGATAGAACTCGAAGCTGAGATCCATGAGGCTCTCACACAATCAAGTACACCCAGTCATATCTTGAATTATCTTGAATCTGGTCTCCTGAAAGAGTTGTTGCAAGAAAATTTGAACACCAGAAGTTCTGATGCTTGCTGAGATTAGTTTAAAGGGAAAGGGATTGATTAAGAGTCAGAGTGGGGTTGAATTTGTGAATTTCAAATGGCCATGCTGTTTTAGGATTAATGTAAAGAGAGATGGCTGTTCTGATGTGACAATTCGAGTCAGTCGTTCGACGTCGAAAGGAATAGGGTTCGGAAAAAATAGCACGTGCATATATACTCTTTGAAAATAATAAATTTGTACATACACCCCTTCTATGAACAGCCATGTAAATTAACAACGTACGTAGCACATCTTTGCAATGGTGAATTTAGAGGTCTTAGATTTTGAGTAAAAGACTTGCATCATGGGTAAATACTAACTGGCAAATTAACAACATAGCACATCTTTGTAATGGTGAACTTAAAGATCTTAGAGTTTGAGGAAAATACTTGCATCATGGTACTAAATGGCAAAATATGAAACCGTTGATTACTTTTAAGGAGTGTCTAAGATCATACAGTCTTGCATTCTTTTGATATCAAATTTGATACTAGTAACCCTAATCGGTTCATTTTATATGCAGATTGATATTGGTGCTTCTGTAGGTTCTAAAAAATTAATTATTGATCTATCGTATTCTGTTAACAAGGACTAAAAGTAATGCATTTTTAACAAGGATTTCTGCATATACACCCCTCAAATCTTCCATATTTGCAAAACTACCCCCCAAATGTTTGTATTTACAAAATTATCCCCCAATTCTCTCACATTGAGCTTTTCTACCTCTCCCACTTAATTATTTTTGTTTTTAAACGAGAAATTGTTGTAAACTGATTGGAAATTATTGAAAAAATTAACATTGTAATGCTTAAAAACCAGCATTGTTAAGTGGGACGGATAGAAAAACCCAATTTGAGAGAATTGGGGGGTAATTTTGCAAAAACCAAGATTAGAGGGGTAAATTTGCAAGTATGGAAGATTTGAGGGGTATATCTGCAGAAACCCCTTTAAACTAATGAATATGCATGAATATTAATGATGTGACGCGCAATTGGTACCTTTTTGAAGGCAAATTAAGCAAAATTCTAGGTTTTAAGCTTATTGTTTGAAATTTAATTTCTGAACACATACATATCATTTACTTAATATTACTTTATATCTACATCAATCTACTTTAAGGAAAAAGTTTTAGCAGCAGAGATAATGGGTGGTGCATCTGCTGGTTATATAGCGTCTTTTGCCGAACAAACTTCAATGGTTCCATGATAGGCTATTTGGGCCTTAATCCTTTTGCAAACTTGGTGACTGGAAGTGGTCTTTGACCCTAATGACTCCATCCAAACTTCTAACGAGCAAATCAGAAGGTTCAACCAGATTGCTCGCTCTTACATTTAACTTGAAGCAATTTGGCTCTGGATGGTTCATGTGAATAGTGTTGGATTCTTAAAGCTTGAGAGATTAATGCTGCTTTGGCCGTCAGTGGGCTAAGTAGTTGCATCTTTTTTGCCTTAAGAGCTATAACAGACATGGACATACTGTCTCTGCAAGTTTCCTTCCACACACACACACACACACACACACACCCCCCCCCCCCCCCCCACCCACCTGGTTAAATAGTGAATAGCTAAAGTGGGTAATATATACTTTCTCTTGTTACTTTCTTTGAAAACCTTCTGTGTTAACTGCATATCCTATATAACTTTCCTCAACAAGCCATGAAAGACCTCAGTTTGCTCTTTCATTTGCAGGAGCTATGTATTTGCTGTAAGTGTTCACAGAGTCCAGCTCCTTTTGCAAGTCCTGAGCGTGAAGCGTTTCCATCCTCAGCAACAGCAGGGCCAAACCAGTGCTCATGAAGAACTAACTTCAGCCGAGATCAGCGAAATCTCCGACTACTTCAGCCGGCGAGTAGCTTCAGAGCCATACGATGCCTCCAGAGTCGCATCTTTCATCACCCTTCTCACTCTCCCCATCTCAATCCTCCGAGAATTCCTGAAACTAATATCTTGGAAGAAGTCATTATCTCAGGCACATAATGGAGATGTAACCTCAGCCCAAAGAGCTCGGATCGAGCTGTGCCTTGAGAATCATTCAGGAGACGACAACTCAGAAGTCTCATCTGCATCGAGGAGTAATATCCATTATGACCGAGCTCATAATTCATTGGATTTTGCCCTAACTTTTGTTCTTGACCACGCTCATATACCTCACATAAATGCTGCTGGGGGAGCTGCTTGGTTACCTTATTGTGTTTCTGTGAGGCTTAAATATACATTTGGGGATAGTACAAACATTTCTTTTTCGGAAATGAGTGGGAGTCATGGAGGTGGATGGGTTCCCTTGCTGCCCTTAAGAAAGTTTTACGAGGAATTCTTAAATATCTTGGAGTTTTATGGCTCTTGCAGCTACCGGACCTGTTGAAGGAGATACTGGGTTCAATCCTAAAGGAGAGTGAAGGTGCACTTTTGAATTTGGACCAGGAGCAGCCAGCTTTGCGTTTCTTTGTGGGGTTAGTGATGAATCTTTATTTCCAATTTTGAATATCTCTTGCTACAATCTTTTCAATTACGGTAAAATGCTCAAGTATTGATACTGTTAGTTTAGATCTAACACTGATGTTGGATTTTGGAGACTCAGTTACTGGTAAAAGCAACTTCCATATGCATGGAACTAACTAGGTAAAGTAATTATGATAAAATGGGCATAAGCGGCAATGCAAGCAATCATGGAGATTCAATCAATCTAGCCAAGAATCAAGAAGATGTAATTAACCATTAGCAAATAGTCCATGCAGTTTGAAGTGTTAAGTAGAATACAAGGATAGAACTCGAAGCTGAGATCCATGAGGCTCTCACACAATCAAGTACACCCAGTCATATCTTGAATTATCTTGAATCTGGTCTCCTGAAAGAGTTGTTGCAAGAAAATTTGAACACCAGAAGTTCTGATGCTTGCTGAGATTAGTTTAAAGGAAAGGGATTGATTAAGAGTCAGAGGGGTTGAATTTGTGAATTTCAAATGGCCATGCTGTTTTAGGATTAATGTAAAGAGAGATGACTGTTCTGATGTGACAATTCGAGTCAGTCGTTCGACGTCGAAAGGAATAGGGTTCGGAAAAAATAGCACGTGCATATATACTCTTTGAAAATAATAAATTTGTACATACACCCCTTCTATGAACAGCCATGTAAATTAACAACGTACGTAGCACATCTTTGCAATGGTGAATTTAGAGGTCTTAGATTTTGAGTAAAAGACTTGCATCATGGGTAAATACTAACTGGCAAATTAACAACATAGCACATCTTTGTAATGGTGAACTTAAAGATCTTAGAGTTTGAGGAAAATACTTGCATCATGGTACTAAATGGCAAAATATGAAACCGTTGATTACTTTTAAGGAGTGTCTAAGATCATACAGTCTTGCATTCTTTTGATATCAAATTTGATACTAGTAACCCTAATCGGTTCATTTTATATGCAGATTGATATTGGTGCTTCTGTAGGTTCTAAAAATTAATTATTGATCTATCGTATTCTGTTAACAAGGACTAAAAGTAATGCATTTTAACAAGGATTTCTATATACACCCTCAAATCTTCCATATTTGCAAAACTACCCCCAAATGTTTGTATTTACAAAATTATCCCCAATTCTCTCACATTGAGCTTTTCTACCTCTCCCACTTAATTATTTTTGTTTTAAACGAGAAATTGTTGTAAACTGATTGGAAATTATTGAAAAATTAACATTGTAATGCTTAAAACCAGCATTGTTAAGTGGGATGGATAGAAAACCCAATTTGAGAGAATTGGGGTAATTTTGCAAAAACTAAGATTTGAGGGGTAAATTTGCAAGTATGGAAGATTTGAGGGGTATATCTGCAGAAACCCCTTTAAACTAATGAATATGCATGAATATTAATGATGTGACGCTAATTGGTACCTTTTGAAGGCAAATTAAGCAAAATTCTAGGTTTTAAGCTTATTGTTTGAAATTTAATTTCTGAACACATACATATCATTTACTTAATATTACTTTATATCTACATCAATCTACTTTAAGGAAAAGTTTTAGCAGCAGAGATAATGGGTGGTGCATCTGCTGGTTATATAGCTTTTGCCGAACAAACTTCAATGGTTCCATGATAGGCTATTTGGGCCTTAATCCTTTGCAAACTTGGTGACTGGAAGTGGTCTTTGACCCTAATGACTCCATCCAAACTTCTAACGAGCAAATCAGAAGGTTCAACCAGATTGCTCGCCTACATTTAACTTGAAGCAATTTGGCTCTGGATGGTTCATGTGAATAGTGTTGGATTCTTAAAGCTTGAGAGATTAATGCTGCTTTGGCCAGTGGGCTAAGTAGTTGCATCTTTTGCCTTAAGAGCTATAACAGACATGGACATACTGTCTCTGCAAGTTTCCTTCCACACACACACACACCCCCACCCCCACCCACCTGGTTAAATAGTGAATAGCTAAAGTGGGTAATATATACTTTCTCTTGTTACTTTCTTTGAAAACCTTCTGTGTTAACTGCATATCCTATATAACTTTCCTCAACAAGCCATGAAAGACCTCAGTTTGCTCTTTCATTTGCAGGAGCTATGTATTTGCTGTAAGTGTTCACAGAGTCCAGCTCCTTTTGCAAGTCCTGAGCGTGAAGCGTTTCCATCCTCAGCAACAGCAGGGCCAAACCAGTGCTCATGAAGAACTAACTTCAGCCGAGATCAGCGAAATCTCCGACTACTTCAGCCGGCGAGTAGCTTCAGAGCCATCTGATGCCTCCAGAGTCGATCTTTCATCACCCTTCTCACTCTGCACATGATGGTAATGAGATATATCCTCTGATAACTTTCCTGGAAATGGAAGGTAGCTAAAGTTGTTGCATTGAGAATTGCCCTTTGAGAAAGACGCTGACTCATGTCCATTTCTGAGGAATGATGGAACTTCTATGGGCTTTGTTAGTGCTGATTGCCACTGTGATTCATCCGTAGCAGATTTATCACTGTTGTCTTTTCCTCTTGACGAACAAAACATTTATGAACATAATGAAGATATATTTGGAGAGCAGCGACTCTGAAGAAGACTTTATGAAGCATTGTGGTGAAATTTTGGTTCTCAGCAGCCCAAATGTTTCCAATTTCTATTTTCCTTGTATAATAGTTTGGGATTCTTTACAGAATTGGTAGAAAAATGACTTATCTTGTGACAAGGACAACATTAGTTAAGAAACTAATATTAAGAGTACTGGTCATTTTGTTTCTTTAGAATTTTGTTCCCCGTCTTTGCAGGTCATGTGTAAAATTTACAACATAAAGAATTGCATAAATTGTCTGTACATCACAAATGCAATTTTGCATTACGATTGAGATTGTGTATAAGATAGTACTTTGTGTGAGCATGAGATATTTTGCACTTTTCAAGTGCAATGGACATCGTTATGTTTCCCCTATGAGACTGCTGCTACAAATTTGACTTTCATCTTTTCTCCTTTTTTGACTGAGATTAATGGGTTCTTTAAATTACGAACAGATTTACAGTTTATTTCTTGCTTCTCTATGTAATTGATCTTGTCTCTGCATATCCCTATACAAGTCATATTTTTGAGTTATTCCGCAGAGATATATAATTTATCCATTCTCTTGTATTTTTCTACATGAATCATGTTGTTGAGTTATTTTACAGAACTATTTAATTTATCCAACCTCTTACATGTTGCTACACGAGTGATATTTTTGAGTTATTTTGCAGAAAAAACTATTTTTTTTCTTAAATAACTTGATTTGAAGCCGATAATCATAATTCAGAAATCTAACTCTTAAGTTTTTAGTATATTCAATATTTCTCGATTTACTCTTCTCTCAACTGATATGCATGAATATTTTGTTTTGATACAAGAATTTTTATCATCCAACTAAATCAATATCCGTATCCGTATCTGTTTGTTGTTAATGAACTGTTACAAATTATGACGTGATCTATATCCGACCCGTTTGCATCCTATCTTTCCAAAGTCAAATATGAAGAAGGAAGTTATTATATTCCCACTCTGAAATCGCCGGTCACCAAAGCAAGCAAATAAAACAAGCATGGAATTGGATTCCAATTCTGTTATCATGGCCTTTCTTCAAATTCCTTCCTTCCTCCATGGCTCTCTCTCCTTATCGGGTTCGGATCCTTCACTGCGCCGCTGGGATTTTAGATGCGGTCCATTAGTATGTCCTCCTCTTCACTTCACTGCTTCATTCCTTTCTTCCTCTTCAATTCTTCTCCTCTTTTTTATACATACCCCTACTTTGGTTTGGGATTTTGTTGATGACCCACTGTTTAGTTTTGTTTGGTTTCTTCATTCTCAATGGAAAAGGGTGTAGGTAATATATTTATTATCTGTTTCTTGCTGTTTATAATCTTCTGTAATTATTTGCACTATTTTCGCCACCTTATATGCATACTTTTTGAAATGATTTTAAATTAGAAAAAGGAGAAGCAATCCTTCCAAAGTTAGATAATCCATTATAATCTTATGGGTTTTTCTCTTTAAACGGGAAAAGGGGATGACAATAAGATAACCACCTTTGAAGTTCAATTAATACAGAAACAACCTTTAAAGGGAGCTTCAATAGCAGTCAACTATCTTGATGTATTTGTTGATAAATTTTTTATTGAAATCCCCAAAATGCTCTTGAAAAACAATGTGTCAGGCACGTGACATGTCTTCTTAACCCAGAAGACAACCTGAAGTTTTTCAATGGCACGTGTGTTTTTCAATGACGCTTTGGATTTAACTGAAATTTCACTAGAAAATAGGTCAATGTGGTTGATTGTTATCGGAGCTCCCTTAAAGATGGTCTCTGTATTAATTGAAACTTAAATGTGGTTTTTGTATTGTCACCCTATTCTGAAGATCGCTTATGTGAAAAACCCCTAAATCTTATAAACATTTCCGTTTGGATTGAGTTTTGGGATTAATTGAAATTAAGCTGATTTATTGTATTTGGATTGGAATTAAGATTTCTTAGACTAGTGTTTAGAATGGAACCTGGGAGCCTGAAGTAGCTTGGACTTGGAGAATTTCATTCGAAAACATTGGTTTCAAAGTGAATTTATGTGTCAAATAGATGGAAGCTAATTCTCAACTGATATACAACAATTGTGGATCCATAAGGCTCTGTTAGAGTACATTTAGTTCCATATTGACTAATGAGGAGTTAATTTAATTGTGTGTTTATTGGTACAGTCTGTAACACTACAGCATAACTCCGAGTCTTTTAAATTCTCTTTAGAAATTAGTGGCCAACAAGATTTGAATCTAGGTTGCTCAATCCCTGCCACCACACCAAAACTCAAGAGTTGTTTTTTGTTCATAATTCTCTTTAGAAATTTGTGGACAGTAAGATTCGAGTCGGATTGCTCTAATATCATGTCCAAGATCCTTGTCACTGCACCAACACTCCGGTGTTGTGATGAGGGTTAGAGGGTTATAATTTTATATTCTAGCATTTATGATATATTTAGATTCCCTCAACATTGACTAAACCAGGAGTCAATTGTATGTTTACAAAGGATTTTCGTTCCTTCAACGAACAATTGTTGTTTAGGGGAGCTCTTCTAGGTCTTTTAAAAATGGTATCAGAATCAATCCCACCTTTCAGGTTGCAAGGGAGCGACATGAACAGTTACGTGGGCATTGCAGTGTTCACGCGGGACTAGTCTAGTGCAAAGCCAACATGGTGATGCCAGGATTGCAATGTTCGATGGGGAAAAGGTTACTACAAACTAGTCCGTATGGGCAACGAGACTATGGAAGCGTGCATGGTGGTATATTAGGATCCATCGACTAAATAGGGAGTCAATTATGGATCTTATAAGGGATTTGGGATCCCTCCTTAACTTCCTTTAGCAACTAGCTTTTAAGTGCGAGTCTTTTTAGGTTCCTTACTTACAGGCTCTTATCACGACTAACCTTAGTTTAGCAATTCACCAAGACTTAACATGCTTCATTGTTGCCCTAGATGTCTCAGGAGGAGAACACTATATCTGTCGAGTATCTTTCCATTGGAGAAACATTATTTGGTTACAATGCTAGCACTTTGAAATCTAACATATGTGGCTTACTTGTCAACACTTTCTATTAATGAAAAAGGAAAAGAGAGTCTAGCAATGCTTGGATTAAGAAAGAAGTAGAAAATCTTTATATTGTCCATGTAGGCTCGTAAAGATCCCCACCCCAACCAAATTATACAGTGTAGCTTGCACTTTTTACTGTCATTTTAGTTCTTTGTAGCTCGACTTTATTATTACTGAATCAGATAGTGATGTAATCTTGTTTCAGGAATTCCTGGGGATGGAAGATGCTTATTTAGATCAGTGGCTCATGGTGCCCACTTGAGCGCAGGTAAACCGTCTCCAAGCGAGAGCCTTCAGAAACTACTGGCAGACGAGTTGAGAGAGAAAGTATTCAACTTTACCTCTCTTTAAATTGTACTTTGATGCCAGGATATAGTCAGGTCAAGCCACAAAATAGCTATGTTACTTAATGCAAGTGATTTGCATCATATGTCTATGAAATGAACTTCTCTTTCCATGGGTATTGTCTAGTTAGGAGAAAAACATGTAAACTTTTTTTTATTAGAGAAAACTACCATGAACTTCCAAAACTAGACAAATACTGTGAACAGTTGAAAATTGTTGCCAATGGTGGTAATGGCTTAGATAAAAGGTGTGAGCTAATATTGAAAGAGAGGGAGAGGGTATTTATAGAAATTAGAAATTATATAAAGTAAATAAGAGTCAAAGTGCCTAAAAATATCTGACATGCACAACATATGAAAACTTACCCAGACTGGCGTCAGGCAGGAAAATTCAGTGAAAAAAATTCATGTAGATTTTTCTGATGAAAAAGCTTATGGTACTTTTGTGAAATTTACCAATTTTAGAACTTCCTTTCAAAATCCATTACTCTGGCTTTTCCAGTGGTGTTACTATAACTTACAGGCACACGTACGTTTATTATGACAGGTTGCCGAAGAATTTATCAGAAGACGAGAAGACACTGAATGGTGAGACTACTTTATCTATATCTTTTGTGTCTATTACCTTGTACCTCTAATTTGCATCTTTCTTGTATATGAGTTCTTGACATCATTGCACATCAAATATAAGAAAATTTGTCTACATCAGTATCATATTGTCATTTTAATATTGGTTAATTGCAGATAGCCTTCTTTTATTCGCCAAATTGAATTTACAACTTGCGTAGTTCTATTGTTGCAGATAGACCCCCTGAGTGAAATATTTTTGGGGTGTTTAGTGGGAAATATTTTGGGTGTGTAGCGGGAAAAACAAAGTTCTAATTTGGGGTGTTTTGGGCGAAATGCTCCAAGGTATTGTGGGGTTGTGAAGCTTTCCGTTTAAATTTACCCCAATGCTAACTCCTAGAATTTAAAATTGGAATATTTTTTAAATGTAATTCTTTTACATAAATAACTAGTTTATTGTTATTCAGCTAATTTAACTTAAAATTATTTTTTAAAATTATTATAATGAGATTAATACAACATTTTTATGCTTAAAAATTAAAGCAGAAAGGAGAGGGATTCTTATTGTAACAATTTTAAAATTGATTATTATAAGGTTAATTAATTTAATTAATAATAGTTTATGTATTTCTTAGAAATAGTCATTTCAACGTGATACTTTGATCATTTTCTAAAATTTAAGGTACAATATAAAAATTGAGGGATGGCTAGAATTTGGAGGATAATGTGTCAATAGTTATGATTTAGCAGGAAATTCTAAAACGACAGTTCCGGCGATATATATGAAAATAACACAATTTTTTACAAAAATCTTAGAAATGGTTTTTTATTTATCTTCAACTTAGATAACTCATCTACATATAAAGAGAGATTGTTGGTTATCTCAAAAGTTGTCATGTGTCCCTCCTTAATTTTTAAAATTCCATTTTATAGAAAAGATGGATTAGTCATTACACATGAATGTCTTATTTCCCATATAAATGTCAAATCTCAAAAGTTTCATTAATAATAAAACATTAACATAAGAGATAACCTCGACGGCTGTCGAGACCATAGTTCCTACATAGACTAAAAGAGCTCTTTGGTAATCATGATCACACAAAAGCGCCGATTTTTTCTAGTACTTTCTCTATTTAGAATATTATTGTTGTCGGAGAGGATGAGTTTGAGTTTGCCATTCTCGTCGATGGTTGATTCAAGGTTTGGTGAGGTATGTCGATCGGGTCTAAATTCTTAACCCCATTGACCATATAAATGTTAATAGAGTCTAGACTTTAATGATGAGGGTCAATAGCAAAATGGGTTATCTTGGTCCGTGAGTGATCGGAACACTCGAAGAAGGAGAAGAAGGTATGAACTTTTGAAGAACAAGAGTTAGAAGCATAACACTCTTGAGAAAATATTTTGGAATTAGGCATCGTGAATCCATGATTGTTGTAAGTCCTATTCTCCTCTATCTCTATTTAGATTTTAGATTATAGAATAGACAAAAGTATATCAAACACATATGCATAGTATATTTGTTTAATAATATTACCTAATTTTATTTATAATTTCTTCAATAGCATCATATGTAGTCTCGATTATTATGAGAAAAGTTTATAACTAGTGCTACTGTTATTTTTCGTTCTCATGGGCATGAATAAATTCTTGATAAGAAAATCAAGACTAAATCAAAATTTGAGTATCGGAGAAAGGATTACTCTTTTATTTCTTTGTAAAAATATCATTTCGTATATAATATTTGGTTGTGATTTTTAGTTTCAGAGCGTATCGTTTTCTCTAAAAAATACCTTGATAATATCAAATGTGATTATTGATATAATTGGTTTAGTATTTTCTAAGAAATAGGAGTGCCCCCACCCCCACCCCAACCCAACCCAACCAAAGCTCCATTTTCTAGCTATGCCACTAAGCAAAGTGCACTTTTTTTTACAACTCAGGGTATATATATTTGCTCGTTTCAAATTGGGGTATATAAGTTTTTTAAAACAATAGGATATTTAAGTGCAATTTAGCCTCTTTTTCTCCTTTTCTTATATTAGAATATTATAAAGAAGATACATAGTATGAAGAGAGATTAGAGGTTAAGCTATCTAGTTTTAAATTGTACTTTGATGCCAGGATATAGTCAGGTCAAGCCACAAAATAGCTATGTTACTTAATGCAAGTGATTTGCATCATGTCTATGAAATGAACTTCTCTTTCCATGGGTATTGTCTAGTTAGGAGAAAAACATGTAAACTTTTTTATTAGAGAAAACTACCATGAACTTCCAAAACTAGACAAATACTGTGAACCGTTGAAAATTGTTGCCAATGGTGGTAATGGCTTAGATAAAAGGTGTAAGCTAATATTGAAAGTTAGAGAAAGGGAGAGGGTATTTATAGAAATTAGAAGTTATTTAAAGTAAATAAGAGTCAAAGTGCCCAAAAATATCTGACATGCACAACATATGAAAACTTACCCAGACTGGCGTCAGGCAGGAAAATTCAGTGAAAAAAATTCATGTAGGTTTTTCTGATGAAAAAGCTTACGGTACTTTTGTGAAATTCACCAATTTTAGAACTTCCTTTCAAACTCCATTACTCTGGCTTTTTCAGTGGTGTCACTATGAATGATTCTATATACCCATAACTTACGAGCACACATACGTTTATTATGACAGGTTGCCGAAGAATTTATCAGAAGACGAGAAGACACTGAATGGTGAGACTACTTTATCTATATCATTTGTGTCTATTACCTTCTTGCACCTCTAATTTGCATCTACATGTAGTCTTTCTTGTTTATGAGTTCTTGACATCATTGCATATCAAATATAAGAAAATTTGTCTACATCAGTATCGTATTGTCATTTTAACACTGGTTAATTGCAGATAGCCTCCTTTTATTCGCCAAATTGAATTTACAACATGTGTAGTTCTATTATTGCAGATAGACCCCCTGAGTGAAATATTTTTGGGGTGTTTAGTGGGAAATATTTTGGGTGTGTAGCGGGAAAAACAAAGTTCTAATTTGGGGTGTTTTGGGCGAAATGCTCCAAGGTATTGTGGGGTTTGTGAAACTTACCGTTTGAATTTACCCCAATGCTAACTCCTAGAATGTAAAATTGGAATATTTTTTAAATGTAATTCTTTTACATAAATAACTAGTTTATTGTTATTCAGCTAATTTAACTTAAAATTATTTTTTAAAATTATTATAATGAGATTAATACAACATTTTTATGCTTAAAAATTAAAGCAGAAAGGAGAGGGATTCTTATTGTAACAATTTTAAAATTGATTATTATAAGGTTAATTAATTTAATTAATAATAGTTTATGTATTTCTTAGAAATAGTCATTTCAACGTGATACTTTGATCATTTTCTAAAATTTAAGGTACAATATAAAAATTGAGGGATGGCTAGAATTTGGAGGATAATGTGTCAATAGTTATGATTTAGCAGGAAATTCTAAAACTACAGTTCCGGCGATATATATGAAAATAACGCAATTTTTACAAAAATCTTAGAAATGGTTCTTTTATTTATCTTCAACTTAGATAACTCATCTACATATAAAGAGAGATTGTTGGTTATCTCAAAAGTTGTCATGTGTCCCTCCTTAATTTTTAAAATTCCATTTTTATAGAAAAGATGGATTAGTCATTACACATGAATGTCTTATTTCCCATATAAATGTCAAATCTCAAAAGTTTAATTTATAATAAAACATTAACATAAGAGATAACCTCGACGGCTGGCGAGACCATAGTTCCTACATAGACTAAAAGAGCTCTTTGGTAATCACGATCACACAAAAGCGCCGATTTTTCTAGTACTTTTCTATTTAGAATATTATTGTCGTCGGAGAGGATGAGTTTGAGTTTGCCATTCTCGTCGACGGTTGATTCAAGGTTTGGTGAGGTACGTCGATCGGGTCTAAATTCTTAACCCCATTGACCACATAAATGTTAATAGAGTCTAGACTTTAATGATGAGGGTCAATAGCAAAATGGGTTATCTGGGTCCGTGAGTGATCGGAACACTCGAAGAAGGAGAAGGAGGTATGAACTTTTGAAGAACAAGAGTTAGAAGCATAACACTCTTGAGAAAATATTTTGGAATTAGGCATCGTGAATCCATGATTGTTGTAAGTCCTATTCTCCTCTATCTCTATTTAGATTTTAGATTATAGAATAGACAAAAGTATATCAAACACATATGCATAGTATATTTGTTTAATAATATTACCTAATTTTATTTATAATTTCTTCAATAGCATCATATGTAGTCTCGATTATTATGAGAAAAGTTTATAACTAGTGCTACTGTTATTTTTCGTTCTCATGGGCATGAATAAATTCTTGATAAGAAAATCAAAACTAAATCAAAATTTGAGTATCGGAGAAAGGATTACTCTTTTATTTCTTTGTAAAAATATCATTTCGTATATAATATTTGGTTGTGATTTTTTAGTTTCAGAGCGTATCGTTTTCTCTAAAAAATACCTTGATAATATCAAATGTGATTAGTGATATAATTGGTTTAGTATTTTCTAAGAAATAGGAGTGCCCCCACCCCCACCCCAACCCAACCCAACCAAAGCTCCATTTTCTAGCTATGCCACTAAGCAAAGTGCACTTTTTTTTACAACTCAGGGTATATATATTTGCTCCGCTCAGAATTGGGGTATATAAGTTTTTTAAAACAATAGGATATTTAAGTGCAATTTAGCCTCTTTTTCTCCTTTTCTTATATTAGAATATTATAAAGAAGATACATAGTATGAAGAGAGATTAGAGGTTAAGCTATCTAGTTTTGAATTTTAAAATTTGAAATAAGTCATCCACACCCTTATTTTAAATTTCATTTTAAATTTCAAGCTATCTAAAGAAAAGCTCTAGTTCGGGTTATCCAATTTCAAATTTCAAATTCAAACAATTTATCTCTCATCTCATGTATTATGTTATACAGGAATTTAAAGGGCAATATCATATATATTGCTATAAGTCATGTATTATGGCTCATTGGTATAAGCCATTCAGATACTCATATTCATAAAAGAAGTGGAGTATATACCAAAAAATAGGAGTTAGATTTACAAAAAGAAGAAATTAGACCCACCAATTAGATTTCCTGAGTCACAAGAGCATAATACTCATTGCATTTAGGAGTAAATAAATAAATCATCAGAAGCCTCGTGAGCTAAAACATTCAAATTCATGTGACTCAGCAAAGTAGGATCATTTCAATGAATGCGTAAAGTAAGTTTTAATGTCTTTTGGATTAAAATGAGCTATTGTTTTCATTTCATATTGAAATTTTTTAAAGTTTCTGCGTATACATGATAGGTTTGGAGATACGACAGAGAAAGATTTGAGGACGATGATGCAAATACGAGATGGAAAATGATAGACAAACTTAGATTTTAACAATAACAAATGCAATGAAAATTTAACAGTATCACACTGCTTTGATAACTGCCTTATTATTCTCAATTTTGAAAAATTCTTCATGATTTCCATGTAGTTTATTCTCTTAACAACCGCTAGGATAGTCAAAGTACAGACTTTTTATTTTTTCAAAATTTGTAAACCTAGTGATCGTGTAACAATCCCCTCGGCCGCATCATAGAAAAGTTGTGATCGGTCCCGTTATAAGGCGTGTTGTTCAATTCTACATTTGAAAGTGATGCTGCCTTTTCTTGACCTTCATCAGTAAAATGACCACTGCCCATAGGAGGACCTAAATCATCCACAAGAAAGCGAACAACCCCACCATATCGAACATGGGTAGCTGAATCTTGCAAGCCAGTAGAAAGAGAGTTTGGAGGATAATGTGTCAATAGTTATGATTTAGCAGGAAATTCTAAAACTACAGTTCCGGCGATATATATGAAAATAACGCAATTTTTACAAAAATCTTAGAAATGGTTCTTTTATTTATCTTCAACTTAGATAACTCATCTACATATAAAGAGATTGTTGGTTATCTCAAAAGTTGTCATGTGTCCCTCCTTAATTTTTAAAATTCCATTTTTATAGAAAAGATGGATTAGTCATTACACATGAATGTCTTATTTCCCATATAAATGTCAAATCTCAAAAGTTTAATTTATAATAAAACATTAACATAAGAGATAACCTCGACGGCTGGCGAGACCATAGTTCCTACATAGACTAAAAGAGCTCTTTGGTAATCACGATCACACAAAAGCGCCGATTTTTCTAGTACTTTTCTATTTAGAATATTATTGTCGTCGGAGAGGATGAGTTTGAGTTTGCCATTCTCGTCGACGGTTGATTCAAGGTTTGGTGAGGTACGTCGATCGGGTCTAAATTCTTAACCCCATTGACCACATAAATGTTAATAGAGTCTAGACTTTAATGATGAGGGTCAATAGCAAAATGGGTTATCTGGGTCCGTGAGTGATCGGAACACTCGAAGAAGGAGAAGGAGGTATGAACTTTTGAAGAACAAGAGTTAGAAGCATAACACTCTTGAGAAAATATTTTGGAATTAGGCATCGTGAATCCATGATTGTTGTAAGTCCTATTCTCCTCTATCTCTATTTAGATTTTAGATTATAGAATAGACAAAAGTATATCAAACACATATGCATAGTATATTTGTTTAATAATATTACCTAATTTTATTTATAATTTCTTCAATAGCATCATATGTAGTCTCGATTATTATGAGAAAAGTTTATAACTAGTGCTACTGTTATTTTTCGTTCTCATGGGGCATGAATAAATTCTTGATAAGAAAATCAAAACTAAATCAAAATTTGAGTATCGGAGAAAGGATTACTCTTTTATTTCTTTGTAAAAATATCATTTCGTATATAATATTTGGTTGTGATTTTTAGTT
Source organism: Asparagus setaceus (assembly GCA_012295165.1). NCBI lineage: Eukaryota > Viridiplantae > Streptophyta > Magnoliopsida > Asparagales > Asparagaceae > Asparagus > Asparagus setaceus. The sequence continues at coordinate 5,123,499 of CM022708.1, forward strand.
TCAGAGCGTATCGTTTTCTCTAAAAATACCTTGATAATATCAAATGTGATTAGTGATATAATTGGTTTAGTATTTTCTAAGAAATAGGAGTGCCCCACCCCCACCCCAACCCAACCCAACCAAAGCTCCATTTTCTAGCTATGCCACTAAGCAAAGTGCACTTTTTTTTTACAACTCAGGTATATATATTTGCTCCGTTCGTAAATTGGGGTATATAAGTTTTTTAAAACAATAGGATATTTAAGTGCAATTTAGCCTCTCTTTTTCTCCTTTTCTTATATTAGAATATTATAAAGAAGATACATAGTATGAAGAGAGATTAGAGGTTAAGCTATCTAGTTTTGAATTTTAAAATTTGAAATAAGTCATCCACACCCTTATTTTAAATTTCATTTTAAATTTCAAGCTATCTAAAGAAAAGCTCTAGTTCGGTTATCCAATTTCAAATTTCAAATTCAAACAATTTATCTCTCATCTCATGTATTATGTTATACAGGAATTTAAAGGGCAATATCATATATATTGCTATAAGTCATGTATTATGGCTCATTGGTATAAGCCATTCAGATACTCATATTCATAAAAGAAGTGGAGTATATACCAAAAAATAGGAGTTAGATTTACAAAAAGAAGAAATTAGACCCACCAATTAGATTTCCTGAGTCACAAGAGCATAATACTCATTGCATTTAGGAGTAAATAAATAAATCATCAGAAGCCTCGTGAGCTAAAACATTCAAATTCATGTGACTCAGCAAAGTAGGATCATTTCAATGAATGCGTAAAGTAAGTTTTAATGTCTTTTGGATTAAAATGAGCTATTGTTTTCATTTCATATTGAAATTTTTTAAAGTTTCTGCGTATACATGATAGGTTTGGAGATACGACAGAGAAAGATTTGAGGACGATGATGCAAATACGAGATGGAAAATGATAGACAAACTTAGATTTTAACAATAACAAATGCAATGAAAATTTAACAGTATCACACTGCTTTGATAACTGCCTTATTATTCTCAATTTTGAAAAATTCTTCATGATTTCCATGTAGTTTATTCTCTTAACAACCGCTAGGATAGTCAAAGTACAGACTTTTTATTTTTTCAAAATTTGTAAACCTAGTGATCGTGTAACAATCCCCTCGGCCGCATCATAGAAAAGTTGTGATCGGTCCCGTTATAAGGCGTGTTGTTCAATTCTACATTTGAAAGTGATGCTGCCTTTTCTTGACCTTCATCAGTAAAATGACCACTGCCCATAGGAGGACCTAAATCATCCACAAGAAAGCGAACAACCCCACCATATCGAACATGGGTAGCTGAATCTTGCAAGCCAGTAGAAAGAGAGTTTGGCGAATATCTTATTGGTTTTCACCATTAGGTCCGTGATGCAGCTACCAACCTCCTGTTTGTCGATCCTTTTATGGAAAATGATTAAAACAAAACAAAGATAGTTAATGTCAAAAGTCGAAATATTGCATGTATGCACTATCTTGTAGGTTGCCCATAATAAATGGAAAGAAAGTAAAACTATGAAAATCAAATCTTTAAAAAATGAAAGCTTTATTTCACAGATACCAAGCTTCTAACAACTAGTACTCCGAGTTTCATAACAAAATTATGAGTTAAGAAAGGATGTAATGGCGTTATCTTTGATAACTTTAAAGTGATAGTAGTGTTCTCCATTGTAAGTTGATAATGGTATGATTTTGGCTCTTAGAACAAAATTTGATGATTTGTCTAGCTTGAATCCTTCACAATGTAGATAAAAGCATCCAGTCTTTCCGATAGCATCCACCTTTTATCAAAACACAGATATTGTTTAAAATATAACTCAACCACAATAAATATAATATATTTTGAAAATAGAGTTTAAATTCTTACAGCTCAATGCACGAAAAGTGAGTATCAGTAGCACCATATAATTCTAGATTAACCTGCAATATTGTTCATTTGAAAATTTTCAATATTAATTTATTTTGATGTCTTTTTCTAGTTTTGAATGAGTTATTGTGCTACTTACATGCCAACCTGCTTGTATAAAATTTTGACTACTTGGTGAACCATCCCCACGATTCATAACCCAAATAGAGTCTAGACTTTAATGATGAGGGTCAATAGCAAAATGGGTTATCTGGGTCCGTGAGTGATCGGAACACTCGAAGAAGGAGAAGGAGGTATGAACTTTTGAAGAACAAGAGTTAGAAGCATAACACTCTTGAGAAAATATTTGGAATTAGGCATCGTGAATCCATGATTGTTGTAAGTCCTATTCTCCTCTATCTCTATTTAGATTTTAGATTATAGAATAGACAAAAGTATATCAAACACATATGCATAGTATATTTGTTTAATAATATTACCTAATTTTATTTATAATTTCTTCAATAGCATCATATGTAGTCTCGATTATTATGAGAAAAGTTTATAACTAGTGCTACTGTTATTTTTCGTTCTCATGGGGCATGAATAAATTCTTGATAAGAAAATCAAAACTAAATCAAAATTTGAGTATCGGAGAAAGGATTACTCTTTTATTTCTTTGTAAAAATATCATTTCGTATATAATATTTGGTTGTGATTTTTAGTTTCAGAGCGTATCGTTTTCTCTAAAAATACCTTGATAATATCAAATGTGATTAGTGATATAATTGGTTTAGTATTTTCTAAGAAATAGGAGTGCCCCACCCCACCCCAACCCAACCCAACCAAAGCTCCATTTTCTAGCTATGCCACTAAGCAAAGTGCACTTTTTTTTACAACTCAGGGTATATATATTTGTCTGCTCAGAATTGGGGTATATAAGTTTTTTAAAACAATAGGATATTTAAGTGCAATTTAGCCTCTCTTTTCTCCTTTTCTTATATTAGAATATTATAAAGAAGATACATAGTATGAAGAGAGATTAGAGGTTAAGCTATCTAGTTTTGAATTTTAAAATTTGAAATAAGTCATCCACACCCTTATTTTAAATTTCATTTTAAATTTCAAGCTATCTAAAGAAAAGCTCTAGTTCGGTTATCCAATTTCAAATTTCAAATTCAAACAATTTATCTCTCATCTCATGTATTATGTTATACAGGAATTTAAAGGGCAATATCATATATATTGCTATAAGTCATGTATTATGGCTCATTGGTATAAGCCATTCAGATACTCATATTCATAAAAGAAGTGGAGTATATACCAAAAAATAGGAGTTAGATTTACAAAAAGAAGAAATTAGACCCACCAATTAGATTTCCTGAGTCACAAGAGCATAATACTCATTGCATTTAGGAGTAAATAAATAAATCATCAGAAGCCTCGTGAGCTAAAACATTCAAATTCATGTGACTCAGCAAAGTAGGATCATTTCAATGAATCGTAAAGTAAGTTTTAATGTCTTTTGGATTAAAATGAGCTATTGTTTTCATTTCATATTGAAATTTTTTAAAGTTTCTGCGTATACATGATAGGTTTGGAGATACGACAGAGAAAGATTTGAGGACGATGATGCAAATACGAGATGGAAAATGATAGACAAACTTAGATTTTAACAATAACAAATGCAATGAAAATTTAACAGTATCACACTGCTTTGATAACTGCCTTATTATTCTCAATTTTGAAAAATTCTTCATGATTTCCATGTAGTTTATTCTCTTAACAACCGCTAGGATAGTCAAAGTACAGACTTTTATTTTTTCAAAATTTGTAAACCTAGTGATCGTGTAACAATCCCCTCGGCCGCATCATAGAAAAAGTTGTGATCGGTCCCGTTATAAGGCGTGTTGTTCAATTCTACATTTGAAAGTGATGCTGCCTTTTCTTGACCTTCATCAGTAAAATGACCACTGCCCATAGGAGGACCTAAATCATCCACAAGAAAGCGAACAACCCCCACCATATCGAACATGGGTAGCTGAATCTTGCAAGCCAGTAGAAAGAGAGTTTGGCGAATATCTTATTGGTTTTCACCATTAGGTCCGTGATGCAGCTACCAACCTCCTGTTTGTCGATCCTTTTATGGAAAATGATTAAAACAAAACAAAGATAGTTAATGTCAAAAGTCGAAATATTGCATGTATGCACTATCTTGTAGGTTGCCCATAATAAATGGAAAGAAAGTAAAACTATGAAAAATCAAATCTTTAAAAAATGAAAGCTTTATTTCACAGATACCAAGCTTCTAACAACTAGTACTCCGAGTTTCATAACAAAATTATGAGTTAAGAAAGGATGTAATGGCGTTATCTTTGATAACTTTAAAGTGATAGTAGTGTTCTCCATTGTAAGTTGATAATGGTATGATTTTGGCTCTTAGAACAAAATTTGATGATTTGTCTAGCTTGAATCCTTCACAATGTAGATAAAAGCATCCAGTCTTTCCGATAGCATCCACCTTTTATCAAAACACAGATATTGTTTAAAATATAACTCAACCACAATAAATATAATATATTTTGAAAATAGAGTTTAAATTCTTACAGCTCAATGCACGAAAAGTGAGTATCAGTAGCACCATATAATTCTAGATTAACCTGCAATATTGTTCATTTGAAAATTTTCAATATTAATTTATTTTGATGTCTTTTTCTAGTTTTGAATGAGTTATTGTGCTACTTACATGCCAACCTGCTTGTATAAAATTTTGACTACTTGGTGAACCATCCCCACGATTCATAACCCAAATGGAGGCTTTGCTTTCTTGGTTGTGTGCTACTTGGGGTAATCCATACACATTTATCGTTGCTTTCGCACTATGGTATGTGCCCTTAAACGTACCAAGTATTGCCCACTAGAAAACAAAGAGAAAACTTTATAAATATTTATTTTACGTAGAACCTCTGTTAACTAACGTAAATAGTTCTGGTAAGAACATATATTTGATATCATTTCATTTTAAATTAACTTAATGATATAAATGAATTTACAAGTAATTAGTATTTCTTTCCTGCTTTGACCATAGAAATAAATTATGATCACAACCTTCGCTTACTTTTGAAATTACAGGCATCAATCTCGACTATACCATAAACACACATTATAACCAAAATTAAATTCGAAAATAATATTTTTCAAAGTTAAAATCAAGAAAAGGATAATAACTTACAACTAAGTTTTCATTGGTAACGCCATCAGAATGATTGAAGCTTCGAAACTGTAGTTCTTTCCCATGCTAAATCATGACTTCCATCAGCATGGATTTTGTTTCTCTCTTTTCTTTATTATAAAGGATAGTTCTGGAGTCCAGAGCATATTTTGATGTTGCTTGTTCTGAAGTGGCGTCATACAAAATAGATTAATTGTGCATAATAATTATTAAATCAAATTAGTCAATAATAAACTTGAGAATAGAACTTTACTTTGGTTATTGCGAGTGATGAGGACCAAATATAAAGATTAAGAACCTCATTAGAATGTAGTTCTAATAAGCTATCTTATGAGTAACCAAAAAACCTGCCCATTATACACACACACACATGCGCACGCACGCACAAGAAATGTTAGATAAAAAGTATATATGAAAATAAATGCTAACTTAAAAGACATATCTCACATGATATTCATTCACAATACCTTCTTTGAGCCATCAATCACTTGCAATCCTCTTCCTTGGACTACATTCTCAAAGTAAGTGCACAAAACTAGAAAACTCCACAACCAAAACAATATAGATGTCATTTGTACACAAAGAGTAATTGGTGAAAAAGCCTTAATAAATAGATAATGTTCCATAAGATTTATGGGAAGTCTGCAAAATTTTAGGTAAGTTAATTGCCTATGGATGTAAACAGTAGAAAGACTCTATGGTATTAAATTGTAGACCAACCATGGGATAAGGCGACACATGTCTTTCTTGGTATTCTAACCAAGATCAATGGTTATCATGAAGACACATCATATGTCTCATAACTGCTCTCATTGTTTTGGGTCCAAATTTAATTTCTCAATAAAATAAGCCTTATAATAATAAAGATAGGTTGTATATGTTGATGCTTTTGTGTAGGAGGTACGATATAGAAAGTGAGTCATCGATATGCTGTTTCTCTCACATAGTTGTTCACATATATCTGGTTATTACCAACTTTGGCCAATATTGTGAATACTCTCTCTCCTGGTAATGCTATGATTCATGAATATTATTGCTTCTTTTGTTAATAGTATGAAGAGAGATTAGAGGTTAAGCTATCTAGTTTTGAATTTTAAAATTTGAAATAAGTCATCCACACCCTTATTTTAAATTTCATTTTAAATTTCAAGCTATCTAAAGAAAAGCTCTAGTTCGGTTATCCAATTTCAAATTTCAAATTCAAACAATTTATCTCTCATCTCATGTATTATGTTATACAGGAATTTAAAGGGCAATATCATATATATTGCTATAAGTCATGTATTATGGCTCATTGGTATAAGCCATTCAGATACTCATATTCATAAAAGATGTGGAGTATATACCAAAAAATAGGAGTTAGATTTACAAAAAGAAGAAATTAGACCCACCAATTAGATTTCCTGAGTCACAAGAGCATAATACTCATTGCATTTAGGAGTAAATAAATAAATCATCAGAAGCCTCGTGAGCTAAAACATTCAAATTCATGTGACTCAGCAAAGTAGGATCATTTCAATGAATGCGTAAAGTAAGTTTTAATGTCTTTTGGATTAAAATGAGCTATTGTTTTCATTTCATATTGAAATTTTTTAAAGTTTCTGCGTATACATGATAGGTTTGGAGATACGACAGAGAAAGATTTGAGGACGATGATGCAAATACGAGATGGAAAATGATAGACAAACTTAGATTTTAACAATAACAAATGCAATGAAAATTTAACAGTATCACACTGCTTTGATAACTGCCTTATTATTCTCAATTTTGAAAAATTCTTCATGATTTCCATGTAGTTTATTCTCTTAACAACCGCTAGGATAGTCAAAGTACAGACTTTTTATTTTTTTCAAAATTTGTAAACCTAGTGATCGTGTAACAATCCCCCTCGGCCGCATCATAGAAAAAGTTGTGATCGGTCCCGTTATAAGGCGTGTTGTTCAATTCTACATTTGAAAGTGATGCTGCCTTTTCTTGACCTTCATCAGTAAAATGACCACTGCCCATAGGAGGACCTAAATCATCCACAAGAAAGCGAACAACCCCCACCATATCGAACATGGGTAGCTGAATCTTGCAAGCCAGTAGAAAGAGAGTTTGGCGAATATCTTATTGGTTTTTCACCATTAGGTCCGTGATGCAGCTACCAACCTCCTGTTTGTCGATCCTTTTTATGGAAAATGATTAAAACAAAACAAAGATAGTTAATGTCAAAAGTCGAGAAATATTGCATGTATGCACTATCTTGTAGGTTGCCCATAATAAATGGAAAGAAAGTAAAACTATGAAAAATCAAATCTTTAAAAAATGAAAGCTTTATTTCACAGATACCAAGCTTCTAACAACTAGTACTCGAGTTTCATAACAAAATTATGAGTTAAGAAAGGATGTAATGGCGTTATCTTTGATAACTTTAAAGTGATAGTAGTGTTCTCCATTGTAAGTTGATAATGGTATGATTTTGGCTCTTAGAACAAAATTTGATGATTTGTCTAGCTTGAATCCTTCACAATGTAGATAAAAGCATCCAGTCTTTCCGATAGCATCCACCTTTTATCAAAACACAGATATTGTTTAAAATATAACTCAACCACAATAAATATAATATATTTTGAAAATAGAGTTTAAATTCTTACAGCTCAATGCACGAAAAGTGAGTATCAGTAGCACCATATAATTCTAGATTAACCTGCAATATTGTTCATTTGAAAATTTTCAATATTAATTTATTTTGATGTCTTTTTCTAGTTTTGAATGAGTTATTGTGCTACTTACATGCCAACCTGCTTGTATAAAATTTTGACTACTTGGTGAACCATCCCACGATTCATAACCCAAATGGAGCTTTGCTTTCTTGGTTGTGTGCTACTTGGGGTAATCCATACACATTTATCGTTGCTTTCGCACTATGGTATGTGCCCTTAAACGTACCAAGTATTGCCCACTAGAAAAACAAAGAGAAAACTTTATAAATATTTATTTTACGTAGAACCTCTGTTAACTAACGTAAATAGTTCTGGTAAGAACATATATTTGATATCATTTCATTTTAAATTAACTTAATGATATAAATGAATTTACAAGTAATTAGTATTTCTTTCCTGCTTTGACCATAGAAATAAATTATGATCACAACCTTCGCTTACTTTTGAAATTACAGGCATCAATCTCGACTATACCATAAACACACATTATAACCAAAATTAAATTCGAAAATAATATTTTTCAAAGTTAAAAATCAAGAAAAGGATAATAACTTACAACTAAGTTTTCATTGGTAGCATCATCAGAATGATTGAAGCTCGAAACTGTAGTTCTTTCCCATGCTAAATCATGACTTCCATCAGCATGGATTTTGTTTCTCTCTTTTCTTTATTATAAAGGATAGTTCTGGAGTCCAGAGCATATTTTGATGTTGCTTGTTCTGAAGTGGCGTCATACAAAATAGATTAATTGTGCATAATAATTATTAAATCAAATTAGTCAATAATAAACTTGAGAATAGAACTTTACTTTGGTTATTGCGAGTGATGAGGACCAAATATAAAGATTAAGAACCTCATTAGAATGTAGTTCTAATAAGCTATCTTATGAGTAACCAAAAACCTGCCCATTATACACACACACACATGCACGCACGCACAAGAAATGTTAGATAAAAGTATATATGAAAATAAATGCTAACTTAAAAGACATATCTCACATGATATTCATTCACAATACCTTCTTTGAGCCATCAATCACTTGCAATCCTCTTCCTTGACTACATTCTCAAAGTAAGTGCACAAAACTAGAAAACTCCACAACCAAAACAATATAGATGTCATTTGTACACAAAGAGTAATTGGTGAAAAAGCCTTAATAAATAGATAATGTTCCATAAGATTTATGGGAAGTCTGCAAAATTTTAGGTAAGTTAATTGCCTATGGATGTAAACAGTAAGAAAGACTCTATGGTATTAAATTGTAGACCAACCATGGGATAAGACGACACATGTCTTTCTTGGTATTCTAACCAAGATCAATGGTTATCATGAAGACACATCATATGTCTCATAACTGCTCTCATTGTTTTGTGTCAAAATTTAATTTCTCAATAAAATAAGCCTTATAATAATAAAGATAGGTTGTATATGTTGATGCTTTTGTGTAGGAGGTACGATATAGAAAGTGAGTCATCGATATGCTGTTTCTCTCACATAGTTGTTCACATATATCCGGTTAGTACCAACTTTGGCCAATATTGTGAATACTCTCTCCTGGTAATGCTATGATTCATGAATATTATTGCTTCTTTTGTTAATATTATGATTCATGAATATTATCTCCTTTTCGTTAGGTTGTGATTCATGAATGTATCCCCTTTGGTGATGTTAAGATTCATGAATATTTTTCTCCTTTTAATAATGCTATGATTCACTAATATTGTCTCTCCATTTGGTGGCATTATGATTCTAGTATACTAAGTTTCCTTTTCGGACCTTTATGATTCATGAAAATTACAAAGAGTCAAAGATAATATCCCAATAGTTATCGCGCAATGAGATTTTAAAGAAGGATGACACCAAATGGATAAATATATATAATGATAATAAGCCGAGTAAGAGAAGAGTAATTTGATTTTTTACCATTCAACCTAAAAAATTAACTTAATATAACCATAAAACTTTTGGATATCACCGTGAAATTGTTCAGACCCTTTCTCCAGTTGTCTATCTGCAGCAATAGATTTTCACTCAGGGGTCCATCTGCAACAATACAACTCTTTCTGGGGGTCTGTCTACAACAATAGAACTACAGGGTTAAGTTCAATTTGGCAATAGTATAGCCGTATAGGGGATCTATCCGCAATTAACCCTTTTAATATCTTAAAAAGTTTGCAGAAGATTTGTGTTTCAATAGATCTTTTACGAGATTGATACAAAATGGTGTCAAATAGTTCTTAATGTTACTACGACAGATATTCCAAAAGAAGTAATAAAAAAAATTTCATTCATCAACTGATCGATATTATGGCATCCTAATGACCAGTTTTAATTGTATCCTAATCATACAATTCTGACCTCAAGGATTTATTTTGATGTCTTTTTTCTAGTTTTGAATGAGTTATTGTGCTACTTACATGCCAACCTGCTTGTATAAAATTTTGACTACTTGGTGAACCATCCCACGATTCATAACCCAAATGGAGCTTTGCTTTCTTGGTTTGTTATTACTTTGGGGTAATCCATACACATTTATCGTTGCTTTCGCACTATGGTATGTGCCCTTAAACGTACCAAGTATTGCCCACTAGAAAAACAAAGAGAAAACTTTATAAATATTTATTTTACGTAGAACCTCTGTTAACTAACGTAAATAGTTCTGGTAAGAACATATATTTGATATCATTTCATTTTAAATTAACTTAATGATATAAATGAATTTACAAGTAATTAGTATTTCTTTCCTGCTTTGACCATAGAAATAAATTATGATCACAACCTTCGCTTACTTTTGAAATTACAGGCATCAATCTCGACTATACCATAAACACATTATAACCAAAATTAAATTCGAAAAATAATATTTTCAAAGTTAAAAATCAAGAAAAAGGATAATAACTTACAACTAAGTTTTCATTGGTAGCATCATCAGAATGATTGAAGCTGAAACTGTAGTTCTTTCCCATGCTAAATCATGACTTCCATCAGCATGGATTTTGTTTCTCTCTTTTTCTTTATTATAAAGGATAGTTCTGGAGTCAGAGCATATTTTGATGTTGCTTGTTCTGAAGTGGCGTCATACAAAATAGATTAATTGTGCATAATAATTATTAAATCAAATTAGTCAATAATAAACTTGAGAATAGAACTTTACTTTGGTTATTGCGAGTGATGAGGACCAAATATAAAGATTAAGAACCTCATTAGAATGTAGTTCTAATAAGCTATCTTATGAGTAACCAAAACCTGCCCATTATACACACACACATGCGCGCAAAATGTTAGATAAAAAGTATATATGAAAATAAATGCTAACTTAAAAGACATATCTCACATGATATTCATTCACAATACCTTCTTTGAGCCATCAATCACTTGCAATCCTCTTCCTTGGACTACATTCTCAAAGTAAGTGCACAAACTAGAAAACTCCACAACCAAAACAATATAGATGTCATTTGTACACAAAGAGTAATTGGTGAAAAGCCTTAATAAATAGATAATGTTCCATAAGATTTATGGGAAGTCTGCAAAATTTTAGGTAAGTTAATTGCCTATGGATGTAAACAGTAAGAAAGACTCTATGGTATTAAATTGTAGACCAACCATGGGATAAGGCGACACATGTCTTTCTTGGTATTCTAACCAAGATCAATGGTTATCATGAAGACACATCATATGTCTCATAACTGCTCTCATTGTTTTGGGTCCAAATTTAATTTCTCAATAAAATAAGCCTTATAATAATAAAGATAGGTTGTATATGTTGATGCTTTTGTGTAGGAGGTACGATATAGAAAGTGAGTCATCGATATGCTGTTTCTCTCACATAGTTGTTCACATATATCTGGTTATTACCAACTTTGGCCAATATTGTGAATACTCTCTCCTGGTAATGCTATGATTCATGAATATTATTGCTTCTTTTGTTAATATTATGATTCATGAATATTATCTCTCCTTTTCGTTAAGGTTGTGATTCATGAATGTATCCCCTTTGGTGATGTTAAGATTCATGAATATTTTTCTCCTTTTAATAATGCTATGATTCACTAATATTGTCTCTCCATTTGGTGGCATTATGATTCTAGTATACTAAGTTTCCTTTTCGGACCTTTATGATTCATGAAAATTACAAAGAGTCAAAGATAATATCCCAATAGTTATCGCAATGAGATTTTAAAGAAGGATGACACCAAATGGATAAATATATATAATGATAATAAGCCGAGTAAGAGAAGAGTAATTTGATTTTTACCATTCAACCTAAAAAATTAACTTAATATAACCATAAAACTTTTGGATATCACCGTGAAATTGTTCAGACCCTTTCTCCAGTTGTCTATCTGCAGCAATAGATTTTCACTCAGGGGTCCATCTGCAACAATACAACTCTTTCTGGGGGTCTGTCTACAACAATAGAACTACAGGGTTAAGTTCAATTTGGCAATAGTATAGCCAGATAGGGATCTATCCGAATTAACCCTTTTAATATCTTAAAAGTTTGCAGAAGATTTGTGTTTCAATAGATCTTTTACGAGATTGATACAAAATGGTGTCAAATAGTTCTTAATGTTACTACGACAGATATTCCAAAAGAAGTAATAAAAAAAATTTCATTCATCAACTGATCGATATTATGGCATCCTAATGACCAGTTTTAATTGTATCCTAATCATACAATTCTGACCTCAAGGATTTATTTTGATTGCAGGTTTCTTGAGGGTGATTTTAATGAATACATCACGCAAATGAGGAAGCCTCATGTTTGGGGTGGAGAGCCTGAGTTGCTCATGTGTTCTCATGTTCTCAAGTGAGCACAAGGATAATCTTTTCTCCTTTCATCTTTCTTTTCAGGGCTATTTCAATATTAGTCCCTCAAATGTTTTATATTATGATGTTAATCCCCCAAATCATTGAAATTGTTATTTAAGTCCCCAAATCATAAGTCTTTCAAATTTCTAGGAATAATATTCCTTCAACTTAAATTGTTTCTGGGTGGAATGTCAGTTATATTTCTTTTAATATAAACCTAAATCCGTAACCATTTAACTAATGTCCTTTTACACACCCCAGCCCGTTTCAATAAAACCCAAACCCAACCCAATTAAAGCTCTGATCTTCCCCAACGGTTCTTTAACAAGGGTGGTTTGCTAATTACCCATCCATGGTTAAGCAGTAACCCAACGATGGTTAACAGATCGGATGAATTTTGTTATGGAGGGATTAATTTCAAAGTACTTATATGACCTGGGGTACCTATTCGCGATTTCAATGATATGGGGACTAATCTCAAAGTATGAAAGATTTGAGGGACTAAGATTGAAGTAACCTGTTGTCTTATTCTTCCTTGACATTCTCCATGTTTTTTCATGAAACACGTTATTTATAGGGCACCGATCACCGTCTACATGTACAAAGAAGGCTCCGATGGCCTTAAGATTATATCAGAGTATGGTCAGGAGTACGGCACAGATAATCCGATCCGTGTACTCTACCATGGATATGGACATTATGATGCATTGCAAGTTCCTCTTGGCAGAACACAATCCAAACTGTAAGAATATTCATTAATGGTTAAAACATTAATAATGCTTCTCGTCATGCTCTAAGCCTTGCTTTGTTGATTTGAACTCAACAGGGTTGAAATAAACATTAGGTGATTCTCAAAGACTGTCACAAACTTTAGGGTATGTTGACATATCCTTCATTTTACGAGTTTTATCGGTATGTAGCTTTTTCAGATAATGTAGCTTCTTACTTCACAAATTTGATGCTTTAACAGGTGTACAAGAGAGTTGCACAAACAACATGAAGCTTTTAAGGACGGGAGTTGAGCACATCTCTTGAAGTTGATCAGCATGTGTTTACTTGGTTTTATTTCTTTATTATAAAGGATAGTTCTGGAGTCCAAGCATATTTTGATGTTGCTTGTTCTGAAGTGGCGTCATACAAAATAGATTAATTGTGCATAATAATTATTAAATCAAATTAGTCAATAATAAACTTGAGAATAGAACTTTACTTTGGTTATTGCGAGTGATGAGGACCAAATATAAAGATTAAGAACCTCATTAGAATGTAGTTCTAATAAGCTATCTTATGAGTAACAAAAACCTGCCCATTATACACACACACACATGTACGCACGCACAAGAAATGTTAGATAAAAAGTATATATGAAAATAAATGCTAACTTAAAGACATATCTCACATGATATTCATTCACAATACCTTCTTTGAGCCATCAATCACTTGCAATCCTCTTCCTTGGACTACATTCTCAAAGTAAGTGCACAAACTAGAAAACTCCACAACCAAAACAATATAGATGTCATTTGTACACAAAGAGTAATTGGTGAAAAGCCTTAATAAATGATAATGTTCCATAAGATTTATGGGAAGTCTGCAAAATTTTAGGTAAGTTAATTGCCTATGGATGTAAACAGTAAGAAAGACTCTATGGTATTAAATTGTAGACCAACCATGGGATAAGGCGACACATGTCTTTCTTGGTATTCTAACCAAGATCAATGGTTATCATGAAGACACATCATATGTCTCATAACTGCTCTCATTGTTTTGGGTCCAAATTTAATTTCTCAATAAAATAAGCCTTATAATAATAAAGATAGGTTGTATATGTTGATGCTTTTGTGTAGGAGGTACGATATAGAAAGTGAGTCATCGATATGCTGTTTCTCTCACATAGTTGTTCACATATATCTGGTTATTACCAACTTTGGCCAATATTGTGAATACTCTCTCCTGGTAATGCTATGATTCATGAATATTATTGCTTCTTTGTTAATATTATGATTCATGAATATTATCTCTCCTTTTCGTTAAGGTTGTGATTCATGAATGTATCCCCTTTTGGTGATGTTAAGATTCATGAATATTTTTCTCCTTTTAATAATGCTATGATTCACTAATATTGTCTCTCCATTTGGTGGCATTATGATTCTAGTATACTAAGTTTCCTTTTCGGACCTTTATGATTCATGAAAATTACAAAGAGTCAAAGATAATATCCCAATAGTTATCGCGCAATGAGATTTTAAAGAAGGATGACACCAAATGGATAAATATATATAATGATAATAAGCCGAGTAAGAGAAGAGTAATTTGATTTTTACCATTCAACCTAAAAAATTAACTTAATATAACCATAAAACTTTTGGATATCACCGTGAAATTGTTCGGACCCTTTCTCCGGTTGTCTATCTGCAGCAATAGATTTTCACTCGGGGTCCATCTGCAACAATACAACTCTTTACGGGGTGCATCTACAACAATAGAACTCTGAGGTTAAGTTCAATTTGGCAATAGTATAGCCGTATAGGGGATCTATCCGCAATTAACCCTTTTAATATCTTAAAAAGTTTGCAGAAGATTTGTGTTTCAATAGATCTTTTACGAGATTGATACAAAATGGTGTCAAATAGTTCTTAATGTTACTACGACAGATATTCCAAAAGAAGTAATAAAAAAAATTTCATTCATCAACTGATCGATATTATGGCATCCTAATGACCAGTTTTAATTGTATCCTAATCATACAATTCTGACCTCAAGGATTTATTTTGATTGCAGGTTTCTTGAGGGTGATTTTAATGAATACATCACGCAAATGAGGAAGCCTCATGTTTGGGGTGGAGAGCCTGAGTTGCTCATGTGTTCTCATGTTCTCAAGTGAGCACAAGGATAATCTTTGCTTCTTTCATCTTTCTTTTCAGGGCTATTTCAATCTTAGTCCCTCATATGTTTCATATTATGATGTTAATCCCCCAAATCATTGAAATTGCTATTTAAGTCCCCAAATCATAAGTCTTTCAAATTTCTAGGAATAATATTCCTTCAACTTAAATTGTTTCTGGGTGGAATGTCAGTTATATTTCTTTTAATATAAACCTAAATCCATACCCATTTAACTAATGTCCTTTTACACACCCCTAGCCGTTTCAATAAAACCCAAACCCGACATGATCTTCCCCAACGGTTCTTTAACAAGGGTGGTTTGCTAATCACCCATCCATGGTTAAGCACTAACCCAACGATGGTTAACAGATCGGATGAATTTTGTTATGGAGGGATTAATTTCAAAGTACTTATATGACCCAGGGTACCTATTCGCGATTTCAATGATATGGGGACTAATCTGAAAATATTTAAGATTTGAGGGACTAAGATCGAAATAACCAGTCATCTTATTCTTCCCTGAAATTTTCCATGTTTTTTCATGAAACACGTTATTTATAGGGCACCGATCACCGTCTACATGTACAAAGAAGGCTCCGATGGCCTTAAGATTATATCAGAGTATGGTCAGGAGTACGGCACAGACAATCCGATCCGTGTACTCTACCATGGATATGGACATTATGATGCATTGCAAGTTCCTCTTGGCAGAACACAATCCAAACTGTAAGAATATTCATTAATGGTTAAAACATTAATAATGCTTCTCGTCATGCTCTAAGCCTTGCTTTGTTGATTTGAACTCAACAGGGTTGAAATAAACATTAGGTGATTCTCAAAGACTGTCACAAACTTTAGGGTATGTTGACATATCCTTCATTTTCTGAAGTTTTATCGGTATGTAGCTTTTTCAGATAATGTAGCTTCTTACTTCACAAATTTGATGCTTTAACAGGTGTACAAGAGAGTTGCACAAACAACATGAAGCTTTTAAGGACGGGAGTTGAGCACATCTCTTGAAGTTGATCAGCATGTGTTTACTTGGTTTTTATTTATTTATTATACATGGATGATTATTTGCCATGACAAAAAATGTAATATTCTATATTCTACAAGTTGTCTAAGAAGTGAAACATTACATGTCGTAGTAAAGTTTAATTATAAAAGCTAGGTAATTTGCTTCTTCAAATTGAGTAGAAATCCTATCTGAACTACTTTTATTCGGGGAGATGAGAGCAAAAGCTCATGAGCAAAAGTAGGTGTGCTTTTGTCAACATATTTTGATAAAGGGTTCTAATTCAGCTTAGGGTGTGTTTGGTTTGGTGTAGTTGGAACCCCATGTTGTTCCGACTACATCAAAAACCGAAAGGTCTTGCATGTTTGATTAGATGTTGTTGCAACACCAAAAGGTTGTCGCAACAACAAACTAAGCCAAATATATGGGTGTTTCTATTCGTATTATGAATTTGAAAGACTACATGAATAGACAATGCACTAAGAAACCCTAAACTTTCAAGTAAAAAAGAAAAAGGGCAACAAAAAAGACACCGAGGCATTTGAAACATAGACACTAATTAACCATTTCCAGATTGTGACAGGACATAAATTAGCAAATAGATTGATTGTTTGAAATAAGAGAAATGATAACTATACTATACTACTTGTACTACTTTTGTACTAATCCTATGTGGCGCTGAGGTGGCAAGATGATGTGTATGATGTGTTAGAATAATTAAATGAATTAATTAGCTTTTAACTTCCTCTTCCCACACAAAATTGTCTCTTCCCCTTTTCATGTTGTCACAGCTTGGATTATCAATATGAAGATAAGGTGGTCATTTCTACAAAGTTGTAAACCCTTGAATTACATTTTACAAAGCAGCCAATACTTTGTTATGCAATTGCATGAGAAATTTTTTTGTTTTCTTTATAACCAACTTTAAACGTACATGTGTTTTAATACCATTTATATTTTATGATTGAATAAAGCATTTAGTATTATTTATACTAATTATTTTATTTTAAAATAGTTTGGTTTTAATCTGATTAACCAAGTCCAACTCTTCAACTCATAACTAAACTATTTTCAACAGATTAAATGAATTGATCCTGTCATGGTCGTGTCTCTTTTAATTACATTTTTGTCTGGAAGAAAATACAATTGCACTTTCAAGCAGCTACAGAAGCTGTAGCCGCTTAAAATCAGAGGTTTCTGTAGCCGCTTAATATCAGAGGAGATACAAGAATTCCATGATTTGCTGTTGGGTCTTCTTACTGAAATCACTCTTGCAAGATGAAGCAGGACGATTATGAACAACTACAAAGTTGTGAAACATACATAAACCAGATCCATAATATTTGCTTCTAGCTTAGTAACCTGGCAACTCTGTTGCTAAAACAAAAGCAAAGAACATAATATTTCATTCAAACATTAGAAAACACATTCAAATCTGATGACAGATACAAAGTTTCAACCTGAACAGATGGAAATAGCGGCAGAATTCAACAGACAGGATGACTATAGATCTTGAGTTACATAAAATCTCTTGAAACTGTAATTATTGAAGAGGTTCTCAAGCTGCAGGAGCATCAGTCATTTCATGCTCCACAGGAGTTGGAACAACAGGATAATACTGATAGTGCAGCTCGCCCACATCGTCCCCAGATAGCTTTTCCCAGCCTTTAGAACTGACATGGTAGACTGCAAACACAACAATATCATGGTAAGTATGCATCAATAACCCAATTCATGGTGGGTGTTGAAGGCTATAAATTTAGAGAGTTTTGGAGGGTTCTTTCCTAGAAACCACATTTAAAATAGGGTCATTCTACAAATATCACATTTGAATGTCAATTATACACAAACCACCTTTAAAGTGGGTTTGTATTGCAATCAACACCTCCCAATCGATTTTTCACTGAAAACCTAAAACTAGCTTTTAAAACTCACATTCAAGACAAGTGACTTATTTTGTTAATGTTTAGGTCTAGTTAGGATACAAGTCACATACTTTGAACGTGAATTTTTAAAGATTGTTTTGGTTTTTTGTGAAAGTTTGACTGGAGGTGGTTGATTGCAACATAAACCCACTTTAAAGGTGGTTTATGTATAATTGACATTCAAAGATGGTTTCTGCATGATAACCCTATTTTTAAGGCAGCTTCTAGGGAAAAACTCTTTTAGATATTAGTCTTTCACATCTTCAATAATTCCATATTATATTATTTATATTATTATTATTACATTAACATTTGTTAGCAATAAATTATTTTAGTATTAATAAATTATTTTACATTATAATATTATATTATATATTATGTAATATATTATATATTATATAACATTTACTATATAATATATGCTATACAATATATTATTATCATATTATTATTCTATTGCTATTTTATTATTAAATATGTTACTATTATATAACATTTTATACTTATTAATTTATTACATATTATTTATTAAAAATTAATAATATTACAAGGCTTATAATATTGTATAGTATATTATCATATCATTAGTATATTATTATTTGTTATCAATAACCTTTTATTATTTTTATTAATTTTTATTATTATATTAATTTAACTATATTATTATATAATACATTATCAAGATATTAAGTATTAGTATTTAATATGTTATTATATTATTATATAAGATATTTTAATTATTAATATATTTTATATTATTTGATAAATATTACTATATATTAGATGAACTATAATATAGTATAATATAATATAATATAATAAGCATGTCGATAATAACTATATATTAATTATATTTAATATATTATGTTAGATATTATATTAACATGTCCTCGAACTCAAAACCAAAACACCAAACTTAAAATGCCTAAAAGTGTTTTAAAATAAGTTGTGTTTTTAGTTTGAGGATGATTTAGCTCAAAAACATCATGGTTTCCAAGCGCATGGTGTTTTATTTTTGACAAAAACACCATGGAAACAAGAAAAACACCATGGTATCCAAACGAAGCCCTAAGGATTAAAACTGTCGCAACAGAATGACCAATATGTATTCGGATATTTCAGATATGGATCCGGATATTTCACTACATAACTATATCTCTAACCATATCCTATTGATTATAAATTTTAGTAATCATATCTTCCTCGATAATGGATATTTTTGTGTACCCCTAGTTTTGGGGAAAAATAAATGGAGGGCTGTTTTGGTCATTCAGTACCAAATTGCAAGGCCACTTTTAGCTTTTAATGGTGATGAGCAATTTCAAATATCAGAGGAGATACAAGAATTCCATGATTTGCTGTTGGGTCTTCTTACTGAAATCACTCTTGCAAGATGAAGCAGGACGATTATGAACAACTACAAAGTTGTGAAACATACATAAACCAGATCCATAATATTTGCTTCTAGCTTAGTAACCTGGCAACTCTGTTGCTAAAACAAAAGCAAAGAACATAATATTTCATTCAAACATTAGAAAACACATTCAAATCTGATGACAGATACAAAGTTTCAACCTGAACAGATGGAAATAGCGGCAGAATTCAACAGACAGGATGACTATAGATCTTGAGTTACATAAAATCTCTTGAAACTGTAATTATTGAAGAGGTTCTCAAGCTGCAGGAGCATCAGTCATTTCATGCTCCACAGGAGTTGGAACAACAGGATAATACTGATAGTGCAGCTCGCCCACATCGTCCCCAGATAGCTTTTCCCAGCCTTTAGAACTGACATGGTAGACTGCAAACACAACAATATCATGGTAAGTATGCATCAATAACCCGAATTCATGGTGGGTGTTGAAGGCTATAAATTTAGAGAGTTTTTGGAGGGTTCTTTCCTAGAAACCACATTTAAAATAGGGTCATTCTACAAATATCACATTTGAATGTCAATTATACACAAACCACCTTTAAAGTGGGTTTGTATTGCAATCAACACCTCCCAATCGATTTTTTCACTGAAAACCTAAAAACTAGCTTTTAAAACTCACATTCAAGACAAGTGACTTATTTTGTTAATGTTTAGGTCTAGTTAGGATACAAGTCACATACTTTGAACGTGAATTTTTAAAGATTGTTTTTGGTTTTTTTTGTGAAAGTTTGACTGGGAGGTGGTTGATTGCAACATAAACCCACTTTAAAGGTGGTTTATGTATAATTGACATTCAAAGATGGTTTCTGCATGATAACCCTATTTTTAAGGCAGCTTCTAGGGAAAAACTCTTTTAGATATTAGTCTTTCACATCTTCAATAATTCCATATTATATTATTTATATTATTATTATTACATTAACATTTGTTAGCAATAAATTATTTTAGTATTAATAAATTATTTTACATTATAATATTATATTATATATTATGTAATATATTATATATTATATAACATTTACTATATAATATATGCTATACAATATATTATTATCATATTATTATTCTATTGCTATTTTATTATTAAATATGTTACTATTATATAACATTTTATACTTATTAATTTATTACATATTATTTATTAAAAATTAATAATATTACAGTGCTTATAATATTGTATAGTATATTATCATATCATTAGTATATTATTATTTGTTATCAATAACCTTTTATTATTTTTATTAATTTTTATTATTATATTAATTTAACTATATTATTATATAATACATTATCAAGATATTAAGTATTAGTATTTAATATGTTATTATATTATTATATAAGATATTTTAATTATTAATATATTTTATATTATTTGATAAATATTACTATATATTAGATGAACTATAATATAGTATAATATAATATAATATAATAAGCATGTCGATAATAACTATATATTAATTATATTTAATATATTATGTTAGATATTATATTAACATGTCCTCGAACTCAAAACCAAAACACCAAACTTAAAATGCCTAAAAAGTGTTTTAAAATAAGTTGTGTTTTTAGTTTGAGGATGATTTAGCTCAAAAACATCATGGTTTCCAA
Source organism: Asparagus setaceus (assembly GCA_012295165.1). Taxonomy (NCBI): domain Eukaryota; kingdom Viridiplantae; phylum Streptophyta; class Magnoliopsida; order Asparagales; family Asparagaceae; genus Asparagus; species Asparagus setaceus. Next base: position 5,144,985 of record CM022708.1, read on the forward strand.
ACGCATGGTGTTTTATTTTTGACAAAAAACACCATGGAAACAAGAAAAACACCATGGTATCCAAACGAAGCCCTAAGGATTAAAACTGTCGCAACAGAATGACCAATATGTATTCGGATATTTCAGATATGGATCCGGATATTTCACTACATAACTATATCTCTAACCATATCCTATTGATTATAAATTTTAGTAATCATATCTTCCTCAGATACGGATATTTTTGTGTACCCCTAGTTTTGGGGGGAAAAATAAATGGAGGGCTGTTTTGGTCATTCAGGTACCAAATTGCAAGGCCACTTTTAGCTTTTAATGGACTGATGAGCAATTTCAAATATTTGAGGGACTAATACAGAATTATTGAACATTTGAGGGACTAATATCGGAAAAAGACCAATTTTATATTTTAACATGTGCCGACAATTTGAGCATACTTTTCATGGAAAGCTGGACTATTTTATGAAGCTGTAACTTTTTTTTGTCAATTAAAACTAAGGGAGTGTTTGGCAAACCCAAAAAACTGGGCCAGGTCTGATCCTGGCCCAGTTTTTGGGTGTTTCTTGTTTGGGAAAGAGCTGGGCCAGCTTTGGCCTAGCTTTTTAGTTCATTTTTTGCCCACTTATCCAGGCCAGAGCCGGACCAGGCCCCCCCTGGTTTATTCCTGGCCTGGATAAGTGGGTATAACACTTAAAACCAGTTTTGGCCCAAGTTGCCAAACACTCCCTAAAAGTGAAGAGTTAAACCTAGGTTACCACATATGATGTCATCTTACAGTCTAATTCACTGTAGCATACAATTGTATGCCAAAGTGACTAGTAACAAGAGAATCCTGATCATTTAAACATTGTGTGCTACGAAAAGAACCTGTATATATTTTCTGATAAAAGATTTACACATTTGCAATGATAATAAACCAGCAAGAGTCTTATCCTAAATGATAAGGTGGAGCATGGATCAGACTGCGAATCACTTCAGACAATTCAACCCCAAGTTACTCACATCACATGAACACAAATTCGTTACGAAAAGGTTTAACAGAATAATATTGGTAAGTTCATTTTGATAAGAACGGAACATACCGCTGACAACTCCACCACTAGCTCCATCTCTAAACGTTGCATGATAAATAGCTCTGCGAGCCAACTCATGGGCTTCCTTAACTGACATGTCATACCGATACCTGGTAGAGTAATTTTTATTTATAATGAGAACAAAATCACATCAAAATGTTGAATAAATAGTAACTTATTAACAAATAATTACCCCTTGTCCAGCACTCCATAAGCATCACGGTGACCCTGATCCCACAGAAAATCTGTTCCCTTTCAGCCTTCCTCCTTCACTGTCCACATAATATAATCCAGGACCCTAACATGCAAAGAAGATATTAAATCAAACAAATGGAAGAATGAACGGAATAAAAAGTTATTTTACAGCTATGTGCATTATTACCGTTTCATCCCATCCAGCAATCATAGTTCCTACTGAAAGGCCCATTCCACGATATGAATAAAGAATATTAGCCAAAAGTTTTGAAGCACCGGTAACTGAAATCCTCCGTTTGTTGGCCAATTCATGTAGTCGGCACTAGACAAAAGAAGAATCAAAGCACTTAATATAATATAATATAATATAATATAATATAATATAATATAATATAATATAATATAATATAATATAATATAATATAATATAATATAATATAATATAATATAATATAATATAATATAATATAATATAATATAATATAATATAATATAATATAATATAATATAATATAATATAATATAATATAATAAGCATGTCGATAATAACTATATATTAATTATATTTAATATATTATGTTAGATATTATATTAACATGTCCTCGAACTCAAAACCAAAACACCAAACTTAAAATGCCTAAAAGTGTTTTAAAATAAGTTGTGTTTTTAGTTTGAGGATGATTTAGCTCAAAAACATCATGGTTTCCAAACGCATGGTGTTTTATTTTTGACAAAAAACACCATGGAAACAAGAAAAACACCATGGTATCCAAACGAAGCCCTAAGGATTAAAACGCCATATGAGAATGACCAATATGTATTCGGATATTTGGATATGGATCCGGATATTTCACTACATAACTATATCTCTAACCATATCCTATTGATTATAAATTTTAGTAATCATATCTTCCTCAGATACGGATATTTTTGTGTACCCCTAGTTTTGGGGAAAAATAAATGGAGGGCTGTTTTGGTCATTCAGTACCAAATTGCAAGGCCACTTTTAGCTTTTAATGGACTGATGAGCAATTTCAAATATTTGAGGGACTAATACGAATTATTGAACATTTGAGGGACTAATATCGAAAAAGACCAATTTTATATTTTAACATGTGCCAACAATTTGAGCATACTTTTCATGGAAAGCTGGACTATTTTATGAAGCTGTAACTTTTTTGTCAATTAAAACTAAGGGAGTGTTTGGCAAACCAAAAACTGGGCGAGTCGATCACGGCCCGGTTTTGGTGTTTCTTGTTTGGGAAAGAGCTGGGCGAGCTTTGGCCTAGCTTTTAGTTCATTTTTTGCCCACTTATCCAGGCCAGAGCCGGACCAGGCCCCCCCTGGTTTATTCCTGGCCTGGATAAGTGGGTATAACACTTAAAACCAGTTTTGGCCCAAGTTGCCAAACACTCCCTAAAAGTGAAGAGTTAAACCTAGGTTACCACATATGATGTCATCTTACAGTCTAATTCACTGTAGCATACAATTGTATGCCAAAGTGACTAGTAACAAGAGAATCCTGATCATTTAAACATTGTGTGCTACGAAAAGAACCTGTATATATTTTCTGATAAAAGATTTACACATTTGCAATGATAATAAACCAGCAAGAGTCTTATCCTAAATGATAAGGTGGAGCATGGATCAGACTGCGAATCACTTCAGACAATTCAACCCCAAGTTACTCACATCACATGAACACAAATTCGTTACGAAAAGGTTTAACAGAATAATATTGGTAAGTTCATTTTGATAAGAACGGAACATACCGCTGACAACTCCACCACTAGCTCCATCTCTAAACGTTGCATGATAAATAGCTCTGCGAGCCAACTCATGGGCTTCCTTAACTGACATGTCATACCGATACCTGGTAGAGTAATTTTTATTTATAATGAGAACAAAATCACATCAAAATGTTGAATAAATAGTAACTTATTAACAAATAATTACCCCTTGTCCAGCACTCCATAAGCATACGGTGACCCTGATCCCACAGAAAATCTGTTCCCTTTCAGCCTTCCTCCTTCACTGTCCACATAATATAATCCAGGACCCTAACATGCAAAGAAGATATTAAATCAAACAAATGGAAGAATGAACGGAATAAAAAGTTATTTTACAGCTATGTGCATTATTACCGTTTCATCCCATCCAGCAATCATAGTTCCTACTGAAAGGCCCATTCCACGATATGAATAAAGAATATTAGCCAAAAGTTTTGAAGCACCGGTAACTGAAATCCTCCGTTTGTTGGCCAATTCATGTAGTCGGCACTAGACAAAAGAAGAATCAAAGCACTTAAGATAAAAGTAAATTGATTTTTCTATATTCACTATATTTCTACAGGCAGTGACACCTGAAAAGGTCATTATTAGAATTAAAATGTGAATTTAAACCTTACCTTGATACCAAGATTTCTGTGCCAGAATTGACAATCAGCAGCACCTCCAGCCATCGTGCCAATCATGTAAGGGTTTATCTCAATGATTTTCTTTACGGACTGAGAGGCTGCACAGAGAGGGAGGAGCTAGAATTGAGACAGCCAGATCAAGAGATATTACAGCAAGAGCATTATGGAGAATGAAGCTACATGAAAAAATTATGTTTTTGTCATCGGTACAACAAGCAATATGTTTCAAGGTATCTTCCAGGCTTCCAGCATAAAAGATGGTATCTAATCAGAGTTGGCAGCCAGGCCAGTTCAATTGCAAGAAAATTGAATGTCATGATTCTCAGTTCCTGAATTTGCCTTAAATCCACTATTCAGTGAGGAATGAGGAAACTGTTCCTGTGGATTTGGAATGCACCAGTCATGTAAAAATAAATGAGAGAACTTGTTTCTTGATTTGGAAATATATATCTTCCCACCCTCTGAATGTTAAACTATATTGAAGTTTGCATTTCCCCTTTTTTTTCCCAAAATACATCGCAATACTGATTATAGCTAATTCCCCCTTTCTTCCCTATATCTACTTGCTGTTTTCTGAAACAGATCATTTGGATAATTTTAGACATCAGTGAAAATACTGTTGAAAATCTGCCTACAGTCACCATGATTAACAAACTAACAAAAGTTCAACATACAGAAACTTGCGTCGTCAGGAGTATGTCATGGATCTGAAATATAATCAATGTGTTAAAAAAAACATTGATTTGCATATGCTAATTTACAACTACAAGCTCATGTTGACCACAGTTTTTGGTGCTAGTTATAGGCTAATATCTAATGCCACACCCCACACCTAGAGATTCTCACTACCATTTCCTATAATCTCCTAGCGCAAGATTTAATTGCACATGACAGCCAAAGTTTCCATAGTTTTTAACATAATAACAATAGCTTATTGCATCTTCTCTAGCATATGAAGTATAATTAGAAAACCTAATCCAATCAGGGACATCAAAGGTACTAATCTCTATATCCTCCACAAGATTACAAGGGTGTCTCGTGGCCACTAATTTTTCTCAAGCAAAAGACAATTTTTGAACATCATTTGAGCAGATGAAATGAAATACCTGTTCTTTAAATTATACTAGGAAGCTAGCAATCAAAATATTATGTAGATTGAACAAAAACAGCACAGTAAGCCTTCTCTCTAATGAGGTACATTACATCCAAAAGCATCCTGGCAAGGATCATCAACTCAATGCATCCTAATTCCAAATTTGAATCGTGGAGATTTATCTCGCTCAAATTTTAGTATAAGTTTCATCCATTCAATATTTTTTAAGACTTACAATTTAAAGTTCAATAGAGATTATTCTAATATTAGAGCGCACACATCTTCACGCCACAATCACATTTGTTACGCAAAATAAACAGAGTGAAATAACATTATATTGAGGGTGCTCCATAAAAGACCTGATGAAAGGTTTAACACGAGCAATAAAAGTATACAGATAAACAAGGATGTCAGTGCGTGAAAACGTATAGCAAAAATCTAGTTTGTACGGGAAGAAGGTGAACAACATAAATCAACAACCAGTGCTAACACCTCCAATAAGGAAGCGAAGTTCATAATTTTCCAAATCAAAAGTCAATTAAGACTAACTTTTAAAGATAAATAATCAAGCACGAAAAGACATGTCTATGAATTTTCACATAGAAATAAGTCAAGATAAATAATATCTACTACAAAATCACAAAATAAGGTCTTAATTCCTAATGCTAACACATCCAACATAGTAGTGAAGTTCGAAATTTCCAAATCCAAAGTCAAATCAATACTAATATCAAAGCAAATCAAATAAAAAACGAGGATTAGTTAGGGTCCTCAATTAGGCTACTAAAAAGGCCCAATGGGTTTATTTTGCTTTTGGATATGAGTAATCACCTTATCGGGTATAAAGACATGATTGAAATGTTAAAGAATATACGAGGCTACGTCTTGCATGCAACGCACAGGGTGCTTGCGAGGCGCCAAAGGCGCTGCCGCATCAAATGGCGTTCCACCACCGCCCCGCATCACAGAGCGCATGCATCACAGAGCGCATGAGGCGCAGTGAAGCGCACGCCTTTGAAAACACCGTCAACAACCATGTTAAACATTGCCTAACCAAATGACTACATGGTTTCGTTTCTTAACCCTCTTTTGTCTAAACACGAGACCTGCAAAATATTAAATTCAGGACTCTAGGAGATCCTATAATGTAGGAGATCCTATTATGTTCTAATAAGTAAAGCACCTATAGCTCTATAATTCAGTCTACTTCTTAGTTTCTTCCTTTCTTTTCTGTGCAAAGTCTCAAGTAGAGACAATCTCCAAGCCATAAAAGAAGTATAGAATCCCCGTTACAAGTACCTCAGTCCAACTAACTAATAATCAAATTCACTGATGTACGCCTACCCCCACTTCGTACCCGACCCGGTTTCTCCCCCTACCGCACTTTGCATCACCCAACCCAACCCAATTACAAGGGCTCACTTAAGGTTTCACTATGTTGAGAGAAAAAATGTAGTTCTAGAGATCTCGGAGCGACGATGACTCCCTCTTTTCTCCGCAGTTGTTCTTGCTTAATACTGATGAGTTGTTTAGTTGTATCAAAGTGTTCCTGTTGCTTGATCTATCAATTCAATAAACTAAAATTGTATTTTCTTGAATATAATCTACGGTAACATTCACAAACCATTAAACATAAAAAAGAAATATATTTCCATGAAAACTCATAAAGCTTACAGATGTATCCTCCCATGCTAGCCCTAGAATCAGCAGCGACGATGACTCCCTCCTTGAAAATAAACGCCAGCGTCGTCGTTCCTTTCGCCGGCTTCACCATTTGAACCGCTTTCTTCTGGAACCCATCGAACTGAACCAAAAAAAACCACCAAGAAACCGATTAAAACAACAGTACGCAGAAATTACTGCAGAGATTTCGTGTGATTGGAGCTCACGTCGGCGCAAACGGGGAGATCGAAGGATGGAGGAGCGGAGAGATCGGAGCTGAGATCGTCGAATACGGCAGGGCGGAGGGATGGCGATTCGAGGCCGCTGGTGTCGAGAATCATGATTCGAAGCGAGGATTTGGGGGAAAAAAACCCTAGAGATCTCGGAGCGGGATCGAAACCCTAATTTTGATGGAAGTGGTGAGCGTTTATGTTTTGTTGGGAGAAAAAGAGGGACTGGATTTTGGCTTGGGAAAGAAGACAGCAAAGGGTCTTAAGCACGAGCGTTGCACGTGATCGCTATGCTTGCTAACGAGTCGGGTCGGGTACGATTGGTAATTACCCGGTTGTTAAATTTTAATTTTATCCGGTCTGGTGTCAAATTTATGATCTAGAGTGCTGCTACGGGGACGGATACACGGGACCGGCAACTTGACAGGTTCACGTCGGCAATATTAATTAGGCGGGAACATTAAGAGGGTGTATGGAAAAGTTTTTATTTTTTTTAAGTTTTTAAGTTACGCTAGTTTTTAGTGGTTTTTAGCTTTTTGGATGAAAATGCTATAAAAATTATTTGAGTAAAATAGTAATTTATTTGGTCAAACCTAACTTTTTTAAATGAGCTTATAAGCTAGTTTTTCAGAAGTTAGGGTATATCAGCTTTTTAAAATGGGACTTATAAGATAACTTATTAGGCATTTTACCAAACATATAGAAATGAAAAAACTAGATTAAAAGCTAGTTTAACCAAAAAATAAACCTCCCCAAACACCCTCTAAATCAGCAATGAATTGGATAATAGATAAGAGTGTTTTAGTAGTTGAACTTGTCTTCTTCTCTAACAAATAAAGGCTTATTAAATCAAAAGAAGAAACTTGGGTATGTTCTTTGGAGTCCAATTGATCTTTCTCAAGCCTAAAGCCAAAATAATTATGCTTGTGTGAACGTGGGGGCCACCCACGTTGCTCTGAGAACAGGGTTCTGTAGCAAGTCACTATAGGAACCCGAGATTCTGTAGTAAACCCTTAAAAAGCAAAGAAAAAAACAAAACAAAATGAAAGTTTTTTAAAGGAAAGCTTTTTTTCTCCTCTATAAATAGGAACCTATTCCTAGGATTTTGGGGTTGAGAGTTTTGTGGGAGAAAAAGCTAGGGTTTTGGCTGCTCGAGAGAAAAAAGAGAGTTTTGAGAGATTTTACAAGAGAGGTCAATTTCTTTTGGGTAAAAATCAAAACTTTATCTTTAGGACGAGCTTGTGGATTGTACAAGTCATCGGTGTTCTTCTTCATAGTCGAATCTCCCATCACCCTCCCGTGGGCGTAGGCAAGTTCTTAGAACCACGTAAATCTTGTGTCTTTCTTGTTTTCTTTGTGTATTTGCTATTATTTGTAGGTTCCCTTGATTCAGTCCTAAATCTTGTTGAGAGGAAGAGTAGATATCTCACTTTGTTGGGATATTTTACTTTCTATTCTTGTTTCCTTCGTGAAGCGGGAATATAATCGAGCCTTCTCGGTGATAACGCTTCAGCGGCTTGCGTGACCCGCATCAACAATTGGTGTCGAAGCTGTTATTGATTGGAAGTGATGTAGCTTCGGTTTGAGGTGGTGCTCGGTAATTTCGAGAAGCGGGTTTATTAATATAAACGAGAATGGCGTCTACCAAGAATCGGTAAAAGTGGGAAAATTCGAGATTGAAAAGTTCAATGGGAAGAATGATTTTTCCTATTGAAGGATGCGATGAAAACTCACCGATTTCACAAAATTATACAAGGCTTTGGTGGAAAGAAGAAGCACAAGGATATGTCCGATGAGGATTGGGAGGAGCGGATCCGGAAGCACGGCGTCAATTATCCTATGCCTTGAAAGGGATGTAGCTTTCTTGGTAGATATAGAGGTAATGGTGGGCTGTGGTCGGTTAGAAAGTACCTTCATGACGAAGAGTCTAACGAACCGGATCTATTTAAAATCCAAATTGTATACTTGCAAGATGGAGGAGGGCTTATCAATCCGGGAATACATCAACAAGTTTGATAGGATCATATCAGACTTGAAAGACATAAATGTGAAAGTTGTAGATGAGGATCAGGCGCTTCTACTACTTCTGTCTCTGCCGAAGTCTTATGAGAACCTGGTGCAAACACTGATGCTTGTAGGAGACAATTTAAAGATGGATGAGACTAGAACGGCGCTTCTAGCGGATGACCTTCGGAAGATTGCAACCGGTGACATGACTACTGGTGGTAACAAAGAACAAGCGCAGGGATTATTTGCTAGAGGAAGGAGCAATGAGCGAGGAAAAGGCAAGGGAGGAAAGTCTAGATCTAAATCGAGACCTCTTGCGGGAAAATCGTGTTTCAAATGCGGTGAAGTTGGGCACTTCAAGGTCGGTGTCCAAATAAGAGAGTGGGTGGAAAGAAGAACAACAACAAGGCCGAGAGGAGAGTGCAAGGAAGAAGCGAGCTACGTTTCGGAGGAAGGGAGCGATAAGGAGTGCTATGTCGTCACGCGTGGCGAGGATATCTCCGGAAAGTGGATACTTGATTCGGTTGCTCTTACCATATGTGTCTAAATAGAAAGTGGTTTACTACCTACGAGACATTGATGGTGAAACCGTATTGATGGGGAATAACTATGCTTGTAAAGCGGTGGGGCTAGGTGATATCAAGATCAAAATGCATGATGGAGTGGTCCGAACCTTGACGGATGTGAGGCACGTTCGACTTCGGAAGAATCTTATCTCGGTTGGTGCATTAGACTCCTGCGGTTGCGGATTGTGACGGAGAACGAGTGAAGAAGGTTGTTCGAGGTTCCCTTGTAGTGATGAAGGGTGTTCGCCACGATAATTTATATACTCTCTCATCACGGCGGTAGCGGGGAATCTGTGATTAGGCGAAGGAAGTGGTGGAGACTCATGTGAGTACACACGGTTATGGCATAGCGGCTTGGGCATATGTCTCATAAAGCTTACAGATGTATCCTCCCATGCTAGCCCTAGAATCAGCAGCGACGATGACTCCCTCTTTTCTCCGCAGTTGTTCTTGCTTAATACTGATGAGTTGTTTAGTTGTATCAAAGTGTTCCTGTTGCTTGATCTATCAATTCAATAAACTAAAATTGTATTTTCTTGAATATAATCTACGGTAACATTCACAAACCATTAAACATAAAAATATATTTCCATGAAAACTCATAAAGCTTACAGATGTATCCTCCCATGCTAGCCCTAGAATCAGCAGCGACGATGACTCCCTCCTTGAAAATAAACGCCAGCGTCGTCGTTCCTTTCGCCGGCTTCACCATTTGAACCGCTTTCTTCTGGAACCCATCGAACTGAACCAAAAAAAACCACCAAGAAACCGATTAAAACAACAGTACGCAGAAATTACTGCAGAGATTTCGTGTGATTGGAGCTCACGTCGGCGCAAACGGGGAGATCGAAGGATGGAGGAGCGGAGAGATCGGAGCTGAGATCGTCGAATACGGCAGGGCGGAGGGATGGCGATTCGAGGCCGCTGGTGTCGAGAATCATGATTCGAAGCGAGGATTTGGGGAAAAACCCTAGAGATCTCGGGCGGGATCGAAACCCTAATTTTGATGGAAGTGGTGAGCGTTTATGTTTTGTTGGGAGAAAAAGAGGGACTGGATTTTGGCTTGGGAGAAGACAGCAAAGGGTCTTAAGCACGAGCGTTGCACGTGATCGCTATGCTTGCTAACGAGTCGGGTCGGGTACGATTGGTAATTACCCGGTTGTTAAATTTTAATTTTATCCGGTCTGGTGTCAAATTTATGATCTAGAGTGCTGCTACGGGGACGGATACACGGGACCGGCAACTTGACAGGTTCACGTCGGCAATATTAATTAGGCGGGAACATTAAGAGGGTGTATGGAAAAGTTTTTATTTTTTTTAAGTTTTTAAGTTACGCTAGTTTTTAGTGGTTTTTAGCTTTTTGGATGAAAATGCTATAAAAATTATTTGAGTAAAATAGTAATTTATTTGGTCAAACCTAACTTTTTTAAATGAGCTTATAAGCTAGTTTTCGAAGTTAGGTATATCGCCTTTTAAAATGGGACTTATAAGATAACTTATTAGGCATTTTACCAAACATATAGAAATGAAAAAACTAGATTAAAAGCTAGTTTAACCAAAAAATAAACCTCCCCAAACACCCTCTAAATCAGCAATGAATTGGATAATAGATAAGAGTGTTTTAGTAGTTGAACTTGTCTTCTTCTCTAACAAATAAAGGCTTATTAAATCAAAAGAAGAAACTTGGGTATGTTGCTGGAGTCCAATTGATCTTTCTCAAGCCTAAAGCCAAAATAATTATGCTTGTGTGAACGTGGGGGCCACCCACGTTGCTACAGGAACTTAGGGTTCCTGTAGCAAGTCACTATAGGAACCCGAGATTCCTGTAGTAAACCCTTAAAAAAAGCAAAGAAAAAAAACAAAACAAAATGAAAGTTTTTTTTAAAGGAAAGCTTTTTTTTTTCTCCCTCTATAAATAGGAACCTATTCCTAGGATTTTGGGGTTGAGAGTTTTGTGGGAGAAAAAGCTAGGGTTTTGGCGGCTCGAGAGAGAAAAAAGAGAGAGTTTTGAGAGATTTTACAAGAGAGGTCAATTTCTTTTGGGTAAAAATCAAAACTTTATCTTTAGGACGAGCTTGTGGATTGTACAAGTCATCGGTGTTCTTCTTCATAGTCGAATCTCCCATCACCCCTCCCGTGGACGTAGGCAAGTTTGCCGAACCACGTAAATCTTGTGTCTTTACTGTTTTGCTGTGTATTTGCTATTATTTGTAGGTTCCCTTGATTCAGTCCTAGTACTGTTGAGAGGAAGAGTAGATATCTCACTTTGTTGGGATATTTTACTTTCTATTCTTGTTTCCTTCGTGAAACGGGAATATAATCAGGGCCTTCTCTCAGGTGATAACGCTTCCGCGGCTTGCGGGCGTGACCCCGCATCCCAACAATTGGTGTCAGAACTGTTATTCAGATTGGAAGTGATGTAGCTTCTGGTTTGAGGTGGTGCTCGGTAATTTCTGAGAGAAGCAGGTTTATTAATATAAACGGAGAATGGCGTCTACCAGTAAATCGGTAAAAGTGGGAAAATTCGAGATTGAAAAGTTCAATGGGAAGAATGATTTTTCCTATTGAAGGATGCAGATGAAAAACTCACTGATTTCACAAAAATTATACAAGGCTTTGGCTGGAAAAGAGAAGAAGCACAAGGATATGTCTGATGAGGATTGGGAGGAGCTGGATCTGGAAGCACGGGCGTCAATTATCCTATGCCTTGAAAGGGATGTAGCTTTCTTGGTAGATATAGAGGTAACAGTTGTGGGCGTGTGGTCGAAGTTAGAAAGTACCTTCATGACGAAGAGTCTAACGAACCGGATCTATTTAAAATCCAAATTGTATACTTGCAAGATGGAGGAGGGCTTATCAATCCGGGAATACATCAACAAGTTTGATAGGATCATATCAGACTTGAAAGACATAAATGTGAAAGTTGTAGATGAGGATCAGGCGCTTCTACTACTGTCTCTAGAAGTCTTATGAGAACTGGTGCAAACACTGATGCTTGTAGGAGACAATTTAAAGATGGATGAGACTAGAACGGCGCTTCTAGCGGATGACCTTCGGAAGATTGCAACCGGTGACATGACTACTGGTGGTAACAAAGAACAAGCGCAGGGATTATTTGCTAGAGGAAGGAGCAATGAGCGAGGAAAAGGCAAGGGAGGAAAGTCTAGATCTAAATCGAGACCTCTTGCGGGAAAATCGTGTTTCAAATGCGGTGAAGTTGGGCACTTCAAGGTCGACTGTCCAAATAAGAGAGTGGGTGGAAAGAAGAACAACAACAAGACTGAGAGGAGAGAGTGCAAGGAAGAAGCGAGCTACGTTTCAGAGGAAGGGAGCGATAAGGAGTGCTATGTCGTCACGGGTGGCGAGGATATCTCCGGAAAGTGGATACTTGATTCTGGTTGCTCTTACCATATGTGTCTAAATAGAAAGTGGTTTACTACCTACAGAGACATTGATGGTGAAACCGTATTGATGGGGAATAACTATGCTTGTAAAACGGTGGGGCTAGGTGATATCAAGATCAAAATGCATGATGGAGTGGTCCGAACCTTGACGGATGTGAGGCACGTTCCCGACTTGCGGAAGAATCTTATCTCAGTTGGTGCATTAGACTCCGGCGGTTGCAGGATTGTGACGGAGAACAGAGTGAAGAAGGTTGTTCGAGGTTCCCTTGTAGTGATGAAGGGTGTTCGTCACGATAATTTATATATACTCCTGCGACGCATGCAACGGGAGATGCGCCGTTGGAACCGAAGGAAGTGGTGGAGACTCATGTGAGTACACACGGTTATGGCATAGGCGGCTTGGGCATATGTCAGAGAAGGGTCTAGTTTTGCTCGGTAAAGAGGGTTTGCTGAAGAATCTGAAGAAACCTAGCATGGATTTTTGCGAGGATTGTGTGTATGGAAAGTCACACAGGGTCCAGTTTCTGAGCAGCAAGTCTAAGAGCAGAGGGATACTAGATTATGTGCACACGGATGTTTGGGGTCCGGCTCAGACAACTTTCAAGGGTGGTTCCAGGTATTTTGTCTCATTCATAGATGATTATTCTAGGTATGCTTGGATTTACTTTCTGAAGCGTAAGAATGAGGTGTTCGAAACATTCAAGAAGTGGAGAGCAATGGTTGAGAACAGAATGGGAAAGAAATTGAAGACGAGATCGATAATGGTACATAGTATCTGAGATGGTGCTTTCAAGGAGTTCGTGATCGAGGGAATTGTTAATCGACAAGGTCAACACCACAGAGAATGGGGTCACAGAGACCGAACCGACATTGCGGGAGAAAGTAATGAGTATGCATCATACTTGGATTGTAACGAATAGTGGGCAAAATCGGTGGCTTCTGACTTGTTACATTGTAAACCTTTCACCACATTCGATATTAGATGGTGATATACCCTATAAAGTGGTCAGGAGCATGCGATTTTGATAGGCTCGGAATTTCGGATGTACCGCTATCACGTCAATCGAGGGAAAGCTTGAGCGAGGGCCAAGAAGACAATATTCTTGGAATATGCGAATGAAAAGGCTATCGCCTTTGGTGTACTAAGATTCAAGTTCGTGATCGGCGAGGATGTTCCTTTGATGAGAAATCCATGATTGCTAGAGCCCAAGGATGATGGTGTTAGGACCGATGAGACTTCTAAGTCTCGGGTTATTGAAATAGAACCTAAAGACCAACGAGGTTCTAGTCGTGTTCATGTGGGAAGTCGTAGATGATGAGCTTGAGCAGAGGAGGTTCAGCAGGAGAATACACAGGCACTAGAACAACAAATGACCGAGGATAGTTTGGCTTTCACTAGGCCAAGGCGAGCATAGTAATTTATTTGGTCAAACCTAACTTTTTAAATGAGCTTATAAGCTAGTTTTTCGAAGTTAGGTATATCGCCTTTTAAAATGGGACTTATAAGATAACTTATTAGGCATTTTACCAAACATATAGAAATGAAAAACTAGATTAAAAGCTAGTTTAACCAAAAATAAACCTCCCCAAACACCCTCTAAATCAAGAATGAATTGGATAATAGATAAGAGTGTTTTAGTAGTTGAACTTGTCTTCTTCTCTAACAAATAAAGGCTTATTAAATCAAAAGAAGAAACTTGGGTATGTTCTTTGGAGTCCAATTGATCTTTCTCAAGCCTAAAGCCAAAATAATTATGCTTGTGTGAACGTGGCCACCGTTGCTACGAGAACTTAGGGTTCCTGTAGCAAGTCACTATAGGAACCCGAGATTCTGTAGTAAACCCTTAAAAAGCAAAGAAAAAAACAAAACAAAATGAAAGTTTTTTAAAGGAAAGCTTTTTTTCTCCTCTATAAATAGGAACCTATTCCTAGGATTTTGGGGTTGAGAGTTTTGTGGGAGAAAAAGCTAGGGTTTTGGCTGCTCGAGAGAGAAAAAAGAGAGTTTTGAGAGATTTTACAAGAGAGGTCAATTTCTTTTGGGTAAAATCAAAACTTTATCTTTAGGACGAGCTTGTGGATTGTACAAGTCATCGGTGTTCTTCTTCATAGTCGAATCTCCCATCACCCCTCCCGTGGACGTAGGCAAGTTTGCCGAACCACGTAAATCTTGTGTCTTTCTTGTTTTCTTTGTGTATTTGCTATTATTTGTAGGTTCCTTGATTCACCCTGAGATCTGTTGAGAGGAAGAGTAGATATCTCACTTTGTTGGGATATTTTACTTTCTATTCTTGTTTCCTTCGTGAAACGGGAATATAATCGTGGCCTTCTCTCGGTGATAACGCCTCACGGCTATGCTGACCCGCATCCCAACAATTGGTGTCGAACTGTTATTCGATTGGAAGTGATGTAGCTTACGGTTTGAGGTGGTGCTTTAATTTCGAGAGAAGCGGTTTATTAATATAAGCGGAGAATGGCGTCTACCAGTAAATCGGTAAAAGTGGGAAAATTCGAGATTGAAAAGTTCAATGGGAAGAATGATTTTTCCTATTGAAGGATGCAGATGAAAAACTCACTGATTTCACAAAAATTATACAAGGCTTTGGCTGGAAAAGAGAAGAAGCACAAGGATATGTCTGATGAGGATTGGGAGGAGCTGGATCTGGAAGCACGGGCGTCAATTATCCTATGCCTTGAAAGGGATGTAGCTTTCTTGGTAGATATAGAGGTAACAGTTGTGGGCGTGTGGTCGAAGTTAGAAAGTACCTTCATGACGAAGAGTCTAACGAACCGGATCTATTTAAAATCCAAATTGTATACTTGCAAGATGGAGGAGGGCTTATCAATCCGGGAATACATCAACAAGTTTGATAGGATCATATCAGACTTGAAAGACATAAATGTGAAAGTTGTAGATGAGGATCAGGCGCTTCTACTACTTCTGTCTCTGCCGAAGTCTTATGAGAACCTGGTGCAAACACTGATGCTTGTAGGAGACAATTTAAAGATGGATGAGACTAGAACGGCGCTTCTAGCGGATGACCTTCTAAGATTGCAACCGGTGACATGACTACGGTGGTAACAAAGAACAAGCGAAGGGATTATTTGCTAGAGGAAGGAGCAATGAGCGAGGAAAAGGCAAGGGAGGAAAGTCTAGATCTAAATCGAGACCTCTTGCGGGAAAATCGTGTTTCAAATGCGGTGAAGTTGGGCACTTCAAGGTCGACTGTCCAAATAAGAGAGTGGGTGGAAAGAAGAACAACAACAAGACTGAGAGGAGAGAGTGCAAGGAAGAAGCGAGCTACGTTTCAGAGGAAGGGAGCGATAAGGAGTGCTATGTCGTCACGGGTGGCGAGGATATCTCCGGAAAGTGGATACTTGATTCTGGTTGCTCTTACCATATGTGTCTAAATAGAAAGTGGTTTACTACCTACAGAGACATTGATGGTGAAACCGTATTGATGGGGAATAACTATGCTTGTAAAACGGTGGGGCTAGGTGATATCAAGATCAAAATGCATGATGGAGTGGTCCGAACCTTGACGGATGTGAGGCACGTTCCCGACTTGCGGAAGAATCTTATCTCAGTTGGTGCATTAGACTCCGGCGGTTGCAGGATTGTGACGGAGAACAGAGTGAAGAAGGTTGTTCGAGGTTCCCTTGTAGTGATGAAGGGTGTTCGTCACGATAATTTATATACTCTCTCCGGTACGACGGTAACGGGAGATGCAGCGGTTGGAACTGAAGGAAGTGGTGGAGACTCATGTGAGTACACACGGTTATGGCATAGGCGGCTTGGGCATATGTCAGAGAAGGGTCTAGTTTTGCTCGGTAAAGAGAGTTTGCTGAAGAATCTGAAGAAACCTAGCATGGATTTTTGCGAGGATTGTGTGTATGGAAAGTCACACAGGGTCAAGTTTTTGAACAGCAAGTCTAAGAGCAGAGGGATACTAGATTATGTGCACACGGATGTTTGGGGTCCGGCTCAGACAACTTCTAAGGGTGGTTCCAGGTATTTTGTCTCATTCATAGATGATTATTCTAGGTATGCTTGGATTTACTTTCTGAAGCATAAGAATGAGGTGTTCGAAACATTCAAGAAGTGGAGAGCAATGGTTGAGAACAGGATGGGAAAGAAATTGAAGACACTGAGATCTGATAATGGTACATAGTATACAGATGGTGCTTTCAAGGAGTTCTGTGATCAGGAGGGAATTGTTCGACACTGGACAGTCAGGTCAACACCACAGCAGAATGGGGTCACAGAGAGACTGAACCGGACATTGCGGGAGAAAGTAATGAGTATGCGATCATACGCTGGATTGGGTAACGAATAGTGGGCAAAATCGGTGGCTACAGCTTGTTACATTGTAAACCTTTCACCACATTCGATATTAGATGGTGATATACCCTATAGGGTGTGGTCAGGGGAGCATGCAGATTTTGATAGGCTCAGAATTTTCGGATGTACCGCCTACTATCACGTCAACGAGGGAAAGCTTGACGCGAGGGCCAAGAAGACAATATTCTTGGAATATGCGAAGGGCGTAAAAGGCTATCGCCTTTGGTGTACGGAAGATTCGAAGTTCGTGATCGCCAGGATGTTCCTTTGATGAGAAATCCATGATTGCTAGAAGCCCAAGGATGATGGTGTTAGGACTGATGAGACTTCTAAGTCTCAGGTTATTGAAATAGAACCTAAAGACCAACCAGGTTCTAGTCGTGTTCATGTGGGAAGTCAGGTAGATGATGAGCTTGAGCAGGAGGAGGTTCAGCAGGAGAATACACAGGCACTAGAACAACAGCAGCTCGAGGATAGTTTGGCTTTCACTAGGCCAAGGCGAGCATATAAGCATGTACAGAAGCTAGGGGCTGATCAACCCCTGAAGCACTATGGGCAGGTTAATTTGGTTGAATACGCACTGTCGATGGAGGAGAACGAGCCGGTCTCCTTCAAAGAAGCTATTCGGGATAAGGATAGTGAGAGTTGGTTGGCTGCGATGGAGGAAGAGATGAAATTTCTTCGGAAGAACTAAACATGGGAGGTGGTCCCATTGCCCGTAGGAAGAAAAGCTATTGGTTGTAAGTGGATGTATAAAAGAAAAGAAGATCTTTCAGAGCTCGGTGGTACAAGATACAAGGCGAGGCTAGTGGCTAAGGGTTTTGCACAGAAAGAGGGTGTGGATTACAATGAGATCTTTTCTCCGGTGGTGAAACACACTTCTATTTGGGTGCTATTGAGTATTGTTGCTCATGGTGATCTTGAGCTGGAACAACTCGATGTTAAAATAGCCTTCTTGCATGGAGACTTGGATGAAGAGATCTACATGCATCAACCTGAGGGCTACAAGGTTGAGGACAAGGAGCATCATGTGTGTCGTTTGAGAAAGTCACTGTATGGATTGAAGAAATCTCCCCGGCAGTGGTACAAGCGATTTGACTCCTTCATGCTAAAGCATGGATTTTCCCGAAGCGACTATGATTGTTGTGTTTACATTTGAAAGTTTCGCGGAGGTAATTATATCTATCTCCTTTTGTATGTGGATGACATGCTTATTGCTTCTAAGAGCAGGGTGGAGATAGATAGGCTGAAATCTCAACTTGATGAAGAGTTCGAGATGAAGGACATGGGCACTGCTAGAAAAATACTGTGTATGGAGATTAGAAGAGAGTGGGCGAACCGACGATTGTTCTTGAGTCAGAAGGGCTACATAGAGCGGGTGATCGCTAGGTTCGGGATGCAAAGTGCTAAGTCGGGTGGTGACTCCATTGGCTTCACACTTTAGGTTTTCTGGTAAATAATCCCCCACTACAGCGGAAGAGAAGGCGCTTATGGAGCGTGTTCCCTATGCTAGTGCGGTTGGCAGCTTAATGTACGCAATGGTGTGTACACGCTCAGATATTTCACAGGCGGTAAGTGTGGTCAGTAGATTCATGGCGAATCCGGAAAAAGCGCACTGGGAAGCAATGAAGTGGGTCCTGAGTTACTTAAAGGGTACCGTTGATACGGGTCTGTGTTTTGGTGGAGAAACGTGTCAGATTGATGGGTTTGTGGACTCTGATTATGCGGACAATCTAGATAGACGGCGATCTACTACTGGTTATGTATTCAAGATACATGAAGCTCCGGTTAGTTGGCGATTGATGTTACAGGCTACAATGGTACTTTCTACTACATAGGCTGAGTACATGGCCATGGCAGAGGGAGTGAAGGAAGCATTGTGGTTGTGGGGTCTTCTAGATGATTTGGGGATTGAGCAGGAAAGCGTGAACTTATGGTGCGATAGTCAGAGTACGATCCACTTGGCAAAGAATCAAGTTCATCATGCTCGTACCAAGCATATCGATGTCAGGTATCATTTCGTGCGAGATGTTATAGAGGAAGGTGATATTTCTCTCATGAAGGTGCACACGAATGAGAATCCCGTAGACATGTTAACCAAGTTGATCACAGTTAGCAAGTTTAAACATTGCTTGGACTTGCTTCATATCAACCCGTGTTGATCTGTCCAAGAGGGCATGGCCCTTCGGGGCGGTGATGGGGTGAGGTGGAGACTATATGGAGAATAATTATAGAACTAAGGTTAACTTGATCCCGGTGGAGGGTACGTAGGTAGCCGCGGTATAGTGGCGCAGCTGGATTGGCCTGGTTTGGCTGATGAAGATCTCTCTAATAATGTTCGCGGTGTTCTTCTGGTGTTCGTCTAAAATTTGAGGTTTATCAAATGATGTACGATGTGGAGAATTGTGAATGTGGGGGCCACCCACATTGTTACAGGAACTTCGGGTTCCTGTAGCAAGCCGCTACAGGAACCCAAGCAAACCCTTAAAAAAAGCAAAGAAAAAAAAACAAAACAAAAGGAAAGCTTTTTTTTCTCCCTCTATAAATAGGAACCTATTCCTAGGGTTTTGGGGTTGAGAGTTTTGTGGGAGAAAAAGCTAGGATTTTGGCGACTCGAGAGAGAAAAAAGAGAGAGCTTGGAGAGATTCTACAAGAGAGGTCAATTTCTTTTGGGTAAAAATCAAAGCTTTATCTTTAGAACGAGCTTGTAGATTGTACAAGTCGTCGGTGTTCTTCTTCATAGTCGAATCTCCCCTCACCCCTCCTGTGGACGTAGGCAAGTTTGCCGAACCACGTAAATCTCGTGTCTTTATTGTTTTGCTGTGTATTTGCTATTGTTTGTAGGTTCCCTTAATTCAGTCCTAGTACTGTTGAGAGGAAGAGTAGATATCTCACTTTGTTAGGATATTTTACTTTCTATTCTTGTTTCCTTCATGAAACGGGAATATAATCAGGGCCTTCTCTCAGGTGATAACGCTTCTGCGGCGTGCGGGCGTGACCCCGGATCCCAACAGTTTGTCATCTCCTTCTCAATGGCACCGACAACGCCATCCCTTGATCTGTTGTACTCATGCTACAGGAAAAACCAAGTCTTCGTGATCGGGACAAGTGGGAGCTCGAGATCGAGGGAATGCTAGATCTCATCGAGATCAATCGGAAAACCTCTAATTTTCGTGTTGCCGGCAATGCCGTATCAAGGCGTCATCAAGTCAATGCTAGATCTCATCGTGACTAAAGGCATGGTCATCATCGTGTTCCACCACTAGCAGCGTCCATGACTCGCTTCTCCTCAACCGTCTAACTTAGGTCGTGTTTGGATACTATGGTAATTATTTTGTGGTGTTTTTCTAAGAAAATATTACACCAGGGGCGGAGCTAGCCAAGGTCCAAAGGGTCCATGGCCCCCTTTGGGATATGAAAGACCATATCCTATATAGGGTATTGGTTAGTATTACAAAAGTTAAATTCCTTACCTTTGTGGCCACTAGATCAATATGAGCCCCAATGAGTTATTTGTTATTGGTTAAGGCCCAATAGAATGAATTATACATTGCTACTTACCCAAATATAATCATATATTTCTACTTATTCAAATATCATCATTGTTGTTCTGATAAAGTGCAAATAATTGTGTTTATATATACTTTCATTAGCAATTATCACATTTGACTTGTTTATTAACATTGTCATCCCTATTATATAACATTTTGAAAATAATAATTCACAAATAACCCCTCTTTCTAAATTGAGAGGTAATAAATGCTAATAATTCTTTGAGAAGAGATAAGTGTTCTTGAAAGTATATCTGAGGAGAGTTATCGCATTGTAA
The DNA here is from genome assembly GCA_012295165.1 of Asparagus setaceus. Lineage (NCBI taxonomy): Eukaryota > Viridiplantae > Streptophyta > Magnoliopsida > Asparagales > Asparagaceae > Asparagus > Asparagus setaceus. The sequence goes on from CM022708.1 coordinate 5,165,796, forward strand.
CTCTTTTCTTTTGCTTTATTCCTTGTGTGTGTATGAGACATGAATTTGTATTTCACATAGGAGTTACAAAAATTTGTGATTTGTATTCATACATTTGGTGGGTAAAAGAAATTTTATTGCATATACTTTTTATCTGAGTTTTCTCATTTTTGATTAAAATCTTTTTAAAAACAATTTTTAACCCAATAAGAGATGGGTACAAGAATTATTGTTTGACATCTTATATTGAAAAAGATATATTTTGTAGCATTAGGAGGAGAATATCTTGAAATAGTTTCAAGAAATGAAAGCAAGAAGAATGTTCTTTGTAAACATGTTCACTTTGAATTTAATTTTGAAAGTCTATTTATGTAATAATGTTTAGATACTACTCAATTCGCAAAAAATTCATGTTGTCATGTTCAATTATTTATTTTTGGACCCCTTAACGAAATTCTGGCTCCACCCTTGCATAACACCATGGTGTTTTTCTTTGAAATGTTTTTAAAACACCATGGTAAGTTTGTTTTATCAAAACTAGTTTGGCCATTCTTGTGCATATATTATAATATTATTTTATCATATTATATAATTTATTATATAAAATAGTGTATATAATATACTAAAACGTTGATAACATATTATATTATGTGTATTATAAATATATATAATATAGTACATACAATATATTTTATTATTTTAATAATATTCAAAAATTTGTATTATATTAAAATTTTAATAGATTACATTTACTAAATATAATATTTCATAATAGTATAATATAATATAATATAATATGTTAATATATTATGTAACTTATTGCAAAATTATCATACATTTTTTATAATATAATATAATACAATTTATTAAATATAATATATTAAATTAATAACATATTATTATAAGATATTTGATTATTCTAATATATTATAATATATTTAAAAATATTATATCTGAACAAATATATTATATTATTAACTACATTAACTATAAATATAATATTAAATAATATTTTTACTAGTTTTGTAGTAATAAATTATAATATGTTATATTATATTAATTATTATAATATATTATCATATATTTAATATATATTTTCTTGCAATATAATAAATTAATATAATATACAATAGTAATTATGGCCTCATGGCTTGGTCCGCCCACTGCCTATATAGCATTTACATTATAAGTTTTATTTTTGAGCACGCCTCAACAAATCGAGAGAAAACTCCACTACCTTTCAAAAATTACACCAAGCTCCTCTTTAAAGGGGTTATTTGTTGGGACAATTTGAGACCAAGTAGGATAATATTAACTTAGTATAGAATAGAAAGGCAATTGTTTGTTTCATATTTTAACATTTAAGATAGGTTAAGTAACACTTAAGTACATTATACTTCTGAGAATTTGCACTTATATGCCCTATCCTTCTATTTTTTGATACCCTATTGCTTATTTTTTTGATACCCTATTGCTTATTTAAAGTAGCATGTGTTTTATAACTATCTAATGTAGCACACTACTACATTCTTTTAATCAATTGTTGGAATATTCTTGCAAATATTATGATGTGACTTCACATGTTAAAAGTGGTCAAGAAAGTTGTATGAATCAACTAAAATCCATCTTATTCAGTTGAAAATATGTTCAAACATAAGATTAACATGCTACTTTAGAAGTAAGATGGAGTTTTTCTATTGATTCAATAACTTTTACGGTGTAATTGAGCAATTTTAAAAATGTAAAGTCCAAAAATATTATTTGAGGAATATTCCAACTGTTGATTGAAAAACCATAGTAATGCTACTTAAAAAAACAGTAAATATTAAATGTCAACAATAATAGATAGGGCATAAGTGTAAATTTATGTTAAATATAACGTATAATTTAAGTGATATTTATTTGGTATACGAAAACCAAGTTGCGAGTCCAAAAATTCCATGTGGACATATGCGAATACAGAAAAAGTCTAATGGTTGTCACGTTTAGTGATTGCCGCTGGACACTCGCGAAAAAACGACTTACGTATTGGTTGGTTAGGTTTGGGGTTAGGGTTGGGTGTAAGTTTGAGTTTAGTTTAAGCACACGTGGCATTTTGATAGGGAGAGTTTGACCAACACTCGCGTTTGGTGAGTGTCGGTAGAACTTCTCAGAAATCCAATTAGAAGCTTGATAAGTTTTGCATTGGGAATATCAGATTGTTTTACTCATCATATTTTCTTATTTTATGAAAAAATAATTCACTCAATAGAATATGACATATAATTATATAATTTAATTTGTTGCATGCTCTGATACTACATGTAAAAAAAACTTGTCTAAATAATTACAGTGCACGCAGCAGAATTAAATTAAATATACAATGCGTCTTGCTATTGTTATCTAGAACGATCTACAATTCAAATAATTAGATTAAAATAAGTAATCGAATAGCGTGATAATTGATGGAGGAATTTTGGCTGCATTTATAGACTAGGTTAGGACCATTCTATTATAACCAAAACTTTCAAAACATAATTTTCCATCCATCAGGAAAACTAACTAGATATGATCATATATATTAATCCACTGCAACTTAATAGAGGACAAGAATTAATTGTTGACAAATTAATATAACTATGTGGGCCAACACTTGATCGGATTACAACGCATTCTGTAGTTCTTCAGTTTTAATTTGGTACTTTTAACAGCCTTAATTTCATGATTAGACGTCTCATATGCTGATAACTTGTTAATACTCATTATAAATCTCAATATTTATTTCCTTTGTATGAGTTTTCTCCAATATCTCATGATCATGATCACCAGCTCGTAGACTTTTTAACTAGACTTGTAAAAGATTAGTTCTGTTTCACATCGCTCAGCTTAGGTTGCATCTCTTATATTTATTATCTCAAAATGAGATGTGAGAACAACAAAAGCATGCAAGCTCATAGAAGATCAATGCTTGCTCATTATCTATGCACCACAGCATGATCACCAGCTCGCTAGACTTTTTAACTAGACTTGTAAAAGATTAGTTCTGTTTCACATGGCTAAGCTTAGGTTGCATCTCCTATCTTTATTATCTCAAAATGAGATGTTAGAACAACAAAAGCATGAGAGCCCATAGAAGATCAATGCCTGCTCATTCTCTATGCACCACAACATATCGTATTTTCAGGCTATTAAAAAAATTTTATGCCAACTCAGAAGAGTTCTAGAAGCTATGGCACTATTCACACGCAACTGAGGAGAGAGAGGAGAACGAACGTTACGGACCCAAATAATATAAGGATTGCCTTGTCACAATTATGTTTGATTTGAATCGTAAACTAACACTCGTGTTTGGTGAGTGTCGGTAGAACTTCTCAGAAATCCATTTAGAAGCTTGATAAATTTTGCATTGGGAATATCAGATTGTTTTACTCATTATATTTTCTTATTTTATGAAAATATAATTCACTCAAAAGAATATGACATATAATTACATAATTTAATCTGTTGCACGCTCGTATACTACATGTAAGAAAAACTTGTCTAAATAATTACAAGGCACGCAGTGTAATTAAATTAAATATACAATGCGTCTTGCTATTGTTATCTAGAACGATCTACAATTCAGATAGTTAGATTAAAATAAGTGATCGAATAGCCTGAAAATTGATGGAGGTATTTTGGCTGCATTTATAGACTAGGCTAGGACCATTCTATCATAACCAAAACTTTCAAAACATAATTTTCCATCCATCAAGAAAACTAACAAGATATGATCATATATATTAATCCACTACAACTTCATAGAGGACAAGAATTAATTGTTGACAAATTAATATAACTATGTGGGCCAACACTTGATCGGATTACAACACATTCTGCAGTTCTTCAGTTTTAATTTGGTACTTTTAACAGCCTTGTTTTCATAATTAGACGTCTCATATGCTGATGACTTGTTAATACTCATTATAAATCTTAATATTTATTTTCTTTGTATGAGTTTTCTCCAATATCTCATGATCATGATCACCGGCGTGTTAGACTTCTTAACTAGACTTGTAAAAGATTAGTTCTGTTTAATATCGCTAAGCTTAGGTTGCATCTCCTATCTTTATTATCTCAAAATGAGATGTGAGAACAACACAAGCATGTCAGCTCATAGAAGATCAATGCTTGCTCATTCTCTATGCATCACAGCATGATCACCAGCTCGTTAGACTTTTTAACTAGACTTGTAAAAGATTAGTTCTGTTTCACATCGCTAAGCTTAGGTTGCATCTCCTATCTTTATTATCTCAAAATGAGATGTGAGAACAACAAAAGCATGTGAGCTCATAGAAGATCAATGCTTGCTCATTCTCTATGCACCACAAAGATGATCACCATTTCGTTAGACTTTTTAACTAGACTTGTAAAGATTAGTTCTGTTTCACATGGCTAAGCTTAGGTTGCATCTCCTATCTTTATTATCTCAAAATGAGATGTGAGAACAACAAAAGCATGAGAGATCATAGAAGATCAATGCTTGCTCATTCTCTATGCACCACAACATATCGTATTTTCGGGCTATTAAAAAATTTATGCCAACTTAGAAGAGTTCTAGAAGCTATGACACTATTCACACGAACCGAGGAGAGAGAGGAGAACGAACGCTACGGACCCAAATAATATAAGGATTGCCTTGTCACAATTATGTTTGATTTGAATCGTAAACTAACACTCGTGTTTGGTGAGTGTCGGTAGAACTTCTCAGAAATCCATTTAGAAGCTTGATAAATTTTGCATTGGGAATATCAGATTGTTTTACTCATTATATTTTCTTATTTTATGAAAATATAATTCACTCAAAAGAATATGACATATAATTACATAATTTAATCTGTTGCACGCTCTTATACTACATGTAAGAAAAACTTGTCTAAATAATTACAGTGCACGCAGCAGAATTAAATTAAATATACAATACCTCTGGCTATTATTATCTAGAACTATCTGCAATTCAGATAGTTAGATTAAAATAAGTGATCGAATAGCCTGAAAATTGATGGAGGTATTTTGGTCGCATTTATAGACTAGGCTAGGACCATTCTATCATAACCAAAACTTTCAAAACATAATTTTCCATCCATCAAGAAAACTAACAAGATATGATCATATATATTAATCCACTACAACTTCATAGAGGACAAGAATTAATTGTTGACAAATTAATATAACTATGTGGGCCAACACTTGATCGGATTACAACACATTCTGCAGTTCTTCAGTTTTAATTTGGTACTTTTAACAGCCTTGTTTTCATGATTAGACGTCTCATATGCTGATGACTTGTTAATACTCATTATAAATCTTAATATTTATTTTCTTTGTATGAGTTTTCTCCAATATCTCATGATCATGATCACCGTGTTAGACTTCTTAACTAGACTTGTAAAGATTAGTTACGTTTAATATCGCTAAGCTTAGGTTGCATCTCCTATCTTTATTATCTCAAAATGAGATGTGAGAACAACACAAGCATGTCAGCTCATAGAAGATCAATGCTTGCTCATTCTCTATGCATCACAAAGATGATCACCACTCGTTAGACTTTTTAACTAGACTTGTAAAGATTAGTTCTGCTTTCACATCGCTAAGCTTAGGTTGCATCTCAGATCTTTATTATCTCAAAATGAGATGTGAGAACAACAAAAGCATGTGAGCTCATAGAAGATCAATGCTTGCTCATTCTCTATGCACCACAAAGATGATCACCATTTCGTTAGACTTTTTAACTAGACTTGTAAAAGATTAGTTCTATTTAACATTGTTAAGCTTAGGTTGCATTTCCTATCTTTAGTATCTCAAAATGAGATGTAAGAACAACTAAAACATGTGAGCTCATAGAAGATGAATGCTTGCTCATTCTCTATGCACCACAAAAGATCATATTTTCAGGGTATTAAAAGAAATTTATGCCAACTCAGAAGAGTTCTAGAAGCTATGACACTATTCACACGCAACTGAAGAGAGAAAAGAACGGACGTTACGAACCCAAGTAATATAAGGATTGCCTTGTCACAATTATGTTTGATTTGAATCGTAAACCAACACTCGCGTTTGGTGAGTGTCGGTAGAACTTCTCGGAAATCCAATTAGAAGCTTGATAAGTTTTGCAATGGGAATATCAGATTGTTTTACTCGTCATATTTTCTTATTTTATGAAAATATAATTCACTCAATAGAATATGACATATAATTCACTCAATTTAACTATGTGGGCCAACACATGATCGGATTACAACACATTCTGCAGTTCTTCAGTTTTAATTTGGTACTTTTAACTGTCTTGTTTTCATGATTAGACGTCTCATATGCTGATGACTTGTTAATACTCATCATAAATCTCAATATATATTTCCTTTGTATGAGTTTTCTCCAATATCTCATGATCATGATCACCAGCTCGTTAGACTTTTTAACTAGACTTGTAAAAGATTAGTTCTGTTTCACATCGCTAAGCTTAGGTTGCATCTCCTATATTTATTATCTCAAAATGAGATGTGAGAATAACAAAAGCATGCGAGCTCATAGAAGATCAATGCTTGCTCATTCTCTATGCACCACAGCATTATCACCAGCTCGTTAGACTTTTTAACTAGACTTGTAAAAAGATTAGTTCTGTTTCACATGGCTAAGCTTAGGTTGCATCTCCTATCTTTATTATCTCAAAATGAGATGTGAGAACAACAAAAGCATGAGAGATCATAGAAGATCAATGCTTGCTCATTCTCTATGCACCACAACAGATCGTATTTTCAGGCTATTAAAAAAAATTTATGCCAACTTAGAAGAGTTCTAGAAGCTATGATACTATTCACATGGCCGAAGAGAAAAGAACGGACGTTATGGACCCAAATAATATAAGGATTTCCTTCTCACAATTATGTTTGATTTGAATCGTAAACCAACACTCGCATTTGGTGAGTGTCGGTAGAACTTCTCGAAATCAATTAGAAGTTTGATAAGTTTTGCATTGGGAATATCGATTGTTTTACTCATCATATTTTCTTATTTTATGAAAATATAATTCACTCAATAGAATATGACATATAATTCACTCAATTTAACTATGTGGGCCAACACTTGATCGGATTACAACACATTCTGCAGTTCTTGGTTTTAATTTGGTACTTTTAACAGCCTTGTTTTCATAATTAGGCGTCTCATATGCTGATGACTTGTTAATACTCATTATAAATCTCAATATTTATTTCCTTTGTATGAGTTTTCTCCAATATCTCATGATCATGATCACCAGCTCGTAGACTTTTTAACTAGACTTGTAAAAGATTAGTTCTGTTTCACATCGCTCAGCTTAGGTTGCATCTCTTATATTTATTATCTCAAAATGAGATGTGAGAACAACACAAGCATGTCAGCTCATAGAAGATCAATGCTTGCTCATTCTCTATGCACCACAAAGATGATCACCATTTCGTTAGACTTTTTAACTAGACTTGTAAAGATTAGTTCTGTTTCACATGGCTAAGCTTAGGTTGCATCTCCTATCTTTATTATCTCAAAATGAGATGTTAGAACAACAAAAGCATGAGAGCCCATAGAAGATCAATGCCTGCTCATTCTCTATGCACCACAACATATCGTATTTTCGGGCTATTAAAAAATTTATGCCAACTCGGAAGAGTTCTAGAAGCTATGGCACTATTCACATGGCTGAGGAGAGAGGAGAACGAACGCTACGGACCCAAATAATATAAGGATTGCCTTGTCACAATTATGTTTGATTTGAATCGTAAACTAACACTCGTGTTTGGTGAGTGTCGGTAGAACTTCTAAATCCATTTAGAAGCTTGATAAATTTTGCATTGGGAATATCAGTTGTTTTACTCATTATATTTTCTTATTTTATGAAAATATAATTCACTCAAAAGAATATGACATATAATTACATAATTTAATCATTTGCGCTCTTATACTACATGTAAGAAAAACTTGTCTAAATAATTACGATTGTGAAATTAAATTAAATATACAATACCTCGGCTATTATTATCTAGAACTATCTCAATTTAGATAATTAGATTAAAATAAGTAATCGAATAGCATGAAAATTGATGGAGGTATTTTGGTGCATTTATAGACTAGGCTAGGACCATTCTATCATAACCAAAACTTTCAAAACATAATTTTCCATCCATCAAGAAAACTAACAAGATATGATCATATATATTAATCCACTACAACTTCATAGAGGACAAGAATTAATTGTTGACAAATTAATATAACTATGTGGGCCAACACTTGATCGGATTACAACACATTTTGCGGTTCTTGGTTTTAATTTGGTACTTTTAATGACCTTGTTTTCATAATTAGGCGTCTCATATCTGATGACTTGTTAATACTCATTATAAATCTTAATATTTATTTTCTTTGTATGAGTTTTCTCCAATATCTCATGATCATGATCACCGGCGTGTTAGACTTCTTAACTAGACTTGTAAAAGATTAGTTCTGTTTAATATCGCTAAGCTTAGGTTGCATCTCCTATCTTTATTATCTCAAAATGAGATGTGAGAACAACACAAGCATGTCAGCTCATAGAAGATCAATGCTTGCTCATTCTCTATGCATCACAGCATGATCACCAGCTCGTTAGACTTTTTAACTAGACTTGTAAAAGATTAGTTCTGTTTCACATCGCTAAGCTTAGGTTGCATCTCGTATCTTTATTATCTCAAAATGAGATGTGAGAACAACAAAAGCATGTGAGCTCATAGAAGATCAATGCTTGCTCATTCTCTATGCACCACAGCATGATCACCAGCTCGTTAGACTTTTTAACTAGACTTGTAAAAGATTAGTTCTATTTAACATTGTTAAGCTTAGGTTGCATTTCCTATCTTTAGTATCTCAAAATGAGATGTAAGAACAACTAAAACATGTGAGCTCATAGAAGATGAATGCTTGCTCATTCTCTATGCACCACAAAAGATCATATTTTCAGGGTATTAAAAGAAATTTATGCCAACTCAGAAGAGTTCTAGAAGCTATGACACTATTCACACGCAACTGAAGAGAGAAAAGAACGGACGTTACGAACCCAAGTAATATAAGGATTGCCTTGTCACAATTATGTTTGATTTGAATCGTAAACCAACACTCGCGTTTGGTGAGTGTCGGTAGAACTTCTCGAAATCAATTAGAAGCTTGATAAGTTTTGCAATGGGAATATCAGTTGTTTTACTCGTCATATTTTCTTATTTTATGAAAATATAATTCACTCAATAGAATATGACATATAATTCACTCAATTTAACTATGTGGGCCAACACATGATCGGATTACAACACATTTTGCAGTTCTTGGTTTTAATTTGGTACTTTTAATGACCTTGTTTTCATGATTAGGCGTCTCATATGTTGATGACTTGTTAATACTCATCATAAATCTCAATATATATTTCCTTTGTATGAGTTTTCTCCAATATCTCATGATCATGATCACCACTCGTTAGACTTTTAACTAGACTTGTAAAGATTAGTTACGTTTCACATCGCTAAGCTTAGGTTGCATCTCCTATATTTATTATCTCAAAATGAGATGTGAGAATAACAAAAGCATGCGAGCTCATAGAAGATCAATGCTTGCTCATTCTCTATGCACCACAGCATTATCACCAGCTCGTTAGACTTTTTAACTAGACTTGTAAAAAGATTAGTTCTGTTTCACATGGCTAAGCTTAGGTTGCATCTCCTATCTTTATTATCTCAAAATGAGATGTGAGAACAACAAAAGCATGAGAGATCATAGAAGATCAATGCTTGCTCATTCTCTATGCACCACAACAGATCGTATTTTCAGGCTATTAAAAAAAATTTATGCCAACTTAGAAGAGTTCTAGAAGCTATGATACTATTCACACGCAACTGAAGAGAGAGAGAGGAGAACGGACGTTATGGACCCAAATAATATAAGGATTTCCTTCTCACAATTATGTTTGATTTGAATCGTAAACCAACACTCGCATTTGGTGAGTGTCGGTAGAATTTCTCGGAAATCCAATTAGAAGTTTGATAAGTTTTGCATTGGGAATATCAGATTGTTTTACTCATCATATTTTCTTATTTTATGAAAATATAATTCACTCAATAGAATATGACATATAATTATATAATTTAATCTGTTGCATGCTCTGATACTACATGTAAGAAAAACTTGTCTAAATAATTACAGTGCACGCAGCAGAATTAAATTAAATATACAATGCCTTTCGCTATTGTTATCTAGAATGATCTGTAATTTAGATAATTAGATTAAAATAAGTAATCGAATAGCATGAAAATTGATGGAGGAATTTTGGCTGCATTTATAGACTAGGCTAGGACCATTTTATTATAACTAAAAATTTCAAAACAAAATTTTCCATCCATCGGGAAAACTAACAAGATATGATCATATATATTAATCCACTACAACTTCATAGAGGATAAGAATTAATTGTTGACAAATTAATATAACTATGTGGGCCAACACTTGATCGGATTACAACACATTTTGCAGTTCTTCAGTTTTAATTTGGTACTTTTAACAGCCTTGTTTTCATGATTAGACGTCTCATATGTTGATGACTTGTTAATACTCATCATAAATCTCAATATATATTTCTTTTGTATGAGTTTTCTCCAATATCTCATGATCATGATCGCCAGCTCGTTAGACTTTTTAACTAGACTTGTAAAAGATTAGTTCTATTTCACATCGCAAAGCTTAGGCGGTTGCATCTCCTATCTTTATTATCTCAAAATGAGATGCGAGAACAACAAAAGCATGTGAGCTCATAGAAGATCAATGCTTGCTCATTCTCTATGCACCACAACAGATCTTAGGGTATTTAAAAAAAATTATGCCAACTCAAAAGAGTTCTAGAAGCTATGATACTATTCACACACAACTGAAGAGAGAGGAGAACGGACGTTATGGACCCAAATAATATAAGGATTTCCTTCTCACAATTATGTTTGATTTGAATCGTAAACCAACACTCGCGTTTGGTGGGTGTTGGTATCTCGAAATCCAGTTAGAAGCTTGATAAGTTTTGCATTGGGAATATCAGTTGTTTTACTCATCATATTTTCTTATTTTATGAAAATATAATTCACTCAATAGAATATGACATATAATTCACTCAATTTAACTATGTGGGCCAACACTTGATCGGATTACAACACATTTTGCGGTTCTTCAGTTTTAATTTGGTACTTTTAATGACCTTGTTTTCATGATTAGGCGTCTCATATGTTGATGACTTGTTAATACTCATCATAAATCTCAATATATATTTCTTTTGTATGAGTTTTCTCCAATATCTCATGATCATGATCGCCACTCGTTAGACTTTTAACTAGACTTGTAAAAGATTAGTTCTATTTCACATCGCTAAGCTTAGGTTGCATCTCCTATCTTTATTATCTCAAAATGAGATGTGAGAACAACAAAAGCATGTGAGCTCATAGAAGATCAATGCTTGCTCATTCTCTATGCACCACAACATTATCACCCATTTCGTTAGACTTTTAACTAGACTTGTAAAAGATTAGTTCTATTTCACATCGCTAAGCTTAGGTTGCATCTCCTATCTTTATTATCTCAAAATGAGATGTGAGAACAACAAAAGCATGTGAGCTCATAGAAGATCAATGCTTGCTCATTCTCTATGCACCACAACATCGTATTTTCGGGCTATTAAAAAATTATGCCAACTCAAAAGAGTTCTAGAAGCTATGATACTATTCACACACAACCTAAGAGAGAGGAGAACGGACGTTATGGACCCAAATAATATAAGGATTGCCTTGTCACAATTATGTTTGATTTGAATCGTAAACCAACACTCGCGTTTGGTGGGTGTTGGTATCTCGAAATCCAGTTAGAAGCTTGATAAGTTTTGCATTGGGAATATCAGTTGTTTTACTCATCATATTTTCTTATTTTATGAAAATATAATTCACTCAATAGAATATGACATATAATTATATAATTTAATCTGTTGCTTGCTCATATACTACATGTAAGAAAAACTTGTCTAAATAATTACAGATTACCTTGTGAATTAAATTAAATATACAATGCCTTTCGCTATTGTTATCTAGAATGATCTGTAATTTAGATAATTAGATTAAAATAAGTAATCGAATAGCATGAAAATTGATGGAGGAATTTTGGTGCATTTATAGACTAGGCTAGGACCATTTTATTATAACTAAAAATTTCAAAACAAAATTTTCCATCCATCGGAAAACTAACAAGATATGATCATATATATTAATCCACTACAACTTCATAGAGGATAAGAATTAATTGTTGACAAATTAATATAACTATGTGGGCCAACACTTGATCGGATTACAACACATTTTGCAGTTCTTCAGTTTTAATTTGGTACTTTTAACAGCCTTGTTTTCATGATTAGACGTCTCATATGTTGATGACTTGTTAATACTCATCATAAATCTCAATATATATTTCTTTTGTATGAGTTTTCTCCAATATCTCATGATCATGATCGCATTTCGTTAGACTTTTAACTAGACTTGTAAAAGATTAGTTCTATTTCACATCGCAAAGCTTAGGCGGTTGCATCTCCTATCTTTATTATCTCAAAATGAGATGCGAGAACAACAAAAGCATGTGAGCTCATAGAAGATCAATGCTTGCTCATTCTCTATGCACCACAACAGATCTTAGGGTATTTAAAAAAAATTATGCCAACTCAAAAGAGTTCTAGAAGCTATGATACTATTCACACACAACTGAAGAGAGAGGAGAACGGACGTTACAGACCGAAATGATATAAGGATTGCCTTGTCACAATTATGTTTGATTTGAATCATACACCAACACTCGCGTTTGGTGGGTGTTGGTATCTCGGAAATCCAGTTAGAAGCTTGATAAGTTTTGCATTGGGAATATCAGATTGTTTTACTCATCATATTTTCTTATTTTATGAAAATATAATTCACTCAATAAAATATGACATATAATTATATAATTTAATCTGTTGCTTGCTCATATACTACATGTAAGAAAAACTTGTCTAAATAATTACCATTGTATTCTTACAATTTTGCATTATTTGGAGAGATTTAGCAGAAATTGCAATGACTAAGAATGCATAAAAATGAGGATTTTCATACAAAGCTACTTCATTGAGTATTACTATATAAATAGCAATTCAATGCTTTGTGGCTGCCCTAACATTCCTTATTGGTTATAATACCATGACATCTCAAACCGAGTTTGGATCCTCTTCGCTATCAAAAAGTAGTAGAGAGACCACTACTTTTTTATCGCAAGCATTGATTATCAAGTGAATGATTGTGATTCATTATAAATCTAATACTCATTTGAATCCTCTCTACTAGAAAATAATAATAATAATAATAATAATAATAATAATAATGGAGAGACCACTGCAATATCACAATTGTTGATTTGTTTAGTGGAAGATTGTGATTCATTTTATATCTAACACTCACTATACCCCCATGAATTGCACTATATTCCTAATTTACACTCAAAGGTAAATCACAATCACCAATTAAACATATCAATGGTTGTGATATTGCGGTGGTCTCTCTACTACTTTTTTTGTAGTGGAGAGTTTCCGAATCCTTCATCATAGCCCCCTTGAATTGAGTTTATTCTTAATTTGCACTCAAAAGATAAATTATAACCATCATTTGAAAATAAATGATTGTGGCAAAGTAGTCATCCATTCACTCTTTTTTTGACAGTAAAGAGGATCCGAATCCTCTCAAAACACCAAAAAAGAAAATTGATAAGAACCCTAATTTAATTCCACACCCGTCGACAAAGTGTGTGCGAAACCTCTATCAGATCGTCGACAAAGTAACCTAATAGCCCAAGAAGTCTAAGACCGAATCCCAAAAATTTGATGAAATCAATAACTTCAAGATCAATATCGTCTATAATATTTTCTCCAAAACAAAAGATAAAAAATCCTAGCTAGGGCCGACCATATATATAGCCTCAAGAGAATTCCTAATGCAATGAAACCTACCTAATCAAACTTTCCCAATAAAACAATTTCTAATAGACTCAAACTAGCCTAATAAAAAAATAATTCTAATAGACTCCTACTTTGACTCAAGTTCCTCTCTTGGTCCTATCTCCGTACTCCTACGCAATGTAGACTCGGGAATCATATCAAAAACATGTATATAAAGCTAAATAATTTCATGGATCCATGGTGTATTCATGAGCTTTCTTCAAGAGGTAACATTAAAGTTTCTTTACTTTTTAGTTACTATTGGTCCCTAGTTTATTATCCTAACATGGTCATTTTAGCTAAGAGAATAATTCATAAATTATAAAGGAAACTAAACTAGTTTCATACAATTCTATAATTTCTACAAGATTTTAGTTCCACATTGAAAAATAAAATCTAAATTATGCAAGAAAGTAAATCTTTACTATGAAAGTAATACAAGACATGAAAGTAAATCTATTCTAATATGCAATAAAATAAAATCTAATCTACAAAAAGAAAAATAAAATAAAACTTGATTAAGAGGGAGAAAGAAAAATAAATAAAATAAAAATCTAAATTATGAACATGAAAATAAAAACTAAACTAATTATAAAAGTAAACGAAAATCTAAATTATGCAAGAAAGTAAATCTTTACTATGAAAGTAATACAAGACATGAAAGTAAATCTATTCTAATATGCAATAAAATAAAATCTAATCTACAAAAAGAAAAATAAATAAAATAAAAATCTAAATTATGCAAGAAAGTAAATCTTTACTATGAAAGTAATACAAGACATGAAAGTAAATCTATTCTAATATGCAATAAAATAAAATCTAATCTACAAAAAGAAAAATAAATAAAATAAAAATCTAAATTATGCAAGAAAGTAAATCTTTACTATGAAAGTAATACAAGACATGAAAGTAAATCTATTCTAATATGCAATAAAATAAAATCTAATCTACAAAAAGAAAAATAAATAAAATAAAAATCTAAATTATGAACATGAAAATAAAAACTAAACTAATTATAAAAGTAAACGAAAATCTAAATTATGCAAGAAAGTAAATCTTTACTATGAAAGTAATACAAGACATGAAAGTAAATCTATTCTAATATGCAATAAAATAAAATCTAATCTACAAAAAGAAAAATAAAATAAAACTTGATTAAGAGGGAGAAAGAAAAATAAATAAAATAAAAATCTAAATTATGCAAGAAAGTAAATCTTTACTATGAAAGTAATACAAGACATGAAAGTAAATCTATTCTAATATGCAATAAAATAAAATCTAATCTACAAAAAGAAAAATAAAATAAAATAAATAAAATAAAAATCTAAATTATGCAAGAAAGTAAATCTTTACTATGAAAGTAATACAAGACATGAAAGTAAATCTATTCTAATATGCAATAAAATAAAATCTAATCTACAAAAAGAAAAATATGAAGAGGTGAAAAATTTGTTTATTGATTATAATAAAATTATAATTTTGGAAGGTCTTCTCAATCAAGAGTAACCCACCTCTCCAAATGGAGTTACAAAATTTTTCCACCCCTCAAACTCTCATTCTCTACCTCTATTTATACATAATTACACTCAACCCTAATAATTAAAGTATTATAAACCTTATAAATCGCTTTTCAAAACAGATCGCACTACGCATCTATGCTAGCATCGATGGGGCATCAATGCCTTCATCGCTACAATGTCGATTTTCTTGATTTTGTTCTTTTTGCCGATTTTGTTTGTGGGCTTTGCTTCTTAGGCTTCAAATGAATTGAGAGATGAGATATTTGAGGGCTTTTATTCATTAAAAATATTAATATAATATAGATAATGATGGTATAAAAATATAAAAAATATGACTATCAAATACCCCCACACCTAAACTTTTGCTAGTCCTTTAGCAAAGAAGAAAACTGAAAGAGAAAGAAAGAAAGATGCTAACTAACTTTCCAACAAGCCTTTAAACCCCCAGGCAACCCTAGTGGATGAGTTGTAGTCTCGTGAGGGTTTTAGTGAGTATACCCACAAAATTCGGTCAACTTGCCAATTTAAAAGTTAATAGATTTGATTTACTTCTTATTCGATATTTCCTATCAACTAAATAGGCCTCTAGTGTAAACTAATTTCAAATATGAAATAGTTTGAGGGACTAATTTCAAGTATTAATGATTTGGAGGAATAGTTCTAGAAAAACGCCCATAATTTTGTATATATCGTAAAAGCTAAGAGGACCATGAACACCCCCGACCGTGCTCTACTAATGAGCAACAATGATAACAAAGACTAAAATAGTTGTCACTTGTCATTCCTACAGTTCGCGACATCTCTTTTAGTATATAGTAACATATTTTTAAAATAGACTGATCCTATTATATTTCAAAAATTTTATTATCAACTTTTGAAAGGATTTAATCGTAGATAGATTTGCGTTTATGTCTAACATTTTTTAGGTGTAGTGGTTTTTCTCATCATATTTTCTTAGTTTTTGGAAGTAAAATTTACTATGAGATAAATAACATATAATATTCTTTTCAGGAATTTAAAAGTACATATTTCTGAAAATTCATATTTTACATTGCTTATGCATCTATTATCATTGGTTTGTTGGTAACTGTTATGTCTTGATCTTCACTTCAAAATGTCCTTTTCTTGATCTTCAAAACCCTTTTTCTCGCACTGTCATTATCCTGATGTCAGTGCTTCACACTGATATGAACATAACTTGTGATTCCATGAGAAAAGAAGGTAATAAATCATTTACAACGTTTAAAACATCTTGAGCTTCCATTTGATACTATTAACGAACTTGTTTTATTAAGAACATGTGCGTGATACTTCATTAAAGGTAAGGGTTTAGTATTTTAATGAATTACTAATACTCTTCATAAATCTCAGTGTGTGTGTGTGTATATATATATATATATATATATATATATATAATAAAAAGAAGAACAAATAAAATAAAAATCTAAATTATGCAAGAAAGTAAATCTTTACTATGAAAGTAATACAAGACATGAAAGTAAATCTATTCTAATATGCAATAAAATAAAATCTAATCTACAAAAAGAAAAATTCAATTTTTAAAATATTTTTTAAATTAGGGTCAACAAAAAGAAATTTTCATTTTTTATTTTTTATTAAAAGTTTTGAAGGGAACATGCTAACATCTTTGTTTTAAATAATTTTAAGTCTCTTGATCCATTTATTTTTCAAATATATATACACAAATAACTATATATGAAAAAATTGGTTAGTATATATATATATATATATATATATATATATATATATATATATATATATATATATATATATATATATATATATATATATATATATATATATATATATATATATATATATATATATATATATATATATATAATGCACAAAAAGAAAAGAGCTTGTAGTTCATAAGTAGAACTAGAAGTTCAGTTCAGAAAGAAAAAAAACATTAGCAACACTATAAGTCAGTAAACACATAAAAAAGATAACTAAATATTGTAGGGTAGCCCAACACCACCAAACCAAAAAAAATCACTGACTAGAGGATTAAGGAACAACTCCAAATCTTTCTTTCTCGAGCACCTTCAATCTAGCAACACCAGCAGAGGACAGAGGACACTTGATATTGCAATTAGAAGCAATAGTAGCCAAGTCCACTAAACTGAGACTATTGATAGGAAATAAGAAGTTGAGTTAGAATTATTTCACTTGGAGGTGGAAGAATATCTCCTAGAAGAAGCAAAATGCTTTAAATGAATCCTATGACTGAAAACAGACCCTCCTTTGCTTGGATATTTTTTCTTTGTCTTGGGTGTTTTGATACTAATTCCTGGAGGACCAGAAGATTGAGAAGTACTATCTTCAACCTCCTTTAAGTTGGTAATTTTGTTACTAAACCTTAGAGGACCTGAAGATTGGGAGGTGCTGTTTGGGTCAAAATAGCCGCAAGCGTACGACTAACAAGTTATAGTATAGAAAGATATCGATCCTACGAGAAAATGTGTTTTTAAGAGATTTTCAGAACTCGATTCACAAAATGTGTGCAGACAATTAGGAGTGGAGTGACAAATGTGTTTTGTTTTGGTTTTGGAGATTTTTGGTGAAAGTGTAATCATGTGCAAAATAAAATAAAACTTGATTAAGAGGGGAGAAAGAAAAATAAATAAATTAGAGAAATAAAAACAAGAAACAAATAAAAGAAATTCAAGAAAAGAAGAAAATCAAGAAAGTAAAAATGAGGAATTCAATTATAGATATGAGAAATCTAAAATTGAATCCACTAGTCTATTTCTCTTAGTAATTATGAACTAGTCTCTTTTTCTTGTATCGAATTTTTCTTTAGATTTATTAAGGGTAGACTATCAAACCATTTAAAGAGAGGGTAATCTATCAAATTATCATCCAAGCAAAATTTACATTCACGAAAAGAACAATCAACTGGAGATTAATTTTAGAATTCATAAGTGTAACCTATCAAACCATTTAAGGAAATGGTAGATTATCAAATTCCTCTTGTAGTTCTCTAGTTTATTATCCTAACATGATCATTTTAGAGCAAGAGAATAATTCATAAATTATAAAGGAAACTAAACTAGTTTCATACAATTCTATAATTTCTACAAGATTTTAGTTCCACATTGAAAAATAAAATCTAAACTAGAAAAGAAAAGTAAAACTAATGACAAAAATAAAAGAAGAACAAATAAAATAAAAATTTAACTATGAACATAAAAATAAAGGTAATTACAAAAATAAAATAAATAAAATAAAAATCTAAATTATGAACATGAAAATAAAAACTAAACTAATTATAAAAGTAAACGAAAATCTAAATTATGCAAGAAAGTAAATCTTTACTATGAAAGTAATACAAGACATGAAAGTAAATCTATTCTAATATGCAATAAAATAAATCTAATCTACAAAAAGAAAAATAAAATAAAATAAATGAAATAAAAGAAAAAAATGAAAACTTATATTGCAAGAGGGTTCTAGCCTCTTGAAGGTAAATCTCAGAAAAAAGAAAAATATGAAGAGGTGAAAAATTTGTTTATTGATTATAATAAAATTATAATTTTGGAAGGTCTTCTCAATCAAGAGTAACCCACCTCTCCAAATGGAGTTACAAAATTTTTCCACCCCTCAAACTCTCATTCTCTACCTCTATTTATACATAATTACACTCAACCCTAATAATTAAAGTATTATAAACCTTATAAATCGCTTTTTCAAAACAGATCGCACTACGCATCTATGCTAGCATCGATGGGGGCATCAATGCCTTCATCGCTACAATGTCGATTTTGCTGATTTTGTTCTTTTTGCCGATTTTGTTTGTGGGCTTTGCTTCTTAGGCTTCAAATGAATTGAGAGATGAGATATTTGAGGGCTTTTATTCATTAAAAATATTAATATAATATAGATAATGATGGTATAAAAATATAAAAAAATATGACTATCAAATACCCCCACACCTAAACTTTTGCTAGTCCTTTAGCAAAGAAGAAAACTGAAAGAGAAAGAAAGAAAGATGCTAACTAACTTTCCAACAAGCCTTTAAACCCCCAGGCAACCCTAGTGGATGAGTTGTAGTCTCGTGAGGGTTTTAGTGAGTATACCCACAAAATTCGGTCAACTTGCCAATTTAAAGAAGTTAATATATAATTAATTTACTTGATACCTTCGAGCAATCTATTTCTAACTAATTTTTCTCTAAGAAAACATTTTTATGTAGAACTCCAAAATAAATCTCTTAGAAAATCTTTTCATTATAGCTATACAAAATAAAATTCAACTTAGAAAATTTTTATTAAAAGTTTTGAAGGGAACATGCTAACATCTTTGTTTTAAATAATTTTTAAGTCTCTTGATCCATTTATTTTTCAAATATATATACACAAATAACTATATATGAAAAAATTGGTTAGTATATATATATTTAGATTAAGAAAACTTGAAGAATATTTTCCACTCTAAAGCTAAACATGCAAAATTTTCATTACTCTTAATTAAAAGTTTCAAGTTGGATTATAGTAAAGTACCCTACTTTGAAAATCATTTCTTGAGAAATTTATTTAGAGTTATCATAAAATGTTATCTTGAGTATAAACTAACCAAGAATTAGAAAGTTTAGAATTTATCAAGGATAAATTATTAATTAAGTCTATTACCTTGGCAAGTGACAATATAATTTTTTACAAGTGAAAATGAAAAGAAAATGGTTAGAAAATGAAAAAAATGGGTAGAAAATGGCTATCCACACCCCACACCTAAATGTCTGCATTGTCCTCAATGCAAAATATATGATGCATAAAATAAAGCGGATAAGAAATAATGCACTAACATTTGTTGGATTGACCTTGAATGTGATAAAACTCTGCAATTATCTTTAGTATGAGGAGGATGTAGAATTTTTAATAGAAAAAATCATATAGGCTATAAAAATGAGGATTTTTTATTTTTTATTAAAACAGACAATAAAAAATGAGAAAATTTGAAATTTGTTTTGAAGAAGTTAGAGAAAAAGAATAAATTAATTAAAAGAGGATTTTTTATTTTTAGAAAAAAACTAAAAGACCTAAAAGAGAGTGAGAAGAAAGAGAAGGATAAAAGAAAGGAAAAAATAATTACAATAAGTCCAAAACAATCACCTTGTATCAATCATCTCTAATTCTAGGTTAAGCCTAGACTCAACTAGACCTGCTCCTAACTAAAATTTCCTGTAGTGAAACAATTGAAGTTTTCTTGATGAGTAAGCCAGGTAAAGATAGTACTAGAGGGGGGTCAAATGAAATTTTTGTTCCTTAATGAGCTCGAGTCCTTAGGGGACAATGTCTAATGAGTTTTACAAATGCTAGGTTTGTGTAGTGAGGAATTTGTGAGTTTTGGGCTAAGGAAATGATGATAAAATCCCTTACCTTATCTAGATTAGTGGGTTTAAGCCCTTAAGAATATTTTTAAATGAGTGCTCAAATCAAAATGCTCAAATCACTTAGTGTATTCTATATGCAATGCAACCCTAGGAACTACACAAGGATGCAAAAGAATAAAAGAAAAAAAATTTTAAAATCTTTTTTTTAAATTTTAATTAGGGTCAACCAAAAGAAAAATTCAATTTTTAAAATATTTTTTAAATTAGGGTCAACAAAAAGAAATTTTCATTTTTTATTTTTAAATCCATTTTTTATTAGGGTCAACAAAAAGAAAACTTTATTTTTAAAATACTTTTTACATGGGCCTCTACTAGTGGGCCAAAAAGAAATTTATTTATTTTAATTTTTAGGTGAAAACCATTTTATTATTTTTGTAAAATTTTTTTCTTTTTTTCATTTTTTCTTTTTAGCTCCTAATTGTCTCTAATGTGAAAAACTAACTAAATTGGTGGAATTGAAAATAATAGAAAGAGGACTTTCGTTAAGCAAATCTTCAATCTTTAATCTTCAATTCTCGATCTTCAATCTTCTAGTCAATCTTTCACACTTAAACACACAAATCAAAGAACCAAAATAGAAAAATAATCCTAATTATAAACACCATTTCCCCAACTTGGCCAAAAACTTGTTTGGGTCAAAATAGCCGCAAGCACACAACTAACAAGTTATAGTATAGAAAGATATTGATTCCATGATGACACGTGTTTTTTAGGAAATTTTTAGAACTCGATTCACAAAACGTGTGCGGACAATTAGGAGTGGAGTGACAAATGTGTTTTGTTGTGGAGATTTTTGGTAAAGTGTAATTATGTGCAAAATAAAATAAAACTTGATTAAGAGGGAGAAAGAAAAATAAATAAATTAGAGGAAATAAAAGCAAAAACAAATAAAAGAAATTCAAGAAAAGAAGAAAATCAAGAAAGTAAAATGAGGAATTCAATTATAGATATGAGAAATCTAAAATTGAATCTACTAGTCTATTTCTCTTAGTAATTATGAGCTAGTCTCTTTTTCTTGTATCAATTTTTCTTGAAATTTATTATGGGTAGACTATCAAACCATTTAAAGAGAGGGTAATCTATCAAATTATCATCCAAGCAATATTTACATTCATGAAAAGAACAATCAACTAGAGATTATTCTAGAATTTATAAGTGTAACCTATCAAACCATTTAAGGAAAGGGTAGATTATCAAATTCCTCTTCTAGTTCTCTAGTTTATTATCCTAACATGATCATTTTAGAGCAAGAGAATAATTCATAAATTATAAAGGAGACTAAACTAGTTTCATACAATTCTATAATTCCTACAAGATTTTAGTTCCACATTGAAAAATAAAAATCTAAACTAGGAAAGAAAAATAAAAACTAATTACAAAAATAAGAGAAGAACAAATAAATAAAAATTTAACTATGAACATAAAAATAAAAACTAATTACAAAAATAAAAACAAATAAATAAAAATCTAAATTATGAACATGAAAATAAAAACTAAACTAATTACAAAAATAAACAAAAATCTAAATTATGCAAGAAAGTAAATTTATACTAAGAAAGTAATACAAGACATGAAAGTAAATCTATTCTAATATGCAAGAAAATAAATCTAATCTACAAAAGAAGAATAAAATAAAAATAAAAGAAAAAAAAAAAACTTACATTGCAAGAGGGTTCTAGCATCTTAAAGGTAAATCTCCATCTTCATACTCATCTTCATCCACAATCAAGAGAAAAAAGAAAAAAACTTACATTGCAAGAGGGTTCTAGCATCTTAAAGGTAAATCTCCATCTTCATACTCATCTTCATCCACAATCAAGAGAAAAAAGAAAAATATGAAGAGGTGAAAACTTTGTTTATTGATTGTAATAAAATTATAGTTTTGGAAGGTCTTCTCAATCAATAGTAACCCTCCTCTCTAAATGGAGTTGCAAAATTTTTCCACCCCCAAACGCTCATTCTCTACCTTTATTTATACACCATTACACTCAACCCTAATAATTAAACTATTATAAACCCCATAAATCACTTTTTCAAAATAGATCGTTCTACGCATCTATGCCAACATCGATGGGGGCATCGTTGCTATCATCGATGCCTTCATCGATGCAATGCCGATTTTGCTGATTTTCTTCTTTTTGCTGATTTTGTTTGTGGGCTTTGCTTCTTGGGCTTCAAATGAATTGAGAGATGAGATATTTGAGGGCTTTTATGCATTAATCCTGCAAATTAAGATAAAACACGTTATTCGTGATATTTTTATTTATATTATATAGATAATGAGGGTATAAAAATATAAGAAAAATATGATTATCAGGTGCTTTCGTACGAATTGAGAGGAACTTGATCATCCTTCTCCTTACTAACTTCGGCACAATGGTTGCAAGAGGTTGTAGCAGAGCCGTAATCTACCAACTCTAAGTCGGTTCCGATAGCACTAGCCGCAGTCGACTGATGCAAAGGAGGAGGAGGAGGTTGTAGCAGAGGGGGAGGGACTTGTTGAGGTGGAGGGACTATAGAGGAAGCCTGAGGAGGGGGAGGGACTGTCTCCGTATTCATATCATGTGGGGGAGGAGGCTGATGAGAGGATGTAATAGTGCTAGCATTTCATCAAACACTTTGATGGTGATCAGAAGAAATGCCAACTATAGATGGATTTGGGACCTAAAGTGGAGCTTGCACAGAGGTGTCAGAGGGAGAGATTGTGTTGGATTGATGTTGCAATGACACACATGCTTCTGATTCTGTAGGGATATTTTATCGAACACCTCGCAGACATGTTTTAATAGAGGGGATCGTTCCTCCAGCATAGGTGGCGTTTTGCCCATATTGTGGCTTACACATTCTGAACTCAAATGGCCTTGAACATGGCATTCGTTACAATATTTTAGCATCTTTTCATATATGATAGGTTGGACAAAACCATCATAAAGACCTACCCAAATTTGGTTAGGAAGGGGTCTCCTGAGATCGATTTTCACACACATACGAGCTACACTGGGGCGCGTGAGGGTCGCTGTAGGTTTATCCAAGCACAAGAAATTAATGTCCAACGCGGTTAGCAACAGTCTCCAAAAACTCTGGTATGAAGCACTGCAGAGGGAGCTTGGGTAAAGAAACCCAAATAGGTACATGACATGCATCTTCTTTTAAGTGACAAAGATTATGCCATCTATAAATTTTGTAGAAAAATAATTTAATAGAATTTTGTGGCCGAGTGAGGACTTTCAGCAAATCAGCTTCCTCTTGAAATCTCAGCAAGCAACATCTCGATGAGAAGCATCCAATGGTAAAAGGCTGAGAACTTTCCCAGCTTTTAATTTCCGATTGACTGTCTTCCAAGGATGGCCTACCACTAGCAAATTTCATAACTAAAGCATTAGAATATAAATCATCCACCTTAAGCAGCTCCGCATTCACAAAGTTGAATGTCATCATACCAGCTTTGTTAGAACTGATAATATTAACACCCTTGTGGGGGAACTCGAGCAAAATTCTCCATCGCCTCTGCATGAGAACAAACAAATCCAGGGCCTTTAGACCGCACCATTTGTGCATAGGACTTCTGAGTAGGATGACTGTGCTGAGGGTCTGTATGAACCTTGGGAAGAGCTTGAGGAGCACTAGGAGGCTCAAAAGATTGCCGAGCATGGTGGTCCAAGATTGGGCCACAGGTGAGGGAGCTGAAATTGGGTTCTGGCTTGGGTGAGGGGAGTGTGGTGGAAGGAGAGCCGAGGAAAGAAGAGAATTTAAGGTGGGGTTAAGGGGATTTTGATTTTGGGATGTGGATTTTAATTTCTTCGAAGAAGAAGGTTTAGGATTTGGTAGATCTGGAGGATTTAATGTGGAAGGAGGGGGCTTGAGAGGAGGAGGAGGTGGGTGGGGCTCCGCCATGAGCAGGTGGTCACCGGAGAGGAGCTCCGACGACCCAAGAAGGGGTTGGAGTGGCTAGGGCAGGAATCGCTATGCGGTAGACTCGTGGATTCTTAGATATTAGTCCCTTAAATCATAGTTATTTTGATATTAGTCTTTATAGTTAGTTAGGGTTATAAATGTCATGGAATATTTTGTTTTCTTTAACATTGGGCATTAATGGGCTATTATATCCCTCACCTAACAAACCCCAAACTCATTACTATTTAAACCCGACCCATTAGTATCTAAACCTGAACCTCTATCCGTTTTGCACTTCTTCTTCCCCTAATGGTAAAATGTTAGTGAATCCATAAAATCAACAGTAAAACGCTTTGGAACAATTTCCTATTGCTGAAACTAGTCTTAAAAATTGCTAAATTTTATTTGTTAAAAACAAATAAATAATTCAATGTATGGAGCTAAAAATGAATATAAGTTGTTGTGAACAGAGTTCATCATAAGAAGCAGTAGATGGCTGAAGAAGACAATAACAAAAGTTAAAGTTTAAAAGAATAGTAATGAAGTAAATTGGGGTTTGGTTGGGGGATAGTTGGGGATTTAATGGGTGAGAGTATTTAGGCAATTAACCATACATGGTTAAGCTAAACCTAACCAAGATTGGGTGTTTTGAATGGAAAAGTTAACAGAGGGACTAATATCGACACGCTAATGGTATTTGATAGATTAATATCAAAATATAAAGAGTTGAGTGACTAACATCAAAATAGCTATGATTTAAGGGACTAATATCTAAAAAAAAAACCCTTTATTCTTACATTACATCATTTGGAGAGATTTAGGACCTGTTTGTTTCGAGCTGAAAATCCGAAAAACCTCATGAATCTCTTTGATAGACGAAGAAATTGATTAGGTTTTTTTAAAAGGTTTCTATTTCCTTAGTTTGGCTGAGCTTAGAAAGGAGCGTTTGGGTTTCTTGAAACATCATACTTCATCATGTTTTTACAGAAACCCAATTTCAAGCCAAAAGCTTTGAAATGGGTGGAAATGTAATATTTGATGGTTAAACAACTGGGAGGGTTAGGTGAGGGGTTTCCAGCAAATAGATAAGAAAAGATTGTGGTTACCGCCTCTCTCCTCTTTCGTTCCCGCCTCAATTTTGTTAGAGCTCCAAACTCTAGCTTCATGTTTCCCCCTTTCTCCAATTGACTGTAAATATGAAAGGGTTTTACTTCCTATGATCTACTACGGTGATGAAATCTTACATCTATTGGGTCATTTTAGAATGAGTTGAAGGGGGTTTTTGATCTTTGGGTTCTTCTACGCTCGATCTTTGGCGTTGACCTTTCATAGTTCAAATCTTTCTTATTTTGCTCAAGGGGACTATCATTATGCTATTTTAAGGTATAATCTCTGATTTTCTTAACTTTTTTAATTTTTTCTATTTTGTGTGGAACTTAATGTTATTTAGGTATTTTTCAGTGATTTTAGTTGTTTAAGTAGTTTAAAAAGTTTTTATTAGAAATAACATGCAACATTTGTGTTCTACTAAATTCTTAATATTTGCCAATATTTAGTTCGTATTACTCAATGAAAATGAAATGAGGATAAAAATGTTCTCTTTTAATTTTTTATTATAATTATTACTCTTTCTCGGTTATTGTTGATGAAGGCGTCACTAATAGATTGATAGTGTGTGTAAATTTCATGTGTAATCTCACTAGTGGTTATGTACTTGTTTCCAATAATGATCTCTTTGCATCCAAACTTGAAAAACCTGAGGAAACCTCAATCTTCATACTTGATTTCTTATTTTTGTTTCACCAACCAAACAGGAGAACTAGTGCGAGCTAATTTCGATACCAATTTTCTGAATGAAGCAAACAAAATTCTACTTTCCAAGAAACAAGCAGAAAAACATGGAAATGTAATTCTAGATTTGAAAATGATTATCTATTCTTTCAAGAAAATAACCAAACAGGCTCTTAACAGAAATTGCAATGACTAAGAATGCATAAGAATGTGCAATATTTTAATAAAAGCTACTTCATGGAGTGTTATATTACTATATAATAATAACAATACCTATTCAATTCTTTGTGGCTGCCCTAGTATTCCTCCTTGTTCGTAATACCAGTACATATTGGAATACACAAAAAGAAATAAAAAGAAATTACATGCATATAAAGCGCAATAATTTCCTGGATCCATGGAGTTTTTAGGAATTACGAGATAACATTATATTTTGGGTTAATTGTAACCAACCCCTTTAGTATCACACAATTGTGAATAGACACCCCCTAGTTTTATTTGTTCTGAGTAGGCCCTCGTAGTTCTATAGCTCTATTCGCAATTAGGTGATACTACATGGGGTCTATTCGCAATTAACCTTTAGGTAGTGTTTGACAAACTCATTAAATAAGATCAAGTGGACACAACATTGGTCCAAAGGATTGATCCACCACTCACCCTAGTTTTACTTTTGAACTAGTTTTGAAGGAAACTGGTGTACATCTCATTTCCCAAACTGAGCCTTAGGTGTGTTTGGCAACTCTGTAAAATTGGGTCAGGTTTGAACCTGGTCCAACTTTAGATTGTTTTGTTGATTGGTAAAAACTGATCCATAAGTGAACCAGTTTACTTTTGTTCTTTTTTGGGCCTCTAAACTAGTTTAGTTGTGGACCAGGGAGGAGTTGGTTCACAACCGAACAGGTTCTTACCAAAACTAGTTTAAGAAACAAGTATGATCCAATTTAGTGAGTTGCCAAACACATCCTTATATTTTCTTTCCATTTAGCCGTTCTAACTTGAGATGTTTGAGAAAATCTATGCTTGATTGGCTGAAAAGTGGATTCTTTCCTCACAGAGTACCCATAGTACTAATCAAAACAGTAATATTATTTGTTCCCAGTGCAATGCACAGCGATTCGGGAAAAAAAAATATAGATGATTGGGTGGCTGGATTTGGTAGAAAGAGGAGAGGATTAAAAGGATGAAGTGACATATTAATTGGACAAAATTTTGGCACTATTAATACAAAAGTAATAATACATGGTAAAAAAAAGCTTAAAAGACAAATTTAATCGTAAATAAGATAGTTATCGCCCTCAAAATAACAACAACAACAGCAGAGACTAAAATAACTATCACTTGTCGTTCCCGCAACTGTTGGATGAGCTCTTTTAGTACACATTATTAGCTTAACAGATTGGTCATTGTTATTTCTTCATATTTTTAAAAATTTCAACTGTTTACAAAGGATTAATTGAAGATAGATCCGCTATAGCGTCTCTGAGAAAGAAAATTGTTTTCAACAAATAAACCCTTAGGATGAAATAGTTACATTTTTTTTACCCAGGGGTCTCGACCTAAAATACTACATAACGTCATTATCAGTTATAATCATCTCCAGGCTCCAGCTCAACCGTTACCGTTTTGTTCGTTCAACGAAATCACAACCATAGATCATCTCTCGATTCAAATAAACAGCTGAAAATTTCTTCAACCATTCAAATCCTAACTTACAAATCTACCCTCCGTCCAATCTCCTCCACGTGTCACCCCCACTCCCGCTCCCCACCGCACAAATGGAATGGCACAATCGTAAATAACCTCGATCCCAGGGGCTCTTCCATCCCACTCTCCTCCACAAAACTCTCTGACCCCAAAACCCTAAGCCCTCATTTTCAGCGAATTCGACCTCGATCGCCGCCATGGCCGGAGCTATCTCCACCGCCGCCGTCCGATCCCTCCTACGCCGGATCTCTCCTCCCCTGCTCCGTCCGTTCTCCGCCGCCTCCGCCGCCGTGGAGTACGAGAGCGAGTGGGAGGAGGAGGAGGAGGAGAGGGCTAGGGTTCGGACGCCGGCGACGGCGGTGGACACGTGGAGGGAGATGGAGGAGAGGGGAGTTCAGTGGGTGTTCATGGGGTCTCCTGGAGCTAAGAGGCATCTGTACGCGACTCGATTGGCCGAGATCTTGGAGGTCCCTTACATTTCTATGGGGACTCTCGTTCGTCAAGAGCTCGATCCCACTTCCTCTCTCTACATCAAGGTTTGATCTTGGATTTGTTTTTACTTCTTTTTAATTTTTTGTTATCATTATTGAGTTAAGATACAGGAAGTTTGAGCTAAAGAACTTAGAAAAAGTTTAGGAATATCTGAGAAATTTACTTCCTTTGGAGAAATTTTGAACATTTCTTTTCTTCTTATTATTGAATTGTTAGTTTCCTTATTTCTTTGGTTGGTAGCGGTGGCTACCACACGCTGTTGATCAAGGGTATTTCGGGAATTTAGTAGAAACTAGGGTTTGGGTCGTTTTCTGGGTCACAAGATTGCTTGTGGATCACGTGTGCATATTTATTGGCCTGGCTTCTGTTCTAATGTCAGATATTATTCGTGGGTCCTTAATCTCTGAAATTACGGTTAATACCTTTCGCAAATGACTTTTTTTTTTTTTTTGAAAATTATACTCTGGGTGGACTGCGAAGTAGTCTCATTATTAGAAGACATCTCTCTTTGCATTTGAATGTTAAGTTTGGCTAAGTTATATGAAATTACCATGAAATCTCCCATTATCTCCTTGAACTGCTAGAAGAAACTACCGTGACAAAGGGCCAGTGGCGGAGACAGGAGATTTGGTAAGGGAGTCCAAAAAAATTTAATAAACACGATAACATATAGTTTTTTTCATGATTGATTAGTATCGAAATCTCATTAGATAACAAGATTTTTGAAATTAAGTTTCATATTAATGCCAACTTCACTAAAGTGTACAACAAAGTATGTAAAGTGTCATATTCCATTCAACCAATTTTAATCAAGTTTACTGATCCCTTGAATTTTGTGGAAAATCATGATGAGAGACCAAAACTACTTATCTAAAACAAATTTGTAGCAATGTCATATTAATCTTAAAGTAATTAACGCTACATAGTAGAGTACCATATTACATAATTGAGCATTTCTTAGATGACTTCTTACCATCCAAAATTGTCTAAGATGACCATTGGTGATGACGGCCTATTTATGTTCAAAATTATAAGTAATATTTAGTATGTTTTCTAGCTTTACGCACTTTTAGATTCTTTTATTGACGCAATAACACATGCTTTGGTATATGTTACTATGTACCCTAATATGTGCGATATTTTAACCAAAATGGCTTTGCAGTTATATAAACTGACTAAAAACTAAGAGATTACCGTATCTCTTGGTCTCAATTTCTTTCTCTGAACTATG
Organism: Asparagus setaceus; assembly: GCA_012295165.1. Taxonomy (NCBI): domain Eukaryota; kingdom Viridiplantae; phylum Streptophyta; class Magnoliopsida; order Asparagales; family Asparagaceae; genus Asparagus; species Asparagus setaceus. Next base: position 5,195,873 of record CM022708.1, read on the forward strand.
CTTATATAGTGTAAATAGAATTTTTTTTGGTGGTTGGGGGGTGGCCCCCATACGCCTCCGTCCCTGAAAAGGCTCCCCAATAACACTCTAACAACAGTCATTAAGTTATCGTCTTTCTTTCCTTCCAAAAATTTCATATTATCATCACACAAGGATAGTTTCATTTAGAAACTATCTATAATGAGGCAAGGTTCTGGGAAAATTTATGGCAGTGTTTTGAAAATTGGAACTTTTTGATAGTTTAACAGGAAAGTGAGAAAAGTTTGTTAGTTTTATGTAATTTCGCCTTAAAGTTTAAATAGTTTGTAAGAAAGCGAGAGAACAATTCTTTTTTATTCAGTGAATTTAATATTTTTCCACTTCCCCACAGATCGCCAATGCAGTAAATGAAGGAAAGCTAGTTCCGGAAGATATCATATTCGGTTTGCTGTCAAAAAGGCTGGAGGAAGGATATCACAGAGGTGAAACTGGATTTATTCTTGATGGAATCCCAAGAACCCAAGTCCAAGCAGTAAGTTGACATTTATGAAAATGATATCTGTTATGTTCTTTAGATTATACTGATGCCTATCCACTATGGAGATGTACTGGTATGCTAAGAGTAAAGGATTAGAAGGGTGGGATTTGAAACTAGGAGCAAGGCAAGGAGTCTATTACTTAGTTCGTTGATTTCAAATCGGTGTACTTTTCTGTTGGTCAATACTCATAATGCAGTATGCCTTTTCTTTCAAAGAAGAGTGGAGAGAATCTAGAAAAAATGTCGGTTAAAAGCTGATATCCCTTGGTTGTTTACTGACACTAAGAATGAAACAGAACAGTTAAAAAATATTTTCTCCATCTTTTCTTTGCAGGCCTCTGAAAGAACTTGTCTAACCTTGCTGTTTCTTTTTTGCATTCTGATATCTGTCTAGTGTCTACTAGCTGCATTTCTATAGCATTGAACAAAACAAAGCCAGGTTTCTGCATGGTTCAAGACTTCAAGTTTCTCTACATTGATAGGCCACTCTATTGCTCATTCCCTAGAAATGTAAATCATTATGGGAATTTTATGAATATATTTAATTTTTAATTCTATTATCTGATGGCTTCTTGCATTTTGAGCAAAACATCATAAATCATGTTGTGTTGTTTGTTCATTTTGTTGCCTACAGGAAATCCTCAATCAGATTGCAGATATTGACTTGGTTGTAAATTTCAAGTGTGTTGAGGACTCTTTGGTTAAGAAAGACTTCGGAAGCCAGTTCTGTTCGCACTGTGGTAAATCTTTTGATGCAAGCAATTCAGAATCTACTAGCATCAATCCATGTTTGGCAACAAGGTCTCGCCATTCTCCACTGAAATCTTCTGCTGCTATAGACAAAGAGGGAAGTCATATGGGGAAATTCCATGCATATGCCGAGCAGGTGAGTTAAATGCATAAACCTTTAGTATTTCTGATTTAAGATTTGGTTCTGTCATGCTGCTAAGGGCCTGTTTGTTTTCATGCATTTGGTAGAGATTTTGCAACTTTGCATTTGAAATCCTGGATTGTTATCAAATACAACTGATTGGTTGGCATTTTTCATACCAGAGATTTGGGGTTTCCACGTAGGATAGATGCGTCAAATGTGATTTCCAAAAATTACGCTGACTTCAGCCGGGAAAATTCATACAATGAAGCAAAATGTTGGATTTTATCCTTCATGCAAATCTTCTTTAATATCCATTGTAGACAAATGAGATTCTGAGTATGGGTTTTTCAAAATCCCCTACATGCGTGATGCATCAAAACCCTTGATTATGCAATCCACGAACCAAACAACCTCTAGTGCCATTTGGTCTCTAAGGCACAATGTTTACTCAGTAAGTTCTTGTGGTCTTTACTATTGTATCCATCTTTAAACTGTCACTTATGTAGCTCTTTGTAGACAAACTTCTAAAGAAGAGGTCTATTGTTCAATATTTTCAATGTTTTTGACTTGATGTAGACGAGTATCTAGTCAAACATGTTTCTAAAACTTTTGCGAATTCTTTGCATTCTCTTGAATGCAAATTAATCAACTTTGCAATTTTCTATATTACTTTTTGGCTAAGAAGCATGAACAGACAACTTTCAGATTTTTTCCACTTAAAGTTGATACGGTTTTGGCACACAATATTTTGTTTCTTTGTTCCCCTTCCTACATGGCTCTTATGTGTCATATATTTGTTAGGTAAAGCAAACAATGTTAATTTTGATTTAAACTCACCACTATAATTTTGTAGACCAGGATTGATAGGGACCTAAATCTTTTTCTCCTGATAAAGTGCAAAAGTTAAGGAAGTCAAATCATATCAGAGAAGTTAAGATATAATGAGCGTACACTCAACCGATCTTCTTTGTTATATATCAAAACATTTTGATGAAACTGTACTACATTTTAAGATCCATGCTTTTTCTTGTTGCCTTTTACAATAAAATTAAGAAAAAAAATGTAAGCTTTAGGGTTATTTTCACATACCCCCCTGAACATTTTCATCTTTGGGGTGTATCACATAACTCCCCCCTGAAGTTTAGACTTTTCTCATCAGACCCCCTTCTTGTAATTGACAAATTATTAAAATGTTCTTGAGAAAGGGGGGAAAAACTTCTTGTTGGGGAAGAGGGTATGTTGCCTATTAATGACAAATGACTAAGTTGTGGTTTTCTCTCTCAATATTTTATTATTATGCCTAGCAGCCTAAGCCTGTTCTTCTTAGTACCTTTACTGGATTATGTCCTCACGTTCTTTTTTGCAAACTTGTGGAGAACACTTCTGAACATTACTGACATGGAAATTCTATTGCTTTTCATTGTTTTGACGTAGTTAATTTTCCCGATCTCTTAACACTATCGGATTTTTTAAGTGTTATCTTTTGAGTGCAAAGGAAGCGAAAAATTATAGGTCATATTGATATTTTGAATTTAAACTGGTTGTAACACATTTTATTGATGATTTTTGCAGAGCAAGTTGTTAGAGGAATATTATAGGAAGCAGAAGAAACTTCTTGACTTCCCAGTGTCTGGTGGTCCCGGAGATACCTGGCGTGGACTCTTAGCTGCATTGCATCTCCAGCACATCAATGCTGTCAGTATGTCGAGGAAATTGAGTATCTGATCTGGGTTCAGAAGGAAAATTCCTGCATTCTCCTATTAATAGTCTTGGTTCTGAAGAGTTTGAATTTTTTTTTTCCCTTATATATAGTAGTATAAAGTAAGCGATTTTGAGTATGCAAGTCTGTAACATAGTTGAGAGGCAGAAAGATGACTGTATTTGTTTCGGCTTTCAAGTTCATGCAAGGCCAGTGAGGCTTGAGATCTCGTATATTGCTCAATTTTGTGAAACCTTGTACCACATAAAATCATTCTGGCGGTCAAGCTAGGTAGACTCATTCTTTATGTTCTTTTAACTTTTAGTTGAGCTAAAATGATATAGCATAGTACTTTTGTCAAAGGTTTAAAAGCTTAAGCTTTTGCAAAATTTTACTTAATTCTGTTTTATGTTTGTACTGAGGTTTTACTAGTAGGGGTGGAAACAGAGCGGATACGGTTCGGATATGGCACTTACCATATCCATATCCGCTTTCTAAGAGCGGATACGGATACGGATTCTCTTCGGTAAAAAAAATCATAACCATATCCGCACTAAACGGAAATGGATACGGTTCGGATATTATAGAAGCGGATCGAATACGATAACGTACATGAAACGGATGTGATTTGAATAATTGGATACGACAAAAAATATATATGATTGCAATGTTTCGGACATGATTTGGATAATTGGATACGACAAAAAATACGATGATAGACATAAAATACGTATGAGACAAAAAATACATATGAAACTAACACATCCAAGAATCTAAATCGGCCAATAGCTCACTAAGATCCCATTCACATAACAATCCTTGACCCATCATTTGTGTCATAATTTAACATAAGAACTAGAAGTCTCACTAAACCCAAACTTTGAAGTAATATCCGTATCCGTATCCAAAACTTTGAAGTAATATCCGTATCCGTATACGAACTTTGAAGTAATATCCGTATCCGTATCCGTATCCGAAAAATAATTCGAACCAATATCCGTATCCGTATCCGTTCGGTTTTAGATTTTGCCTACCATATCCGCATCCGTTTCGGATACGGATGTGGATCGGTTCGGATAAATCCGAACCGTTTGCCACCCTATTTACTAGTATCAGAAACCTACATATTGCTACGTATATGAAAGCAGCACCTTCGGTATTTCAAGGAGCTTGCATCATGGGTATGCTCTGAAGTGGTCTAACATCTCTTTGGGCATGTTTCGCAAACTACTTACTTCTATTTTTACTTATAATTATGTTTTTACTTATGTAAGATCATGTTTGGTAAGGCTTACTTATTTACTTATTTTTAACTTATAAGTGGAAAAATTAGGTTAGGATCTTCCTGACTTATTTTTTGGCACTTAGGAGATTTACTTATTTACGTTAAAAGACTGCTTTATCCTCCACCAAAATAAATAAAAATAAGTAATAAGTAACTTATAATGATTTTCTCACCTCAGTTACCTTAACTTCTCTCCTTGCCTCACATTAACCAAACAGGCTCTAAAATATGTATTAGCTATACATGCCCTTTGTTGCTCTTGAGGGAAATAAATGTAAGTTCACCTATTTCAGGCTTGATTGTTATAAAGCAGATCGAGGCAACATTTATTTAGTATGGAGCAGGCATATAACTTGTTGTTTCTTCTTTTTATGATGTAGGAAAATGTTTGATACATGAACCGATGTCACACATTATTTGTAAATCGAAAGTATGCGGTTGTGGAAAATGGGTGTGTTTGAAAGTGAAGGTGTTTGGACTTTTTTGAGTTAATAATGCTTATTTATCATCTGAATTGACCCGATGTCACACATTATTTGTTTTTTTTTTTTTTTAATGAAAAAGTAGAAGCTTGGGTTAGGAACGCCGGATGTGCGTCGATAGGGTTTAGTCATTAGTATCATAATTGATTAGTGGATTATGAGTTATGTGCCTGGTTTACAGATTTGAAGATTACTTTCGGGGTTGCATTCAGTTTTAAAGAGCTGAAAAGGATTGTCCCTGTTGTTATGTAGGTGGGATCTCGGAAATTTTCGAATTTGAAGTAGGCTGCTAGTTCATAGAGGGGTAGATTGGAATTGGTATGCATGGGAGAGATATCTTGTACATGTTTTCATATTGAATGGATTTTGGATGCAAGATTCAGTCAATGCGTATCGTTTCCTACTTCATCAACTAGAATTGTTCAGCTGCTTGAGGTTGCATATGGCTTCAATCCGAATGGTTGATCTCTGATTGGTTATACACTCGCGGTTGAGCTAAATTATCAACATCGACTTTCTTTTATATGCACCTCTCATTAAAAGTTGCAAAAGTAGCATGATCTTACTATCATATCCTTTGCAAAAAGTCCTAGCATCCGTAAAATGTAGTCTATGTCAGGACTAGCATTCATCGTAAGGATTTATTAGGTAGGTAAACAGAATGAATATCTTATGATCCATATCATATCTGTTACATTACATGGCCCAACCGTAGGTATTGTCGTTGACAAGTATCAGTATGAATGCCATCACTGTCCATCTTGTAGACTTTGTCATGATTGACTGTTGTCTATTCATGATGCCACCTTTCAGATATATCTTATATATTCTGTAAAATCATAACCCCTTTCCTCACTGGTCATTGCTGTATGTATTTTATCTGCTCCAAAAGATGCATAACATCATTTAACTAGTTGTATATGCAGGGTTTGATGTCAGAACGCGATAGAGATAGCATATTGCCTGGTCTTGACGAAATATAGAAAAAAATTGAAGCAGGGGAATTTGTGTGGAGAAACAGATAGAGAGGATGTGCATATGAATATAGAAGCAGCACTAACAGACTTAATTGGTGAGCCGGCAAAAAATCTCCATCCTGCTAGAAGTCAGAATGATCAAGTTGTAACTGACCTTCGTCTTTGGTGTCATGATGCCATTGACAAAATTGTTGTGTGCATCAAACAGCTCCAGATGTGTTTTCATTGCTGCACTTGTCTTATAAATTCTTTCTTCAGTGATTGACTCTAAGCAAGGTGCAATTTGTAAAAGCCAAGTCAAGTTTCAGAGTTTCAGGTGGCACTTGTTAGTTTAGCTGTAAAGCATGAAGGTTTAATTGTTCCTGGGTATACTCATCTTCAGCCGGGCACAAACCAATTTGTTGCAACATCTTCTGCTGTCATATGTTGAGCAGGTAAACGAGCATTCCCCACACATCCCTTAATTCCCAAATGCATCCATTTTCTTTTGTAATAAACATTCTATTATGCAAATGATTAATGTTGTTCCAAAGAATTGACCTATAAATTGCCATGATCAAATTTCTACCTAGAGATGCTTTACTCTCTTCAACGGAATAGAATTTTATTTACGTGCTAAGTGGTCCACTTTCTTACAAACTGAAAGGTACCATAATCATAAAGGAAGTATACCCTGCAATAAGGACACATTTTCATCTTATTAAACCTGTTACCAGTCAAATTGAGGCTGCTATAAAGTAAGGCTCCATGAAAGTTTCGAAAAAGTTCTACTACGTGCCCTGATCCTGGCGTCAACCCTCAGTGCCAAATTCCTAGCGAAGAAAACTATGGACGAGGGAAGCGCTCACAATAATCATAAAGATCAGTTGTGTCCTCCAGAGTCAACTCTATGGCACGCTAATGTGAGAAGTTCCATGGTATAGATGTTTGATTATTTATTTTAACAAGCTTTTACATGTTTGGACAATAGTTTCTAAGGAAACAGTAAGCTGAGCTTTTTTGTTATGTATGAGAAATTACAAGGTGGCACTTGAAATCAGTAACTAACATAAAAAAACAGTAACTGCCATATGTGTTTCATGAATTAATATACCTGAACTTGTAATCTTTCTTCCTGAAGCCAAAAATGATCTCCATTATTAGGAAATAGCTTAACCTTCTAAATTGACCAAGAAATGGAATCAAATTGCGAAAGGAAATTGGTCAAATTATTATGTATATCATCATCTCGTATGTTATTTGAACATGGGAAGGCAATGTAGGGAACTTTGCAATAGTCAAAGATTTAAATTAGAGCCCTTGTTGCCTATGTATGGTTGCTAGCTGTTATTTTGTAAGTAAGATGCATTCATCAGTACTTCATGTGTAATCTATGTAAGGTTAAGCGACTACTTAATGGAAATTTTGCTTTTAGTTACTTAAGTAACTTATTTAGAATGCATCCTCACATAATACTTGGACATTTGCATATCTGTCTTTAATTTGAGTTGAGGAGGATGTACAAACTGGCGAAAACTACCACTTTTGGGAACTTTTCTGTGAATAGTCCACACATTTTGCATTCTCAAAGGGCAAGTAGTATTGTATTGAATTATTGAACTGCTTGTTTTGTTGCATTGGGCACCTTTGTCATATGAGAACCCAGAAGTCTTTTTCTTGAGAGAAGAGGAGTGAAATAACTTTTTCTCTTTTCATTTTTAAATTGATTTTCTCAAAGCTTTGTTCTAAACCTCTGAAAATGACAGTGTTAAAGGAAGCTTTTTCTTTTCATGTTCTTTTCCCCTTAACAAAAAGATGCATCTATCTTCACATCTGTGACTTCACTTTTTCTTCTTTGTTTCCTTTTAGTTTTCATTGAGAGCATTACTTTTAGACTTCTACATTTTCTTTTCCGTTTGTTTTTTTGAAGTGAATGCTGAAATTGAAAATCTTGAACTAAATTTCATTGCTTCCTTTAGCATCTTAGCTAATGGAATGTCTCTGATCCTTTTGAATTCAGTCTCTGTAATATTTGTTCTACAAAATGATATCTTGTAGCTTGAACGTGACATTAGTCGCTTAGTGGACTGCAAAGATCAAATGAATTTCTGTCCGTTGGGTGCTTGTGCTTTGGCTGGTACAGGCCTTCCTATCAACCGTTTCATGACTTCAGATGCATTAGGATTTACAGCACCCATGAGAAATAGGTACGCCTGTTCACTTCAATTCGTCTATACTGCATGTATGCTTAGTTAAAAAATAAAATTGTCACCTTAACCATTTCTTATGTAGCTCTAATATGATTAGGAGTTTTGAACCCGCAATCAGGTTTTCTGTTCACTTATTTCTCTCTTCCTCTGTGTGTGTGTGTTTGCGTGCATGCGCGTGCACATGCATGTATGTCTATGTGTATGCGTCGCACAAAAGTGAGGAATTTGTGTTGTATTTGGTAATGTGTGTTTTGGAGTGAGGAAACTGTCATAGTCCATTGGACGAATATGCCTAATTTAGTTTTGGTCCTTTCACAGACATTAAAATAATCTATAAACATTGAAGTAGGTAATAAAATATGGATTTGGATTCTCTCCACTACCAAAAGGTAGTGGAGAGACCAGTATTTTGATAACAGCCGACGCTGTGTCTAGTGGATGTCTAGTGGATGGATGTCATTCATTCCAAATCTAGCACTAACCATACCGCAAGGAATGACACTAATTCCTAATTTGTTCTCAAAGACAATCACAATCATCCATTAAAACAAATCATGGCTATGATAAAAGAAGTTTTCTCTCCACTACTTTTTTGCTAGCGGAAATGATCCGTATCCATAAAATATATCTTTTCTTTGGCCCATATCTTCTTTTTCTTATTGCTTGTGATCTCTGTCTCATCTCTTAGGATTTTAGGAAGATTCTCCACACTAACTAGGCAAATAAAAGGAGATACATCAACATGCTAGAGATTCATCAATATATCCATTTAAAGTTTGGACCACTAGTAAGTGACCCGAGTCAGTTTCACTGGAATTGCATATATTTTTACCAGAGATCAAAGATAATGAAATCTTTGGCCAAATGATAGTATCTAGAGGCCCAGAGGATGACAATTTTTGGGATTGAGATAAAAACGGCAAGTTGTAGGCCTTGCTTGTCTCTCTAGAGTAACTATCAAGAAAAATAATAATTTTCAATTTGTTTAGTTTACGAATGAGGAAAAAAATATCTTGTTTAAGTTAAACCAATTATTTAATTTAAATTGCTATTTCGTTGAAGTATTTGTTGCATTTTTTACAGCATTGATGCACTATAGGACCGTGACTTTGTCTTGGAGTTATTGTCTGTCACCTCGATCATCGCCATTCATCTTTCAAGACTAGGTGAACAATGGGTTTTGTGGGCATCTGAAGAGTTTGGATTCTTGACCCCAAGTGACTCTGTTTCCACTGGAAGTAGTATCATGCCTCAGAAGAAAAACCTGGATCCAATGGAGCTTGTTCGTGGGGAAAGTCAGCGAGGGTTATCGGAAGTCTTACAACGCTGTTGGTCCTCTGTAAAGGGCTACCGCTAGCCTACAACTGAGATCTCCAAGTATGTCCAAGTTTTCCATATAGCTACTGGATAGTACCCCTATACCATTACCCAATTGTGGATACATCCCCTGTAGTTCTATTGTTGCAGATATACCCTGGAATGATTTTTTTGGACTTTTTTACCCCCAGAGAAAGAGAAAGAGAAAGAGAAAATTGTATTTTGGCAAACGGACCTCATGAGGGTAAAAGAGTCAAAAGAATTTCACTCAGGAGGTCTATTCGCAATTGGGCGATAGCACAGGCGGTGAATCCACAACAATAGAACTACATGGTGTCTGTCCGCAATTGGGTGATAGTATGGGATCAATTAACCCTATTTTAATTGAAAACCGGAAGATTCTTACTCCTTTATTTTTATTATCTTTTTGTTGTCCAATTTATGTTCCTTTTGTACGGGAAGATAAGGAACGTCTTTTTGACAGCATTAGAACTATCACCGGGATGCTTGAAGTAACTATCGAATTTGCAAAAAACATCACCTTTAATGGCACGAGAATACAAAAGGCTTTACCAGCTGGACATCTACATGGTATTACTCTTGCCGATTGTCTTGTGAACAAGGTAAATGTTAACTTTTCTACATTAATTCTTGAGTTAAAAGTCATTGACAGGATGAGTTCACTACGTTCGTACACTAAATGAACCTGATTTCATGTTTGATTAAATCTTTAAGAAATAACGGGTTACACAAGCTTTAAGAGGGTGTTTGGGGAGGCTTATTTTTTCAAGCTTTTAAGCTATGTTAGCTTTTGATGGCTTTTGACTTTTATAATAAAATTTGCTTAAACATTGTTTGGGTAAAATAGTAATTTGTTTGGTCAAACCTAGCTTGTTTGGGTGAGCTTATAAGCTTGTTTTTCAAAAGCTGGGGTGTACCAGCTTTTAAAAATAAGATTTATAAGCTAACTTATTTGGTACTGCACCAAACAGATAGATATGAAAAAGCTAGCTTAAAAGCTAGTTTGACCAAAAAATAAGCCTCTCCAAAGTTTTGTTTCTATTCAGTTGGCATTTGATTGTAGGAAACAAACAGGTGGATATGAATCCAACAAAATTCAAGATAGAGTTGGGCATTTGTTAGTGCCATGCTTCTGTGTTTTGAAAACCTCAATCCAACAACTCAACCTAGATGTAGGTGGAATCAGGCTGCTAAGGTTCCTGTTGATAAGGTTAACTTGAGGTGGAAATCACCCTTAACTTTCATTCCCTTTTGACAATGGAAACAAATTCAAGGATTTCAGTAAATCGAGCATTTTTGCTTCATCCGCACCTAAAACACAGACAAATCTCATGAATCCAATCACAGAGAGGGTTTTCGCGGGAGAATAAGAGATTAATGTTAGGGTTCTTTACAACGCAAAGGTAGGCTTCTTAGCCGAAGTCCAGTTCCCTTTTCAGCATTCAAGATAAGCTTTTCCATTAGTGAAGCATTCTTAGCTGAGATCCAACTCTCCATAAATTTAAAGAACACAATTAATTGAAAAATGCCTCCTGTTTAGATATTACTTATCACTTTTTTTAAAATTTTGTTTATAACGATTTCTTTTAGCGAATAGATTTAATTAGTGACATTTACAGTGCACTAGATTTATTGATTCTTACACATTAAATGGCTTGTATCTCTATAAATTTTGTTTCTCTTCCTTTTCTCGATGCAGGGAGTACCATTTCGAACTTCTCACGATATAGTTGGGAGATCCATTGCTCTATGCGTCTCCAGGAATTGTCGGCTCTCAGACAAAATTTAAAAGGGGTTTTGTGACATTTTGAAAGTTAAGGGGGTCACCTCAGAAAAACCCACACTTACGGGGCTTCACTAAGACCCCAAAAAAAAAAGTTAGAATGGAGTTAGAAGTAGCACCCTTAATTTGGGGGTTTTCTGACTTACGGGGAGTTTTGTGATATATATTGGGTTTTGCGAAATCTTTTAAATGGAAAGGCTGGAGATATACCGCCTGCATATTTCTATTAATCATCATACATAGTCCAACACTAAACTTGGCGTACGTGGGATATATGCCAAGCAAAGAGGCAACTGAAAAGCTAGCTCAAGCAAATTGTTGAAGTTCTCCAAAATTTACATCACAAACCATGTGAATTACACACTAAAAGCCATGAAAGAACACCATACAGAGCACAATGGAAACAATTACCTCATCTCATAATGCACCAGAGGAAAACATAATGAAACACAACTGAAGTGATATGCAGCTAATGAACAAATTTAAGTCTGCTGAGGAAAGTGTGGAGCGAAGAACTTCACCAATTCTGCCGTTGAGAAGAATGAAAGCTGTTGTAAGTGAGTTGAGCTTAAAAGGTAGAACAAAAAAGAAAAAGGGGGAAACAATGTTATCAAAGAATACCTCGCTGAGCCTGTGCGAAGTCTGCCGTCGAGAACAATCATAACCGTTGTGAGTGAGCTAAGCTTAAAAGGTACAACAAACAAGAAAAAGGGGGAAAACAATGTTATCAAAGAATACCTTGCTGAGCCTTTAAGATTTTCTTTCTCACATAAGCAGGATCGCAACGCATCTGCTTATCTACTGATTTCAGTTTTTTCGACAATGTCATCAACCTATAGCAAGAATTTTTTTTCCCTTCAAGATTCATGACATTGTAAATATAGGTTGCACAATGCACTCTAGGATCGGGAGTGTGACCCTTAATTTGTAACCAATCCATTTTCTGGGAGAATGCAAGACGGCTGGAAATCCCCTGGTTGGGTTTCCATCCTTAATCTCCAAAAAAAAAAAACAAAGAGGAAAAAACTCATGACATTGTTAAACTTCTTTAATAAGAAAATTCAACTCAACATAAAAGATGCCATCAAACGATATATTAGATATGTTCTCATGTCAGATAAATGACTTCCACAACATTAGTTGCTGTCAAAGAATGATTTGCAAATCTACTCGATCGGGTTGTCTCCTACAGTCTGACTTGTGTACAAGGGTAAAAGTATCGTTTAGAAAACGGGAGACAGAAAGAAAATGCACTTTCTGAGAACTGTCACAATTACACATTAGAAATTACAGTTACTGGTTTTGAACAAGAATGGGCAGGAGATACGGTTCATGGATAATGGGCAGGACATACAGAAGATATAATATGTACACTTGTCCTGTGGGGACGTTTGGTTCATTTCCAAGAAAACAAGAAAAATGGAAATATCGTAAAGAAACTATCTAAATAGGTTTCCAAGTGACTTCCTTATAAAAACCTCTCAAATGGGTGTCAAGTCAACCAATGGGAGGGTACCACCTCACCCTCCCTTTTGATTTTAAAGTGTGAACCAAACAAAAGAATTTTTTTTTTTATATATGAAATAGGTTCCCTATAATATGGTTTCTTGGTATTTTGGTCAAACAGACAGGCCCAACCAGATTGGACTTGGAAACAGACCTCCCTAATGGGTACAGGGAGGTAACCAACTCCGCAAACTTTTTGGGTGTTCCACACAAAACCCTTCTGAACTTCATAGATCAGAGAAAACCCCTCAAAGCTTTTAAAATTATAGTAAACCTCCACAAAAAATTAAAACATTTCATAAATGGTGTTAACATGAAGGGTGAAAAAAAGTCTAAACTACCATTATAGTCTATCTACATACCCTAACCCGAAAACTCTCTTCACTAAATTTTAAATAAGTGCATAAGGGAAAACTCGTCTAAACCATGTCATTTGTGAAGCACGTAACGACTTAAACTAACTGCGGCGAGATGCTTTAACGGGGGATTTATAAAGTTTAGGGGTATTTACAAAACAGCTAAAATACAGGTGGGTTTTGTGAAATATACCCTTTGGATTATTCTAGACATCACATTCCAAGATCTCTTCACTATAAAACCACAAGAATGAAACTACGTGTTTATCTTATAATCTAAGTGCAAAATCTTCAGTAACAACATCTAAGTGCTACTAATTTATGAAAAAATGTTTGCTTAATTTGTTGCAGCGGGGGGCTTCAGAGACACAAAAGATGTCTATACAAAGCGGATAATAACACAATGCTGATAAACACAGTGAAGACAAAGAGAACAGCACACAAGGATTTAACGTGGTTCGGTCAGTATGACCTACGTCCACGGGCGAGAACAGCAGAGAAATTCACTAATCTCAAAAGAGAAGATTATAAAAGATCACTCTCTCACTTAAATCCCACCAGAGAGTCTTACAAAATAACTCTCTTTTTCACTCCCTCTCTCTCTAAACCTCTCTTTCTCTCTTTTCTTTCTCTGTCTGATGCATCTCTCCTCACATATCAACCTCCCTTTTATAGGCATTTAAAGGTTGGTGGCACAGTGCAATATTTGGTGGAACAGTGTTGGGTAGGTGACTGTTGGTTGGTGGGGTTGAAAAATTCAAAGGCACATGCTTCACAAATCTCCACCTTGACTTTGAATATAAAGATCTTCTCTTCACTCTTGCTGTCTCGCCAGAAGCCCCTTACGGGCTTAACCTCCGCTTTGCTGAATTCCAAGCAATTCGAGGCAATGCTCGAACTTGCGCGAAGGTACGGGCTTCGTCATCATATCTGCTGGATTATCTGCAGTACTAATTTTATCAATCTTGATGACTTTAATTTCTCTAATAAAATGATACCTGACATCTATATGTTTGGTTCTTTCATGATACATCTGATATTTCGTCAGATGTATAGCACTCTGGCTATCACAAAACACCGTAGTAACACCTTGGTGTAAGCCGAGATCTTCAACCAAACCTCTCAACCAAATGGCTTTTTTCACTACTTCTGTTACTGCCATTTACTCTGCCTCTGTGGTAGACAAAGCAACCGTCAACTGTAGAGTCGCCTTCCAACTAATGGCGCTACCTGAAAGAGTGAATACGTAACCTGTCAGAGATCGTCTCTTATCCAAATCGCCCGCATAATCTGAATCAGAATAGCCAAGTATTCTGCAATCTGATTTTGTGTTCCTACCAAAATATAAATCAATATTAGCAGATCCTCTCAAATATCTAAGTATCCATTTCACAGCCTGCCAATGGACCTTTCCAGGCTTATCCATATATCGACTCACAACACTGACTGCATGTGAAATATCTGGACGGGTGCAGACCATAGCATACATAATGCTTCCAACTACACTAGCATAAGGAACACAAGACATGTACTTTGCCTCCTCTTCCATCTGAGGTGATAAATTTGCTGAAAGACGAAAATGAGCAGCAAGCGGAGTCTTCACAGGCTTGGCATCAAGCATGCCAAATCTTTCCAACACCTTCTTGATATATTTCTCCTGCGATAGAAATAAACTTCCTTCTCGTCTGTTCCTGTGGATCTCCATACCCAAAATCTTCTTCGCTGCTCCCAAGTCCTTCATCTCAAACTCAAGTTTAAGTTGAGATTTCAATTTGTTGATTTCTGACATATCTTTAGCTGCAATCAACATGTCATCAACATACAAAAGCAAATATACAAAAGAACCATCATTGAGCTTTTTATGATAAACACAACTATCATATTTACTCCCAGAGTAACCATGCTCAAACATGAAAGTATCAAATCTCAAATACCACCGTCTGGGGCTGTTTCAACTCATAAAGAGATTTCTTCAACCTGCACACATGATCTTCTTTACCTTCGACAACGAATCCCTCTGGTTGATGCATAAAGATCTGCTCCTCAAGCTCGCCATGTAGAAACGCCGTCTTCACATCAAGTTGCTCAAGTTCTAAATTAAAATGAGCAACCATGATAAGCAAGACACGAATTGAGGTGTGTTTTACAACTGGAGAGAATACTTCATTGAAGTCCACACCCTCGGTTTGATCA
This sequence comes from Asparagus setaceus, assembly GCA_012295165.1. NCBI lineage: Eukaryota > Viridiplantae > Streptophyta > Magnoliopsida > Asparagales > Asparagaceae > Asparagus > Asparagus setaceus. Next base: position 5,211,072 of record CM022708.1, read on the forward strand.
GTAGCCTTTAGCTACCAAGCGTGCCTTGTATCTTACGTAATCAGATCCGAGCTTCTTCTTTCTTCTTGAAGACTCATTTACAACCAATAATTTTCTGTCCTCTAGGTGGCTTCACTAACTCCCATGTTTGGTTCTTGTGAAGAGACTCCATCTCTTCGATCATTGCAACAGTCCAATCTGCAGCCTCACTGCCACTAATAGCCTCCTTGTAGGTAGAAGGCTCTGGAATCTCAATCGATTCTGCTATACTCAAAGCATAAGCAAGCATGTCTGCATATCGCTGAGGAGGTTGGATCTGCCTCTTTGTTCTCCCGGTGGCAATATTGTACTGTTGCTCTTGTGGTGTATCAGCATCTGAAGTTGAACCTTTCGCAGTATCAACCGGTTCAACATGAGCGCCCTCAGGCACTCCCTTTGAAGCTGAGCTCTCTAGCTCCACCTGCTTGCTAGACTCCTTCTTAGTACCTGTGGTATCAATAACAAACTCCTTTCTCGGGTGAAGCATGGATTTCTCATTAAAAGTAACATCCCTACTAATAATAAACTTAGGTGATTTAGGATCAGAACACCACAATCTATATCCCTTCACCCCAGTAGCATATCCTAGAAAGATAGCTTTCTTTGCTCGAGGTTCAAACTTACCATTATTAACATGAAAATAAGCAGAGCAACCAAATACTCTTAAATGAGAGTAATTAGCAGGAACACCAGACCATACCTCTTCTGGAGTCTTAAAACCAATTGCTGTAGAAGGTGATCTGTTTATCAAATAGCAAGCTGTATTGACTGCCTCAGCCCAAAAGTCTTTTGACAAACCGGCATTAGAGAGCATGCACCGAGCTCTCTCTAAAAGTGTTCTGTTCATCCTTTCTGCAACTCCATTTTGCTGTGGTGTATGCCGAACTGTACGATGACACACGATGCCTTCATTCTTGCAAAACTGGTCAAACTCTGTGGAACAAAACTCCATCTCATTGTCGGTTCTGAGGCGCTTCACTTTCTTTCCTGTTTGCTTTTCAATCATAACCTTCCATTGCTTGAAGGTTGCAAACACATCACTCTTATGCTTCAAAGGATACACCCAAACTTTTTTGGAATAATCATCAATCAATGTTAGCAGAAAACGAGCTCCACCTTTTGATGGAACCTGAGAGGGACCCCAAACATCTAAATGGATATAATCTAAAGTACCATTGGTTCTGTGGACACCGGTACTAAAGGAGACTCTATGGTGTTTGCCGAAAACACAATGCTCACAAAAGTCTAGTTTGCTAGTTTTTTGACCACAAAGTAGACCTTGTTTGCTCAAAACATCTAGTCCTCTCTCACTCATATGCCCTAACCGCATATGCCACAAACGTGTAGTGTCAGAATCTGAATCCTCTGAGGATGACACTACTACAGCACCTGTCACTGTACTACCTTCAAGGATATAGAGGGTATTTACCTTCTTTCCTTTCATTACAACAAGAGAGCCTTTACTAACTCTCAAAACTCCACCTTCAGCCGAAAACTTAAAACCATTGGAGTCAAGGGTGTCTAAAGAAATGAGGTTCTTCTTTAACTCTGGTATATGTCGGACATTACTCAATGTTCTAACAATACCATCATGTGTTTTAATCTTAATTGACCCGATACCAACAGTCTTGCAAGGCATATCATTTCCCAACAAGACATTCCCACCATTAATAGACTGATATGTGACAAACCAATCCTTATGTGGACACATATGGTAGGAACAACCCGAATCAAGAACCCACTCATCTTGTGAATGAGTATTAACACTAACTGAAAGAACATCATGTGAACTAGAAGACTCTTCAGTTACAATGGCAACTGAAGATTTCACCTCCCAAGACTTCGACTGTGAATTATCCTTTGCTTTGAGCGCTGGACAATTAGGTTTTATATGTCCAAACTTGTGACAGTAATAACATTCAATATTTTTTCTTGGTCTTGATTTTGATCTAGACATGTTTCTAGATTTACCTCTACCACCAACACCCTTTTCAGGACGACCACGAGCGAACAAGCCTTCAGCTTGATCCTCACCTCCTACGATAGACGCTTTCTGCCTTAACTCTTTTGAATGTAAGGCTGATTTGACATCCTCTAAAGAAAGTGTATCTCTATCGTATAACATGCTATTAACAAAATTCTCATAGGAAGGAGGTAATGAACAAAATAAGATAAGGGCTTGATCTTCTTCATCGATTTTGACATCAATATTCTTTAAATCCATAAGAATAGTATTAAGTTCATCTAAGTAGTCTTTTATCCGCATATCTTCCTTCATGCGAAGGGTGAAGAGGCGTTGCTTCAAGTAGAGCTTGTTCGTTAGAGATTTCGTCATGTACAAGCTCTCCAACTTGAGCCATAGGCCGGCGGCGGTATCTTCATTGGCAACCTCCCGCAAGACCTCATTGGCCAAACAGAGTCAGATGGCACTATGCCTTCATCTCGGCTCTTCTTTCTCATCATCGGGCATGGATTAGGCAACTTGTCCTTCCGGACGGGACTTTGAACAATCCTTGTTGTACTAGGAGAGCCCTCATTTTTACTCTCCACAAACTGAAGCTGTTTCTCCCATCGAATTTTTCCACTTTGTATTTTGCAGAAGACATCTTGAAGCCTACTAGAACAGTAACTATACTCGTGAACGGTAACCGTATTTATGAACAGTACCGTACTCGTGAATAGTACCGTATGCGTGAACAGTATCGTACTTATGAATAGTACCGTACGCGTGAACAGTATCTTAGCTCTGATACCAGTTTGTTGCAGCGGGGGGCTTTAGAGACACAAAAGATGTCTATACAAAGCGGATAATAACACAATGCTGATAAACACATTGAAGACAAAGAGAACAGCACACAAGGATTTAACGTGGTTCGGTCAGTATGACTTACGTCCACGGCGAAACAGTGAGAAATTCACTAATCTCAAAAGAGAAGATTACAAAAGGAGATCACTCTCTCACTTAAATCCCACCAGAGAGTCTTACAAAATAACTCTCTTTTTCACTCCCTCTCTCTCTAAACCTCTCTTTCTCTCTTTTCTTTCTCTGTCTGATGCATCTCTCCTCACATATCAACCTCCCTTTTATAGGCATTTAAAGGTTGGTGGCACAGTGCAATATTTGGTGGAACAGTGTTGGGTAGGTGACTGTTGTTTGGTGGGGTTGAAAAATTCAAAGGCACATGCTTCACATAATTAGTTTGAGGAATAATTGGTTTTACTTCAAACATAGAAGACAACCAAAAAAAAGATAGACAAGTTAAAACCAATATTATAGGTACCAGAACCTAAATGCACAGCGACATGTCACCAAAGCATTGTGATCGAGCAAAAAAACAAAAAGAAAGATACAGCTAACACGGGTAATAATCTATATGGGTTATGTTAAGGAATATATTATGGAGATCTATGATGTTATAGTTATATTAGGAATATATGGTTGTGACAGAATAAAGGAATATGATAAAAGTATGTTTACTATATTCCTAATAATATGTAACATGTATTTAATTCCTATTAGTATAAATGTAAGAGATCAACAGAGCTCTAGAATTGAGTCTCTGGTTTTCCTCAGAATTAATTTCAACAGGTTACATATGACATTATCCATCAAAGCCAACCAGCAGAGGTCTAGAATGTTATAGCTTCACCAATAAAATGCAGCGAAGCATATTTCCCTAGATTTGGTGAAAATAGTCAAGGATACCTCGAGATGCAACATGTTTGGAAAAGAAAATAGGCAGGCAGTTACACATGTTCATACTGCAGCAAAGAAATTCACGACCTAATGCGGATAAAATAAGAAAAAATAGAAAGAAATTACACTTAGCAACCCACAAGAGTGAAGCGTATTAGTACCGAACGAACAAAATGATACCATATATGACAATTAGGATGATCATGAACCACGAGCATATTCAAGAATATGAAACCAAGAAATTAAAGCTCAATGCTGTGGTACCTCCGGATAGCTGACTCAATGTGCTCAATCATTTCATAAGTTTTGTATTGTTCACAGTCCTCATGAAAATTGATCATTCCATCCTTTTGGTTTATTGTGGCAAATATCTTCCCATCTTGAATCTAGAAATAGATAAAGTCACAATGTGCCGAACCAGCAGACAAATAAATGCAATCAGTGATAAAACAAAATCTACAAACTAGTTACCATCCGAAGTATGTACAGTTCAGCATCCTTGGCAGTATTGAGTTGTGCAGTATTGGCAATATCTTGAAGAGTGCGAGTTGAGTAAGCCTGAGCTAGTTTCTGAATAGTGTGCTCATGGAAGGAAGATAAAACTTGCTTGACTAGTCCAAAATTTTTGTCCTGAAAGAATATCACAATGGCTAATGTCATTAAAAAAAAAAAGGAAACATCTCTTGGAAAGTATTATCCTGAGAGCAATTGAGACAAAGTAGTACTGATGTTGCAACCAAGGGTCAGAAGCTGCCATGTGATTATTAGAAGATGATTAATGTTAAGTAGCCTTTTGGTAACCAGCAGACTTTTCCAAAAAGCATAGTATCCCAAAACAGGTGTAAGCAAGAACTAGAATGATTAGATAAATGATAAACACAGGTAAGAGATGTTAGGAGGTCAATAATTTTGCCGACATTTAAGTAGAATTCAGCAAAAAAAGAAGTTCAATGTAAATGATGAAGGATCCAAGAATTGCACTTTCACATCTCTCTGTGTACGATGATGGTTACAAAATTTGTTGACCAAGAAAATCATCAACACCTACCATCAAATGGTCATTCACAAAAAAAAAAAAAAAACAACCTAGATCACAAAAGAAAAAGGGACTTCAAGAAACTCAGAGAAAGAAGAAATCCCCTGCAAATATCTTCGCATTACTAAATATAGATAAAGTAATTCAAATGAAACAAAACTGAAGATTAAAGAACTATGACCATAGCTAAAAACCTACTGGACTCTGAATTGTGTCAGAAAATACCACTCTAGTCGCAAGAACAAACAAACAAAAAATTTTAGTAGGATGCTAGAAACTTTTCAGAAAAGAGAAGACATTAAAAGAACAACAAGGGATGGCTCATTGATGCAGATATTTAGCAGACTACCAAGAGCATTATAAAAACAAGCACAAAAATATCATATTTAAGTGTTTAACAACTACTCCAAATAAATATTACACACTGGGCAATAAAAATAGGTTACATAGTGCTCACTGATTGGAATTTCTCCCTATTTGTCTGGACAGAGGTCTCAAGCTCAGAGAACTTCCCAGAGGCGTAGGAATTTGCCAAATCAATATAAGCCTGCCACAAGAGGAATTCACTAATCAAAGAGGAGATTGCAGTAACAAGATATCACTCTCCAATCTCACTCAAACCCACAGCAAATACCTACATAACGAAGTAAACAGAATAGAGTATTTCAAATAATAAAAAGCAAACTATTTACAGAAGATGACTACCTGAATAGAGTGTTTCAGACTTTTAAGATCATCTAAGGGTGTATTTTTATTCTTCGGATACGGAGGAATCTGTTAAAAAGTCATTAAATTCAGAATTCTGGATCAATATTGCAGCAGCATCACATATAACAATGAAACAAGTGCATATGCACATAGGAGTTCATGGCTTACATAACTAAAGCTTTTCTGAGAAAAAGTAATGAAGGCCACACAGCAATTAATTCTACACATTAAGAAAGAATGACAACTAAGAAGTATATGACAAATCAATCTCACTATAGCATCTCAATAACATCTTCAACTAAATGCTTTGATAATTCATACGTTAAAATTTTCAATATTATCTAAGAGAAATAATCAACGCTATTCCTCATAAAGCATTACCATTATTCAGATCATCTTCTGAAACATATTGCGCATAATCCAAAAGCACTTCTACAGGTTGAAGAGGAAGCAATAATATCATACATAAACCAGATCAAATTTTGAATACTCACGACAACTGTATGAACCTTAATTGTACCCTATACAGCTTCAAATGATAGATTGGTGGTTTCATCAACTAAAAAAGTATATTTAGTTGTGATGTCCTATACAGAGAAGAGAGTGGTGAAACAATTCATCAAAGGAGGCCAGTTTGTTATTCCGTATGCAATATAGATGAGTGAACAGTAGGGGTTTTCACGATAGGGATGCAGCTATAGAAAGATTGTGAACTATGTATACTACAATATAGAGAAGAAAAATATTGATGCTAATAGATTAATATGCTACGCCTCCATCATTTTCTGTCGCAATGTCAAAAAAGAAAATTTACATGTGAATCCTCTATCATCAGAGGTATCTTTTTACATCAATCAAAAAGCAGGAGACACGAAACACTACCATATCCTTCATCATCCAATTCTTTTGTTTGAATAGAGTAGACCCTCTGAGCTATGATTATCAAATCTTATTCTTCAAATTAATCAATTACATTTCCCAAGTGGAACATTACAAACTTAAACAAAAAAATACAAATAAATTTTTTATTACAACTCTGATGTGCCTGTCCACAAGTAATATGTTCGTATTTATGTCACAGGTGTACTTGTTATTTATGCTACAGACTCAGATTTTTTTCTCCATAGGTTTATCTTAACATTCCACGCTACCACGATGTATTTAAAAACAAAAAGTTTAGGCATAGTGGAATTTTCATACTTTTAGTGCACTTGTAACATTTTCCGCTTTTGGCACAAACAAGAGAACATCTTGGAAGGCATTTACGCTGTATATAGCTGATGTACCGAAAATTGGAAGAGAGTATTAATATGAACCACCCTTATGCTAAATTTGTACAAAGAATCCACTCTTCAGTGCATAATAGAAGTTCCACCACTTAATACATAATATTTTCTCCATGAATTTACAGATTTTATATAGTAATTACATTATGCCAAGTATTTGCAAGCCATGAAAAATACCAAAAAGATTTACCACAATTTTACTCTAGAAAGTAAAATAGAAATAAACGGGCAGCCTAGTGCATGAGACTCCCCCCATTGTGGGCTTTGGGTGGGGTCATATGTACGCAACCTTACTCCCACATGCAGAGAGTTTGTTTCTGAGACTCGAACCTATGACCACCATATCACAAGGCAACAACCTTACTGTTGCACCAAGGCTCACTTTGAAGACTGAATTTATACTATAAGTACTTGAGTAATAAGATTAATTCGTTTTTTTTTAATCTCCGGGGTCACAGGATACACTCAAGGAGGAAGACCAAACAGGAAAGGAGGTACCCAGAAGAAAGAAGAAGGAAGTCCCTATATATGAAGGGAGAAAAAAATTCCCCCAAGTACTTGTTTGGATAGTATGAGTAAACTTTCTTGAATATCACTTTGTGTGAAATCCTCATTGGATTACATGCCCTCATATTATGAATGGAGAAAGAATCCCCCTAAGGGCTTGTTCTGATGGTTTGAGTAAAGAATCTTGAAATCAAATTTGTAAATAGATATTTTATCTCCTTTAGATTGCACTTTTTCTTTTTAGGTGTAGAATTCTTTTTTCAAAGAAATTCAAATGTAGAGTTCTTTTGAATTACACCCAGTGTTGTTTTGAATGACACATTAATTCAAACAAATTCATTACTTTTACCCAAAAATTGGTTCTCTATTAAAGATAGATTGCATGAATTACAAAATAGAGGATAAGACTTCCATTTTAAGGATTAGACTATGTATAAGATTAAAATGTTTAGGATTTTAGTTAAATATCCAAAAACCATCGGAAAAAATGGATCTAAAAATCAAAATCCCACAATATTAGGTCTATCCAAACAAGCGCTAAGAAGAGATTACAGCCTTGAAAAGTCTAACTGGTCCTCTTAAAGATACTGAATAACATCAAGATGACAAAGGTACTGCACTACATCAAAACTGAGTTTTTTTGCAATGATATCTTTTTCGAATGCACGTATTTTATGTGTGCCCATAGGATCTGAACTTAGCTTGCTCTAGCACCAGCTTAAAGACGGTCACTGCAATAGAATCCTGAAACTTTATTGAGGGTTTAAGCATTATAAATTTATACTCCAGCAAGTCCTAGCATAAGATAACAATGAGCCACCATGAATATCAGCCACTACGACATATCACTAAAATCGTTGCTTAGTAAGCTTGCACCAGTGCTTTCCCTGTATCTTCAATTTGAAAAAGATGGAGAAATTCGGATCAGAACCCCATATTGCTTCAACTAAGCTCACATAGATAAATTCAAGAGTTAAGAATGCCGTATTTAAACCGAAATTTTCTTCCAATAGGAAAAATATATCACAGTTCTTTTATACTCAACAGAATGTGCACATGTGTGTACATATATACCCACACCACCAAAGCAATATAAAGTACAGTATCAGAAGCGTACACCATGCAATGAATCCTTCTCATTAAACTTTAAAAGTTAATATTTATACCGCTCTGCACATCACAAAACACCTACTTCATCATTAAATGCTTTGCTTCCAAATATTCGATTCAAGGAGTCAGTTTCAAGTTTTACACTATCCTAGTCTAAGAAGAATCTAGCAGGATGAGAAGGTATAAGTAACAAACACACACACACACACACACACACACACACACTCACTCACTCACTCACTCACTCACTCAGAGCAGCTTTGGGCACTATTAGTTTATTTACATTTCTTGCACTAAAATATTAAAGGCGCATATGAATACAGAAAGAATTTCTCGTGAGAGATGTTCCACAGATGTAGAATAGACTCTAACTAGAACAACAGCAGCAGCAGCGCCTTTGTCCCAATTTGGTTTCGGCTACATGAATCCTATTCTTCCATTCAGTTCTATTTTGGACCATCTCCTCTATTAAGTTAATTACTGGCATATCCTTCTCAACTGCTTCTAACCAAATTATTTTAGGTCTACTTCCAGATCTGTTTGCCTCATTAACTATACTATTATCTCTTTTCCTAACCGGTGCTCTTAGAGGCCTTCATTGTGCATGACCAAACCATCGCAACCAATTCTCTCTCATTTTATCCTCAATAAGAGTGTCTTCTAATCTCCCATGGATGCACTCATTTCTTATCCTATCTTTTAGTGCATGCCTACAAGACCATCACAACATTCTCATTTTCTCTACACTCATTTTTCCACAACATTTTCATTTTCTCTACACTCATTTTTCCACATGTTTTTTAATTGCCCAACATTTTGATCCATAAAGTATTATTGGTCTTATAACTATCCTATAGAATACTCCCTTCAATCTCATAGGTATTCTAAGGTTGCATAAGAATTCAGAAGCACTCTTCCATTTTAACCACACCGATTTAATTCGATGGACAACATAATCCTCAATCTCGCTATTATGCTGGATGATTGATCCTAAATAACAAAAGTGATTATTTTTAGATATTTCTTGACCATCAAGACTCTAACTAGACTATCACAAACAATTCCAAGACTCTAACTAGAATTATCACAAACATCCAACAGTCCACAACCTGGGGTTCCTTACGGAAACTTTATACTTGGACAACTTGACTAATGCCATGTCTAATGCCAAAATTTTATACGTGTGGTATGTAATTTTGGGCACCAACTCGCCCTGCAGTTTAAGTTCCAGGCAAGTTTCCTAAACAGTACTAAACTATTAACCATATGTATCTGACTCTTGAACACAAATGTTTCTAGTTCAGCTTAGTAATGCTAATTTAATATATTGTCGAAACTATACAATTAAGCCTCGTTAAACTTATAAATTCAACAAATATACGGAGTGCTTTTATGCATTTAGCACCATAAACCACTCAAATATTTGACTAGTGCAGATGCAAATACTATATATATAATCATGAGTATATGTGAGCTAAAAGGTAAAGCCTCACGTTTAAGTCACTGCATTAGCACATAGGGCCAGGCCAAGGCCAACCTGCAGATAAAAGGCACTTCACATTCAAAGTGAACCTGGAATTGATACAGGAACCTAACTAAATAACAATCTCCGCTAGCTCTAACCCTTGCCAGATATAGATAAAAACTTACAAAGGTAAAATTACCAAAGAAGAAAAACAAATAAAAAAATAGCATCAGAATTAACTAGCTAACCTAGTTACTGTAAACCAGAAATAGTCAACAGTTTTCACTCTCATTTATGTATATTTAATTTGAAGTGAGAAACAACTATCTATTCTAGTATAAACAAAGAATCGTTTATGATTTTCATTTTTCACTTGCATACATACTGAAGTTAGAAGCAACATACATATCTCAGTCTCCATGAATACTCAGACAAAAAGCTATATCGTTACATAAAGCACACAACATAACGAATCCAAAACTCACATGTTAGGAACATTATGAAAAGTACAGTATATAAACAAATGGAATAAGTGCAAGCTTTTTAATATTAAAAAAAAACTGATGATGTCTATCTACAAGCATCCAAGACCCTTTCTTAATAAATATAAACAAAGGAAAAGAGAAACAAAACCTGTCCATTGTGAACTAGCGAAACCAAAATATACTTCTTGTATCCTTCAACAGCTAGTAAAGAGGTTGTCGGTGCATTGAGAACCTGTAAATTGTATCGTCAATGATAGAGTGGAGAGAAATGATATGCAAGATATATTCTATTTACGCACATAGCGAAAGCACTCCAAAGCTTTGCCATACCGCTTCAGACCAATATTTATCATGCCCCTGTTAAACACAAACATTAAACAAGTTAGTATAGCCAGAACATATATAACAAGTTATTAGTCAGTAAAGAAAACATTTTGCAAGTATTTCACCAGTTCCATGCGATGGAGAATTAAAACTTCATATATATATATATATATATATATATATAGAGAGAGAGAGAGAGAGCAAAGCTCCTATAAACTTAAGTTTATAAGGAATAGTATACACCAACTTTTTTATCCATTGATGTTGCCTTTAGATTTGTGCCATCAAGAGATGCACAAATCTCAAAATGGGCTTCATATCTTTCATGGATCCCAAGGCAACATCAATGGATAGAAAAGTTGGTGTATGACTATTCCCTATACACTTAAGTTTATAGGAGCTTTATATATATATATATATATATGTGTGTGTGTGTGTGTGTGTGTGTGTGTGTGTGTGAGCAATATGGAGGAACTTGGTACCAAGCACAAGTTTTTGTGCTTGGTAGTGAGGTGGCACATTCCCATCCACTCATTCAAATGGGGACCACATTCACATAGGTTAGAGAGTGGATAGGAATGGGCCACCTCACTACCAAGCACAAAATTTGTGCGTGGTACCAAGTTCCTACATCTCTCTCTCTCTCTCTCTCTCTCTCTCTCTCTCTATATATATATATATATATATATATATATAAAATGAAAGCTTAAATGTGCCAACATAATGTGAGCTTTTGGCAAGCCTTCACATTCACTGATGCTTTTGGCTCCACGACCACCACCAAGAAACCATTTTTCAAGTATTTCACCAGTTACATGCCATAAACAATTAAAACTTCACATATATTAAATGAAAACTTAAAACGTGCCAACATAATGTAAACTTGTGGAAGGTTTCACATTCACCGATGATTATTAGCTCCACAGCCACCACCAACACAGAAAATTATCTTCTTTCCTGTTTTTGTAAATTTTCTCATTTTAATTTCCCCCAAACCTTTCTTTGTTCAATCTGTCCATGACTGTCATACTTTTTATAAAATTAAAAAAAAAAAGAAATCAATTGGTAATTTGATATGTTTTAAGCTTATAGTTTAGAGCTGAAACCAAGCTGGCGTATTTGAACGAAGTATTTCGCAGTTATAAATATCATTGAGGTAACTGCAAACATAATTGTTAAATCAGTAGTTTGAGTTATTGCTTAATCAGTAGTTTGATTCTTTATCTATCTGTTTATTCTTTTCTCTTCCTAACCTCTCCTTTGTCCCTTCGTTCTCCACACATTTACTCCACAGTTCAGGATGCGTGAAAGTTCGCTATACCCATAACTTTCAACTTCCTTCTTTATCTACTATCAGTTTTCAAGTCCAGGGAACTTCTGAGCTACTCTCTAGGTGTTTCTTATAACTTCCTTCTTTATCTACTATCAGTTTTCAAGTCCAGGGAACTTCTGAGCTACTCTTTAGGTGTTTCTTATAACTACACGCCTCATAATGAAGTTTTCCCACCCATGGACTAAGCTCTGGTTGATGTGAATCGTGCATATAGGGTATTCAATATCTTCAGGTGTCCCAACTATAACTTCGTACCAGACCAAAGTGGGTTACAGGTTAATAAATACAAAAAAAGATTGGCTCACTGCAGGAAGGTACGGAGTGGTGCATGCTGGCCCTGACAGATCCTCTTTGACTTTCAGTTTCACTAATTTATTGATCACAGTTTCAGGAAAAAGCTTGGACAATACAAACCAACTTAAAGAACTGATTTACAGAAGATTTCAGGAAAATTTTAGGTGATTAAACATCACCATTTAAATATGTTCACACGATTCATTTCCTTGAGCCTTATTTATTGTAATTAACAATTAAAGCAAATAAAGTATCCAGAATCATAAAACCTTCAAAGAATCAGACTACACAACGACAACGACCATCTGAGATAGCCAATAACAAAAGTATAAGTCACAATAATTATGTTCATGAAAAGTAAGATCAGATATCTGAGACAGACAGGTCATTCAGCAAAGAGGAGTGTTCATTATGTACATTATGAGATTAAATCAGATATCTGAGATAGATAGGCCATATTCAGCAAAGAGACTCTCCATGATGTACCTAGTGATTTAACTCGAGATAGAATGATAGCAAAGTTAAAATCAATCATATGAATCTTCATTTTACTAATGATTTGTTCCATATTGAAACATAAATAACATATATAATTCTGCAGGACTAACCCATAATAGAAATAAAGGAGTAGATCTATCGGCCGATCAACCTCAAATATATCTTCATCAAGTATGCATTGGGCTGCTCTATAGCATTTTGACAAAATACAGAGAAGAAGAAAGTCTGTGTGTAGAGTCGTCAAGCGCTCAGAGTGAAGCTTACGCAAGGCAGTCCGGAAGGGGGCTACTCCCTGTATTTGCACTTGAAGCTGCATGACTTCATTCTTGAACCTCTTACAGACAGATATAACTGGAAATATGGGGGGAAATATTGAATTATAGTCTTATTAAGAGTCATGAAAACCAAAGAAAAGAAAAATCAGAGAGAACATTTAGATTGAGGTCAAGTATGCTAAACACCATTTGAGATATCATACATTTATGAGGTGCAAATCGAATCTGTTCTTCAGAGCAGGAATTGATGAAGTTAACAATTAAACTGCTAGCTTGTTCACTTGAAATTGGGTGACGTGAGTATGCCTCCCTATCAAACATATTAAAAATGAAATGTCAGTTACATCTAAAGAAAACTCTAAGTTATTTACCAAATGAGTTTGGAACCATTGCTATGCACCTCAGTAACTAAAGGTATAATAATGAGAAGTTTTACATTGAATACATATATCCAAAGGGCTAGCTTCAGACAGGAGTCGTACATGCTTACAGATTGTGATAAGAGCATACAAATGAGAAAAGGAATGACAAAGCACAAACCTTTTCCATTGAAAGAACTAAAGGAACAAGAAAATCAATTATACAACGTCTTTATTCCCATTTGTCCCTTCTTTTTCTAATTTTGTATTATTTGGAAATCATCCTATAAAGTGCCTTCTTTAGGAACATTACAGAAGTTCAGGTTGTGCAGTAGGATGAAAAAAGAAGTCTGCAAAAATTAACAAAAATTTCAAGCAACTTTTATGTTTTCCATTTCACCCACAAGCACCAAAAGAAATGAAAGGGGAAAAAAAACAGAGAAGAGAGGTTAGATCATTTAGGGTTTTCTTTTCGCGTAAAATGCTAGGAAAATAGTGGTTTTCTTCCATTAGAAGTCTAACAACCGCACATTGTTACATGCTTGTTTTGCATTACCAAAGTCTTTCACTTAGAAAATGTCTCAGCTCCTAGCTTATTCTTTTTGCAGGCAGAATAAAAAGGAAAAAGTTGATTTGCTTCAATCAGATTTTCTCTTCATCTTCCTCTAATAAACTATTCACTCTAACTTATTTTGCGCTTAATTTCATGTTATATTTACTTGTTTTATGGGAAAAGATACAAAAATAAGATATAGAATCTGAGACCTCCCGGCATACACACACCCAAAAAAAAAAATCGTTTGCTTAGATCAATACAAACAAATAATTGAATCATTCTATCATCTAGATGCATTTTTCATGTGATCTCTCCAAAAAGTTCAAACTCAAAAACAAAATCATACTTCACTCTCACCCTTAGTTGAACCCGAACCTGAGGGGCTGTTTGATGGCTTGCAATTGTAGTTGCAAGAACAGATAGTTGCATGCAACTGCATCATTGCAACCATTATTGCATGCAACTGCAGTTGTGGTCGTTTATTTCATTTTTAATATTTTGCAACCTGCAGTTGTAACTGCAGGTGCAGCGGTATGGTTGTATTTGTAACTTCTCATATGCAACTTCTTTTACTTATAATAAATTCAAATTATATATATATATATATATATATATATATATATATATATATATATATATATATATATATATATATATATATATATATATAGAAAAGTAGAAGGATAGGTGCAAATTCCTTTCCATCTAAAACATCAGATCAGTTATAATGAGTTAACTATGTAATAATGTAGTTGAAGTATATTTAAACCCAAAAAAAAACAAAAATTAATTTTGGCCAAGAAAAAGTTCCTAATAAATTATTTTGGCCAAGAAGAACAAAGAATTCCTGCCCAGATTTTGACTTATGTTTCTCCATTTTCCTTAATTTGCAATCAGAAGAACCACCTAGGTGTCATCCTGGCTAGCGACGGAAAAACCCCGAGGTGACAATACAGTGTAGGGAGGAGTGGGGAGGAGGATTATTAAGTTCTTTTGGGGTAGTTGGGTTTGTGGCAACTTTAATGGCATTTAGATTTTGAGTTGCAAGTGGTACTTATGCCAAGATTTGGCATTAGTCTTAGCCAAAATGACCAGGTTGCATGCAACTCAACCACTCCAATTGCATGCTACTATACGACCCCCTAAGTTGTACTGTTATAGTAGTATTGTATATTTCCTTTTCTCAATTTCACATAAGAGGAAGGGAAGAAATTGCATTCGGCGGATATCCCAAAGGCTGGGTTCACATGTGAGATTCAATTTGTCTTCTTGACATTGTCTGTCGAAAACCACTTCATACGAAGACTATTTTATTGTGAACACATGGACTTTAGGACAACCAGCATAGAAACACACTACAAAAAAGGGGACCTTACAACGTTCAAAGAGACATCCAGCAACATTTTTGGAACGTTGCTGTGTCAGTCCTCAACGATTTCAAAAAACGCTGGGTCCACATGTGTAGCTAGCAGAGTACAACATTTTTTTGCAAACGTTGCCAAATTGCCCACATTTTTTCCTTTTCTCAATTTCACATAAGAGGAAGGGAAGAAATTGCATTTGGCGGATATCCCAAAGGCCGCCATTCATGAACATCAGACATGAGAAGTTGTAACTTTCATTATATTTACAGATATGGAGGCCCATAAAATTTTCAAGATGCCACGATCCATAAGTACCTAGATAAGTCAACTGTAGTGAAACCAATGGCATGCCTTTCAATAATTAAAGCAACAGAAAGAGAAGTGCAAGGACATCAAATCCAAGGGGAAAAAGTAACAAAAAAAATTCAACCGCCAATAAAAGTGTGTATGTTGTTGTTATGAAAAAGATAATCAAATATGCACTGAGGATTAGATAATGGCAAATTATGGAGTGAATTTTAATTTCGCAGACCAGTCATCCCATTGTCCTTCATGCTCCAAAGCACATAAAGAATAGGGAAAAAAAATCCAAGACAGGGGATCTGAGGAATCTTCAAAGAATGAAGAGTTGTGACATATTTAATATGTGTTAGACATTCGGACACGCGGCATTTGCAGTTCAATTGGCTTGGCCTTCAAATTGACCTGCAATTACCTCGTGCTTCCGAGCACAGCTTGAGGCAGTAAAATAAATTGTTTTCGATCATAATTCTATTTTATAAAAGAGAGAAACTACCTGTCAAAAATGAACTGTATACTAAAGAGAATAAGATGGACAATAAGCATCCCAGGTACATGCTTACAAAGTGAAATCAGCATGCCTAAGACCTCAAAACCCAAACTTAAGACTAGAAAAAAAAAAAAAGTAAAATAGACAATTCATTTATAGTAGCACATAAGACTGCCAATCAAACTCATACCTTTAGTGCATTAAACTAACACATGACAAATTAAAGACACAAGACTAAAATGCATTATCCACAAAACTTTCTCCCACCCCTTTTCGAAACAAATCAATGCAAAACAACATATCAAATTCATCAAATTTAAGAGAAGTCATAAGAGCATCCGAATTAACTAACGTAAGCCATAACACAAACCAAGGGTACAAAAAACACCTGATACCATCAATTTTCAGTGCATTCATCCAAGAATTAAACAAATGCAAAACTAGAAGGAACCCGTTTCTCTTAAACCTCCAAAGCCCACAAAAACTATAAGATCAATTCAACAAACACCCGGTGTGCAACAAAGAAAAGCCCAAAAACAATCAGACCCAGCTCAACAAATCCCCAAAAAAAAAAGAAAAATTTCACAGGGCAAGATAATCAAGAAGAGATGATGAGAGAATTACAAGAGGTAAAGATAGCCGAGGGATTGGGTCGCGGGGTTGAGCTGATCCAAGCAGGAACGGAGGCGAGTGGCCTGAGACATGATGAAATCCTTGTGCTGCTCCAAGATATCGAGGAGGTCGCTGAACTCGTCGGAGTACTTGAGGTTCTTGATTTGGAGAACCAGCACTTCGAGGTAATCGATGGAGGAAGGAGAGTCCATGGAGGATGAAGAAGAAAGAAGAAGACGAAGAGGAGAATTTTGGGCTTCCATGAAACCCTAGAAACGAAAGAATTGGGGGAATTTTGAGCGGTTATGGGGGTTTTCGATTTTTTTTGGTTAGAGGGGAGAAGATGTATAGTGACCAGTGAGGACTCGTTTATATAAGCCAAAGGATCAGTTCGTTATGACAGTACAGTTGGTGGGGCCAAGTAGAGTGCTACATCGTATCCGTATACGAGAAAATATCTGTAATCTTATTTATTAGGATACTGACATGATTACTAAAATCTATAACCGATAGAATATGGTTACGTATGTGGTTTTGTAGTGATATATCCATATCCGTATTCGAAATATCCGAATACAAATTGATCATACTGCTATCATAGTTTTAATCCGTAGATTAATAGGTTTGATGTTAGTTTTGATGATCAAGATGTCTGATGTTAGCTTTTCAAGTATAATAAACATATTAATGAACTCTTTTGTCTCACGTTAACTATATTTTTTCTAATATTATCTAGTTTTCTCATATCCATTTTGTATCTGCATGCATATTTGCTTATATATCCGCTTGTATATCCTTATCCGTATACAATTTTAGTGGATATGTATATAAATTTTTCTTATTGAGGTATATATGTATCGGGTAAGTGGATACGGATATGATGAGTGTCATATTCGAGCCGTATCCGGACCTAATGCACCCCTAAGCCCAAAGGCACTAGACATATTTGTCAAACAGATTATTTTGGCTTATAAACCAAAAAAAAAAAAAAAGAAGCTGGGGCATAACTTATTTTTTGGTGGCTTATAAGCCACGTAGTTTGACCGAGTAAAAGATCATTTTGCCCCTTAACATTGAAGATACCTCCCAATTCTTTTTTGATCATTTTGGCAACAATGATGGATTATAAGCCACTCATTTGCTAAAACTTTACTATATATTGTGAATTATAATCCATAAAATTTACCAACTATTTTGGATTATATCCACTTAACTTATAAGTCATTTGTGGATGATAATCTAAAGTTGCCAAACATGCTCTAACTGTTTGGTAAATATGATCATTAATTCTGAGATAGTTTTTATAAAATGTTATCTCTTTCCGTAACTATAATGGTAAAAGTTGTACCTATATAAAACAACAAGGTTTTTTTTATTACACGAAACCGCCCCCAAAATGAAGTGCTTTTTCAAAGAATCACCATAAAAATTTATGGCTTTCATGGAACTCTCATGATAATATATATGCAGCATTAACAAAGTGACATCAAGTCATTATTTCTATCCAAATTCTGTTAAATACTATATTAAATTTCTAAAATATCCTCTCAGTAGGATCTACCAATGGATAAATAATAGGACATATAAGTGCTCACTATATGTGTACATTTGAACATCCTCTAAAGTAAATAACATCCTTCAATATTTTTGAATTGCAGAAAATCCTAATAAGTATTAGCATTTTGCAAATAACCCCCATAAATAAGAAAGAAAAAACAACATGAAAAAGAACTTTGAAAAGGTATTGGAATTTAGTCTAATTTACCCAATAGATATTGGGGGTCTGCAAAAGTTATTGGGGTTTAATGCAATTTTGAAAGTTATTGAGGGTCTACTTCAAAATTTCTTGGGCGTTTAGTGTAATTTACCCTAATGAAGCTATGACAAAAAGGAAAAAGATCCAGAATAAAATCAAAACTAATGTGCCATGACAAAAATGGAAACTCCGTACGCGCCAGGTAGGGGTCGAACCTACGACTTTCTGCTTAGGAAACAGACGCTCTATCCACTGAGCTACAGGCGCTTTCGCTTTTTTGATATTAGACGATAATTTGTTTCTTTAACAGGTAATTGCGAATAGACAGCCGTAGTTCTATATTTTTGCGAGTAAACCTTCTGAGTTAATTTATTTTTATTCTTAAAATTGTTTAAAATGTTTCAAGCACTATAGTTCTATTGGCGAGGATAGGTCCTCAATTGTTAATTTATTTTGATTTTTAAAAGAGTCGGAAAGTTCACTAAGGGGTGTATTCGCACCTGGGCCGACACTACAGGGGTCTATTCACCACAATTAGAACTACATGGAATCTACTCGCAATTGGGTGATAGTACTGAGAGTCTGTTCGAAATTAACCCATTTTTTATTTAATCTTTTTTAATGTTACCTGATAAAAAAAAATTTGTTGATCATAAGGAATGAATGACTGAGAGTAGGTTGGAGGGAGTGAGATGCGCCTGAATTCCTATTTGCGTAGGCAACAATTAGAGAGGAACTCTTCCTGCGATTTAACTTAATTATATTCAAAACTATTCATCTAGCACTTAACTAATAAATTTTTGATTAGGAGGCATGCACTTCATGTCACCACACATTGTACATGTCTAAGCGATCATTCATCTAGCATACCTCAAACTACATAAATTAAGCTTCTACACTCAAACACCATAAAAAATATTAAGAGACAATTGAAGAGTTAGAAATCAAACATTTAAGCACTTCTTTCTTCTTTCTTCATCTAAAGAAAATGGCTCGCACGATTCTTGGCGTCGCGTTAATATGTTCCTATGTTCTTCTTGGTATCAATGTTTCTAAGTCAGCTGAGTTCAACGTCGGAGACAGAGATGGTTGGAACTATAATGTAGGTGACTGGCCTAACGGCAAGAGCTTTGCAACAGGCGATGTTCTGGGTAAATCTAAGAACACCCTCTTCCACAATCACTTTTGTACTCGAAATATCTCTGAGTTATTTTTAAACCCACCTTTGGAATTTTAGCAGTTTTTTTTTTTTTGATGGCTTGGAATTTTAGCAGTTTAGCATGCACTAATATATGCGGCAAGTTGCTATATTTTGTTATAAGTTGTTATATTTTATTGTAAGTTAATGTTATATTTTGTTGTAAGTTCTTTTACAAAATTGTTGAATTTAACCTAGCATTTCCAATTTCGGTTGATATTGGATATATATTGCAGTTTTCAACTACGCTCCTGAGGAGCACAATGTGGTTGTCGTCGACGCTGCTGAATATAACAGTTGCACCACTGGTCCAGGAGCTGCGGTTTTCACGTCTGGAAACGATCGGGTCACGCTGGCGAAAGGAGATAACTACTTTCTCTGTAGCTTCCCTGGTCATTGTGAACAAGGGATGAAGATTGCGGTAAATGCAGCTTAAACAGCATAGATTACCACTGAATCCTTCAGATTGGTCGAGATTGAACTTTGAGTGTGTTGTCTACCACTTTTTTCAATGATTTGTAATAAACTACATCTTAAGAGGGAGAACTAATCTCTTTGAGTATCTTATTTACAGGTTTCTTCGTGCAGTTTTTTCATTATGAAGCCTGGGTATATTGTCAAGAGTACTGACAGAAATAGCTAAAAATCTAATAATTAAACAAGTAAGTTGTGAAATGTAATTTACTTTACATAGTGCAGCCTGAAAATGTCATCAAAGATGTCCTCTCGAAGAATTATGCTAAATTTATGAAGGATAGATATAGATAAGAATAAAGAGGAAAAACCTCTCAATTTTCTTAATTTGATTTTGAGAGTACAGACCTTTATTTTAGTAACTTTACAATCTAATTATAGAAGAATATCACAATCATTTTCAATACATGACGAGCCTGTCATATTTGCACATGCCTAATATGCACATTCTAATTTTACCTTATCCCTTCCAAGAACAGTGAACACAATTAGCATATGTCCAATACTAATATGGCTCCAATTATATTGATTTCTTTCTTAAAATGAAACCAAATGTGTCTATATGCAATTAACACATAAATAAATTACCATAAATAACCAAATATATTCCCTGATTCATGTAATCAATCTAATATTTATTAGCATTTATTGCAAGCATGCATTTCATGTTATCATGCATGGATTATGCACCTGCAGAAGATCATTCATCCAGCAATATATATAAATTACATAGAGCCTCTACACTCAACAAACTCAAAAATCTTTAGAGACAATTGAAGCTCTTGATTATTATAAAAAAAAATGGCTCGCACCATTCTCTGTGTTATGCTAATGTTTTTCTATGTTCTTGTTAGTCTCATTAACGTTGCTCAGTCGACTGAGTTCATTGTCGGAGACAACGATGGTTGGAGTTATAACAAGGAAAACTGGCCTAAGGGCAAGAGTTTTAAAGCAGGCGATGTTCTAGGTAAAATCTATGCATTTGTAATTAATTTTTATATGACAATGTCTTGTAATTTTTTGGTGAGTACTAGAAGAGCTAAATGCATGTGAATTATCATAAAATTAGGAGTCCATATATAATCGAATAGGTTAATCACAAATTACAAAATGGATTCTTCATGATTGATATGACAGTAAATAAAAATAAAATAAAACAGTGTAAGTGTAAATTTGTGGAAATTTGTGAGGCATTTGAGAGGGTTAAATTTAAACTGCAAGATATTGAACTCTAAACATTTATGAATAGACAAGGGGCTTGTTTGTTAGATTTAATAGATGAAGAGGGCTTCTTGGAAAACAGGATATAGATGGGGGTTTCTTGTAATTCATCCTAAAAAGTAAGGACTGCTGATCTTCATCTAGAGATTTAAAAAGAAGAGTATATCTTGTAATCAAATTTAAAGTAATACCCTCTCGTCCGTTTGCCTTATGTTTTATGCTTACTATAAACTCTCCATATTTAATTAAACTTGTTGATTATCTAAAAGTTATAGCAGTAACACTCAACCTTTAACATTCGATGTTGCAGTTTTCAAGTACACTACTAACCTGCACAATGTGGTTATCACCGACGCTGCTGGATATAACAGCTGCACACCTGCACCAGGGTCTAAAGTTTTCTCATCTGGAAATGATAGGATCACGCTGGCGAAAGGAGATAACTATTTTCTCTGTAGCTTCGAAGGTCATTGTAACGCAGGCATGAGGATTGCAGTAAATGCAGCTTAAAACTGCATAGATGCTCACTTTAGTGATATTATGTAATAAGTCAAACTTGTTATATACAGGTTTCTCGGCCCATTCAGCGACATAGAAGTAATTATATTTTCTTGGTCCATTCAGCGACATAGAAGTAATTATATATATATGTCTAATAACTTTGCCTCGCGTACTGTACCCTTCAAACTCCATAACTGATTATGGTTGATTCGTCGAAGCATAAAATGCTGAAAAATTAGCACGGCTCTCAGAAGCTATAAAAAAAGTTCCAAGTGTTTAGTATTTATCCCCTTTCTACTATGCCAAAATGCCAGAATTATGGTGAGGATTAAAGATTATAATTTTATACTCTAACATGTCTAGTCACGCCCCTATGGTCTGTGACTCAGTGCAATTGTCCATTGATGATGATTTTGTCTTATATATTTCTGATAATTCAAGGGTAATATTTCAAACAGTCATATGAGCAAGAACATAGAACATCTCCAGCTTCAATGAGTATTCAAATTCTTTCACAATTTTGAACAAGAACTTATGACAATTATCAATGTCAGTATTCATATAACTTTCTAACTACTTCATATTAAATACAAATACAACTTTCTAACTATCACACAATTATATACATATATAAATAAGTAAATGTTGTTCATTTAGGAACTTAAACTCAACAGAAGTGACCTTATTAACCCTTGACTATCAAAATCCACCATCAAAATTTCATCCCCTGTTTGAATATATTCTGACATATTTTGAAAAAATTTGTAGTGATAATACACACTACTTGCAGCTTGCTGATATAACTGGAGGGATTCCACAAAATTTTATTTACAACTATTTTCTCTCATCAATTAAATAAATCCTATACTCAGAGACAAAAAGAATCAAACTGTCCGTTAAATTTCAATTAAAAAAGAATTGCAGGTGTCAAACCTCTTGCAGCCAAAAGAATTCTATCAGTACCAAAAAACACCATCTTATTATGACAACATTGAGATATCAAACGCATTGGACATATAATTAAATGAATTATAACCGTTCTTGATATTAATGAATGATTATGATAACATTCTATACATTATAGCTATTTCCTGTATTACCTTACAAATCCTACACTCCTCAACTTCAAAGGACAAAACTATCACCAAATTTTAGTAAACAAAAGATTTTACAAACTAAAAAACCATCTCAACAGTCTTCATTCTATCAGTACCAAACAAAACCAACTTATCTTGATAAACATCGACATACCCGAACGCATTCGATCCAGGGGGACACTCGAGCGCAGCCTCAAGGACGCAATGATGAACACCGAAAGAATCGACACTATACCCTCCCATATGCTCATGACCACCAAAACAAGCCTTAACGCAATCATATCGGTGTATTATTTCCAAAACCTCTTCATAATTCCAAGGCAATGCCTCTGGAGTTACTGCGCTAGGATCCAGAGGTTGATGACAGCATATAATCACCTTCTGGTTCCTCTCCGTTGAGTCTAGCAAGATGTCGTTAAGCCATTGGAGCTGTTTCTTGCCGAAGGCTCCATTGAACATGGCGAATCTCCTCTCTAGGCCCAAGAGTCCAGTTGGGCTGTTCTTGTTGGAATTAGGATTCTTTAGCTGAAGGATCATGTTGGCTATTGACGTGTTTGGATGATCTTGAGGCCAGCCGATTGCGCTAATATCGTAAGAATCAAGAACGACGATTCTGAACTCTGGCGAAGGAGAGAACTCATAATATGCAGTCTTATCGCCTGAAGATGGAATCTTGAGAACCGATGTCAGTTTTTCGCGAGGGAGGTTGTAGAGACAGTGATTGCCAACCATGTGATAGACTGGACCGTTGAACTTTTGGAATTCTTCGACTATTTTTTCTACGGTTTGGAGAGATTTTGATTTCGGGCACAGACCATCAACAATGTCGCCAAAGTTCAGCGAGAATTTGAGTTCTTGATGATTGTTCCAGCCGGCTATCGCGCGTTGGAGGACATTGATGCTGTGTTGATAGTAGCGGGGGATTCCGCGAAAGGAGAGTCCGTCGGGGATTTCTGCGTATTGGACGTCCGATATCACTCCGAAGGAGAAGAGAGGCTTCTTGGTCTGGATTTGATACTTGGAGCTTTTGTTTGTGGAAGCCATTGTACTGAAGTTCAAGGGAAAGAAAGTTGTCACCCTATGTTTTATATTTAGAGCAATTAGAGAGTTTAGGAAGGAATTGTAGTTAGAATAAGATTTGGCCGTTTATGATCAAGAAACTTTAAAAGTTTCTATTATAGTTGGAAAGGAATCCTTTGCTTCTTAGGAGTATTAAGAAACAAACTCGTAGTCAATGTGTAAAATCTCTTTGCAGTTTGCAATTTTATATAGAGTAAGATTACATAGAATTGGCTATAGAAGTTTTAATGGGTATAAGAGTCCTAATTCAATTCAATTTAGAGTTAATAAAGGAAACATAGTTAACTAAATAGAATATCACCAAGAAAATATTTTCCAAATAAAAATTTAAAAAAAAAATGTCATTATCACCACCGTCATCAATTTTCTCAGAGCAATGATAGCGGTTTTAGCGACTGCCGCTGTTCTCGTGCCCCCAAATAGGACCCCATCCTACAGCTCTAACCCTAAACCCTTTACCCCGTACCCAATTGCAGGTCAAGTATAGTGGCAGTCGCGTTACTGCCACTAGCATTGCTCATTTTCTCATCAGAATATGGAGAAATAATAAGTAAAATATAAACCAAGGTATTCTCCTTAATTAAAAATCATAATGAACTACTTACCTAAGCAATATAGATCTTGGTTTTATATTTGGGTAACCAAATAAGAAGAAGCCTGAATTATACTTTGTTTCTCTTCCACTTAATTATCATCCAAATAAAACTAATTAGGATACATTATGGTCTATTAACCAAGGGTTCATGCACATTGAATATGAAAGTTTTGAAATTATTGGCATTGCTATATTGAAATTTATTCACATTGGGAGATACATAAATTTCACATTGAAAATCTAATGCATGCACATAAAATTAAAATGGAAATTAAGAGAAGGAAAAATTAAGAAAAAAGAATACGCACTTACTATGTGAATAATTTTTTGGAGATTGTTGATGAAGAGAACGATCTGATCAAAAATTTAGCCTCTCTCTCTCTCTCTCTCTCTCTCTCTCTCTCTCTCTCTCTCTAACTCTTAATTAGAGTAGGACAGTTTGTTGCGGTTAGTTTGGAGGTGTTTATTTTGCAATGGAATGCAACCAAACCAAGTCATTGGTTTCGTTTGGTGGAAGAAAATGACTTGATTTTGCTTGATATTAAATTTAGAGTGGAGCTAGACCTACTATCTAAGACACAATGTCATAGATCTAAATTTAAACTTAGGATGATTTTGATTTTGCTTGATATTAAATTTAGAGTGGAGCTAGACCTACTATCTAAGATACAAATGTCATATATCTAAATTTAAATTTACAGAATGATATTGATTTACTATCTAAGATACAAATGTAGTAGATCTAAATTTAAGATTTCTAAATTCAAACTTTTAATCCTATGATGTGATGTAATACACAAGTTCTATGTGAAAAAGAATTCAAGTTTTTTTTGGGTGATGGTAAGAATTTTCTTTTCTAGAAATCACTTTTAAACGGGATGATTATATATAAACCATATTTAATTATATAAACCACCTTTATTGTGTCGCAATCAAGCATCTGGAGCCACCTTTCAATTAAAATTTTTCAATTTGTACTAGTTTTGTGCAATGACCCTATTTTAAAGGTCACTTCTGGGATAAAAATAATTTTGATATGTTTATAACCATGTATCAAGGGGTATAAGATTATCTGGTTTTACAAAATTCTGAGACGCTGATGTTTGCAACATAACATACATGGTTAAAACATGTTGAAATTTTCTAAAATTCTATTTACAAATTGTTTATTTATATTACGTCACAACTAAGCATATAAATTTCAATTTAGAAATCCAAATTTGAAATTTGAACTTATTGTTTCCGCTTTTGGATGCTACTTAAAGTAATATTAAATTAGATTAAAGATATGATATAATGCACTGAAATTTGAAAGAACCAAATGATGGTTTGTTAGTCTCTGAACTATCAAAGGAAAAAGTTGCCGTTGTGACCAACATGTTCACGTTGTAGGAGCCGTACTGGCATATCTAAAGAGTGCCACGTGCCGAGCCTGTGATCGCCAATGACTATTGATAATTCTGCACTTCTCAGTTGAATATTAATGAGATAATTTTCTTTTGCTCAAAACTATATAATCTTTCTTATTCTTGGATGACATGCACACAAGTTGTATTCATTCACAAATTGTATAAAACTAGGCTAGGACTAGTTCTAGCTTAATTCTATATTAAATTGATTCTGTTTTTAATTAATGGGGAGGTGGTTCAAAATAGAATCAGTTTAGAAGCCTATTTTTGGCCTAAGGAAAACTAGCCAGTTTTGACCCAGTATTTTTTCCAATCAGAATTCTCTTCAAAATTAGACTAGGTTTGAACCTGGTCGGATTTTGAAAGATAGCCAAACAATGCCCTTAGGAACTATTTTAAAACCCAAACTTACTAAGATATCTATAACTTATTTTAAATCAGGTCTTAATAATTTATCAGAGTTGAATTTAGACTTGAATTTTGAAGTATTGAAAACAAAGATTTGTTTCTAAAATGTCCCTATTAATGCTCAAAGTTTGTTTGAGTAGTGAATGCAATAATTTTTAAATTTTAGGCATATCAAGGATATCTGGGCCTGTAGTTTTTTTCTAATAAAAAGTAGAGAATGTATTAATTCATGAAATCATGTCTTACAACCTTAGCCAATAGCAATGGCATTTCATTCACCTATATCTTACCACAAGGATGCAACATAGATGCCAAAAAGTGTGCAACCTAATTCCCCTCCTGCTTTACAAATAAAAATAAACACTCTCTAAAAGTAGATGAAATTATCAAAATATCATCGAAAGCATGTGGAGAGGCATATTTCTTGGGGTTAGCATTCTCACTGCTTGCTCGGAGTCCGACTCTATCACCACTCTTTAATAACCCCTTACAATGAAAGAAGTATCCCATGCATAATCCCTACTAGTTCTGCCATCAACACCGAGCATGCAAGGCGTTGGCAAAATCTCCAAGCTCTAAGTACCCAACCTATGTGATCTCGAATAAAAGCACCACCCGTTGCCAAATTAGTTGTAGGATTTCATCCGCCATCAAAATTTATTTTTATCCATCCTTCTGTCGCACTATTCAAAACAATCTAGTCATTACCTCTCTCTCGTTGAATAATTCCAACTGTTAGCATCCTTAAATTCAGCTAAATATTTCAATGCATATGGACCCACATCTCTTTGTCTTAGACCCTCCTGATTACGCACAATTAAATTTCTATAAAGCCAAATGTGTCATGCAATAACCAACAATATCTCGAGATCTTCTTTTCTGTGTCCTGAAAGTTATTTACAAATTCCCTCATACTTCCATCGGTATTTTTTTTCACCCAATCTCGCCATGGAGTTTCTTGTCGTGTGCTCTTTGGCCATTCACAGTCTAAAAAAATATGAGTTTTATTTTCTATTCCTTTGTTATGCAGTCCACATGCATCAGATTCTACAATCCCTTTTTGGCACAACCCTGCTTCTTTTCACATGATCTCATTGCATAATCGCCATTTGAAGATTTTGTTTTTGTTTCGAATTAAATATTGCCAAATTCTCTTCCAAATGCTCTAATGATTTCGGTTTATTATTTTCAATTGTCCTATACCATTGTCAACCATTACTCTACCATCGTCAACCATACTCTAGGGACATGATTGTAGGCGTTGAAAAATACTTACAAGATCCCCGAAACCAACTCGTGACAGGGAGTCGGCGAATGACAACCCATCGAATGATACAGACGTCGAATCGTTAAGACGCGAGCTCGACGGCGAACCCACAGCGTCACAAGCACGGTTTAAACCGGACTTGAACAGACGATCGGATCTCAGGACCGTTGAACCGGAACAAACCAAGAGTTAGTCCCGGAACCAAATTCAGACGGAACCTAAGTCGGAGAAGGCCAAGTCGAAGCAGGGCTAACAGAGAAAAGCGAGGCAGCGGCGGGAAAAAAGCAGCCGGCTTGGTACCTCGGGCTTGGCGAGGTGCCTCGGCCACCATGGCCGAGCCACCTCGACCAACTTGGCGAGGTGCCTCGCCAACTTGGCGAGGTGCCTCGGCAAGTGAAGTGCGGCTGGCTCCACCTTATTGTATAAATAGGGGGTCTTGTTGATGGAGGCGGGCTTGGAGTTGGATTGCAGTGCGGGATTTGAGGCTTCGGAGGTTGGATTTTGAGGATTTGGAAGAGCTCGGACTTGAAGAATTCTTGCGAGATCTCGAGTAATGTCGCATACGGTCAGAGCAGCAGCGAGTACAAGTCGCGATCGGCCTTGAGATCTACAAGCTAAAGGTAACCAATTCGGTCGAACTACAGATACCCTCTAGGTTAAGCCGTCTTAACCTCGGGGATAGCTGTGATTTCTCCTAGTAGATCTCACCCGCCCGCGATCCTCTCCTTCGTGAGTGTGATCCCCGGCGATCCTCTCCTTCGTGAGTGTGATCCCCGAAGGCGATCCTCTCCTTCGTGAGTGTGATCCCCTCAGGCGCTTCGTTTCCTTCGTGAAACGAACCCCTTTACATCTGTAGTTCTAGAACCCGGGTCTCTACTTGGATTGGAATTGCGCGGTGGTCCACGGACACAAAAGTCCCAAGACAGCAAAGAACCCACGCGAGGACCTCGATATAACAGAGATCCTCGTGTTTGTTCACAAGGATAAAAGTTGTAATCTTTTTTGATTGTACGCCTTAAAATAAAAGGCATTTCTTTTGAATTTTGTTGTAGGCCAAAGAAGCTGTAAGCAAGTTCAAATCAATGACAATCATCCCAACTTTTACCGCGAACAAGCCGGGCGACCACGATGGGAGCCACCGGCCTCAGATCGGAGGTCGTCGTACCGCAGCCGCGGATCCCTATCCCGGTGGAAGAAGAGGTCGAGTTCGAGTTCGACCAGGAGAAGTTCGAGGAGTACCTATCCTCACCCTCCTCCAGATCGGTTCCCCGCCGCTCCAAGAAGGTCTCCGCCAAGGAGAACCCGATGGGCTTCGATGTAGAGCCCGGGGCGGCGAGTCCAACCTCGCCGCAGTAGCGAAATCCTTCGCGCCGAAGTCCAGATGGCGCCCGAGATGAACGCCGACGATGCGCCGGCGCTCTCCAAGCGAGCTCGCCAAAGGCGACGACAAAGCATGGCGCGCAAGCTTGCCAAGGCCATGCAATCCGTGGATGGGGTCCGCTACGAAGCGGATCTAAGATCCAGGCTTACGCAGAGGCTTCAGCCTCAAGTGATCGACGGTTTATCCAAGCCGTCAACCAACGAGTGGGTCCGTGTCAAACGGAACCGCTCCACACTTCAGGAGCGCATCCGGAAGCGCCGCGCACTCCTTGCGCAAGCACGAGCTTTGGTGCAGCAGGCTCATGAGTTGAAGAAGGAGGTGGCAAAGAAGCCACCAACGTACCACCAGGTTTGGAGACCCAAGTCTAATGGTGTCCCAACCTCAGTTGCCCACACTCCTGTCTCGGCACTTAAACCGAAGGATACAGGCGTTGCAAATCCAACGCCAAGGTCCAAGGCGTCTGCATCTGAATCAGTGGTGAAGCCAACACCCGTCACCACCACCAGACCAACTATCAAGGATCGCTTGGGTCCTTTGAAGGGATCGCGGGTCACTCCTCATATAGGAGGCTGCACCCGTTCCAGAAAGGACCGGGAGATTCCTGCAACCCCACCAACCAAATTAAAAATCGAAGTCCGAGAGTCCCCTGAAACTTCACGCTCACATAAGCGGAAGTCAAGGCGAGTTACTTTCGGTAGTTTTGGCCATTCTCGGAAGGGCTCGTCGATGGCGGCGGCGTTATACAGAGATTACGCCAACACCGCGGCGGTGCTCGGTACACCCACCGGCGGTACGTACTACCGTGCAAAGTGCGAAAATCTCGAAGGGATTCCCTAAATTGACGCAGTCATGCTTGTGCTCCAAGCTCATCAAGACGGTGCTCTCGGAGTGCAATTGCCATCAAGAAGCTCCAGAAAGGGTGTCAGTCTTCCAGAGACTTAGCACAAACACGCCAAGACCTAGGTCAAGGCGATTCATAAAAGATGACATCCCGAGAGGATGAGTTGCGAGGTCACTAATAATATGACCAGCAAAGAACCATCGTCCGCGGGCTATTCAGCGCGCATAGCGGCTAACTTCGTTTGCGGTCGGGACTATCCGGCGGTCGGATCGATAAACTTCAAGGGAATACCCGCGGAGGATGATCGTCGGATATTGGCTCCTGTCGCATCGATCATCTTGTATCTAGCGAAGGAAGCCCCAAGAAACGCTTATGATCGCATGCATCAAGTGGCCAAAATGCTAGGCGGCGTTGAATAAACAACGGAAAACTTCAAGTTAGAAATGGAGTTGGCCATGCAGACGATGAGAGAAATGCATGACCAACAGATCCAAGCCTTGACGAAACATCAAGGTGAATCGAGTCAGCGCACCAACGTCGATGAAGATGATAGCGATTCGGGCGGGGAGGAAGCGAAGAAGATGATAACCCTTCGAACCCATAGCGCTAAGCAAAACATAGATATTGTTGCTCAGGAAAGCGAGAAGATCAAAGACTTGGAGAGCAAAATCAATTCATTGATTTCCGCTCAAGAAGTAAAGAAGACAGGTATTCCTTGCCCATACCCGAGGGAATGGGAATCAATCCCGTACCCGTCGAAGTTTAACTTAATAAACTTCACACCATTTGACGGGAAGGGTTCCCCGACGCAGCACTTGATTTATTTCAAGTCACACCTCGGAGTTATTTACGCACGAACCCACGATGGTTCGGTCATTCGTTGGCACCCTTCGTGGGGCTGCCTTCGAATGGTACCGCCGTCTCAAGCCGGGGAGCATTCACAGCTGGGACGACATGGAGTCTAGCTTCCTTACCAATTTCTTTGATGACGATACCGAGGTATCGATCGGGACATTGCTCGACGAGAAGCAGAGAGACGGAGAAACCGTGGACATCTTTGTTAAACGATTCCGGAACAAGGCAATGAACTGTCGGGATCCAATAACGGAGGAGTTCATCCTCCAAACCTGCCACAGTAACTTATCGATAGATGTGCTTGAAGCAATGGGTACAGCACCATCGATAACGTGGAAGGACTTGAAGGTTCGTGGAAACAAGGCGAAAGGTTCCTCAAGAGGAAAAAGCGAGGAAGAGCCGGCCGGCGGCGGAAGCTCCGGCGTAATTTTGTCCCACGCGGCAAAGGGAAAAGCGACCTAAGACGGCGGTTCGCGAACCAAACATTTCAACTCCAACCCAGCCAGCGAACGGCGCCGCCATGACCACAATCAACGTGGCAACACGGGCCTGAAAGCGAAGGCCTCAGAGCCGCGGTTTCCGAAGTCCTATTCCTTTAGGGACGACGAGATTCCCGGTCTCTTCAAATATCTTGTGGAAAATAACAAGATCAAGCTCCCTCCGATTCAGAATCAAGAGGAGGCAATGAAGACGAATGACCCAAGATACTGTGCATACCATAGGGCGGTTCATCACCCCACTAAATCCTGTTTCAGCCTTAAGGACAAAATCCAGGCTTTAATTGACGTAGGGGTCATCACTATGAAGCCGTCCAAAGAAAAGAAGGTCGGAGCGAATGCAGTGTCCATAAGCTTCGGGTCGGTGCCGTTGACATGGTTTGAACCTGAACCAGTGGTCAAAGTCGCAGTGAAGACCGTAAATGACGACCCACACAAGCAACGCCAGAAAGGACTTGTATCGTATACAACCCCGAATGGCGAAGTCTTGTGGGTCCACCCAGACCTACTTGAAGATGAGCAATGGGTAGCCTCTTCTTCGTTGAAGAAAAAGCCGAAGCAGAAGGGAAAGGCATGCCATGCTACTTCCGCAATTCTGGAGGGAAACGATGAACAGGTGGTAACATTCCAGCTGTCCGAAGGGGAACCTGAAGCCCACGCCACCGAGTGGACACGAGTACAAATACAAGTACCCGAAGTCCCGACCCTAATGCCAAGACGCCTCGAGCTGGGGTACCAACAAATCCCTCACTCGCCTGAGAGAAAGCGCAGCGACAAGTGGTCGCCAAAGAAGCTACAACCAGCGGCCGCATGAAGTTCAACTCGGCGGTCGATTCGGTCGCCCGATTGGAAGAGATAAACCGGAACCGAACTCTCCATACCGCCGGCGTCATGGCCCAATTAGCCAATATCCCATAAGGCTCACTCTCTATGAGTTCTTTGCGCTTATCAAAGAGACGAGAAGCTCTTCAAGAAGCCCTCGCCGATTCGAAGTCTTCCTCACCCAGATTAGGCCGAGTCGGAAAAGTCGGCCCGGCAATCTAACCTCGCGACTAAACACTTCCCTTGCATCACTTTTACAAAGGAGGATATGCGACGAGGAATTCCAAACACGATAGGCCGCTATACTTCACCGGGTATATTGGCTCTAGTGAAGTTAACCGGATCCAAGTCGATCCGGGTTCCGCTGTGAGCATCATGCCCCTGCGCCTCATGTATCATCTTGGAATTCCTGCCAGTAAACTGGCGTCGACAGGCACAATGATTTATGGATTTAACACCAGCGGGTCTCGGCCGCTTGGTAAGATCCGGATAAAGTGCCAAATGGGGGACTTAAAGTCCGAAGTCACCTG
Source organism: Asparagus setaceus (assembly GCA_012295165.1). NCBI lineage: Eukaryota > Viridiplantae > Streptophyta > Magnoliopsida > Asparagales > Asparagaceae > Asparagus > Asparagus setaceus. Next base: position 5,243,721 of record CM022708.1, read on the forward strand.
CTATGTGATTGACGCAGAGACTTCCTATAACTTATTGTTGGGTCGACCTTGGATCCACAATAACGTTATAGTCCCGTCTACTCTTCATCAGTGTCTCAAATATGTAGACACGAATAATGAGGTCAAGACGGTGGTCGCGGACAAACAACCGTTTAAGGGGATGGAGAATTATTTCACTGATTCTCTCCTCTACGGTAATGAGTCCGAAACTGAATCATCGGCCCAAGGTACGGACAGCGGTGAAGAAGGCGTCACGAAACCGGGCTTGGTTATAGTGGAGGTTTTGTTTTAAATGACATTGTACCCCTTGTAATCAATCTTGACGATGAAGAATCGTCAGATGAACATTGTAATTGGCAAATTGCCGATGAATCAATAAATGACGATTTAGAGTACCCTTTATCTTTGAATGATGTGATAACAGGTTTATACAATGATCCAGAGTTGCACCTTAACTTCGGTCATCTTGCTTTACACAAAAGCGGTTCGAGACTCCTTTGGGACGGCCTTTCGTCATCCCACGAAGATCAAGTAGTGAAAAGACTTGGTTTACGGAAAAGGAGATCACGGTTCAGTAGCCGAATCACTTCTTAGCGGCGAAGGCGACAATGGACTTATCCTCCACACATTGGATATAGTCGAAACACGGGTATCATGAAGAGATGGGGTACAACTTGGCACAAGGAGAAGGTCTATGTTTTGGGCGAGGTCCTCGGGTCCCTCGAGGCGGCATCGTCCCAAAAGGGAAGCCGGATAATTACTATGCATTTAGAAGGGGATTGGGATACGAATCCTCCTCAGAAGATGAATGCTCGTGGCTGATTGATAATAATCCACCCGGTGAGGGAGACGGACATTCGTCTGACTCTTCGGCTTGGGATTCTGACACCAGCCTCGGAGAAGCTTTCAAGGCTTTAATGTCAAATATGGCTACGGTCGATCCTGCTACTGTTGAGAGTGATGAAGACATGCCAACATGGGAAGACCCATGGATCCATCAACTCCAAGAGCAGTTTGGGGATAGGTTCGAACAAAGAGAACCCCCCACTAAGGATGAGGTAGTCCAGGTTAATATGGGGGATGAAGAGCATCCCAAACTCATAAACATCAGCAATACTCTCCCCTTGGAAGAAAAGGAAGAGTTGATTGCCCTAATCAGGGAGTATATCGATGTATTCGCCTGGAGTTACGAGGACATGCCAGGACTCGACCCTAATGTGGCAACACATCGCCTCAACATCAAGGCGGATGTCAAACCTGTCAAGCAACAGCAAAGACGGTTTCGTCCACAAATATTAGAGGCAATTGTTGACGAAGTGAAGAAACTCATAGAATCGGGATTCATCGAGGAAATCCAACATCCGGATTGGGTGGCGAATATAGTCCCGGTCATGAAGAAGAATGGGTCGATTAGGATCTGTGTCGACTACAGAGACCTCAACGCGGCTTGCCCGAAAGATGACTTTCCTCTTCCAATCACTGATGTCATAGTTGACAACACGTGTGGATTTGAAAGAATGTCCTTTATGGATGGCTTTTCGGGGTATAATCAAATCAAGATGCACCCGATGGCGCCAAACACGGCGTTGAGCGCCCATCGGCATATATTGCTACGGTCATGCCGTTCGGCCTCAAAATGCGGCGCAACATACCGAGAGCAATGGCGGAGATTTTCGGGATCATCTTGGAAAAGCGATCGAATGCTACGTCGGCGATTTGGTGCGTGAAAAGCGTGACAAAGGAGATCACATCAAAGATCTTAGAGCGGTATTGAACTCATGCGGACTCATCGGCTAAAGATGAACCACGCCAAATCCTTCCTTGGGATGTCGGTGGCAAGTTCCTCGGTTTTGTCGTCACCGACAAAGGAATCCACGTCGATCGACAAAGTGAAGGCGATTCAAGAGTTGCAACCTCAGAAATGCGAGAACTTCGGGGGTTACAAGGGCGTTGGCGTACATCCGACGGTTCATATCGAACCTATCGGGAAGTGCCAACCGTTCTCAAAGTTGAACAAGAAGGGCGTGTCATATATTTTGGGCGGCGCTGCCGAGAAAACGTGAAGAGATCAAGTCTTATCTCGCTAAACCTCTGTTCTTGTTGCACCGCTGCCGAAAACCGCTTTTGATCTACGTCAAGGCAACGGATCACTCGTTAAGCGCTTTACTCGCCAAGGCGGCGATAGCGGTCCGGCGGTGATGTATTATCGAGCGAACATTAGTCGGTCTTTGAGTCTCGATATCCAATGGTTGAAGCGGTGCCTTGCATTGGTGTTCGCGATTGAAGATCGACACTATTTAGTCGGACAAGCGATTTATGTTATCTCTAGCGTAAATCCGGTCCGAATATTTATGACCGACCTCAATGAGTTGGCGTTTGGCGAAATGGGCCTTGCTCTTGTCCCAATATGACTTGTATTTCAAATAACGAAATCACCAAAGGACAAGCGATTTGTGATCTCTTGGTCGACCCGACACGACGCAGCTTGAGCTATATGATGATCTTCGGATGAAGTCCACGAAGTTAACACTACATCGCACCAACAAATATGGCGATTGTATTTTGATGGAGCTTCTCGGCCACCAATGTGGCGAGTACCCCGGATGTTCTAAAATCTCCGCTGAGTCGGAGTTGTCTTGATTTCCGGGAATCATGTCATGCCCACATGGCGTTAAAATTGCTCATCGGTGCGAACGAAACTTCGTGGCGGTGGGTTAACAACCAACAACCCATTCGACAAACCGGCCGATTGACTATGCCGCGAAAGCGGGTCCGCGAACACACGAAATGGGTCAACAAAGTGCGAATCAGCGAGGCTACGTGTTATGGAATGAATCCAACAAGCAAAGCTTCAGCGAGATTGATCGGGCCCAAACATCAACGAGATCGGATTTGAACATCGACCGATCGTCACCTAAATCGTTGGCGGGATGAAACCAATCAAGTGAACCAAGCACGGACTTAGAGCGGCGGCGACAAGATTGGAATAAGCGTCCGCGGAAAAGTCCGAAAACCAAACCGAAGCCAAAGCGGCGTCCGGCGAAACCGGACACCGTTTGGTGTCGGCCGGAAGCCCCCCCCCTCCCTCTTGTTTTCCTATAAATAGTGAGGGGGGGTGCTCATTTGAAAAAGGTTGGATTGAGGCTGGATTTTTGGAGATTGGATTTTCGATATTCTTGAAAGCCCTCGCGAGATCCACGAGCCGTCGACGCACAGTTCCGAGCACCGGCGAGCACGTCCGATCTACAAACCGCGAGGCCAACGAAGCTGTAAACAAGTTCAAACGAGCAATGAATAACAAGTCTACTTTTCCCGCGAACAAGCTGGCGACCACAGTGGGAGCCAGCGGTCTCAAGTCGAGACGAACAGTGTAAATGCCGCGGATCGAGATCTGGTCGAAGAAGAAGTCAAAGGCCTCAAGACGGATAGGAAAAAAATTTTCGGTACGCCGGACCCATAAGGGGCGGCCCCCTTGACCCTCCGCCCGCTAACCGGCTAGCGGGACCGTCAAAACTTCTGCGTAGGGTGTAATAATGCGGCTCGGCGAAGTCAACGAATCCAAGTTGATCCGGGTTCGGTGAGTATCATACTATCGTCCTCGTCCAGATCGTCCTCCCCCCACAAATCCAGAAGGATCTCCGCTGCAAGAAAGATCCGTTGGTCCTCGGCTCCGGAACTTCAAGGCGAGGATCTTAACTCCGCCGTTGCCGAAGTTGCACCAAATGGCGTCCTTCCGACATCCAAGATCGTCGGATCTACGCAGGAGATCACCGCTAATGGCGTGCCGACTCTCTCAAAGAGAGCCGCCCGATGCGCCTAGCCGTGAGATCGCCAAGGCCCTGGAATCAGTCGACAGTGTCCGCTACAAAGTGGATCTGAAGTCCAGGAGAATGTCAAGAATCTCATCAACAGACGGTCGGCAACCCCTCCAAGCCGTCAACAAATGATTGGGTCCACGTCAAACGGAACCGATCAACACTTGAAAGAGCGTATCCAGAAGCCGTGCATTGCTTGCACGCCACGGGCTCTAGTTGAAGAGGCTTGGATGTGGAAGAAAAGAGAAGTGGACAAGAAGCCACCAAGAATGCACCAAGTTTGGAGGCGAAGCCGAACAGCGGTTCGGGCCAAGGTCAGTATCAGCGAGGATCGGCCACTGGCCGATTCTACAAAGGCTCGGCCACCCCAGGATGATCTCCGTCAAGGGAGGTCCGCCCCAATATCGATTCCACCTCCGGCGATCGCATCCATGTTGCCGTCCACCTCATTGCCCACTTCGGTCGAGCTCGCTGGAGCTTCCCGAAGCAAGAAAAAGGCTTTGGAGCACCTCGGCTCATTGCATGATGATCGAGGTAAAATTCCGATTGGGCCCGTTAAGGAAGTCCCGGGTCACTCCTGGTGCAGGGGGTCGCACCCGCCTCAACCATGATAGGAAGACTCTTGTAGCTGCTTGCACCAGGTTGCGGATTAAAGTCCAAGAACCTGTCAAAGATTCACACTCGCGAAAGCGTACGTCGCGGCGAGTGACTTTTGAAAGTCCTAATAAAGGCAATTCATCCTCAGATGGAGACGTTTTCGTCGAGTGATGAGAACGTTATACCTGAGAAGTCGTACCAACACACGAGGGGTTGCTCCGGCATTCATGCCGATGAGTTGTACTATCGTCTTTGATGCAGTAAATCTCGAAGAGAAGTCCTCAATTGAACACGCATTGTCCGTGTTCTCAAACTATCGGTGATGTTGTCGAATGTAGCGCACCAAGCCGACTCAGAAGAAGTGGCTCTTTGATAGGCTTGGCAACAAAATGCCAAAACCCAAGTCAAGACGCTTCCGCGGAAGAAGATCGGGGTCTCAAGGCGATGAATTGCCAAGGGTAACCACCAATATGACTAGCAGAGGGGATTACCTTTAGATGAGGAATGCTGCTGGATGATCGATGACCAATTACCCAATCTGGATAGAGATGGTTATTCGTCTGCTTGGGATTCCGATGTTAGCATCGGTGAAATTTTCAAGGGGTTAATGTCAAATATGACTACAACCGACCCTGCCATGACGGAGGATGATAAACAGATGCCAACATGGGAAGACCCGTGGATCCATCACCTCAATATGCAATACGGGGACCGGTTCGAACAAAGAGAACCTCTGACCGGAGATGCAGTTCCAACGCCGAATCATTTCTTTGAAGAAGATGAAGATGCTAGTGGACCTACCCTCCACGCATTCAAGTATAGCCCAGAAACACTGGATATCATGAAGAAGTGGGGGTATGACTTGACACAAGGAGAAGGTCTATGTTTTGGACGAGGTCCTCGAGTGCCTCCTAAAGTGGCATACGTCCCAAAAGGAAAGCCAGATAACTACTATGCATTTAGAAGGGGATTGGGGTACGAATCCTCCTCAGAAGATGAATGCTCATGGATGATTGATAATAATCCACCCGATGAGAGGGACGGACATTCGTCTGATTCTTCGGCTTGGGATTCCGACACCAGCCTCGGAGAAGCTTTCAAGGCTTTGATGTCGAATATGGCTACGGTCGATCCTGCTACTATTGAGGATGATGAAGATATGCCAACATGGGAAGACCCATGGATCCATCAACTCAAAGAGCAGTTTGGGGATAGATTCGAGCAAAGAGAACCCCCCACTAAGGACGAGGTAGTCCAGGTTAATATGGGTGATGAAGAGCATCCTAAGCTCATAAACATCAGCAATACTCTTCCCTCGGAAGAGAAGGAAGAGTTAATTGCCTTGATCAGGGAGTATATCGATGTATTCGCTTGGAGCTACGAGGATATGCCAGGACTCGACCCTAATGTGGCGACACATCGCCTCAACATCAACGTGGATGTCAAACCTGTCAAGCAATCGCAAAGACGGTTTCGACCACAAATCTTACAGGCGATCGTTGATGAAGTAAAGAAACTCATAGAATCGGGATTCACCGAGGAAATTCAACATCCGGATTGGGTGGCGAATATAGTCCCGGTCATGAAGAAGAATGGTTCGATTAGGATGCGTATGCGACTCTGAGAGACCTAAGCGGCTCTTGCCCAAAGGATGATTTCCCTCGCCAATCAGCGTCATAGTTGACAACGTGTGGATTTGAAAGAATGTCCTTTATGGATGGCTTTTGGGGTATAATCAAATCAAGATGCACCCGATGGCGCCAAACACCACGGCGTTGACGCCCGGCGATATATTGCTACGGTCATGCCGTTCGGCCTCAAAATGCCGGCAACATACGAGAGCAATGGCGGAGATTTTCGGGATCATCTTCGGAAGCGGTCGAATGCTACGTCGGCGATTTGGTCGTGGCCGTGACAAAGGAGATCACATTAAAGATCTTGGAGCGGTATTGAACTCATGCGGACTCATCGGCTAAAGATGAACCACTTAAATCCTTCCTTGGGATGTCGGTGGCAAGTTCCTCGGTTTTGTCGTCGCAGACAAAGGAATCCACGTTGATCGACAAAGTGAAGGCAATTCAAGAGTTGCAACCTCAGAAATCGAGAGAACTTCGAGGGGTTACAAGAGGCGATTGGCGTACATCCGGCGGTTCATATCGAACCTATCACGGGAAGTGCCAACCGTTCTCCAAGTTGAACAAGAAGGCGTGTCGTTTATTTGGGGCGGCGCTGTCGAGCGTTCGAGGAGATAAAATGGTATCTCGCTAAACCTCTGTTCTTGTTGCACATATCGGAAAACCGTTCTGATCTACGTCAAGGCAGCGGATCACTCGTTAAGCGCCTTACTTCGCGCGGACGGACGGCAATGATCCGCGAGCAGTGATGTATTACGAGCCGAACATTGGTGTTGAGTCTCGATACCCAATGGTGAAGCGGTGCCTTGCATTAGTGTTAGCGATTGAGAAAATCGACACTATTTAGTCGGACGGGCGATTTATGTTATCTCTAGCGTAAATCCGGTCCGGATATTTATGACCCGTAGGCCTCGATGAGTTGGCGTTTAGCGAAATGGGCCTTGCTCTTGTCCCAATCGACACGCACTTCAAACAACGAAGTCGAGTCAAAGGGCAAGCGATTTCGCGATCTCTTGGCGCCGGACAGCGGGCTTGCGATTGAGGTATATGATGATCTTCGGATGAAGTCCGAAGTCAAGCGCTCGTCGCACCAACAAATATGGCGATTGTATTTTGATGGAGCTTTCGGCCACCAATGTGGCGAGTACCCCGGATGTTCTAAAAAATCCGGATTGAGTTGTCTTGATTTCCGGAAATCATGTCATGCCCGTGCTTATTCACTCCCGCACCTGTTCCAATAGCGTGGCGAATACAACGCTACTTATCGGTTTAGCTAAGCCAAAGAGGGGGAATATCTGGCGTATGGAGATTCTGGCCGATAGTTAAGCGGGTTCGTGGTGACTCAGTCGAGAATCGGATCTAATCCCTATCGTCGGATAGGCTGTTGAAATGGCGAGACTCATTGAAGAATTCTTCATCGAATATATCCGCCTCCAAAGCGCTCATGCGGATGCACTAGCGTTAGGCGTGTCGTTAGCACAACCTTCGAGACCGAGCAACTAGTTACGGTCGGGACTCACCAACTCTTAGTACCATTATACGATGAGGCACAAGAAGGTAAGGGGTAGTTACCAAAGAAGTACATGCAACCCAAACCAAGTTGGAGCCCCGAGATTGGCTTTCCTATCATCGATTCGTCTTACATGGTATTCTACGAGAAGGCGTGAAGGAAGAGTCAATCCGTGAAGAGCTCAAAGATTCTTTACGACGAGACCGGATGTTATATGGCGAGTGCGATGGTCTTTACTCCGATGCCTTTCAAACAAGGAGGAGAAGAGGTCCTGCGAGAAGCACGAAGGTGAATGTGGTGCGCATCAGCTGGTCCCAAGCTCTGGCGAATCGAGAGAATGGGCTACTTTTGGCCGATGATTAATAGCCTTGATCGATGCGCTCGAAAATACCACGCGTGTCAAATTCCGCAAATTATATGCATCGACCTCGGCGGTTGCATCCTTCGGCCACATCACGGCCATTGAGACATGGGGAATGGGCGTCGTAGTCCCATTTTTCCTCCGTCGGTCAAAGCGTCGGTTTATTCTAGCGATCACCGACTACTTCTCCAAGTGGTGAAGCAATCCCACTAAAGAGGCGAAAGCCGTATTCGAGATTCATCAAACACCATGTCATCTATCGACATGGTGTCCCAAGACGGATCGTGCATGACAACGGTCCCCAATTTATCGGCAATTCCTTCATCGGGTTTTGTGAAAAGTTCAAGATACAAGATGTCGTCGGACTTATAATCCAGCGCAAATGGGTTAGCCGAAGTTCAACAAGGCGATCATCAAGATTTTGTCAAAGCTTGTGAAGAATAACAAGCGAGGCCGGGATAAACTTCGGAGAAGCACTCACGGGCATATCGCTGCTTGATGCGTGCGCTGACGGAGGCGACCCGTACTCCACGGTTTCACGGATGTGAAGCAATTCTCCGTTAGAAATCGAGATTCCGTCGTATTCGTGCAGCAGAGATGGCGAGAAGAACAACATCAAAAACGCCTCAAGAGCTTGAGATGTTAGATGAGAAGCTTGGAGGCTCAACAATGCATTGAGTTCTATCAAGCTAGGATGTCGAGGGCTTTCAACAAGAAAGTTCGTGAAGAACCTTTAGGAGGAGATCTGCGTCCTCCATTTGCTAGGCGACCGATAATCCTCACCTCCAGAAGAAAGGTAAATTGAACCCAAATGGGAAGGACCGTTCATAATAGACCTGATCTATTCAAGCGGTGCATATGTATATCTGAGAATGGCGGAAGCAATTATCTTAGATAAATGGGAAGTTTACGAAAAGTATTATCCTTAATACATTGGGGATAACCCATTTTGATGGGAAGTTCCTCAGAGAATATCTCACTCATTTTCATGAGGATAAATGAGGATAACCCTAAATTATTGTGTTTTCCCCAAAACTTTCTCACCGATCAAACTCATTGGCGGTGGGCCCTAAAATCTCCACGGTCCAACCACCGGCCAAAGTCCCTCTCGATTCCTTCCATGAGCAGAGGTCCTTCAAATTTTGGTTAGCATCCTATAAAAGCGGAAGCTATCCAGTACCCTTCAAAGATTCTCGAATGGAGACCCCACTCTTAGTTTCTCATCGGAAATAGAATACATTCTTCCTTTCCCACATTCACACGAGATAGGACACATCCTTCCTCTTGAGAAGCAAGAGATAGAATACATTCTTCCTCTCTTGTCTTAGATTCTCGGTGGAGATACCACTCTTAGTTTCATCCTTCAAGATTCTCAAAATGGAAATCCCATTTTAGTCTCTTTCACTGGAAGCAGGGACAAAAATCCTTCCTTTCGACATCCAGGAGATGGGAGACAAGATCCTCCTTCCTCTCCATCGATGAGATGGGATACAAAACCTTCCTCTCTTATTAGGTGAGCACACGGAGATAGGACACAAAACCTTCCTCTCCACTTTAGGAAATAGAATACATTCTTCCTCCCACATTTCACTCGGAGATAGAATCGTTCTTCCTCTCGAGAATCAAGAGATAGGATACAAAACCTTCCTCTCTTGTTCATCCCTCACAGGAGATAGGAGACAAGATCCTCCTTCCTCTCCATCGGGGAGACAAGATCCTCCTTCCTCTCCACATCACGGAAATAGAATACATTCTTCCTTTCCCACCTCAATCAATCTTAAACCCGGTTCGGTCGTTCTCGGTCAAAGACACCAAGATTCATCTTGGGGCATCTTATCGAAGCCTAAGAAGGGATAAAGCCAATGCCTCTGCAGCGTTGCGGTTTAGTCTTTCTCGATTGAAGAAGACACGAGTTATTAAGGGCATTTTATCGAAGCCTAAGAAGGGATAAAGTCAACACCTTACAGCGTTCTTGGGTAGTCTATTCGTAATAAAGCGAAGCCTACATTATTCAACATCGTAGCATTAAGTCTAGAAGAGTTTCATTCTTTTGCGTTGTGTTGTGGAGCAGTTTAGATAATCTACATGCTAGCCCAACTCAAGCGGTAGTTGGTAAAGGCTCATCAAACCCGTTGAAGGAAGGGGTTGGCCAATAACCTAAAGTCAGCATTACCTTGCGTTCTTAGGTGGTCTCTTGCCGTAAAGAGTACCAAGTCTATGTATTCAATATCATAGCAATAAGACTAGAAGAGTTTCATTCTTTTAGCATAGCGTCGCGTCGGAGCAGTTTGGACAATCCATACGCTAGCCCAACTCAAGCGGTAGTTGGTAAAGGCTAATCAAATCCGTTGGCGGTGAGGGTTTGCCAAAAATCCTATAAGTATTATGGTTAATTATTTACGTGAAATAAAAGAATCATAATAAAGCATAAAGAGGGCGAAATATGTTTTATTGATAAAAGGCTGAAGTTACACAAGTTTTCTAAGCGTCAAATTTGTGGCAAATTTCTTTGCTTTAACTTTCGAGATGCTTTATTGAGGAAAGCTTGCTGAAGTTCCTCTGACTTACACGAAAGTCTCCTCGGCTGCTATTAAGGGTCTTTGCGGTTTCCTCCTCGACTTGACCGCTTCGCTTTGAAAACTCAAGCTTCGGACATAGCGCAAGAGTCTCTTCTTTGTTGGCCTTTCGGCTTCAAGATGATCGAGACTCTCCCTGCGCCTGAAGTTCTGTTCGAGCTCTACTATTCTTCTCCAGCAACACAAGATTGAAAATGTTCCACGGAGGCCGAGCGGTGGCAGCGATCTCAAAAGGCGCACCGGTCTTCTTGCATCGAACCCGAGTCCGGTAATTGAGCATCCGCCAAGCTTTGGTCGAGCCTCGGTCTGTCTCTACATATGAGAACCGAACGCCTCAAAGTCTTGCTTTTTTGAGCTTAACCTCGGATGATCGAGATCATCGGCAATGGCCAACTCTGAATAACCCGCCTCTCGTGTCGTAGTTACCCTAGGATGAGAATAGTCAGCGTGAAGAAAGCACAGTACCGAGAAGTGTGTCTACCACTATGGCCAAATAGGAAAAAACGAGCAATTTTCACCGGATAATAAGCCGAGATGGATCGTCGTCGGACATCAAAGCTCTCACTAAGTCATGAAGAGTCGTGGCCAGGCCACCGAAAAGGAAGAAAAGGGTTAAAACCCCAAAACAAAATCAACATGAGTATTGGCGGCGGAGGGTTCATACACGTAGAACCGGCTCCTTGCCCTAATGAAACGGCGAAGCGGCGGTCGGTGGCGCATCGGCAGATCTCAATCGGTATCTCAACGGCGTCCGACATATCAGCAGTTCACGGAAGACTACGGAGAATAAGCGACCTCAATGTCACTGAGCGAGTCTCTGTTGTCAAGCGGGGGACATTTTCAATCATAGGCGTACTATTTAAAATTGAATAGTCCTATGATTATCATGGAGGAGTTTACCTTCAAAGGAATGCGCCCGATATCCTAGGGATTCCTAACTCAAGCTTCGGTATCGCCCGGGGAGGAGGGCGTCTGGGAAGTGCATCGGCGCATCAAATCCTCGAACTCCTCCATAAAGGCGAAAAAGTTGAAGTATAGAGATGAAAGCTGCGAGGAAACAAATTTCATGTCTTTGCAAGTAATGCGGGTAGAAAAATACCAATATTAGGCGAACCAGTTCTCCAATCTGGTCCTATGTTGGCACTCTCGGGCCTTCCGTCCATAGCTCCAGTACTTGCTCCACAAAATTTGGGCGGCAAAGTCGAGGAAGGAAAATCCAATTGACATCCCCACCAAATTCTCACACACGGGGAGGAAATGCGTGAGATTCATAAAGGCGGATAATCATAAGGTTATGGGTTAGCCAAACATTACCCCATCCGCCGTGAGTCTTGGCTTGTCGAATCAAGTTAATAGTGCGAGAGGCGAGATCTATGGACAAGCCTCTTTAAGCAAGAGGAACTCCATTCGGAGTTTGTCCCTTTGCAGGCGGACCGCCTCTTTCCACTGTATGCACGAAAAGATAGACCAGTGGACTAGGATATCATAAGAGGGAATAATGAGAGTAAAGGAGAGAGTACCAAAGTTCTCTTCATGAGTTGCAATCTCTTCTGGTCATCTCACGAAGTATCGGCCCTGAGAACTATGAACCTCCCCATCGGACACTGTCGATTGGCGAGATCTGGCAGCTTCTTAGGGCTCGAGCGGCCTCTGGGCGGCGAGTGTCATTCGAAGCCTCCTCAACCTTCAGGTTCGTCAAGGGACTTCCACGAGCGAGTTCCTTGGCCCAAAAGCCAAGCTGCGGTATAGATATGTCGACTCAACTAGGATTACGGTATAAAGCTGTTTCCTAATTTATCGAAGTTCAGGAAGAATATTTTCACAAAAATATTCTTAGGGATAACTTCGATCATCACGGATTGCATCGGCGATCAGCGGCGTCACGATCCTACTCCAACTAGGATTACAGTATAAAGCTGTTTCCTAATTTATCGAGAAGTTCGGAAGAATATTTTCACAAAAATATTCTTAGGGATAACTTCGATCATCACGGATTGCATCGGCGCCAATCAGCGTCGCCCAATCCTACTCAACTAGGATTACGAGTATAAGCTGTTTCCTAATTTATCGAGAAGTTCGGAAGAATATTTTCACAAAAATATTCTTAGGGATAACTTCGATCATACGGATTGCATCGGCCAATCAGCGTGTGTCCTACTCCAACTAGGATTACGGTATAAAGCTGTTTCCTAATTTATCGAAGTTCGGAAGAATATTTTCACAAAAATATTCTTAGGGATAACTTCGATCATCACGGATTGCATCGGCGCCAATCAGCGTCGCCCAATCCTACTCAACTAGGATTACGGTATAAGCTGTTTCCTAATTTATCGAAGTTCGGAAGAATATTTTCACAAAAATATTCTTAGGGATAACTTCGATCATACGGATTGCATCGGCGCCAATCAGCGTCGCCCAATCCTACTCCAACTAGGATTACGGTATAAAGCTGTTTCCTAATTTATCGAAGTTCAGGAAGAATATTTTCACAAAAATATTCTTAGGATAAGTCGATCGCATGAAGTGCATCGGCGCCAATCACAGCGTCATATAATCCTACTCCAACTAGGATTATGAGTATAAACTATGCCCCAATTTGCGAAGTTCTGGAGAATATTACCATGTTCTTAAGGATAACTCGATAATCTTCAATTTCCTCCGCTATGGAAAAAGTTAATTTTGCGAGACTTATATGGGCCGAACAGCTCTACCTTGAAAGAATCGAGACCCCCACCATATCGGCCCGATTAGTGCGTGTCATGCCGAGGGCCTGGCGGCAATTGACTGGAACAAATCCGGGAAGAATACCTCCCACCGTGGATGAATACACTCCAGCGAGGTAATACACAAGCGGCATGGCCCGGCGTCGTCGACAAAGGATTCACCGATCAGCGGTTGGATCCACGTAAGATCGCCACGCCGATCAGCGTTGCACTTTCGCCGATTGAAGGCCAAAACCCATATGGCTTGAAGACAATTAGCGGCGTCGTAGTGAAGAATTCCCGATCAGCGGAGGAATCTCGATGGTCAATTGGGCGACAATCCACCGACGAGTCAACAACAAATAAACTCAATTAGCTCTGATTCGAAATTCCAACAACGGTCAAGCAATAAATGCGACACCGCCTTGGTATCCTACAAAGCGGAGAACACGAGAATTGGAGGAATCAAATCTGGAGCCAATCTCAAAGAAATTTATCTACCGACTTACGGTCAAGATCTCAACAACGGTCGGACAAAAAATGCGATGCAGTAATACCTTCACAATCCTACAAGGCCTTGGAAAGGCTGAAAGGAGTGGAGAGATCAAAAGCCAAGGTCATTCACAAGTCCCATCCACGCCCGTCCGAAGGGTGAAGGGCTCATCATGTCAAAGCATCGGACTTCGGCAGAATGTCGGGCGAGGCGGCTTTGGAGGGTATGTATGGCGTTAAAATTGCTCATCGGTGCGAGCGAAACTTCGTGGCGGTGGGTTAACAACCAACAACCCATTCGACAAACCCGGCCCGATTGACTATGCATAAGCGGCGTAAAGCGGGTCGCGAACACGAAATGGGTCAACAAATGCGAATCAGCGAGGCTACGTGTTATGGAATGAATCCAACAAGCAAAGCTTCAACGAGATTGATCGGGCCCAAACATCAGCGAGTCAGGTTGAACATCGGCCGTCGTCACCTAAATCGTTAGCGGGATGAAACCAATCAAGTGAACCAGCGGACTTAGAGCGGCGGCGACAAGATTGGAATAAGCGTCGCGGAAAAGTCCGAAAACCAACCGAAGCCAAAAGCGGCGTCCGGCGAAACCGGACACCGTTTGGTGTCGACAAGGCGGACACCATTTGGTGTCGGCGACGGCCCCCTCCCTCTTGTTTTCCTATAAATAGTGAGGGGTGCTCATTGAAAAAGGTTGGATTTGGATTTTTGGAGATTGGATTTTCGATATTCTTGAGAAAGCCCTCGCGAGATCCCGAGCCGTCGCTACTGATCAGAGCACGGCCGAGCGTCCGATCTACAAACCGCGAGGCCAGAAGGCTGTAAACAAGTTCAAGCGAGCAATGAATAACAAGTCTACTTTACCGAGCGGCCCGTGCATATTCACTCACCGAACCTGTTCCAATAGCGTAGCGAATACAACGCTACTTATTGGACTTAGTTCAAGGGAAGGGTCGAATATCTCGGCGTCTGGCGATTCGCAATTGATAGTTAAGCGGGTTCGTGGTGACTACGAAGTCGGGAATCGGATCTAATCCCTATCATCGGATAGGCTGTTGAAATAAGACTCATTGAAGAGTTTTTCATCGAATATATCAGCGCCTCCAAAGCGGCATGCGGATGCTGCTGGCGGCGTTAGCTGTGTCGTTAGCACAACCTTCCGAGACCGAGCAACTAGTTACGGTCAGGACTCACCAACTCTTCGTACCATTATACGATGAGGCACAAGAAGATAAAGGGCTAGTTACCAAAGAAGTACATGCAACCCAAACCAAGTTGGAGCCCCGAGATTGGCGCTTTCCTATCATCGACTATGTCTTACATGGCTGGGAAGAAGCGTGAGGAGAAGAGTCAATCCGAAGAGCTCAAGATTCTTTATGACACTCAAACCCAGGCTATATCGCCGAGGGTACAATGGTCTTTGCTCGATGCCTCTCAAACAAAGAGGAGACCGAGGAAGCACAGGTGAATGTGAATGCACACCGACTGGTCCCAAGCTCTACGATCGAATCGGAGAATGGGCTACTTTGGCCAATGATGATCAATGGCGGCCGAATGCGCTCGAAAATGCCAGCGTGTCAAATTCCGCGAATTATATGCATCAACCTCGGCGATTGCATCGCCGGCCACATCACGGCCATTCGAGACATGGGGAATGGGCGTCGTAGGTCCCATTTTTCCTCCGTCGGTCAAAGCGTCGGTTTATTCTAGCGATCACCGATTACTTCTCAAGTGAAGCGAAGCAATCCGCTAAAAGAAGTCAAAGCGAATACGTCGTCAAATTTATCAAACACCATGTCATTTATCGACATGGTTGTCGAAAACGGATCGTGCATGATAATGGTCCCCAATTCATCAGCAATTCCTTCATCAGGTTTTGCGAGAAATTCAAGATACAAGACGTCTCGTCAACAGCCTATAATCCAGCTGCAAATGGATTAGCTGAGGCGTTCAACAAGACGATTATCAAGATCTTGTCAAAGCTTGTGAAGAGTAACAAGCGAGACTGGGATGATAAACTCGGAGAAGCACTGCAGGCGTATCGCGCGGCGATACGCCGCGCCAACTGGAAGCGACCGTACTCCACGGTTTACGGGTGCGGCGATTCTCCGTTGGAAATTGATTCCGTCGCCGCGCCGCCCTTTCAGCGAGATGGCGGCCGAGGAACAACATCAAAAGCGTCTCGAAGAGCTTGAGATGTTAGATGAGCGCTGGAGGCTCAACAATGCATTGAGTTCTACCAAGCTAGGATGTCGAGGGCTTTCAACAAGAAAGTTCGATGAGAGAACCTTTAAAGAAGGAGATTTGGTCCTCGCTGCTTTCGGCGACCAATAATTCTCACTTCCAAAAGAAAGGTAAATTGAACCTAAATGGGAGGGTCCGTTTATAATAAAGCGGTCTACTCCAATGGTGCATATCGCCTAATTACCCAAAATGGCGGCCGGCAATTAATCTTAGATAAATGGGAAGTTCTGAAGAAATACTACCCTTAGTATCTTCGGGATAACCCGTTCAGCGGAAGTTCCTCGTGGGATGTGTTACCCACTTTTCTTGAGGATAACCCTAGATTTGTCCTCCATCATAATTTCCCCGCCGATCAAATTCCTTGACGGTAGGCCTACAAATTTTACGGTACATTACCAAAATTTCCTCTTGATTCCGTCTATGAACAAGAGGCCCAATCAAAATCCCTTTTCTTGGGAGATAGAATATAAAATTCTTCCTCTCCAGCGTAAGACCCTTCGTGATAAGCGGAGGGTTCTTTCCATCGTCATCCTAGGTAGCATTTGAAGGTATCTTGTAGGGATTTTCGAGACCAAGTTGTCCGTGAAGGTCACGAGTCTCTTCGGTTCTCGGTGGAGATCCCTCTTAGTTCCATCTCTATCCTAGGTAGCGCCCGTGAAGGTATCTTGTGGGATTTTCAGACCAGGTTGTCCGTGAAGGTCACTGAGTCTCTTCGGTTCTCAGTGGAGATCCCACTCTTAGTTCCATCTTCATCTTAGGTAGCCGTGAAGGTATCTTGGGATTTTCGAGACCAGGTTGTCCTTTGAAGGTCACGAGTCTCTTCGGTTCTCGAGTGGAGATCCCACTCTTAGTTCCATCTCTCTCCTAGGTAGCGCCCGTGAAGGTATCTTGTGGGATTTTCGAACCAGGTTGTCCTGAAGGTCACTGAGTCTCTTCGGTTCTCGGTGGAGATCCCACTCTTAGTTCCATCTCTCTCTAGGTAGCTGAAGGTATCTTGTAGGGATTTTCGGACCAGGTTGTCCTGAAGGTCACTGAGTCTCTTCGGTTCTCGAGTGGAGATCCGCTCTTAGTTCCATCTCTCTCTAGGTAGCCGTGAAGGTATCTTGTAGGGATTTTCAGACCGGGTTGTCCTTTGAAGGTCACGAGTCTCTTCGGTTCTCGGTGGAGATCCTCTTAGTTCCATCTTCATCTTAGGTAGCCGGTGAAGGTATCTTGTGGGATTTTCAGACCAGGTTGTCGCTGAAGGTCACGAGTCTTTTCAATTTCTGAGGCCCTGCTGTGGTCTCGATAGAAGCAGAACATAAAGTTCCTTCTCTCCCACCTCAATCAATCTTAAGCGGTTCGGTCATTCTCCGGTCAAAGAGGACACCAAGGTTCATCTTGGGGCATTCTATCGAAGCCTAAGAAGGGATAAAGCCAGCGCCTCACCGCGTTGCGGTTTAGTCTTTTCGATTGAAGAAGACACGAGTTCGATTCGGGGCATTTTATCCCGGCCTAAGAAGGGATAAAGCCAGCGCCTCCTGCAGCGTTGCGGTTTAGTCTTTCTCCGATTGAAGAAGACACGAGTTCGATTACGGGGCATTTTATCCGAAGCCTAAGAAGGGATAAAGCCAACGCCTCACAGCGTTGCGGTTTAGTCTTTTTCGATTGAAGAAGACACCGAGATCGATTCGGGGCATTTTATCCGAAGCCTAAGAAGGGATAAAGCCAGCGCCTCACAGCGTTGCGGTTTAGTCTTTCTCCGATTGAAGAAGACACGAGTTCGATTAGGGGTATTTCATCCAAGCCTAAGAAGGGATGAGTCTACGTGTAACAGCGTTGCGGGTTAGTCTTCCGTGAAAAAGATGAAGCCTCATTATTCAACATCGTAGCATTAAGTCTAAGAGAGTCTCATTCTTTTAGCACAGCGTCATATGCGGAGCGGATCGGATAATCCGCACGCTAGCCCAACTCAAGCGGTAGTTGGTAAAGGCTCATCAAACCCGTTGAGGGTGGGGTTGGCCAATAACCCTAAAGACAACCTCACCGCAGCGTTGCGGTTTAGTCTTTCTCCGATTGAAGAAGACACGAGTTCGATTCGGGGCATTTTATCCCGGCCTAAGAAGGGATAAAGCCAGCGCCTCCTGCAGCGTTGCGGTTTAGTCTTTCTCGAGTGGAGATCCCGCTCTTAGTTCCATCTCTCTCTAGGTAGCGCCGTGAAGGTATCTTGTAGGGATTTTCAGACCAGGTTGTCCTTTGAAGGTCACGAGTCTCTTCGGTTCTCGAGTGGAGATCCCACTCTTAGTTCCATCTTCATCTTGTAGCGCCGACCGGAAGGTATGCGCCGGATTTTCGCACTGTGTTGTCCACCAAGGTCACCCGAAGTCTTTTCAATTCTACAGCGGGCCCTGCTATTGGTCTCGATTAGAAGCAGAACATAAAGTTCCTTCTCTCCCACCTCAATCAATCTTAAGCGGTTCGGTCATTCTCCGGTCAAAAGAGGACACCAAGGTTCATCTTGGGGCATTCTATCGAAGCCTAAGAAGGGATAAAGCCAGCGCCTCCTGCAGCGTTGCGGTTTAGTCTTTCTCCGATTGAAGAAGACACGAGTTCGATTAGGGGTATTTCATCCGAAGCCTAAGAAGGGATAAAGCCAGCGCCTCACCGCGTTGCGGTTTTGTCTTTCTCCGATTGAAGAAGACACGAGTTCGATTCGGGGCATTTTATCCCAAGCCTAAGAAGGGATAAAGCCAGCGCCTCACAGCGTTGCGGTTTAGTCTTTCTCCGATTGAAGAAGACACGAGTTCGATTAAGGGTATTTCATCCAAGCCTAAGAAGGGATAAAGCCAGCGCCTCCTGCAGCGTTGCGGTTTAGTCTTTTCGATTGAAGAAGACACGAGTTCGATTACGGGTATTTCATCCGAAGCCTAAGAAGGGATGAGTCTACGTGTAACAGCGTTGCGGGTTAGTCTTCCGTGAAAAAGATGAAGCCTACGTATTCAACATCGTAGCATTAAGTCTAAGAGAGTCTCATTCTTTTAGCACAGCGTCATGCGGAGCGGATCGGATAATCCGCACGCTAGCCCAACTCAAGCGGTAGTTGGTAAAGGCTCATCAAACCCGTTGAGGGCTGGGGTTGGCCAATAACCCTAAAGCCAGCGCCTCTGCAGCGTTGCGGTTTAGTCTTTTTCGATTGAAGAAGACACCGAGATCGATTCGGGGTATTTCATCCCGAAGCCTAAGAAGGGATAAAGCCAGCGCCTCACAGCGTTGCGGTTTAGTCTTTTTCGATTGAAGAAGACACGAGTTCGATTAGGGGTATTTCATCCCGAAGCCTAAGAAGGGATGAGTCTACGTGTAACACGCGTTGCCGGGTTAGTCTTCCCGTGAAAAAGGACGAAGCCTACGTATTCAACATCGTAGCATTAAGTCTAAGAGAGTCTCATTCTTTTAGCACAACGTCGTATGCGGAGCGGATCGGATAATCCGCACGCTAGCCCAACTCAAACGGTAGTTGGTAAAGGCTCATCAAACCCGTTGAGGGGTTGGCCAATAACCCTAAAGACAACGCCACACGCTGTCGGTTTAGTCTTTTTCCGATTGAAGAAGACACCGAGATCGATTCGGGGCATTTTATCCCGGCCTAAGAAGGGATAAAGCCAACGCCACACGCTGCCGGTTTAGTCTTTTTCCATTGAAGAAGACACCGTGAGTTCGATTCGGGGTATTTCATCCCAAGCCTAAGAAGGGATGAGTCTACGGTAACACGCTGTCGTTAGTCTTCCCGAAAAGACGGCTTCACGATTCAACATCGTAGCATTAAGTCTAAGAGAGTCTCATTCTTTAGCACAACGCCATGTGCGGAACGGATCCGGATAATCCGCGACGCTAGCCCAACTCAAACGGTAGTTGGTAAAGGCTCATCAAACCCGCTGAGGGTCGGGGTTGGCCAATAACCCTAAAGCCAACGCCACACGCTGTCGGTTTAGTCTTTTTCCGATTGAAGAAGACACCGAGATCGATTCGGGTATTTCATCCCAAGCCTAAGAAGGATAAAGCCAACGCCACACGCTGCGGTTTAGTCTTTTTCGATTGAAGAAGACACCGAGTTCGATTCGGGTATTTCATCCCAAGCCTAAGAAGGGATGAGTCTACGGTAACACGCTGCTGCCGGGTGGTCTCTTGCCCGTAAAAAAATGTAAGCCTATGTATTCAATATCATAGCAACGAAGTCTAGAAGAGTTTCATTCTTTAGCACAACGCCATGTGCGGAACGGATCCGGATAATCCGCGACGCTAGCCCAACTCAAACGGTAGTTGGTAAAGGCTAATCAAACCCGTTGATGGCTGAGGGTTTGCCAAAAATCCTATAAGTATTATGGTTAATTATTTCAGACGAAATAAAAGAATCATAATAAGCAATGAAAAGCGATCTTATTCATTTGAAGCAAATATAAAGGAGCTACAATTGTCGGAGACAATTGATTCAAGCAAAGTTATGATAATACATCTAAATAAAATGCGTAGCGACACGGTGAACAAAGAAGTCTCGCTGACACATCGGACTTCATTGGCGCAATCCAAGAATGTGAAGGAAGCAAGGTCGGCCTTGGCGGCTAGTTCTTCCTCCCGTTTCGCCGAACCCGAAGCTTTGGCTTCCTTCTCAAGTTCCTCTTCGAGTTCGCAGCAATAGCAGCTGTTCCCGACGACGCCGAGGACTCGCTTCACGCTCGACATTCGACTCGTGCACTCACGCAGAAATTCTTCAACGTCTTCTCCCCTTGAGCAGTCGATTCACATGCGTTCGACATGGTGTGGTACAAGTGTATCGGCCCAGCGTACTTGTCGCTCATATGAGTTCAAAAATGATCTCTTGCTCTAATATTTTCCTCTCAAAAGCTGCTCACGAAGCCTTGATCCGAGCCTCCCCGATGAGTCGACACCTCATTGCATGATTCAAAAGGCTAAACTCTCCACACTGACGCAAGAGTTAGCTGCCTAGTGAGCTTTTGCTCACAACGATTAGCTAGCCGAGGGCCACCAACACGCTGAATTTCCTTCAAGATACTCAATATGAATGGGCGTAAGACCATAAAAGTCGCCCATCTAACCTCGATAATAGAGATCGCTGCTTCAAACCATTCTCCAACGGTGAAGGAGACCCATCCAGGCTGGAGTCGAGGCAGCGATTTTGGCGGGGCAATCTCGGCAATAGGTTGAATCCGTGGAAGTGGTCCGTCAAGATTAACACAGGGCCTCCACTCGCCCTATACTCGAAGGGTCGGAAATCTGGTTTCGGCCAAAGTGTAAGGGAGGCGGTGGAGCGGATGATGGAAGCGATCCTCAAACTCGCCATCCAAATTATGATAGTAGGCTCGGGCTTAGCGGGTTTCTTCATGCGAGTGTTAGCCTACATTGCGGTTCGCTTCCTCGGTGGAAAAAGGCCTTCTCCCGGATGACCTTGAGAATCGAGACTTGACATTGGGAGCCTTCGAAGTAGACGAATAATCATCGGGGCATCCGCCTACCACAAGAGAACAAAGGGTTAACAGATCATTTAGGAGGAATATCTTGAAAAAAGTAAACAGTATAAAGCGTAGAACTCTTCTCAGAAACCCATGAGATCGAGTCACGACCTTATAACGGGTATGACGATTTCATCCGTATTAAATACCCGGAGAACGATAAATATAGTCGTGTAAACAAAGCGATAATATATATCCCGTTCTACGAAGCAAGAGTACGGTATGAAATCGCTCCCGTTAATAACATCGAGACGGGTGATGTCCAAGCAAAACCAATCTGTGTAGCTTCCATCCCCACAAAGGAGAATTTCGGCTCTTCCCAATCGCCTCACAAAGGAGAACGAAGCGGGGTCATAACAAACGTGCACAATCTGTGTAGCTTCCATCCCCACAAAGGAGAATTTCGGCTCTTCCCAATCGCCTCACAAAGGAGAACGAAGCGGGGATATAACGCATATATATAACGCTGGCGCACCACCGAAAGAAGGAGGCGTGCATTCACGCTGGCGGCGAAGTTGATCGACTCCTCGGGCGTGATCTTCGGCGACATCGAAGGCGCAAAAACCACGGCGAAAAGTTAGATATCACGGTCGAAAAAAATGAGTCGATAGCGAAGCGTTTGGTCGGTCGTGGCTCGCGGACCAGCGACCGAGGCCACCGGCCGAGTGCCGACTCAACAGACCAGCCAGTAGGAGCCCAGCCATATGCGCCGACGCCCGGAAATACCGTCTGTTGGTAGCCCGCACAGCGCCTCACCTTGGTGATCTGAAGCGCAGCGCCAGCCTTATTGCCAGCGAACCAGCCGACCATAGTGTACGTGGCGCTGCCATGGCTTCCAATGACGGCGGTATTGTAAGCGCCAGCATGATAGCGACCCGACCGCAGCCGCTGCCGCTGCGCCGCCGCTGGCGCCATCGCCATACTTCCCTCGTTGGCCGCGTGCAGCACGCTAAGAAGAAGAAAAAGAAAAGAAAAAAAAAAGAGAATTTACAAAACCCTCGTACACATACCTCGTTGATCGAAGGAGATAAGACGGCGAGAAGCGAGATGAAAACAAGAGAGGAAGAGAGCAGGGGGGGCCGGCCTAGGTCAGCAAGAAAGAAGCCTTGTGGGTATTTATAACAACCCCACATGCACCCAATCCTCTTTGAACAAGGACTCCTATTTGGCAAGAAGTAGGAATTCTAATTGGAGCCCAAATCAATTCCAATTAGGACTCTAATCAGCCCCTAATTAGGAGTCCTAATTGGAATCTTGTCTGGATGTCAAGATAGCGCCAAATCAGTCCGTTAATTGGCTCCTAAATCTTCCGCTATATTGGGAAAGACTCTGAAGGTTTATTCGGCAGGATAACACCTCACGAATTCCCTCGACGCAAATCAACGCGTCGCCTAATCCCACTCCAACTAGGATTACGAGTATAAACTGCTTCCTAATTTGTCGAAGTTCCTAAGAATATTCTCACAAGAAATATTCTTAGGATAACTCGATCGTATGGATTGCATCGACATCAACGCTACGCCTAATCCCACTCAACTAGGATTACGAGTATAAACTGCTTCCTAATTTGTCGAAGTTCCTAAGAATATTCTCACAAGAAATATTCTTAGGGATAACTCGATCGTATGGATTGCATCGACGCCATCAACGTCGCCTAATCCTACTCCAACTAGGATTACGAGTATAAACTGCTTCCTAATTTATCGAGAAGTTCTAAGAATATTTTCACAACAAATATTCTTAGGGATAACTCGATCGTAGCGGATTGCATCGACGCATCAACGCTGTCGCCTAATCCTACTCCAACTAGGATTACGGTATAAAGCTGTTTCCTAATTTATCGAGAAGTTCGGAAGAATATTTTCACAACAAATATTCTTAGGGATAACTTCGATCGTCTTGGATGCATCGGCGTAAATCAGCGTGCCTAATCCTACTCCAATCGATTACGAGTATAAACTGCTTCCTAATTTGTCGAGAAGTTCCTAAGAATATTCTCACAAGAAATATTCTTAGGGATAACTCAATAACCCTCAATTTTCTCCTATTGTGGAACCTTAAAGAGGGATAAATTGGCCAATTACGACGAGGCTTATATTGGCCGGACAACGCCCTACCTCGAAAAGACTCCTCCCATCGTACTCAATGCCAATCCATGCGTTCTTTGCCGGAAAGCCTATCGGTCAACAGCTTGGAACGGGAATAAATTCCTCCCACTATGGATAATAGTACTCCGGCAAGGAGTAATCGCGTGCGGCGCCAACCAGCGTCGTCGCCAAAAATTTATCGATCAACGGCTCGAATCCACACCGGTCAAAGCGTCGCTTTCGTAGGCCAAAGCTAGGGCGAGGTTGAAACCCAAATGGTCTCTGTTTGACAAGGAATCCTCGGAGTATATCTCCATGAAAGATCGATCCTCGGCGTGGTTAAACTAACGGCCTGCGTGATGACGAAGAATTAGCCGATTGGGTTACGAAACTCCATGTACCGACACGCCAATGTGTCGCCAACAAGGAGTTCACGACATACTGAAAAGTCCCAAAAGTCCGATGGTTAGTCAAAACAACCAACCGACACGAAGTTATAAGCAAAACTCACCCACCACCAATCAAGATTTCAACAAACGGTCGACAATAAATGAAGCACCGTGATCTTATCAGAATCCTACAAAGAACCGGATGATCCGAAAGAATCAAGACTTGAAGCTATCTTTCGGGACCCTCAGTAGGCCGAAGGGACCATCATGTCCAAAGCATCCTGCACTCATCAAGAATTGAGACCGAGACGCTTTGGAGGGTATCTGTGGTTGTAAAATACTTACAAGATTCCCGAAACCAACTTCGTGTGAAGTCGTGAATGACAACCCATCGAATGATACGGACGTCGAATCGTTAAGACGCGAGCTCGACGGCGAACCCATTGCCACAAGCACGGCTTAAACCGACTTGAATGACGATCGGATCTCAGATCGCTGAACCGAACAAACCAAGAGTTAGTCCCGAACTAAATTCAGACGAACCTAAGTCCGAGAAGGCCAAGAAGTGAATAAGCGGGGCCTAAACCAGGCAGAAAAAGCAATGGAAAAAGCTTGGCCTAAACTTGCGAGTTACCTCGGCAAGTGGCGAGAAGTGGCTCGACCACAATGGCGAAGCCACCTCGACAACTTGGCGAGGTGCCTCGACAAAGTGGTAGAAGCTGACTCACATGGTAGCCCCGGCCTGACCAGAATGGCAGAGCAACCGCCTTATGTATAAATAGGGGGTCTTGTTGATGGAGGGGCGTGCTTGGAGTTCTGGATTGTCGGTCCGGGATTTCGAGGCTTCCTGAGGTTGGATTTTGAGGATTTGGAAGAGCTCGGACTTACGAAGAATTCTTGCGAGATCTACGAGTAATCGGTATACGGTCGACAGCAATGAGTACAAGAATGCGATCGGCCGGATCTACAAGCGAAAGGTAACCAATTCGGTCGAACTACAGATACCCTCTAGGTTAAGCTTCGCCTTAACCTCGTGGATAGCGCCAGGATTTCTCCTAGTAGATCTCACCCGCCCGCAATCCTCTCCTTCGTGAGTGTGATCCCGAAGGCGATCCTCTCCTTCGTGAGTGTGATCCCTCGAGCCGTTTCCTTCGTGGCGAGCCCCTTCTCTAGTTCAGGGCCGGTCTCTACTTGGATTGGAATTGCGGTGGTCCACGGACACAAAAGTCCGACACGGGCAAAGAACCGCATGGCGAGGACCTCGATATAACAGAGATCCTCGTGTTTGTTCACAAGGATAAAAGTTGTAATCTTTTTTGATTGTACGCCTTAAAATAAAAGGCATTTCTTTTGAATTTTGTTGTAGGCCAAAGAAGCTGTAAGCAAGTTCAAATCAATGACAATCATCCCAACTTTTACCGCGAACAATGATATGCACTTTTAACCTGAAAATTTCTATCATAGCAATGTGGTAAAAAAACACAATCTTCACGATACAACGGTCCCACTGGTGTTGTAATCACGTCCCTCACATGATCCTGCCATCAAGTCCAACCCCTCCATGTTTAGCCATCTGCCTTTATAAATTTGAACACCCTCTCCTTTACCAATTCTCCACTTTAGACCCCTCGACAACACTGCTCTTCCCTTGAGAATGCTTTGCCATGCACTTGAGGAAGAGTGGCCTCGCACCGCTTCAAGGAAGTTGTTATGTCAAATCCCTAGGAATAGGCTAATATCAATCAAACGAAAGATATCATGAAGAAAAATACATATGGATATCATTGATTAGAACATAACCTATCTGGTGAAATAAACTACTAGTGAAATCTGATATGGAGATCTCTCAATCTTAAATAACACCCCAAAATAATCTCAATACAATCTCTCTCTAATAAAGAACAAAAGAAAGAAAGAGCTTTATAGGAAAATGATTCTCTCTGTTTTTAATTGCTGATGCAGATTGATGGTAATTCATTCCGACGACCTCCATGTTAGAAATGGTTGACCAAATCAACCAAATAATCCACATGTTTAATAGGTGATAATTGACCATTAATGGAGAATTAATGGGTCATTATCAGAATTTAAATTAGGGCTGATAAATGGCCTTTAATTGTATTTATTTGGAGGCTGATTTTGGGGTAGAGATGATTGGGTGAAAAGCCTCTATAAATTGAAATGATTTCTCTCAAAAAAAATACACAGAAACAAGAGAGAAAGATAACCCTCTTACCGGAGCCCCAAAATTAAATATTCTTCACTCCTCCTCTAAATTCTTCACTGGTATCAGAGCTTCAAAATTCTCCACCCGATCTGCAATTTTTTTTTAGCGGAGAAGAAGAACTTCTCCCTTTATAGTGCCACACAGAAATCCGTCCCTGTCAAAGTTCCATTGTTTTAATAGTGCTTTCTCGAGCAGCAGTCACATCAAACTTCCACTGTTCAAACTGTGTTCTCTCGTTTTTCCAAGTCCTTCTTTTATTAAATATTTGTTTTTTCTTTTCCTATCTACATCAAGCTTATGACCTAACTCTACAAGAGCTGTGCATTCCCTAGTTCCCTAGGCTCTTTTTCCTATAACCTACTACTACACGTGACCTCCTCAAATAAAAACATTTTTTTATTTTTTCAATTTTTTTTTGTGGCATGTGACTTATCTACAGTCATTTTTAATTTTTTTAAAAAAAGTTCCTCTTTCACAAAAGCTCTTTCAAATAAGACCCGATTCGTTACTTTAATATCCCGTCTCGGTTACAAATCTCAAAGACAATTACACTTTTAGCGATCGACACTGTTCTTTGCAATTCCACAAATCTGAACAAAGCCCATTGTTTTCAACTTCTTCCTCGCTGCGACTTCGGATCAGAGACGACGTCAAAACTTCGACAAGTGATTCTCCGGTCGACACCTCTAAGTGACGATCTCGCTCTAATTGGAGCCTCTTTTCTCAACTCAGAAGAATCAGGTTCATTTTAATTTATTTCATTTTTTTCACGTAGTATATATACGAATCTTAGCATTAATTACTAGTACACATATCTAATTTTTTTTAAATTAAAAAATTCAGTTTTAGTTCTCTACCAAATGGCTAGTAAATTGGTTCTAAGTGAATTGGCAAAGATCGAAAAATTTAATGGTAGTAATTATGATATGTGGCATAGAAAAATAAGATATGGCCTTATACATGACAATATAGATGAAGTCATCGAAACTAGTGCTCCTACCTTAACTGATACCTCTACTATTGAGGAAAAGAAGGGGTTCGGCGATTGGAAGTCGAAAGACAAAAGGCGAAAGCCTTATGCTAATGTTCATGGAAGATAATTTAATTAAAGTTTTTGAAACTTGTAAAACTTCCATGGACATGTGGCAATCTATAAAAGATAAATACGACACTGCCTCGGAAGTTAATATTCAACTACTCTTGCATAAGTATAATTCTTCTCGAATGCAAGAGGGAGACAATGTCGTAGAACATATAAATAAAATGATTGTCATGGCTAAGGAGTTATCTATCACGGACCGAAATCGAGAAAAGAATGCAAGTAGCAACTATACTGAATAGTCTTCCACATTCCCTTGCTGTAGCTGCCACTACATTAAGAATGAATCCTGCCATTAAATCTATTACGGATTTGCCAATGCACTTAGCTATAGAACAAGATTTAATAGCCAGTAGGAAGGAACCAGAACTAAACATGGTGCAACAGGAAATGAACTATGTGCACCAGAGGCAACAAACTGGAAGAAATAGAAACCCCGGCCCTAATAAACCACAACTTAGAGGTCCAAAATCACAACAATTTAAGAAGAAGGTACCCCGTGGCGCTTGCTACACTTGTGGAAAGTTTGGGCATTTCAGATCCAACTGTCCACAAGGAGAAAAACAAGAGAACAAGGGAGGCTATAAGCCAGGAAGTACCAACAAGAGAGAATTCGTCGGTGTGACGGAGTGCAATGCTGTGATGACGGACATCAATGGTTGGTGGATCGACTCCGGTGCGACCAGACATATCGCAAAGGACAAGAATGGAGTCACAGAGTTCACCAAATTGAAAAAAGGAGAACATAGGATCTATATGAAAAACAATACCTATCTCGATGTAGAAGGTATTGGTTCATATAGATGGATCTTGGGGATAGTGTTCTTATCCTCAAAGATGTGTTCTATCGCCGAGAATTGGCATAATCGATCTGTTCCAATCTTGATGAAGAAAGAACTTGAAGTTAGGTTCTACAATAACCGGTTTCTATAGGCAAAAATAATAAAGTGTATGCTATGGGAAAATATGTACCCGAGCATGAATTATGCATTCTTCCAAGAGTTTGTAATAATTACGATAATAAAATTTCTAATTTGAACTACTTGTCATGTTATATTTATGAGTCTGAATTGTGGCATTCTAGACTAGGACATGCTAGTATTTCAAAAATGAAAGAAATTATCAGAATGAACTTATTGCCTGCACTATCTAATATTCAATTACCACCATGTGAACATTGTTTAACTGGTAAAATGACCAGGAAACCTTTTATTGGCGAACAAAGAGCCAATGAACTTTTAGGGTTGATACACTCGGATATTTGTGGTCCCCTAAGTGTCAAAACTCATAGTAATAAGGAATATTTTATTACTTTTATAGATGATTATTCCAAGTTTGCACCGTCTATCTTATATCTAGAAAATTGGAAGCTTTTGAATGCTTTAAAAGATACAAGGCAGTTGAAAACCAACTTGGAAGGAATATCAAAATATTAAGAACTGATAGAGGTGGGGAATATAACTCTAAAGAATTTGAGAGTTATTGTATTCAACATGGAATTAAAAGGCATACAACAATGCAGTATACACCTATGAGAATGGTGTTCTTTGAAAGAAAGAATAGAACATTGTTAAATGTAGTTAGATGCATGTTGTCTCATTCAGTCTCTAAGAAATTTTGGGGAGAAGCATTGTTAACTGCAAACTATATTTTAAATAGAATTCCCATCAAATCAGTTGCATCTACACCTTATGAGTTATGGAATGGGCGAAAACCAGATCTAAGTCATCTCAAAAAATGGGGATGTATAGCCCATGTTCTCATTTCAAGTCAACTTAGAGATAAGTTAGACTTTAAAACATTAAAGTGTAGATTTATAGGGTATTCAGAAAAATCAAAAGGTTATAAGTTCTCTAATAAGAAAAGGGGGTCATTGAAAGCAGAGATGCTACATTTCTAGAGAATCTAGAGGAAGAGGAACAAGTTCAAGAGGAAATAGAACCTCTAACTGTAATAGATGATGATTATTACAGTGTTGTTCCCACTAATGACCCAGATATTGTGAATGAACCTAACCTTGAAAATGATGAAATACCTATAGAAAATGATGTACCTCATCAACCGGTTGTAGGCAATAAAAGGCCAAGAACACAACCTTCATGGATGGATGATTACTATTTGTATTCATGTGAGCTATCTTGTTTCTCGGTAGATACAAATATAGAAGAACAAGATCCCTTAAACTTCTCTGAAGCGATGAAATCATATTAGTCAGATCTATGGCTGGAAGCCATGAGAGAAGAACTTGATTCTATAGAAAAGAATAAAGTTTGGGAGCTTAGTGATCTACCAGAAAATAGAAAAGTCATAGGATGCAAATGGGTGCTCAAAAAGAAATACCGTGTTGATGGGTCTATTGATAAATTCAAAGCACGGTTAGTTGCCAAAGGTTACAAACCGTAAGGTCGGAATAGATTTTCGTGAGACGATTCTCATGTAGCTAAATTTGCATCCATTAGAATCATTTTGGCTATTGTTGCATATTTTGATTTGGAGTTATTCCAAATGGATGTTAAAACAGCATTCCTCAATGGAGAGTTAAAGGAAGTGATATATATGCAACAACCTGAAGGTTTTCAGGTAAAAGAACAGGAACATAAAGTTTATAAGTTAATAAAATCTCTATATGGTTTAAAACAATCTCCTAGACAATGGTATCTCAAATTTCATGATGCGATCACCAAACTTGGTTTTATTCAAAATAAATTAGATAATTGTGTATATGTCTTGAAAAGTGGGAGCAAATTTACTATATTATCCTTATATGTAGATGATATATTTATCGCCGGAAATGACATAGATATGTTGAATAAAATCAAGGCAGATCTCAGTGAAAAGTTTGAGATGAAGGACATGGGTGATGCATCATATATTCTTGGAATTCAAATAATTCGAGATAGAAAGTCTAGAATGTTAAGTTTAAACCAAGAAAAGTATTTAAGATCAATTCTTAAAAGGTTTGGAATGGAGAATTCTAATCCCGCACCAACTCCGTTGGTTATAGGAAAGAGATTGTGTAAAGAGCAAAGTCCTGGAGAGGGGCAGAAGCCATTAGATGTTCCTTATGCTCAAGCAGTTGGTAGCTTGATGTATGCAATGTTATGCACCGCACTGATTTAGCTTATCTTTGTAAGTCCAGTTGCCGATATCAAAGTAATCGGGACCGGCCTGCTGGGAAGGCTGTTAAAAGGATTATGAAGTATATCAGAGGCACATTGACTCATAGATTGGTTTATCAAGCGAGTTCACTTGAAGTCCTCGGCTACTCCGATGCTGATTTCGGGGGTGATAAAGATGATGGAAAGTCCACTTTGGGACACTTGTTCATCTTTGGAGGAGGAGCTGTTTCTTGGAGTAGCAAGAAACAAGGTTGTGTTGCTAGATATACACAAGAAGTGAATATATAGCTTGTAGTATGGCAACTACACATCTTTGTGCGGATAAGACGATTTTTGATTGATCTAGATCTCAATTTGTTAGAAGGACCTATTGATATTTATTGTGATAATCAAGCGTGATTAGCTTGATCAATAGTGGAGCTAATAGTTCCAAAGGAAAATACATTGAGATCCAGTATCACTATATTCGAGATATTGTAGAAAAGGGAGAAGTTAAAGTGACTTACATCTCTACTACAGATATGATTGCTGATCCTTTAACAAAAGGAATACCAGCGGAATTCTTTATCAAACATGTAAGTTTGATGGGACTTAGAAATAAATAAGTCCAAGTAAATTTCATGAATAATGAAATGTGAGCTACTCTTCATGAATAGTGGGAGTAATGATAAGAATAAGATATCTAATCTCACGGATAGTGGGAGGTATATCATTTGGTTAATTTGGCCAAGTGGGAGATGTTAGAAATGGTTGACCAAATCAACCAAATAATCCACATGTTTAATAGGTGATAATTGACCATTAATGGAGAATTAATGGGTCATTATCAGAATTTGAATTAGGGCTGATAAATGGCCTTTAATTGTATTTATTTGGAGGCTGGTTTTGGGGTAGAGATGATTGGGTGAAAAGCCTCTATAAATTGAAATGATTTCTCTCAGAAAAAATACACAGAAACAAGAGAGAAAGATAACCCTCTTACCGGAGCCCCAAAATCAAATATTCTTCACTCCTCCTCTAAATTCTTCACCATGCATACATATATAGCCTTGAAAACCCAATACCTTGTTGCCCATGAAAAGAATCATAGTGGGAATATAATTCCCATATAATTGGTTGTGCAGCATCATGAGTTCTGCTATATGTGGACTTATGATATCTTAGGCAATTAGAATTTTAAGTGCACCACATAATTTATCTACGAGCTCAACAGAGTCAATGTGCTATTGCAAATACGACTCTTCACAAATCAATTAATCACCAATTCACTCATGCGGCCAAAAAGAACACTGATTCCAAGTTGGCATTTGAGTGACACATAACAGAAATTTCCATTGGGAAAATATGACGATTTGAAAACTCGTGCGAATAAGGAATCTGGATGTTGTAGAATTCTCCCAACCTTGTTTAGCTATCATGGTGAGGTCGAAAGCATATAGATCTTGAAAGCCCATTCCTCCTTCTTTTTAGGTTTAACACATCCTCTTCCAAGTCATTCAATAAATGTGCCGCTCGTCATCTTTTTGCCCCGACCAGAATCTTGTCACATAGCACCCATTTCCTTACACATTGATTAATACTTCTTTCCCAGGTTTAGATAAAAGTTTTTTTTCTTCCATCTTTGTAATTTACTTCATAATAAATTTTTTAGCCAATTAAAAACTTGTTTTTTCCTTCTCCCTGTCATGGTTGGCAAACCCAATATTTCCCGAATTTATTTTCGTCATCCACACCAAACTTGTCTTTAGCCAATTAAATAACCCTTTGCATCTCCATTCAACAACACCGAGAATGAGGTCCTCATCACATACACCATAATTAACTCCACCCACTTGGCACAAAAACCCAACTTCAACATAATAGCTCGTAAGTAGCCCATTCAACACGATCGTATACATTCGACATATCAAGCTTTATCGACATATAAGGTAGAGCCCCTATATGACTAGTTCTCATGCTATGGATTGCCTCGAAAGCAACAAGAATGTTATCTAAGATCAATTGGCCCAGCACAAAAGCACTTTGACATTCAGAAATTATTTCAAGCAAATTTTTTTTCCATTCAATTAGCTAAAACCTTTGACGCCAACTTGTAAATCACATTGCAAAGAGAAATCAAATGGTAATTCCCAATTTTTTGTTAACTTTTGAGAAATTGAATAATAATTTCTCTTTGCATAAAGTAAATCGAATAGAAATTATTTATGCAATAGTTATCCTCCATTCAGAAAAGATAAAACCCCCTTGAACGCATCGCCACCCACTTTATTCCAATATTTTTGGTAGAACAAAGCCGGTATGCCATCCGGTCCCGGGATCTTTAGTGGATGCATTTGCTTCAAAGCTTCAAGAACTTCCTCCCTTTCAAAGTTTCTTGGTCAATTAATCATTCATTTCTATCATAACCACCACTTCTTAGACATATATATTGTATCTCGTGACTTCTGCACTTCCTATGCACTCATTTCTTAACCACCACTTCAAGAACTTCCACCTCCTCTCTTTCTTTTTATTTGGGTTCGTGTTTGAGTTAGGGTTAGGGTTCGGGTTCAGGTTCGGGTGTTAGGGTTAGCAGGTCCGGGTTTGGGTTTAGGGTTCGGGTTTAGGGTTAGGGTTAGGGTTAGTGGGTTCGGGTTTGAGTTAGGGTTAGGGTTAGTGGGTTGAGGTTCATGTTAGGGTTCGGTTATGGTTAGGGTTAGAGAAGATTTGGCTAAGAAATCAAATAAATGTGGGGGCCACATATATTTAATTAATTAACCTATTAGTTTAAATCTAACCATTAATTTGAATCTAACAGTGTAGAATGGCCATCTCACATTAAGCAAACCATCTCACCATATATATATATATATATATATATATATATATATATATATATATATATATATATATATATATATAATGAATAGTGGTGCACCAACTTTTCTAACCACTCATCTTGCTTTGGGATCCGTGAAAGATATAAAACCCACTTTGAGATTTGTGTATCACAAATCTCAAGACAAGATGAGTGGATAAAAAGTTGGTGCACCACTATTCATTATGAACTTAAGTTCATAGGAGCCTTGCTCTATATATATATATATATATATATATATATATATATATATATATATATATATATATATATATATATATATATATATATATATATATATATATATATATATATATATATATATATATATATATATATATATATAGAAAGAGTGATTACCTCTTTTTAGTTTGTGGTACAAGCATGTTGATTTAAGGGTTTTGCTTATAAACCCAAAGTTTTACCTCCATTTACTTTAAACTCCATGTAGTTTTATATGTTTTCATACACACAAAATACAAAGTTTACTTAACTTTAACCAAAAATATAGAACACTAAAAATATAGAACACTAAGTGTGTAAGTACAAAGTGTATAGATACATATAGCTATATATGATAGATCATATTAGATCATATGACAAAGTTTTATCTCCATTTACTTTAAAATCCATGTAGTTTTATATGTTTTCATACACAGAAAATACAAAGTTTACACAACTTCAATAAAAATATAGAATACTAAGTGTGTAAGTACAAAGGGTATAGATATGCATAGCTATATATGATAGATCATATAGCTACATACAATATGACATGCAGCTACACATTGTAGAGTGTACTAAAACATAAATTTTTTCATTCAAGATTTAGTGATTCGGGAATAAAACAAACAACAATAAAAAAAAAAGGTCATTCAATCTTCACAACAGAACAGAGATGCTAATTTGAACTTTTCATTAGAGCACTAGGGGTTAGAAATGATCTATATCAACTTCAAGTAGAAATTTTCAGTACAAAATTTCAGTAGTATTATAGCTAGAGCTACATCAAACCTTTTAATAACAACTGTAATCAAAAGTGCAAGCACGTGCAACGCACGTGCCTCTCTAATTAGTGTTAAAAAAAAGTGTGGAAGGAATAATAATGTGTTACGACTAATATGCCAAAATCAAAATATTAAAGAATTTGAATGAGCTTCAAGGTGGTACAGATGAAGAGATTTGAGATTGTGATAGAGAGAATGTAAGAGATTAAAACATATAATTATAATATTATATTATATTATACTATATGCTAACACTTTTGGATGTTTCACTACAGATAAGCACTGTTTCTTTCACAGTGCCCCTTCAAGGAACAACATAATTAAAAACCATGCCCTCACCGTAGATAAGCACTGTTCTTTTTACATTGCCTTCAAAAAATAACATAATTAAAAAAATCCTGCGGAAAGAGCAATGTTGGAGTTCTTTGGGAAGCTCTCACTCCTTCTGATATTTTTAGTCATAATCATACCCTCAATTCTAAGGTCATCATTTATCCATGTTGCCTAAAAGTCCATCTTGCTCAAAACATACCTAAACAGACTCATGGATAAAAAAACAAAAGAAGAAGAAGAAGAAACAAATTGAGATCTTGACCAGAAAATCCACCTTCTTCCTTTTGAGGACTCCTTTAGCGTTTGCAATGTGGATGATCTCAATGATGTAATTGAATAATGGAAGATGCAATAGCAGGTGTCCATCAATTAAGCCAGCCAGTTTTTTCGCCGGCCGCCAGCAAGTTTTGTTCCGATATTTGTCAATTTAACAATTCAGCCTTCTTCTGTATAAGCTGTAATTTCCATTCCTTGTGTTTGATTTAAGATAATAACAGATTTTTTTTTTTTGTAGTTGCTATGTAGTTGTGACAATGGAAGAAAACCTTAGAATGACATTAAATTGAGGCATAGGGTCCTTCCTCCTTAGCTGCCTCTCAGATGGCCATAAGAGGCATCATTTTGCTTGTGGTCTTGCATCCTCAGCCCGATACTTCACCAGAGAGGAGATCCAGGGACTTTAAGCTTTGATTTTCTTTGTTATGATTTCTTTCAGGTTTTTGCATTATTAACAAATGCAACTAATTTGGAACTTCATAGGAAAAGAATTGGATGCATAAGTTAAACGAAAGCATGATCAAGTAGAATTTTGTCCTAGAGTGATTCTCACCACCATCATCGCTTGTCCACTCAATTTTGAGCAAAAAAATTTCACCTTCGGTGATAAGCAAGTGACTTGATTTTAAGGAAAAGATTTTCCCTTTAGTGATCAGTGTTGGTAAGTGTACGGTTAGTGTCTTGTAATTAATTTATGTGCATTCTTAATATCATAATTTTGGGACATGGGTTCCTTTTGAAAGTTGTATCCTGATTAAAAATGATTTATGAATTGACTCAAGTTTATAGCCTT
Organism: Asparagus setaceus; assembly: GCA_012295165.1. NCBI lineage: Eukaryota > Viridiplantae > Streptophyta > Magnoliopsida > Asparagales > Asparagaceae > Asparagus > Asparagus setaceus. Next base: position 5,279,361 of record CM022708.1, read on the forward strand.
TACTTTAACTCAGATTATTGTGCGCTCCTTTAAATTGTTCACTTGAGATCAGCATTGTAGAGTGAACTATGAAGCTTTTCCTCATTTCATTTTTTGTTTTTTTAAGGATAATGTCGCGTCAACGCGCGAGTCAATTTTGCTCGTTTGTTACTAATTCTAATACACATTGGTATTTTTCACTTCACAATAGTAGGCAACACGTGTGTTGCACGTGATGCAGGTCAAGAAACTACAAGAGATGAGAATGAGAAATCTAAAATTTTAGAAGTGTACGTAATATCAAATATGTATTCCTTGGCGAGATTGTGATACCTTAGCATAACAATAATAAATGTCACTTGGTGAACAGAAGCAACCTTTTATACTCATTATGTTTTTCCATAACTTAGTACACAGTCACTCAAAAGTATACCCCGCCACAAATTTTTAAGAGACATAAACAAACTAACATAACCTTTGTCAGCAACAAAATAAATACCCGTACTCATAACTTATGGACCAGTATAAACAATTTTTAAAGTACCAAACTAAGGAAACATACATCTTTTGACTATTCAATATGGATTTCTCCCTATTTGAAATCATTGGCTTCAGTTTAGTGTTGACTGAGGCAATGGAGTGTCAACCTCTTCATCCTTAACATTCTTCTCCAAGAACAAACCGAGCTACGCTAGTAGTGGGTTCTCAAAAGTAGATTGTTGCTCTACATTATGCATAAAGTTTTATGCTACTCCATCAGCAAGATTAAAGATGCACCAGCTGAGAGAATTCCATACGATATCTAAAAATCTCTATATTTTCAGACATCTGAATAGTCTTTTCCACCTGGGAAAAGTTAAGAAGCAAAGATGAATTCTGTTGGATAATTTAAGAAGATGTATAATAGAATTGGTTTGGTGTTTGATGAGAGTGTGTCTAGATTGGATTTGAATCCAAATGAAAATTTTAAAATTTACATAAATATTTATTCGATTTGAGAATGTTGACAAAGGGTCTTGGTACAAGTACCTTCAGGCAAGCAATTCTAATGTCTGAAAAAATACAAGGAGAAAAATGGCTAACAGGAAACTGTTACAATAAAGAAAGAAAGGTCGTAGAGTCAAAGATAATTAAGTAAATATATGAACGTATAAGTAAATAAATTGCCATTTATATTTATTAAACGAAGAGAAATTCTAAAGTAAACCTTTTCAATTGCCAATAGTTCTGCTCTATTTTTGTGCACTCGCTGCATTTTGATGTTTGCCTTACCTGTAGTGTAGCTTCAGCAGCTATGGCTTTGGATTTGGTCCTTGTTTCTGATGGAAATCAACGGAAAATAATTTAGATGAGCAAACAATTTATGCTATCCACCCACACTAATCGTTGGATGCGGAATACATGTCTAAATAGTAATAGACCTGTTATTTTTTTTCCTATTATTATATAATAAAAACATAAAATAAATATAGACTTTTCTCTAAAGATAAATTTTTCTAAAAGTTTGGTTATTTTGTTAGAAGATAATTTAGAATTGCAAAGTCAAGTGGCCTCTGTGATGAATTGTCAAAGTGGGACTTTTCCCATAACATATCCAGGAGTGCCTCTAAGACCTTTTAAACTCATTAAGGATGATTGGTGTCCATTAATTGAGAAAGTGGAGAGGAGGTTAACTGTGTGGAAAGGAATTCACTTTCTAGAGGGGGAGATTGATTTTAGTTAACTCTGTTCTTACAGCAATGCCCCTGTTCTGGTTATCTTTTTTTAAATTTCCAAAATGGGTCACTGAGAGAATTGATAAAGTGAGGAGGAGGTTTTTTTGGAGTGGATATAATGAACAAAAGGGGTGTTCTAATTTAGTAGCTTGGGGAGAAGTGTGTAAGCCAAAAAATTGTGGAGGTTTGGGTGTGATAGATTTGCAAGTTATGAATAAAGCCTTATTGGGGAAATGGCTCTGGAAGTGGTTTGATGACTCTAAAAGATAATTTGATTAATAAAGGAGTTCATGTGAATCCAAACTGTGTGTTCTGTGACAAAGTTTATGAAACTCATGAACATCTCTTTATACATTGTCCTTTTGTTACTTCTGTGTGGAATTCTATCAAACATAAATTTCATTTAGTTGGAGATATAAACTCCATTAATGATTTATTTTTGCATTGGAGAATGGAGCTAGTTCCAGATCAGTTCAAGATTAAGTGGATTACATTATGTTGCTCTGCTCTCTGGGTGATTTGGAATGAAAGAAATAATAGAATCTTCCTCCAGAAAGCTAAACATTCTCTTGAATTACTGAGACAAATTAATCACTTTGCCAATTTTTGGTCAGGACAAGTTTCTATCAGTATACGCACGCAGAGGTTGCTTAAGAGGAGAAGCACATGGAGGGAGAATGTTGCTGCTGCTGCGGTTGCTGAAGGGGACAACGGAGAAAGAAATGCGGAAGAACAAGATGGGAGTGAGGCCAACATGCCAATAATCCTTGAATAATATGATCTGTGGAGAGATGATGCTGCTGCTGGGTTTTGGGCTTTGGATTGTATGTATAAAGACTAATATAGTGATCTTTGGTCTTGTGTTAGTGCTGGATAAACTAACTGTGGTTAGTTTAGTTATTTTTGAGGGGTATGAAGCAATTACTATGTAAGAAAAGTTATTTTGTTTCAAGTTTATACTTTTGGAGTTGGGAGTATAAACTTTATTTGTACAACCAAAGCAATGGAAGTAGGATGGAGCTCTAGCCTTTTAGAGCTTTCATCCTTTTTATTTTCTCAAAAAAAAATGTGCTTTGGAAACAAATTGTTCACAGCAATATCACCAAGAGAGGAACATAATTGAATGAAGTCTTCAGGTGAGAGGAATTGCTAGTTTCTGGAAAGATATTGTGAGTAATATACATTGCTTTTTGCCATGTACAAAAGTGAGAGTAGGAAATGGCAATAATACTTTTTTTGGAGAGATAGATGGAGTGGAGAGTTCACTTTGGCAACAACATATCCAAATTTGTATGCTTTAGCTGAGAAACCAAATGCTACTGTGTGTGATTTGAGAAGATGGATACAAGATGGATGGCAATGGAATATAACTTTCATTAGACAGTTACAAGGAGAGTTAGTATTTGAATACTTAGACATGTTGAAAATGATAGACACCAGTTCCTTCAAAAATGAAGATGACAAAAGGGAATGGTATTTTGAAAACAATGGGAGGTTCAATGTTAGATCTTTCTACAACATGTTGATTGATGGTGGATTGAGGAATACAAGTAGTATAATTTGGGATATCCCTGTTCCTTTGAAGATTAAGATTCTAATGTGGCTAATCTCTAGCCAAAGACTCAACACAAAAGATAGATTGAAGAAAGTCAATGCTATTAATGATGATACCTGTGTGCAGTGTGAAAGAGAAATTGAGACCCATGACCATCTTTTCTTACATTGTTCCTTTGTATTCTCTGTGTGGAATTCTTTGTTGTATAAGTTCAAACTACAATATAAACCAATTAAGGTGAAGGAAATATGGTCTGAATGGAGGCTGCAAGAGATCCAATCTCAAATTAGATTGAAGTGGGACATTACTGTGTGTGCACTTCTTTGGAGTGTGTGGCATGAAAGAAATAGGAGGATTTTTCATCATAAATCAGTACATTCTTTAGAAATCTCGAAAAAAACTGCTCATTTCTCATCTTTCTGGCTGGAGAATGTTCCAGGTCGTTTCAGGACTGACAAGATCTATACAAAGCGCAAAAGAGGAGCTGCTACAGTTGCTGGAACTGGAAATACAAGTGATATAACCAGAATTATGGAGTAGACTGAAAGCAAAATACACATGACGCACAGTGACTGTTTTTGGATGTTTATATTCTTACTATTTTTTTGAGTCTAGTTGTATGTGTAGTTTAGTATGGATGTTCTTTTGTTGTTATATGGGGAGATTTAGAGGTTGGTTGTTTCTTTTGAAGGAATTTTGTATGTAAGAAGTGGCTTTTCCTTTGGAGTTGTGGGATCAGCTACTAACTTGTAAAACAACCTATTTTGGGCAATGTAGGCATGGCTGGGGGGATCTTATGATTTCCTCATCCTTTTTCTCAAAAAAAAAAAAAAAAACAGTTACTTCTTATCACCCAAAACCAAACAAAAATCTTAAATAGTCATCTCAATTTTATGGTTATATATGACCTTTCCTGCTGATCTATAGAAACAACATACAAAACATTATCAAATGTGCTAAGTAAACACTATTCTTACGAAATATATAAATGATTACTAGAGTGCTCCGGTGAGTACTGCTATTATGAAACCGTATCCGTACCCGACACTTATCTGTACCCAAACTTCGTGGACACTCATTGGATATATGCATACATTTATTCAGACATGTGCTCAATTTTAAGATATATGTTTTAATTTAAAACACTTGTCAAACACTTCTTGAATGTATATCTTACACTTCCCAATGCTCACATACATTTCTTGAAACTCGTTAGACATAGTTCTGGTTCATTTCAGCTCATACCCAAGTTCAAAATTGTGATTTTCAAGGGTTGTTTTGAGTGTCTAGTTCAAATCCGAGTAGCTTCCAATTTATTATAATCAACATAATAAAAGAAACCAAAAAACATAATAGAAATTATAATTCTAGTAACACATGAATTGAAAAACAACAATAATCTCATGTAAATTATTAATCTCAACATACATATGTAGCTGTGTCCCTACACCCTATATTTTACAATTTTGCCGTGTCCCATACCCGTACATGCACCCATACCGGTACCCGTACCCGTATTCATGCAACTTAGCTATAGATAAAGACATAACAGTGACCTTTCAGTGGTTGCTCCTTCTTCCTTCATGCACAGGCTCAAGCAGCTTCTGCTTTGCTTTTTATTTCAGGTTTGCACCACAGCGATCTCTTATCGGGAAAAATCTTTTCTGCAAGAGAGAGTGGACTTTCAGAAAATCTTAAATTCAATAGACGTCAATAAAAAGCACTAAAAGTTAATTTGTGACCAGAGAAATAATTAGAAAATATCACATGTAAGTCCTTAAACCATATCAAACCCATTAGAAAGTAATACACCGTACAGACTTATTTAACTTGCATTTTGACTTCATGATTTGCATGCAGAGATATCATAAACTGGATAAAGTTGAAACCAAAGAGATTGCCAAAACTATCCTTATTGTTTTAACTTAACATAATAAGTGAAAAGAGTATTTATACCCGACATGAGAAGATTGATGTTTTTCAAATCGGACTCCAAACTCAAATAACTTTGCAGTAAAATCCCATATAAATAAAGATCAAGCAACTAATATATGATTGACCACTGAAAGTGTACAAAATTATAGTAACATGTCAGATTATAGACTAAGAAAAGAAAATGTACAAAACTAATGTTAAATGGAAAAGTATTCTCTTTAAATCATCAAACCAAACATAAACGATAAATGCATAAATCGATGATATAAGAATAGGAAACACTCCTTAGGATAATTAAGTACAATTTACAGAGAAATAAGGGAATAGATGATGTTGAAATAATCTAACTTGAGATTAATAGCTGTGATTAACTCAAAGAGATTGTCATGATCTGAAGCGGAAGCATACCTGAATCCATTCTTGGATCTTGAGTGGGTTTGATCTTCTAACCTTAGGGCTCTCTCTCTTTTGCCAAACTTCTCTTGTAGATGGGGGTGAAGAGAATGAGAGAGATCATCATACCCTAGGTTAGGGACCATAACCCCTTATATATGGGTGTTGTACTTTTGCAATTTGGCCCCTCATCAAATTACAATTACAACCTGGTATCTGCACATTTAGCCCATGATTTAATTAAATACCCACTAACCCAATTTATTGATCACTTTAGTGGGTTAGCCTTATGTATAGCACTACACATTAATATAACATATGTGCCCATAATTAGATTTAATTAGATATAAATCTAACAATCTCCCACTTGGACACCATATGTTTCCTGAAAATGTGTATAACCTTATGAGCTCAAAAATTGCTATAACTGATAAGGGTATTTCCAAACAATCTCGTCCATTGACTGTATCAATATAGGATCAAAGCGGTTTTCGTCGCATTTATCGTGACTAAACCCATCAATGGTCACATATACCAATATGGTCAAATGACATAGATCAATCATGGATATGCAGCATGAAAATTACATGCAATGTGATCTGTGCATGCCTATTTTCAACTGGTCCAACCTTAGTGAGGTCAACCTCAACCTTAATGTAGCAGAGTGTCAAATCCGAATGCTTAATTCTGATCAGAAAATAACCAAACATAAAGCAACAAAATCACAAACTCCCACTAAAACATTATATCCTCAAATATTACAACACCCATATGAGCAGTATGCTCCTGAAAGACCTTGGGTGGTAATCCCTTAGTAAGAGGATCAGCTATCATGGAGTTTGTCCCAATATGCTTTATAGATATTTGACCACTCTGTACCCTTTCTTTCACAACCAGGAACTTAATGTCAATATGTTTTGACTTAGTTGAGCTCCTGTTGTTGTTGGAATACATTACTACTGAATTATTGTCACAGAATAACCTTAGTGGTCTTTCAATATTTTCCAGAATCCGCAGTCCTGTGACAAAATTCCGCAACTATATTCCCTGATTGGATGCCTCATAGCAAGCTACAAATTCTGCTGCCATAGTGGAGGAAGCTACAAGTGTCTGTTTGACACTTTTCCAGGATATAGCTCCTCCAGCTAGCATATAGATGTAACCTGATGTAGACTTTCTGTTATCTTGGCATCCAGCGAAATCAGAATCAGAGTACCCAATGACCTCCAGCTGTTCTGATTTCCTGTATGTGAGCATATAATCTTTTGTTTTCTGAAGATACCTCATAACCCTTTTGACTGCGATCCAATGATCCATACCAGGGTTGCTTAAGTATCTGCCTAACATACCAACAATGTACGCAATATCCGGACGCGTACATACCTGAGCATACATCAGACTCCCTACAGCTGAAGCATAGGGAATCTTCTGCATTTCCTGAATTTCAAGATTACTTTTAGGGCACTGAGTGAGACTGAATTTGTCTCCTTTAGCTTATTGTGGGTGTCACCGGTGCGCAATCTTGCATGCCAAACCTTTTAAGTACTTTATCGATATAGCTCTTTTGTGATAATCCAAGTATACCTCGAGAACGATCTCGATGTATCTGGATTCCTAATATAAAAGAGGCGTCCCCAAGATCTTTCATCTCAAAATTCTTTGAGAGAAATCTCTTGGTTTCGTGCAATAAGCCTATATCATTAGTGGCAAGCAAGATGTCATCGACATACAGAACCAGAAAAATATACTTACTCCCACTAAACTTATGATATACACAGTCATCAACCACATTCATCTCAAAACCAAACGAGATAATTATTTGATGAAACTTGTGATACCATTGACGAGGAGCCTGCTTGAGTCCATAAATGGATTTACTTAATTTGCAAACCATATTCTTTGGGTCTCCCGACACAAAGTTTTCTGGTTGCACCATATAGACCATCTCATCAATGTTCCCATTGAGAAATGCAGTCTTAACATCCATTTGATGTAACTCAAGATTAAAATGAGCAACAAGTGCCATGATTATCCTGAAAGAGTCTTTCGATGAAACTGGAGAGAAAGTCTCTGTATAATCAATGCCTTCCTTTTGAGTATAGCCTTTAGCTACAAAACGTGCCTTATACCTATCCACATTACCATTTGCATCCCGCTTGGTTTTAAATATCCATTTACAACCAATTGGTTTTGCACCTTCTGGTAATGGAACAAGTTCCCAAACCTTATTGTCTTGCATAGACTTGTACTCCTCATTCATGGCATCAATCCACTTTTGAGAGTTAGAACTTTTCATGGCCTGATGGAAGTTGATTGGATCATCTTCCACCATTCCATTACTTTCCTCATGTTCTTGGAGAAATACAATATAATCATCCGGAATAGCATTTCTCCTTTCTCTCGTGGATCTTCTTAATGGCACTGGTTCTTGAGGTTGTTGAGTTTGTTCTTCTGGAACAGGGAGTTGTTCAACATTGACTTCTTGAGGTTCCGGATTCATTTCTTGATCAATAACAGGTATAAGTACTTGAATATTGTCAGAAATGACTGTATGGATTGGATTTGAAGCCAATTCCTCCTCAAAAGCAATGTCTCTAACCTTATTTCTCCCCCCAAACTCAACATCCTCAAAGAATGTTGTTGTTCCCGTCTCAAAAATGTTCCTAATAGTGGGATCATAAAATTTATAGCCCCTGGACCTTTCAGAATACCCAATAAAGTAGCTGCTAACTGTTTTGGAGTCCAATTTCTTTTCATTTGGCCTATAAGGCCTTGCCTCAGCTGGACATCCCCAAATATGTAAGTGCTTTAAACTGGGCTTTCGACCAGTCCAAAGCTCATAAGGTGTTTTAGCAACTGCTTTACTTGGTACTCTGTTAAGAATGTAAGCTGCTGACTTTAGTGCTTCTCCCTAGAGGGACTCTGGTAAAGAAGAATGAGCAATCATACTTCTTACCATATCCTTAAGAGTCCGGTTTCGTCTTTCAGCTACACCATTCATGCTAGGTGACCCAGGCATGGTGTACTGTGGGACGATACCGCATTCCTCTAGGTATCTAGCAAATGGTCCTGGACGTTGTTCACCTGACCCGTCATATCTGCCGTAGTACTCACCACCACGATCAGATCTAACGGTTTTAATTCTTTTATTGAGTTGGTTCTCAACTTCAGCTTTAAATGATTTGAACACGTCCAAAGACTCAGATTTTTCGTGAATGAGATATAGGTACCCATAACGTGAGTAATCGTCTATGAATGATATAAAATATTGTTGACCATTCCAGGATGCCGTAGGGAATGGCCCACAAATATCTGTATGTATCAATTCTAAGACGCCTGAAGATCTGTTGGCACCTAATCTCTTAACTTTGGTCTGTTTTCCCTTTATACAGTCAATGCATACATCAAAGTCTGTAAAATCAAGGGAATCCAAAATGCCATCAGTCACAAGACGCTCAATTCTACCTTTTGAGATATGACCCAAGCGCTTATGCCATAATGACGCTGAATTTACCTTATTTAATTTACGCTTAGTACCATGTGATTCCACATTCAGGGTTTCATTATAGGAAGCAATTGTATCAAGCAAATATAGGTTATCATAAATACTTAATGAACCAGTTCCCACAATATTTGAATTTAAAGATAAGGTAGCCTGACTATTTCCAAATGAACAATAATAACCTGATTTGTCCAATACAGAAATAGAAACCAAATTCCGTCTAAAAGACGGTACTACAAAAGTATCTTTCAAATCCAAATAGGAACCAGTTCCCAAAAGTAACCTAAAATGCCCTATTGCTTCCACATCTACCGATTTTCCATCGCCCACAAAGATGTGTCTTTCAACATCACTTGGCTTTCGGTAGCTCAGGCAACCCTGCATAGAAACACTTATGTGAGTAGTAGCAGCCGAATCTAACCACCAAGTGTTTCTAGGTACTGAGACTAAATTAACCTCAGAACAGACCATAGTAAGGAATGTACCTTTCTTGACACGCCAGGCGTGGTATTTGGTACAATCCTTCTTTACGTGTCCGGATTTATTACAGAAGAAACAACTGTTATCATCCTTATGTTGTTTCTTCTGAACCGGACCCTTAGCAGCTTCCTTATCATTCTTTCTTTTCTTGCCCTTATCCTTAGAGGCATAAGCCAAATGAGCACTTTCTGTCTTATCTTGCTTCAACCTGTCTTCTTCTTGCACACAATATGAAATGAGCTCATTCAGAGTCCATTTCTCCTTTTGGTAGTTATAACTGACCTTAAATTGATTAAATTGTGCAGGAAGAGACAGCAGAACCAGATGCACTAGTAACTCATCACAAAGATCGAGTTTTAGCGCCTTAAGTTTTGAAGCAATATGAGACATTTCCATAATGTACTCCCTGATATTTCCTTTGCCCTTATACTTCATTGAAATCAAGCGAGCTAAAAGCGTGCTTGTTTCTGCCTTATCGTTTTAGCAAAACGTTTCTCAATTTCGGCAAGGAAATCTTTGGCTTTAGTAATCCCTTCGGATTCTATGCCCCTGAAGGCTTCCGGAATGCCGCGCTTAATGATCATAAGACTCATGCGATTTGAACGCTCCCACTTCTCATACTCCTTCTTTGCATCAGGAGTGCTTTCCGCAGTGAGAAGTTGAGGTTGTTCAGTTCTTAATGCAAGGTCCAGATCCATGCAGCCAAGAACAATTAAAATGTTCTCTTTCCAAACTTTAAAATTTGACCCATTTAGCATGGGAATTGAGTTGATGTTAGCAGAAATTGATGCAGCAGATGCATTAGCTGAAATAAACAAAAGATTTTCACATTAATAATTGTAGTTATTAATCAATAAAATTCAAATAATGACATATCCCCATCCAATATATCTTGTGCACCATTAATATCAAGTCTTTGGACAGTAATATTAACTGCAAGTGATACCTTGTTGCAATGATCAAACACTGACAATAACTCATGTCCAATAATTAGCCTATCTTTGGATCGACTTATTATTTACATGTAAACCTTATAATTGTCACGTGTTTATCGTCGCAGATGTATATGCAGTCTAAATAAATATTAACTTTCCTTTGGGCCGATTAAATATTTACACGAAAGCATACACACAACCATCTATCATCCCTCATGAACAATTTCCACAAGAGAGGTTACTTTGGTAACATCTTGTTTCAACTGATCAATTGGAATGAAAGACAAACTTAATACCTTAGTGTCATGTTATTTGAATTAAATAATTGATTCACTACCAAATTAAACAATTAAGATAGATTTCTCCATTTTAATTAACCATAGATAGACCCATAAGAAATACAGGCCCAAAAACTTAATGGATTATTTGAAAAATTCAATTAATCCTAAAACCGAAGTTCATCTGAATGGAACACTAGGTTCACGAGAAGAGCGAACTCGAGGTTCAACTTGAGTTTGAACACGAGGTTTGACTTGAGTTCGAACACGAGGTTCGACTTGAGTTCGAACGCGAGGTTCGACTTGAGTTCGAACACGAGGTTCGACTGAAGTTCGAACACGGGTTCGAAGTTCAACACGAGGTTCGATCGAAGTTCAACACGAGGTTCGACTAAAGTTCAACACGGGTTCGATCGAAGTTCGAACACGAGGTTCGATCGGGCGAACGAACACGAGGTTCGATCGGGCGAACGAACACGAGGTTCGTTTGAAGTTCGAACACGAGGTTCGACTGAAGTTCGAACACGAGGTTCGACTGAAGTTTGAACACGAGGTTCGACTGAAGGAACGAGCACGAGGTTCGTTTGAAGTTCGAACACGAGGTTCGACTGAAGTTCGAACACGAGGTTCGACTGAAGGAACGAGCACGAGGTTCGTTTGAAGTTCGAACACGAGGTTCGACTGAAGTTCGAACACGAGGTTCGACTGAAGGAACGAACACGAGGTTCGTTTGAAGGAACGAACACGAGGTTCGACTGAAGTTCGAACACGAGGTTCGACTTGAGTTCGAACGCGAGGTTCAACTGAAGTTCGAACACGAGGTTCGACTGAAGTTCGAACACGAGGTTCGACTAAAGTTCGAACACGAGGTTCGACTGAAGGAACGAACACGAGGTTCGTTTGAAGTTCGAACACGAGGTTCGACTGAAGTTCGAACACGAGGTTCGACTGAAGGAACGAACACGAGGTTCGTTTGAAGGAACGAACACGAGGTTCGACTGAAGTTCGAACACGAGGTTCGACTGAAGTTCGAACACGAGGTTCGACTGAAGTTCGAACACGAGGTTCGACTGAAGGATTAGGTAAGGTCTCCCCTTACCTACTGTACTATATTTCTGCACGAAAACATGCTTTAGCACGTTCACTGCACAGGGATTTGACCCGCCGTCGCCGTTGAGGCTCCTTCACGAAAAACCCAGTTAGGGTTTCGTTCTTGATAGTCGCCGTCGCCGCCGCCGATCAGCTCCCGCACTCTAGGGTTTAGAAACCCTAGAGTTTCCTAATGCAGCCGCCGCTGTCTCCATTTGACAGCGGGGCCGCCGGCGTATAGCTCGCCGGCGAGGAGCATAGTGGCCGACGTCGACTTTGACTGAACTGAGCTGAAGTTTGATCCATTCTTGATCAAGACTGAATCTTGATTCAGATCAAAACCCAAAACAAATAAAAACATGAACTTTACTGTTCATCCGAGGAACAGTACTCCTTAAAACAGGTTTTTAAGATCAAAAAACTCAATTTTTAATCAAAAAATCCCTAAGAGCTAATCACAATGGCTCTGATACCACTTGTTGAAATAATCTAACTTGAGATTAATAGCTGTGATTAACTCAAAGAGATTGTCATGATCTGAAGCGGAAGCATACCTGAATCCATTCTTGGATCTTGAGTGGGTTTGATCTTCTAACCTTAGGGCTCTCTCTCTTTTGCCAAACTTCTCTTGTAGATGGGGGTGAAGAGAATGAGAGAGATCATCATACCCTAGGTTAGGGACCATAACCCCTTATATATGGGTGTTGTACTTTTGCAATTTGGCCCCTCATCAAATTACAATTACAACCTGGTATCTGCACATTTAGCCCATGATTTAATTAAATACCCATTAACCCAATTTATTGATCACTTTAGTGGGTTAGCCTTATGTATAGCACTACACATTAATATAACATATGTGCCCATAATTAGATTTAATTAGATATAAATCTAACAGATGAATCATTGTAGATCTTACTATAAAGAACATCTTCTTCGACATCCATATTTCCAGTATCACGCGTCATATCCTCTACATTGCTGCAAATTAATGGTAGCAATAAAAACTTATTAATTAACAAGGACAAATTGAGTGAAGCAACTACGTAATTTAAATTTGTGGTTATGATGACTGATATACATGAGTGAAATCATGTACTAGTAATATCTGAATCAGCAGATTTCACATGCACCAAATGACAAAAATGCATAAGGGCAGATATAATCAGCATTCTTACCTGATAAAATTTTCAGGTTGCTTTAAGGAGATTTAAAAGAGCATACTGAGCTTCATCATGAACAATCACGATGGATTCTTTGATATCTATATCCATTACTCTTTGACCAACTTGATTTACAATGTAGTTGTACGGGCATAAAACTATTTGGACTTCAGGTGCTAATGTTATTTTAGGTTAGTTGCACTTTGACTTCATGCTTTGCGTACGGAAATATAAAAAAACTGGATAAATTCCGAACCAAAGAGATTACCAATAATTATCCAAATTGTTCTGAAGTTAACAATCGGTAAAAGGAACATATATAGCCGACATTAAAAGACTGTTGCTTTCAAATCAGACTCCAAGATCAAAATAACATTGCATCAAAATCCCATATAGATAAAGATCAATCAATTATTATATGTTTGAGCACTAAGTTGGAGAGGCACAAAATTATGACAACTCGTCAGATTTGAGACTAAGAAAGAAAATATACAAAATTAGTGTTAAATGGAAAATGTGTTCTCTTAAAGCATCAAGTCAAACATGGAGGATATTTGCATAAATCACGGATATAAGAACAGGAAACGCAATAATGATGGTAGCAAATTGAAACTCTATATCTATAGAAAACAAATTGCAAAACAATCAATAGTATATATGGCAGATAATTTTCTCTTATTTGTTTATCCGATTGTTTCATGATTGACATAATGTAATACATATTTAAGTGAACAGTTGAATAGTTATCTGTAAAAGACTTAAAACCAGTGTTAACATTTTGGATATGGAGCAATATGAGATCCACTGGTGCATATGTCCCATACCATGTGCTTGTACGTGTGATATGGGATTATTTAGGAGGTAAAAAATACCTATTTAAATTACATGTGCTCATTTGCACCTGATTATGTTAGATGATTAATTTTGACCAACCTCACAGAAAAAAGAAAAGAAAAAACATTTCATTCGTACCTATCTAGCTTTGAGTTTCCTGATAGAATTCCAAGCAATGGCAGAACTCTAATGTTTAGATTGATCCATTTTGAGTTTCTAGTATAGATGATCAACAGATATTTGGGTTCATACATATTCAGATTTTCTAAATTATAGGGGTATAATAAGCACCCAAAAGCTTCATAGATCGATATAAATTTGTGTAAATTAGTACATGATTTGCTAGAGTATATTTATGCCATTCATGATCACTTCAGTACAGTGCATTTAGGCCCAATGCCGCAGCTTGTCTTTCAATGCCCACAAAAAATGACTTGGTTTGGCCCTTCGAACTGGAAAGTTTATTATTTAATAACAAAAAATGGGTGGTTGTTAGTTTGTGACTTAAAAAGCCACCTCAATGGGTATCTAAATATCGAATGACATTGATGCTTGAAATAGATATGTTGCGAGAAGTTGGACATGAAATTTAGAACGAGAAAGGACCAAGAAGAAAGAAAGAAAGTAACAACATAACTAAGAATGATTTCAGTAAAATAAAGGGTGTAGTAGGAAATAAAAATATTACTAAAGTTTAGGAGATCATTTCAGTAAATAAACTGCAGTGCATCAAAGTTAGAAATGTACGAAGTTTTGGAAGTATTAAACCGCAATTAACCAAAAATATTATTAAAGTCAAATTTAATACATTTTCTGTTTGCAATACTATTCTATTCCTAAACTACTTCAATGTAATCTTTAATTTTTAGGAGTTCTTACTTAAGCTCTACTGAGAAATCAACATAATTCAAATACGATGATCAATGAAAATGACATGCATAGTTCGTCCACCAACCTCAAATCCCTAACATCAAAATAAAAAATAAGGAAAAATTAAAAATGTTACCTGTTATCAGAACTCACTGCAATGTGTAGCCCAAAGAACTACTAAAAGAGGCGACAAGATGAGATGTTTTCAGAGAGGCGAGAAGATGAGAGAGAGAGAGAACGTTTTATAAAAGAGGCCAGAGGTCACGAATTATTAATTTACTGTAATTAATTAATTTTTATTATTTTTAATAAACAGTTAACTTAAATTATTAAATTCGGGTTTTGGCTAATCAGGATATGATAATAATTAAGAAAATTAAAAGGGGCAAAATAGGCACTCAAAAGTTTTGGCAGTTGTTTTCTCTTTTATTATTATAAAATAAATAAATAAATAAATAAATAAATATAAAGTAGTATAGTATAGTATAGATAGATATAGATGTTCAACCAACTATACATGTAGGGTTACACATGGAATTTGGAAAATGAATGCGATATACCTATATGTAATTATATAGAGTTAGTATTTCCATATATAGTCATGAGTTTGAAACCATACCTTAAAACAAAAATACGGTTTTGTTTACTCCTTCTTGTCCAAAGAAATGTTGCTATCTTTTGTAAGAAGGAAAAAACATGGCTATATTTGGTAGATTTTGACGAATATTTGGTAGGTTTCTATTAGAATAATGAAAAATATATCATACTTTTCTTTCAAAGTTTCTTTCCAACATCATGGATTCATTCCAACTCTTTTCAATATCATCATCTCGATCCTGATTCCTCTATGTTCTCCAAAATCAAACAAGCCAATATAAATTCCATTTGTCGGCCACATATTCTTTTTGAAACTTTTGGCTTTTCTAAGGGGGTTAGTCAATTAGAACTAAAAATTAGAACTGGGATAATTCAGAGGATAAATTTTTATGGTGTTAGTCAATTAGAACTTTTGAATTGTTGAAAAATTATTAATAGTTGAGTCCAATAAAATGAATGTTGCTAATACATTATGCATTATTATACATTATAAATGTATGCAAATAGCACTTGCAATGCATATAGGAAATTCGAATAATTAACAGTTGATATTAAAAGAAAGGATAAGTAACGTTTTGGGATACACATAAATCACAATCAATAATAAATATTTACCTAGAATCAACAATATTTTGTGAGAAGTTTTAATAAATAAGTAATGCATAACATAATGATGGGAACAAGTGCATTAAATTTAATTAGTATGAATGAGAAAAAGTGGAGATGAAAGATTAATAGCAAATGATCAAAACTTGAGATGGATTTAAGAAATTTGGGACTTAGCCGAATACATGATTATATATGATTAAAATTATTGTATGCTTCATGATTATTATAGTATTTGTGATGATCAAGTATGTTGCACAATTAATTTATAATTCATATTATTATTTTTGATGAACTACTTCATGATTATTACTAGGCTAGTTTACATGATTATTGATAGTAATAAGTATTAACAATAAGGTTATATATAGTTTAAGTAATAGTTACTCTTTTATAAGAATTATTAATATTGCTTTATATAATTATCAATTTATATTCACAAGCTTCAAAATTTTATAAATTAAGGCCATACTATCAAAATACATAATTATATACTTTCTAATTACTCCAAATTATCCCACATCATTTTACCAAAATATCCCACTTCTAAAAAATTATCCAGCATTGTTCTATTAAAATATCTTACTTGAATAAAATTATCCCACTTGAATAATTTTTCCAATTGTACTTGAAAAGTTCTGATTGACTAACACCCCCTAACAGTAGCGTAGTCAGTATTTTTGTCAACTCTGTGTCTTCGGGGCATCACAAAACCCCCAAGATACAGAATCGACAAAAATAATAGCTATGCCATTGTTGGAGAAGCCAAAAGTTTCAAAGATAATATCTAGCCTAACATCAGAATTTATATTGGCGTTTTTATTTTGGAGAACGCAGAAGGAATGAGGATCAAGATGGCAATAATGAAGAGAATTGGATGTAAATCCATGATGTTAGAAAGAATGCTTGAAAAAAAATTTACGATGCTTTGTACATTATTCTAATAGAAACCTACTATTTATTCGTTGAAATCTACCAAATTTAGCCATTTTTTCTTCCTCCTTACTAAAAGATAGCGAGGTTTTGTGGACAAGAAAGAGTAAACAAAACTGTATTGACCGTTTCAATATATGGTTTCAAACACGTGACTATATACAGAAATAACTATCTAAGATTTAATGGACTAATATCTAAAATACCCCAAAAAATTTGGATCTATCCCCAATTAAACCCGAAAAGGAAAAGCTATATGCTTCAGTTCGGGTACGAGAAAATAAACCCGAATCCTTATCGGGTCCGGATCGCTTAGCGGATTTTGAGGGTAAATAATACGCAGTCCATTTTCTTCTCCTCAGATTCTCAAGCGCACTTGTCCACTGAACAGAGAGCAGGTATCCTTCTCCTCCCTTTCTTTCTGCTGTGCTCTCATCTTCGCCCTTCTCTATTTTAATTGGTAATTATTATTATTCCTCATTTTAATTTTTTGCAAATGTATTGATCTTGGTATTGCTTCTGAAAATTTTTTTTTGGTGATTTTGTATGATTAATTCTTGTTTGAAACTAATTTCTCTTATGCATTAGTACCATTGATCCTTGTTGTGCTTTTATTTTAATTGTTACTGCGGATTGGATTTATACCAATCCTTTTAGATTTGTGTAAAATTTTGAATTTTTAATATAAAAAATGAAGTTAGGGCTTCTGTTGTAGCTTGGGGAGTGATTTGCCATGGTGAGTGGTCTTTTTGGCTGTCTTGTTTGTGAAGAATCTAATCGAGATTAGCAACGAGTATGTTTTTGTTTATTGATCTGAAATATTATGAGGCGAGTAATACGATGAAATCGAGATTAGAATGACCCTATTTTAAAGGTGGTTTCTAGAGGGGGAATACTTCTTTATATTATAGATTAATAGCTCAAGTTCCAAAAATGACATAGTTCCCTGTATCAGGATGGGGTGGGAAGGCCCTGTTATATTCACAAGAAAAGGATGATGCGGAAAAGAAATGGCATCAATATGGACACATTGTCAGTGGTGAAACTACACTCACTGGGACATGCACAGGACCTTCGGTTGATATAGTTCTCTTCTCATGGCCATTAAAGTTGGATGATGAATATATTCGTTTCCTCAGAATACTTTTATACACTGCCAATGAAAAGTACTTTTTGCGAAGAACAAGTACTTTTTAGTTAATACTAGTCTGTTCGACTTGTAGCTATGTCATCTCCTTTTTACAATTAAGATATTTGGATCTATCTTAGCATTCAAGGGGTGTCAGTTTATCAAATTAGACACTTCTTATTCTAGTGAAAGTATAATTTTAAATTTACATTTATTACACTATGGATCATTTAGTTTCTTAAATTTGCAGGACTTTGGTGTTTAGAAAGGCCAGGAGCTTTGAGTATCCCTCCTAGCAAATAATAGGCGCGTACGCTCTTACGTAAAGGAGCTTGCTTAGCTCGCAGCAGCATCAACTTCCAGTAGATGTATGGTTCATACATTGTTGCTTACAGAAAGGATACATCGTGTATTGCCAAAGCTTCAGCTTTTGGGGATCTGAGATATTAATTTACTGAAGAGGCGACGGTGAAAATGTTGCTATGGTCACTAATCACTGGTATTAGCTATTTCCATGATTAGCAAACGTGTGGTTTTAGATTGATAAGCCTGATGATGTCAGCATCATCCCATGTTTTCCTATTGCTTACTACCATCAATCACTTAACTTTTACTTTGGACAAATATTGCATCATTGTCCAAATAATCCTTAGATCCTTAGATTGCTTTTTGCTCCTTAAGTTATAACTATCATGTGTTGATAGGTTTAATATCTCATTACCAATAGGAAAGTTTTGCAACAAGAAGCAAAGATTGAAAGACTGAAGCTGAAACTTCAATCACAAGTGGAATCTGAAACAAAACCAACTGAAGTAACTCTTGAATCGACTTGGAACACTTGAAATTCACAAGTTAAATAATAGAAATCATAATTTGACTGGCAGAAAGATGATGAATACCCTATATTTTGTAATATCTTGTCTTTTGTCTTTTGTGGAACAAAATAATAAAGATTTCTATGCAGCTGAGGTCTTCCAACTCCTACTAGGAACCCTTGTATCCGCAAAGCATATAATGAAATTAGAATTTTACCAATGAAAGATGATGAGTGCAATCATTCTGCCACGAACTCATCTTTGTTCGTGTTTTATAGAACCAAAAGATATAAGACTCCTACTGTATTAAGGACTCTTGGCTCCTAACCCGATGGTAATTACAAATGAATCTACTACAAGGTAGAAAAATAAAATGAAACTCTACGGGGCAGCAAAGGCACAACTTCAACCTAAATGCTAACCTGGGAAATGTGCAAATTGCTTGAAGGGATTCCTTTGACTAGCCTGGTAATTCACTCAACTGTAAACAAACTAATATTAACCAATTAAAATTCCCAAGTTAAATCCTGCCCAAACTGCCATACATGAAAAAGGTCGTCTCATTAATTTAATCAATTTACTCTTGTTTTGGTGCTGAAGACAGGTTGATTTGAATTGACACTCTTTCTCTAATTTGCAGGGCTTTGGCTTTTGGAAAGATAAGGAGAGTTGGTTATGCTTTAATTTCGAATCATAGACTCGGCTATTCTAGCTTACAGGTCCAGGGAACATTTTATACAAATGGTTTCCCTTTCCCTTGCCGAGTCTTTTCACAAGATAAGGCTTTTAAAAGAGGAAACCCTTTATTTAATATATTCAGAGCTAACAAAAACCTATATAGGGATCTTAACGTCAAGAAATTCTCTGTTTCTTCAAACAATGGCTCAATCACATGTCAAGCCCTCGCCACATGGAAAAGGCTTTCTATCTTGTCCTCTTATAGAGGACTTTCTTCTTCATTGCTAAGTCGAATGGCATGTGCAATGAGCTTGGCATTTACTAGATTCCATATTGTTCCTACTGTTCTGGCATTTATTGGCGGAAATTTGGCATGTACTCAGCAAGCTTTGGCAGATGGAGAGTGCTTCGGGACGAGGAACAATTTATGCATGCAAGCACAAGACAGAAATACTCATCTTGCTTTGGTTTTTGCAGTCTTAGAGTTTTTTGGGTTGTTGGTAAGAGCACTATATCTGGCAGTTTTATTCTCTCCAAGCATAGTAATGGCTCCTCTTTCAGATACTTTAGGGATTAAGTACAGAAAAACATGGATTAGTCTGATACGCTATACTTTGGAAAAATCAGGTCCAGCATTTATAAAATGGGGTCAGTGGGCTGCTACAAGACCAGACCTTTTTGCTGATGACCTTTGCAGTGAGCTGGCAAAGCTTCATAGCAAAGCACCAGCACATGGCTTTTCCTATACTAAAAAAGTGATTGAGAAAGCATTTGGTCGCAAGCTTTCTGATATCTTTGAGAATTTTGAAGAAGATCCAGTGGCATCTGGTAGCGTTGCTCAAGTACACCGAGCTTCTTTAAGTTTCCAATATCCCGGTCAACAGTCAAAGAAAATGGTCGTTGCAGTAAAAGTTAGACATCCCGGTGTTAGTGAATCAATAAGGAGAGATTTCATGATTATTAATACAATGGCTAAAGTCTCGAGGTTTATACCGGCTCTGAAGTGGTTGCGCTTGGATGAGAGTGTTCAACAGTTTGCAGTTTTCATGATGTCTCAAGTTGATCTTGCAAGAGAAGCTGCTCATTTGAGTAGGTTTATCTACAATTTCCGCCGGTGGAAAGATGTTTCTTTTCCAAGGCCTCTATATCCGCTAGTACATCCTGCTGTTTTAGTGGAGACATATGAGCAAGGAGAAAAAATTTCTCATTATGTTGATGAGCTTGAAGGAAATAACCAGGTTAAAAGTGCTCTTGCTCACATTGGGAGTAATGCACTCCTCAAAATGCTCTTGGTATGTATTCTGTGTTGAGTCAATTTATACGCTGATTGAATTTTATGTCACTCTTCCTATTATTACCTGTTGTGTAATCAGGGACAGATCCATAATTTTTTTTTCTATAGGAGCACATAGACAATTAAACATATAAATAAATATATTAGATAATATTAACTCTTGCAATAGTAATACTTATATACAATACTCACAAAGATATCGACATATAATACTTTTTTCATTATCATTTTCATATCAATACATAATCATTTCATTTTCATCACAAAAACTAGTAAAATACTAAGTTCCAACAATAGTCTTTAGCTATTTTTCTCTACCTGGGGGGCACCGCACAAAAATTATATGGGGGCACCTAGCAAAATTAAGGACAATTACTTTAAAAAAATTTGGCACATGAGTGGGGGCACATGCCCCCACACCATACACCCTAGATCTGCCCTTGTGTGTAATGAACGAATAATACAGGCATATTTTTATGGAATTATTTTCTGTCCAGTTTTTGGGGTCTTCTCTTGCATATCCACTTTATTGTAGTCGAAAAAATTGGTAGTTTTTTGCTAGTTTTGTCCTCTTCTGTCCCATTATTCCTTGAGGGGCGTACATATTTTCTTACATATTTCCTTCTATCTTTCAGCAGACTTCTTTTACCTGTATCTTTTAACCTCTTTTATACATACTACTGTGCTTCAGCTAAATGTGCTTATAAATTATTACTTTTACTGGACTATCTTGTTCATTTAGATCATATTTGTTGACGCCTTTACGGTATAACTTGTACTTTTTTGTTATGCTCTTTTTTTTTCTTCCAGGTAGACAATTTTATCCATGCAGATTTGCACCCCGGCAATATACTTGTTCGAGAATCTCGACGGAGAAGTTCAAATAGGGGGTTACTTAAACCAAAGCCTCATGTTGTTTTCCTTGATGTGGGCATGACTGCTGAACTCTCTAGCAGTGACCGTATAAATCTGCTGGATTTCTTTAAGGCTGTTTCCCTTCGAGAGGGACGTGAAGCTGCACAAAGCACCTTGAGGTTATCTAAACAACAGAACTGCCCAAATCCAAAAGCTTTTGTGGAGGTACTACTATTGTCTTCATAACAGTGATTTGATTTATAATTCCAATTACTGGTTCTTCTCTGGCTTGCATCATTCTAATACTTACACATTGTCTATTGATCACATATATTTTCTTTGGATCTCTACTAATTCCTCCTGCCATAATTTAGTAATTTTAGTATAGCCATGAAAATATGGTAATTTTGTCATTGAATATTTCTCCATTTAAGGAGAGAATGGGTACCTGATATTTGGTCCAACTAGATAAATTCTCATATAGCTTTCATCTGAGTCAAAATTATTCAGAAAACAATATGAGTTGAACAATTAAGGAAAGTAAGGTAAAGAAGAGTAGAATACAAATGGAAAAGGGGAAAGCATGATTTTGTAGTTAAAACAGCATTATAAAACAGGTAGACATGATTATCATTTGAAGTGATTTTCAGTGCATGCTAAAACTAAACTCATTTGTACAATTTTCTGAATGTTTATTTTAATCTAGTTAAAGTTTAAACTTTAAGAAGCTATCTACCGCTGTCCTACTATGGTTCTATTTTAATACGTGGTGTGCCTCTTTTGGAAGCACTTGGTTTTCTTACACTTCTATTTTCATTCCTGATCTTTTCATTTTATGGTACCCTATGTTCATGTAAGTAGTCTCTTTCATTTGCCTGTTTTCCACTAATAACACTGTTATCTTCCCCTTTGTTGTTGGAGGCCCTCCTTTGTGTTTGCATGTGACTATGCCATTATGTTACTCTCCACTAAAACTTGGGATCATTTTATTTGTAAAATGGTGTTTCTAGTATGCTGCATATGTTCCAAGGGTAATTTCATTGTACTGCATATTTTCATGGAACTTTTTGAAGTACACACCCGTCATTGTATTTAGCCTGTTGTAGCATTTTTATATAAGCATATAACCTAGCCAGTAGTTTGGAAAGTTGCTGTGAATATCCAATTCTTGTATTTTTCAGTTCTCATTAGACCATAATATTACCAGGTATCAAATTGTACTGGACCTTACTATGTTACTTATATTGTTATATGTTGACCAATGTTTAGTATTTAAACTATATTTCTAATTTGCAGTTAGTTCAATCAATTCTTGAGTAAGACAATGGGATTTCATTAGTTTTTCCGTGCAAGTTACCTTAGGCATACAATTCACAACATCCACTTTTTAATTACAATATTTTATGTTGTACTGTTTTCTTTCTATTTGCAGCTATCATATCTTTAAATGCCATGTCACTTTGAGATTATCTAGTATCCGCTTCTATGTTTAAGTTTTGTTCAAGTATCTTTGTGTGTGCATGGGAATGAAAAGAGTTCTTCTTTAATGAAACAGGAAGTTGAGAAGATGTTCACCTTTTGGGAGACTCCTGAATGTGAAAATGTTCATTCATCTGAGTGCATGCAACAACTGCTCGAGCTAGTTCGACATCATAAAGTCAATATTGATGGAAATATTTGCACGGTTATGGTAACTACGTTGGTTCTGGAGGTATTATGACTTAATTCGCTACATATCTAAGTGTGGCTTCACTTAAAATTTGGCAAACACATTGATGCATTTTGCAAATTATCTGGCATTGAATGGAGGATCTTGATGAATCAAATCAACTTTTTAGGAGAATCTTTATAACATATTTTCCCTTGGGGAAAAAATTATCAAGGCATTCCCAGAAATATTTATCTAATGTTTTATCACAAACTATAGTAGAACATCAAGAATAGTAAACTAATCATAGCTCAAAAGCTGTCCAAGTTCAAATAAGATTTCAAAAAATAAAAATTGTGAGTATTTTTCATCTGCACAATTGTGACTGTTTAGGGAGAATCTTCACAAATATAATTCATTATCAAATATCCAGGCCCCTGAAATAAAAGGCCCTCTTACTATATATAAGCTAACGCACCTTTACTAATATTCTAATCTAATTATATCCTACTTAGCTTTGAGAAAGAAATAAAATATAATTATATATCAAATGACTAAGGCATCAATCAGTTGGACATGATTTCTGGCAAAAGATAAGGTTTGATTTGCCAGAGTTATGTGTCACCCTGACTGCGCTGTCTGATCCAGATATATTTTTGGGTTTTTGTATATATACCCCTTAAATCATGTGTATTTGGAAAATCTCAGTATTTGCAGAACTCCCCTCCACCTCTCCCAAAATCAACAAATCATCAACTTTGTTGGATACGGTGAATAGAAAATTGAATATTTTGTTGATATTTTTACATTGCCGTTGCAAACTTGCCTATCAAGTTGATGAATTTGTTGATTTGGGAAGCATTTTATTTTTCCAAAGTTGATGGTTTGAGGAAAATACTAAGATTTTGGCGGGCAGTTTTGCAAATATGCATGATTTAAGGGGTATGTATTTACAAAAAAAAAAAACTTACATATTTCTGATTAGAATATTTGCAAGATATTGAATGCATTTATTGAAATTAAACATCCTACCACAGGGCTGGCAGCGGAAGCTGGATCCGGATTATGATGTGATGCAAACTCTGCAGGCATTGCTGTTCAAATCTGATTGGGCAGAATCATTATCATACACCATCAAGGGACTTGCGGCACCTTGAAGAGGGTTTTGAGTTTTTCTGGCAGTTCATACTCTTATTTTACTGAAGATATCAGCAAATAAGTTTTCCCCTTCAATTTGTTCATCTTCATTTTAGAATTACTCTCTGCGCTGCCACACTGTTTTTTGTGTGGTCAAACTTTGTTGAGGTGAATGTGATTAAGTTTCTTGTAATAAAACAGGCTTTTACATGTAATCTGATTCGTAGTTCTTTGGATTTTGTAATCTTCTAGCTGGGCAATTTTGCATCTCTGTGAAAGTACAGTTATAAACTGGCCTGCAGCTGAAACATTGGTGGTGGAACTAAATGGGGACTGCTTTCTACATAAATTTTTGTCAAATTCTGTTGTGCAACGGATCTTTTTTTTTTTTTTTTACTGTAGAGGGTGAGGTCTGTAAAAGCCTGTTTAAGCTTTTTTGACAAAGAGGCAAGCAAAATTGAGCTCAGATTGAAGTTTCTTTGGTTTGAAAACTGGAGCTTGAATTGGGCACCAGCATGTTTAGTATCTGCGAGGAGCAAAAATTACCAGCTTATTTATACAAGGAAAGTGAAGCTTGTTTGAAATTCAAGCTATGGTTCGGACATGCTCATCCGGCATACAACTTATTCAGTCTGCATGCCATTCCCCTCAATACCAAAACGAACAATGACAATGGTTAAATTGTGAAAGTCCCATATGCATTACTGAAATAGTTTCATCAAGGCTTCAGAGGATATAGCTTTCTAGCTTGTTGGTGTATGTGGCATGACCAATTAGGTCATTAGCTGGTTGTTTTAAACTCAAGATTTAAAGAATGAGTTTAGAGCCAGGCCTGAGTAAGTTACATTCGAAGTCGAAGAGTTAGCAGCATTTGTTTGTTTGTTAATCTCGATTTTCTGAACTTGTTTACATTGAAATTCTCTATATACACACTGACAACAATTTACGCTCAATCCACTATACAACACATGCAAATTTAAACAAGCAAGTAAAGGAAACCAATTAAAACATGTACAGTTCAATAGTATACATTCCACTGTACAAGGCATTAGTTCCAACAGGTTACCGTATATATTCAACGTATACAAAAGTTTTCCTTTGGATGAGCATTAAGATATAAACAAATACAGGACATTATAAAATACAAGTGCTTTTCAGCTGGAGAATTCAGAAAAGATAGGATGCGCTGTAAGTGAAAAGAAAATACTAGTGAACCCTGACGGGTCAACAAAACAAAAAGCAACTTCAAGATGCATACTAACAAGCTGATCCGCAGAGTTGAAGAGAGACACAGTTGATTCCTGATGAATCCACCAACAGAGAAAGGTTAAGCCTCACCATCTACATCCTCTCCACTTGAAGTGCTTGAATGGGAAGATCTTTGCAGTAATTACCCTGATATCAACAAAAAATAACAGCATCAAGTTTAAGAAGAGATTACATGCTACAACAAGAAGAAAAATTAATGAATTGAAAACAAAACACAAAATATAGAAAGGCCTACGGTCAAGAGTTAATGGTACAAAAGGATTTAATGTTTATGTTGGTTTTACATTATATTGTCCGTTCTCTTTCTATTTTGTTTTGCCTCCTATTGACATCCATGCTCAACAGTTAATGGTACTTGTGTCATTTCTTGATAATTATTTCTTGTGTTACTTGGATTTATTCTTCATTTTATTTTGAAGAAAATTTGTGTTGAAAGAGAAAACTCATTAATTTCATGTTTTGTGTGTGTACTTTTAGAAGTGACATTGCAAAAGAATCTTTTTTTAATCTGAGAATTCCATGTCATGTTTCAGGTCATCCTATTTGTACATTACCTCGATAGAATGATATTGCACCAACCTCAATAAATAATATCCTAGAACGTAAATTGTAACATTTATAAGAGGTAGAGATTGCAGGATTCAAATTCATATGAATGTCCCAAACACCTTTGAATAAATGTTATTGTTGCTGCTTTGTACCCTATAAGTCAGCTTCATATATTCTTAATAGGCCAAATTCATCTCATCTGTTTATCCATATCTTTTTCCTTTACCAAATTGCATGTGTTTGGTTCAACTCCAATCCTTGTAACACAAAGTTAGATCATAGGACTTTTAGGTGTATCTTTTAGCATAATCTACGACACAAAGGGTCAAAAATATTCTTACTTAGACTCGAATTAAAAAATAAAAATAAAAAGTTCAATAGATGTTGGATCAAAACCTTTCCTTCTGCACAAGCAGCTTTGAGTTGGGTAATGAGTTCATGTTCCTCTTGCTCCTGGTATATCATAACAACGCAGCCTTCTAGCCCTTCAGATATGGAATATTTGCTATCAAAAATTATTGGGATCACTTGGTCTGCAAGAGATCTCATTCTAACAACAGTCAGTACCTATGCCAATTTTTTCTGCAGCTCCAGCTTATGACTTCGATATGCCTATTATACCTTGCAAGGTACTCGTTGTTGCACTTCACATCCTGTCTAAGTTTATTTCTTATACTCATTTATACAATTTATATAATTATCTTTGATTCCATCACCCTATTCGAAGTCTGTGTCAGAGGCTTCTATCAAGAGAAAATGATAACAATGGAACCAATGAAACATGAGGTTTGGTACCTCTCCCAGATGGTAAGGTTGTGGTTAGATTAGATGAGTGTATATTCTGAGTTAGTATGATACATTATGATAGTCTTTTAACTTGGTTGAGGACTAAATTAGTAGGAAAGTGGTACTCCCAGATCTACCCTGAAGATTACCAGAAATGTTTTTTCCCCTTGTATCTGATATGCACAAGAAGCTGGGAGCACTAGGTAAAGAACACATAATCCTTAAAGGAAAGATATATAGATTACAAAGTATGAAGAATATTGCAGCGTTCAGTTTGAGTTTTAATCAGTACCAGATCCTGTTTAATCCGTAGCCTTTTATAGCACTACAAGAAATAGACGATAGAAAAAGATAACCAAGCAAATGCCATAAAGATACACTGAAAGGCTAACCAGCAATGGTACAAAGCATGGAGTCATAGTTTTGAACCTTTTCCAGCAAAGAGAAAAATAAAACTGCCTTAAACCAACTAACTTGCTGCATCTTATTTGACACTTTCCAGTGTGTTAACCATACTGTTAACTCTTTTCAGTGATCATTGACCTGCCAACAAACATGTGCACCAGTGCTATGAAAGAAAGGGAATCCAGTCACACAGACAAGCCACTTTGGTTAACTGGTCGATGCTTACTGATAGTCTCGCGAAGTATAGCCAGAAAATTCAACGATAGTCGAGTTACCAGAACAGTGTGCATGAAGAGAACAGCTTGTAAGTAATCTTATTGAAGAAAAAACACAGAAATCTTACCGGAAAAAGAAAATATTAACTAATTTGAAGAGGGTTCACTTTCCGTATGTTTTCCAAACAACCTCAGTGCAAGCGCATATACATGCTTTCTCTTTGCTGCTCTTCCTTCTGCAACCAACTTCACTGCCTAGTGTGTATTAAAATTAGAAGAAAGTAATCGCACATAATATAAATCAGTATATATTGAGAAACTTAAAAGATATAAGCAGGTCTTTTTTATCTTACTCAAAAGAGAAAGTTACATGACGATTAATTTAAAATGAGAGAAATAATTCACAATCGAAGAGTTTAATAAGATAATGCCACCATTACTAAGCAAACATTTCACCTGATATAACAGAAACCTGGGGAAAAAACTTTTGTTTATGTAGGTTACACTATTGCCAATCTAACAGCAAGCAGAACATGTAAAGTGACCGCACGATGTAATTACAAAATAAATACGATTAATATTAGATTGTCGATATTCTCAACCAATTGCAAAAATTACTGATCCTAATTGATCTATAGCAATTACTATTGCTCAAATATTATCATTTATGTAAGCTAAAATAATTCCATGGTTTCACAAAATTAACTTGTGATGCCCCAAATATTATAGTCCTACACCTCTTTACTAACAGCAAATGCTTATAAGTTAATATCATTCTCAAATGTGCCTTGAATGGTTTAAAATGATAAGCTTAAGGCTTAAGTGTAACATCGGCTAGTCAATTTATGCAGTAGTTTGAGCCAAACAACGCGCTACACTCAGTGGGTCCCACGTCTTACATCGCGCCAACGGGCTCGTAGGCCCGGGGCGTGATAAATGGTATAAAAGCTGTTTACTAGCTAAAAATGAGCTAAGTTCTATGCGGAGCTAAGTGGTACACCGCGCTCACGCGGTGGGAGCCACCTCCAGAGCCCATGGGACCCACCTCTAGAGTTTACATCGTCTGTTAGTGATATTGCGATGTGCTAATTGTCATACTACGATGAGGACGTCACGTATTAATGGTGTGGTGATTGTGACGCCCTAAATATTATAGTCCCACATCGGGAAACTATAAAGAGTTTGAATGGTTTAAAATGATAAGCTTAAGGCTCAAGTATAGCATCAGCTAGTCGATTTTGGCAGTGGTTTGAGCCCAACGCACTACACTCAGTGGATCCCACGGGTTACATCGCACCAATGGGCTCGCAGACCCGGGGAGTGATATAACTTTTTTATTAAAGTAATATGGAACAGTATTTATGTAACTTTTTTGCAAAAAACAAACTGAATGTTTCACCAGACACTACTTCCATTTTCATGTCAAGCAATTAATGATGATTAAGGGGACAATGGAACAAACCTGCGAAGGCATCATCACCAAGTATTCTAAGTACTAGTTAGTGGTTAGGACAAATTTTTGTTTTAGACCATTTTCAGATTTTAATTCCAAAAAACGACCCGTTTCTCATTTATTTTTAAAAAACGACCTGGTTTCAGCCAACCAGGTCGAAATTTATAATTAAATCTTCACGGGATTTCAAATCCCGTGAAGATTAGTGCTAATTAGCGCTAATTAGTGCTAATTAAGTACGTTGGGCTGGGTTAATTAGCACTAATCTTCACGGGATTTGAAATCCCATGAAGATTTAATTATAAATTTCGACCTGGTTTCGGCCAACTGGCTGAAACCGGTCGAAATTTGTAATTAAGTATGAATGAGGTCGTTTTTTGGAATTAAATTCCAAAAAGAGCCTAAAACGAAAATTTGTCCTAGTGGTTAACTGGTTATTCATATAAATGTATTTCTAACATGGCTCTACAGTTTCCTGATATGGCCCCCAGGTAAAATTGTAGCCACTATAATTGTCTAAAATTGTCTGATGTTTGATGGGATTCATTTTAATATATTAAACAATTGTCATTGTTCCCAGGACTTTTCCCGTTAAACAGGGTCTGCAGAACATTATGCAAATTTGAGAAGCGGAAACTTCATCAAGTAATTGTTTTATAGCTGCTGTCAACTTGACATCAACCAAGTGCTATTGTTAAAATTTTAGTAAAATTGTCCATGAACAAGAGAGAGCCTTTCCATGGAACCTAAAATAGTAGTATATAAGAAGATAAACCCATATATCATTATTGTTATTCACAACCATAGAACGATCCTCCAATTCCTCATGACAGTGAAAAGAGCAGCTACAATTGCTTCAGCAGGGGCAGCTGTCATTATTGGAAAAGTCTTCAGCTCCTTGATTCATTCCGTGGCGCGAAATCCCTCATTGGTTAAACAATTTTTTGGTTATAACATTTTGGGCTTTGCTCTATCTGAAGCTATTGCATCGTTCGCTCTAATGTATCTGGAAGGTAATCCTACGTTTAAGTGATAATGTTAAGGCAGTTGATTATAGAATGCTAACTCAAATGGCAAAAAGATTTCAAGTAAATCAAGCTTTGTGTTCTTAATGCAAGGTTACTACATAGGACACATTTATGTTTCAGTTGATGTGTCTTTGCTTCTGAGATAGGGCATGAGTTTCATGCCTCTGGCAAATGCCCATGCCACCTCTTTAACCCAAGCTTCTTCCTCCACAGAACTAACTGTCTGTGTAAGTGCCCGTTCAAATATGCATGAACATGTTTTATATATTTCTCAATACAAAAGAGTCCAGTAAATATTCCCTCCTTTCAGCAGGCAAAAGCAGCTCATGTTGCTGAACAAAAAAGAAGTTTAGGGTTGCAACTTTCAAAGCACATTTGAGAATGACATTAACTTATCAGCATTCGCTGTTAGTAAAGAGGTTTTGCAGGATTCATTTAGGATTAAAAACAAAGCATATGGGGATGTTTTTACATACAAGGAGAAGGAAGTGCACATGATTGAGAAAGGTCTATTTAAAAGTAATATTCAAGAGAATGACATAATTTAATTGGAACTTGAACCCAAACCATTGTCGCTCTATAAAGTTAAGAAATCTTATGATTATTTAAGATGGATGTCTTGGGTATTAGTGTGGAAAATATAATTAAATCATCTACTGAAGTATATGTTCTGAGACCCAAGTTTTTAGTATATCATCTCTGGTTGACCTGAAACTAAAATAGTGGCCCTCCAGCTACCTATAATCGTAATGTTCGCTTAGCTGGTATATGGAAAATAATGGATGAGAACAAAACTGAGAAATATAACACACATGTAACAAAGTCGAAGAAAGAGCAGTTATGAACTTCAATGAATACCATAGAAATACTGTGCCCATTTGAGACCAAGGATCTTAGTTCATGCTCCAGTTCAGACTCTGATGGAGTTTCAGCAACAGATTTCTCCTTTCCTTCTACTATAACTGTAATTTCTCCCTTTGGATGTCGACTAGAGAATATTCTATTTGCTTCCCCCAAGGTGCCACGCCAAAACTGTTTCCAAGATGATATACAAATCATTACCAATCTAGAAATAAAAAAGCCATACAGAATTACAGAATTACAGATACACATCGTGATACTAATTGCACATAATCACATTATAAATCCATGTTAATGAACATAATGAATCATTAATGGTCAATGACAGTTCTATTTAGATGTTATATCGGCAACTTAATGCTTACACCAAATATGAAATCATAGGACATGAGGAAAAATGAGATGGAGATGAGTCTTTCTGATTTCTTATTGTCAAGAAGCACCATATGAAATAAATGGGATTCTCTGATCTCGCTGAATAAACAGAAATATTTCCCCCTACTTGACTACTTCCAATAACACATGCCGTATTGCCTACGAATTTTGATGTCTGTTGTAAAAGGACACATGCATATACACATGCAGCCCACTTTTTAAGGATTTGTTTTGTCTCCGTGACAAGGTGTGCCATATCTGTATCTTGCTTCCTAGGAGAATATATGGAGATATAAGAGCTGAACCAAACTGGTTTCAGCTTGGTATTAGTTGTCAAGATAAAAGAATAGTGTTAATTTAGCATTGGCATGTAGAGAACCGAGTAATAATAAATATAGGGTTATGAGTTGTGAGAGAACAAGCGGAATAGCTGAGTAAAAACAAAAAAGAAAAGAGCATTGACAGAAATCAACAGTAAGTTGGATCCATAAGGAATATAAACTTCTTAGATTTAAGCTAGAAACATGAGTAGAGATGAGTTCAGAAGTATCCAACAGAGATATACTCTTGGAAGGTTACTATGTGTAATCAACAGTACGCATAGTTGCAGCTACAAGAAT
Organism: Asparagus setaceus; assembly: GCA_012295165.1. Taxonomy (NCBI): domain Eukaryota; kingdom Viridiplantae; phylum Streptophyta; class Magnoliopsida; order Asparagales; family Asparagaceae; genus Asparagus; species Asparagus setaceus. Next base: position 5,311,342 of record CM022708.1, read on the forward strand.
TCACTGAGCAAGAAAGAAATGTTTCAATAACCTCTAAACCTACAGTTTTACTCTTCAAAGTTCAAAACATGACAAGAAAAGGGACTAAAATATGAACAAGCACTTGCAATACCTACAGAATCCATGGTAACTTTAACTATAGATTTTGTTAAAGTTGCTTTCGTTTCTCCCCAATACCCCACTACCAACTGGGATTTGAATTATGTGTAACATTATACGTAAATAATGCAAAAAAAGTTCAAAACATGACAAGAAAAGGGGACTAAAATATGAAAAAGCATTTGCAAAAAAAGTTGATAGTTGTTACTAAGTAGAATATTCAAGAAGAATAGTGCTAATGCAATAACTGAAAGGCACTTACAATTTTGACAGCTATATAGTGTGGTCTGTGAATAGGAAGTAGAGATTATCAAACATAAGGTTTAATTGTTTGGTAGTTATGAATGAAATTTACCTCCTCGTGCAGTTTGGTCAACTCTCGAGCAATAACACACAACCTGTTATGTACCAAGTAATATAAATTTATTATTGGTTAACCTTCTCCCAGCAATATGGTTCATCTATAAATAAATAAAGAAGATCATTCAACATCATTTCATCTAAGATAAAATATACTCAAACAAAAATAAAGGTCAAATATGTGGTTAATAGAAACAGATTATTGTGGGAATTTAAACACCACAAGTTTTGAGAAAAGATGCATCTTGCCTAATACCTGAGGCAATCATCAATTAAGATTTGTGGAACACGATGATAAAGGAAAAAGACTTGTGTCTATGCATGTGAGTCTATGGGTGGATCAATCTGGTTACTTTCAGAGAGAACGTATGGTGTAAAATGGACTATACTTTGTTGACTGTAATCAGAGAGCAAGAGACCTATTGAGAGATTCAAAACGAGGACTAGGAGTAAGGGCGGCATTTGATGCAAGAAATGCCAATGTAAGCCAGCATTAGCCTAATCTATACTAAAAAATTCTCATGATAATTTTGTGTGGCCATCCATCACTACCACAATAAGCAAAGGTAAGAAACTTTGGGTATCTATGAAACTGCAGTAACCAAACAGAGGCATAGCTTCCCACATCAAAGTAAATCAGGACATTTCCTAAGAATGTTTGGTCATTAACCAAATGGTTACTAGCAGGGTTATGGACTTTTCTAAAGAAGTCCTGATTCATCAAAATAGTGTAGGAAGACAAATCCCAATTCCAATAGTAGAAAACTGAGGGGTGTCTCTATGCATAATAGGCATCAATAACAGCAGTAACATGAGGACTAAGTAACCTATAAGCCAAAAAATCTTGCTCCTTCCAAGTCATCAATACTTTATCTAATATCTTGGACTAAAGATGGATTGAACATATTCCTCAGACACCTCTGCTTTTTAGTTCTTTTCCCATATTAACATACTAAATAACAGTTTGTAGAAATTAAGCAGCTGTTTAGTTATGGTCTTTTAAGCTTTATCGACTTATGAAATATGAGGTCAGCATCCAGCTTAGATATGAGCTTGATTGTCACACAAACTGGATCCTAGCTTTCTGTAGTTCATCTTGTTTACACTCAACTAAGCTTGACTAAGAAGTCAATATCAGTGAAGCAGACAATAGAAGCTTGGTTGATCTTTGTGAAGTCCTCCACATGTTACTTAATTGCTGCTGCAACACACACACACACACACACACACACCCCCACCCACCCCACACACACACACACACCCCAACCAACCCTGCTCACATATGCCCGTGCAAACCCACAAACATTCACAAGCAAGCCAATTAATGTACATAGAAACTTGTATCACCATGGGCACACTCATATGCACAAACATGCATGCATCCATACAAATGCACACACATGAATGCATGCACCATAAGTTGCATGGAACGGGGTTCGTTCTGATTCATGGATGGGAAGGGGAACATGGTACAGCACTTATTTGGAACCAGGGATGAGGGGTTAGGCTTATACAATATGCCAGGGAACATGGTACAATATAGGTTTGGTTTTTAAATGTAAGAATCTGAGGTCTCGCAAGAGTCAAATAAAGCAAATGCGTTAGGCGATATCAACAATGGTAAAAAGGACCTTGGGAATCATGTTACAATTACGGCAAGCAACTATGCATACTTTATTTGTTTAATTTCTCACATTTTTTGTTGTTTATTTTTATGAAAAATAGTTATTTTCTTAAAAATTTAACCAGTCTGAATTCTAAATCGGGTCACTGGAGTTCACGAACAGGGTTGCGTTCCACCATAATCCGATTCGCTAATCTACCCTTTTCAGATGATTGAACCCAGATCACAGTTCACTATACCGTCCCATGTTCCTAACAACTATGGTATGCATGCACCTACAAACAACCAGGCATGATTACACACACTCAAAAATGAACACAACGCCCCTTGTCCAAAGCTCAGGACTCAACAAACCAATCCTTAAGGAGAGATTTGACTTGGTTTTCTAGTCATCATAGCAGTGATTATGGCTTCCTTTAACTCTTGAAAATATGTTTATGGCCTTAGCAAGGAAGCGAGAGTGTATATACTTAGTAGGCTAGAAAAAGGTGTGGTAAGGTGACAAGAATTATTCTTATGATAGCATTATGAAATCTTATAATGAGAGGAGAAAAAATTAAGAAAGGGAATACAGTATGTACAACTGAACAAAGTAAAATAGGACCTGAGTCACCTGACAGATACTGGTCTGTGGGTATTTTATCTTCATAAGAAATAATGTTAAGTGACCTTATCTAGTTAATATATTCCCTATGTGCAATATCAGTGATCAAACCTGCTCTTAGATATTTCTTTTAACACTTCTCCTCTACTACTAGTAATCATGACCAGCTACTACGTTGTTCAATAAGTCGAGACAAATTACTTCTCTGAAGTCAAAAAACATCAAATAATAATAATGTGAATATTTACCTGAGTAATTTTGTCCATTGAAAATCAGTAAATATATGTCCTTTTTTTTTTTTAATAACCAAATATATGCCCCAATTTTAAGACTTGTATATGCTACCATAGTATAAAACCCAACCCAAATCAGAGCTTAAATCAGATGCCAACTAAACTGTGCACCTTTAGTGTCTGTGACTTGTTTTAGGACCAATGGCATATCAAAGAACAATCTAATCTAATCATGATCTATGAATGTTCTGTAAATTATGAAATGCATACATTTCAAAGTGACTCTGGTCCATATTCGACACTTAGTGGACAGTAATTCTAGCAGGGCACTTGCCTGGTACCAATTAGATAATGCAGCATCCATGTGAACTCTTCTATTCCAGCACCATGCCAGCTTTAATATCCTAAAAATTTGAGTCAGACATCTTGAAGCCATAAGTTTGATGACACATACAAAAAAGTTTTTTTTTTTTTTCCTTCTTTTGTTGCCATAAACACTGTTTCAGCAGAATCTAAAGACTTTACAAACGTGCTATAGCATAAGCTTGTAGGTCAAGCATTGGATTAGACTTTCAGATTTCTTTGTTTGATTTCAAGTCTTGATTAAATTTTAGAAGCAATGAATTTATATCATTAGGTTTAATTTGTACTTTTTCTACTCATCCTGTCCTGATAAATAGTTCTTTTGATGTCAACTATATAGATATATACAGCTAGTGCGTGCAATGATGCATGCAGTACACATACACGCGTGCAAAAGGGCTCACATGTACACATGCACGTGCGTACACGCACTCATGCACCCCCTCCCCCCACCACACGCATATATGAAATTGTATTATGTCCTTGATTCCTACTTTTTTAAGGACTTGCCAAGTCACTGTGCCCGTATTGTCTTGTACCTCTGCCCCACGTTTCTATCCGCACTTCCTAGAAAATGGCTATAGGATATGCTATCAAACTGATTCATTTATATTTAACCATGAAAAAAAATTTAGTTGCACAAAAAAGCAAGGCAAAGATCATAAATATTTCTAAACATCAAAAAGCTAAGTAGTAATCGGGCTAAGTGCATTAGTACTAGATGGCAACTTTTTTTCTAGCAGAAGGTAAACTTCATGATATTTTTTCCAGACAACCACTACATGACCATGACCATCATTAGATACCATCTAAAAAAATTGTTGGTCATTTTGACTTTAGTATTATAATAGAACCAAAGATTTTCACTTCTTTGTTTACCTTGAATCCCCAAATACTGGCAAGGCCTCATCAAGAAATTCTTGAAGCTTGTGAGGAGGAACATAGAAAATCTGTGTTTCTGTCTGATCAGAAGCAACCAGCAGTCTTTCTCTTCTTGATCCACCATGCTTGGGTAGAAAACCAGCTACACAAACAGGAATTCAAACGAAGACTTTAAAGGTACATCAGTTTCTAGAAACGGTTATGGAATTTACAGTGCATTACCAAATGTGAATTCATTGGTAGGCAACCCAGAGGCAGAAAGGGCAGTAACCAGTGCAGATGGTCCAGGAATAGGAATAACAGGGATATTTTCACCTGCACATAACTTTGCCTATAATACGATTACAACCAGGATGTCAGCAACGTCTAAAATGAATTATTTGTAGATAAAGTTGTGCCAACTTCATAAACAACTGATGTTACTGAATGTGGTAAGATTCATGATATGATTATTGGGTGCATACTGCATATACTATGCTGCTATGCATATATAGCCACATATGACATGCCATGCACAAAATAAAATAACCATAAAGTGCATAGTGATGACAATTTTATTACACTGTTGAACGTGATTTATATAGCATTAATAGATATGAAACTTTATATTAGGTAGTTATTTTCAAGTAAAAAACCAAATGTAAGTTAATGATAAATTTGCAACTAACATGTAAGGTAACAAGCTTAAGTAAATAAAATGTGAAAATAAATTTTATATAAAATGCACTAATATCTCTTGCCAGCATCAATAACACCCTAAGACAAAATGGCATGACCAAGCTAACTGTTCATAGTCAAACAACCAAAAACATGACACCACAATAAGTAGATCTGATAAGGAGCAGATGATAGAAACCTCACAAAAAAATGGTGCAAATTACAACAAATAGTAAGTTAAATCGGTTTGTTTTAAGGTATCAAAACTGAGCATGAATACGCCTGTATGCTACATATCTACAGACTACAGACATGAGGCCTCATAGCCAAATATGCCACTGCACTATGTCTGCATGTAGCCCTTTCTATGCAGCCAAGGGGCAGATACACCATTTACAACATTGTTTATAAGGATGTATCAGAAGTTGATGAGATAGTTAAAACTTGACTATGAAATAGAAATACCTACAAGTTCTGCACCCGGATCACTAATACCCGGAGTACCAGCATCACTAATCAATGCAACAGTTTGACCCTGATGTAGCTTTTGTAAAATTGCAGCCTCACGTTGGGATTCATTGAATTTGTGATAACTAAGCTGCAAGACTAAGATTAGAAATTTTAGATAAAAATTCTACCTTCCAAGACCAAGTGATGCTCAGTGCTCTGAGTTTAGAAGATAGAACTTACCAGGGGAGTCTTAATATTATAGTGCTGAAGCAACTTCCCAGAATGTCTTGTATCTTCAGCCAGTATCACATCTGCAGATTTGAGTACCCTCAATGCGCTGCACTTGGTAATGTTAAGATGGATAATGAGCTATTCAGAAGAGAGAAAGTTTGGAAGGTCCTGGTTGAACTAAAGTACAACAAAATTTTCTAATATTGCACAAAATGAAGAAATGAAATTCTAAGTCCATGGTAATAAAAGACATAGTAAAAAAAGTCAATTTCAGTAATTCAGGTTCCCACTATTCCCGTTGGTGGACGTACAGAATACTGTGGAGTTAATTGAACTGTAAAACCAAATTTGGATCACTTAGTTTGTACTTGGATATCGCAAGTCTGTTGCGCCAACTGGTCATGTAATTTAATCAAACTATCCACTCTAATACTGCAGTGTTCTACAATATTTAGTACACAAATGATAGTGTGCTAATTCTCTATTATTTTAGCTTGATTGTTCCTCAGAAGGGTCACAACAACAACCGGTTTCCCCTGTCAAGTTTTGCAGAGACTCCAAAATACCCCTACACCCAGTAAATAAAGTTTCATCACCTATCCCTCCTGAATCCTCTTCATCATCATCTACGCCTTTCCCCTTAAATACCTGTTTCTTTTTCCTTCATATGTTCCTTTGTAATATTCCTAACCAAACACATTCTACATCATAAGAGCATCAAGAGAGTTGCTACAGGTACATGAACATAAAAAGTATAATTGGAAAAAATTGCAGTTAAGTCAACTTACAACTGTCAAAGCTCTTTGGCAAGACCCTCACTTCCTCATTGTTGACAGTCAGTCATAAAACTTGTCAAATCATTTCTGGACTTTTTTCTACTTTAAGTGCTCAATTACATGTCCTATTTTCATGGGAAAAGCCTTAAATGACGGTCATGATATTATCAACAACAGAGAACAGACTTTTACGAACAACTAAACTGGCAATAAGTTATGTTGACAGTTATGCCTCAAAACACTTAATAATCCTTATTAGTTATTAACAAAGCTTGGACCCTTAATATTATCAACAACAGAGAACAGACTTTTATGAACAGACTTTTACGAACAACTAAACCAGCATGTGCACTTGAATCCCATTGGATGTGGGATGTGATGTAATCAATCGAGTCCTAACAAAGCTTGGACTCTCAGGTGCTTGCGGACTCTGTACAAGTCCGACTCGTCTCAGGAATTAAAAGATGTCTGCGACTCACTTTGGGATGGCTATGATTAGCCTAAGACTAAGAGGATTAATTGATAGGGTTTTCTAATCATAAAAACACCTCCCTTTTGAAAGAGCCTGCCGTCAAATATTTTTTTGGTGTGTGAGAAAATAACAGAGACTTGAGAGGGTTCTTTGAGAGCTAGGCTTTTAGCCTTTTGAGATCTTGTACTCCTTTCTCTTTTGATAGTGAAATTTCTCCGACGCCTCTGCCGTGGACGTAGCCCAAATTGGGTGGACCACGTAAAACTCTGTGTTTGTGATTGCTTGTCGTTTATTCTCGTGCTTGTTCTTCGCAATTATTTCCGCTTGATCGTGCACTTGTTCTAACAAGTTATATACCTTATTCTAAGATTCAATTATCATTATAACTCTGCTCCTTTAGCAGGAGCATTTTGAAGGGGGAAAAAATTAAAAGTTTGCATTCTTTTTACTGCTAACAGGGATTGAACACAGCTTAAAAATAAAATAACTGTAATATGTTTCATGCAGCAAAATTTCTCACATACCGCAAGGTGATATCCTCAAGATTGCCAATAGGTGTCGCTACAAGATATAAGCCGGATTCCAAGGAGGCCTAATTATCATGACCAATTAAAATATAAGTCAAACTAGTATGATGTAGTACCAAGCAAAAGTATTAGGAAAGCATAGAAATAAAATATGAACAACCAATTATGATAAAGGCAACAGTTTCTACAGAATGATCCAAGAATCCACTGGCAAATGCTTGCTCAAACAATGATTTTAGCTAGCTTGTTATCTAGAAGACATGACTACTCTGCATGTGGCAAAGACATGTTTCGATGACAAGCTTCCAAAGAGGTGAGAGTATGTATCCAATAGATACAAAGGCATAGAAATAAAATATGAACAACCAGTTATGATAAAGGCATCAGTTTCTACAAATGATCCAAAAATCCACTTGCAAATGCTTGCTCAAACAATTATTTTACCTAGCTTGTGATCTAGAAGACACGACTACTCTGTATGTGGCAAAGACACGTTTGGATGACAAGCTTCCAAAGAGGTAAGAGTATGTATCCAATGGATACAAAGATATGCAGTTGTGGATGTAGATAATATTTTGACCTAGCTTCTACAGGCACATCAGGCGCATTTATCGGACACCAATGAAATATACTTGGCCTAATTTCAACCTGAGCAATCCATTCTAGAAATATGTACAACATAAAATATTTATGTTTCTGCACTCATAAGCAGACAAACTTGACCAGTCTTGATGGGACCTAACCCCAGTCCTCCATCAAATTTTGACACGATCATGTAAATGCAAAGAGATGTCCTATTACAATGTCAACCTTGGTCAATTATCAAGATGACAAGCAAGAGCAAGGCCCCATCCCTTGAGTTGAGACCAGTAAGATGGAAATTGAACGAAGAACTATAAGTAGTTTATACAACCACAGTTCTTCAGTGAAGTCAAGCTGGCCATCTAGCTCCAATTGGATAAGCAGGGAAAAGGCAGATGTAAGAAACGAGAAACAAAAGTGATGCAATAGGAAAAGGAGAAATTATGCAGTAGACAAGAGGTTTGTGAAATGGTCATTAGATATGAACTTTCTAGTAGTTTCCTTTTTTTTACCTGTTTTTCCTTGTCGCGCCTAGTCATTAATGAGTTAAGGAGATCCTTTTAGTTAAAAAGAGACAGCATGGTCCTTATATGAGAAGATGCAACGGCAAAGATGTTTTAAAAAAAATAACGGAAGGAACAAACACAAAAACACTGGAGAGGTAACAGATAACATATCTGGCAGTAGACTCCATCATAGAGATAAGAACGAATATTAAAAGATTTTTACATGAGGAACATCTTACAGCTGAGATTTGGGGAAAACCCCTTTTACATCTTCATAGCAATTGACAGAAGTAAGAATAAAGAATGAGGATGGTAGTTCTGCTTAAAAATTAGTCGCTGAGGCCAACTTTACAGAAACACTTCTCCATCATCTACTTTTTTTATCAATATTTCCAAATATACAACTGTAGAACTCTGCAGCAGATCAGGTTGTAGATCTACTGTGGTGTGTGGATACAGTATAAAGACCACAATTGAACCATGAATCATGAATGAACCAACTGACTTCAGGTGGAGCTACCGTTCTTTCCAAGTTTAGCAAGTCAGGCATGAATATTAAGTAGCAGAATATAGAAAAGTCTACTTCACCCATTACTACCTGCTCCTAGTATAGGTTGAATTCATGGTTAACAAAATATGGGGAACTTTGATCTTAGTCAGTAACATGTTCAAGCCATTATTTTAAAAAAGCGGTTTAGAAGCCTACCTAGGCGGCACCTAAGCTTAAGTTGTATTCCAGCTGCCATGCAAGCATGGTCGCTTAAGCATGCCAACTTTGTATCTAAACCTAGTATGCTGCCACTTAAGTATAGTAACAGGTAAGAGAACGGGTTCGGTCCAAATGGATCTAAAATGGGTATCTCTTTGCCCCTGGAGCTGTAAATTTTGTGCCTCCAACTTTGACAGAAACAATTGCCTTATAAAGATAAAGTGTCAAACAAACGCCCAGGGGCGGAGCTAGCTAAGGCCCAAAGAGGCCTTGGACCACCCTGATATTTGCATATTTGCAAAATATACCCCAACATCATGGACACTTGCTTGCTTCTCTCAAAAAACATCATGCACACATGCAAAATCCATCCCAAAATCTCAATTTGCGAGCTAAAGCCAAATCATCAACTTTGGGAAAAGAATATTCCCATCAACTTTGTTGGATATGGTGAGTAAATATTTGACTATTTTCTTTATAACTTTGCATTGCACTTATAACTTAACCTATCAAAGTTGATGATTTATTGATTTGGGAGGGTTTTTTTTTTCCAAAGAAGTTGATGATTGGTGATAATTTTGAAAATATTGCGATTTGAGGGGAAGTGATGTAAATATGCATAGTTCAAGCGGTATGTACACAAAACGGCAAAAAAGAACCTGGTTAACAATAACTTCATAAATCATAGGCTGTAAAATGTGTAAACCCCCAAACTTTCTCAAAATTCCTTCATTCCTCTCGTGAGTTGCAAACAAATTGCGAACAGATCACGAGTCGTTTGGATTTCTTGCTCTCCGGCCACATCCGCCCGCATTCCCTCCACCCTCATCCGCTTGCATTCCTCCACCTCTATATCTCATACTCAATCAGACCTTATTCTGGTACGTTTCCTACGCCTTCCCTCTTCGGTTCCCCGCCCAAAAAACTAAAATTCCTAGCTATGCCACTGAAAACGCCTATGTGCCACTTAAGCGTCTGCCTGGGCACCAGCCGATAGGTCCGGCGTCCAAAAGTTTCTAACACGTTCTAAAACATCGGTTCAAGTACTGTCCCTCTACTTGATATTCACTGACGTTGAACACGTGAAACTCAGTGGTTAAATCAACCATATCTTCATCTAAATCGAATTCCAAAAGATCTCTCATTATCAAGATACCCCAAATGATGTCTTCACACAGAGACATTCTAGCAAACAGCTTGTCAGCAAGCAATCTTTCATGAAAGAAACAGAGAAACAAATTCATAGCTGGGGATGGAGATACTATATTATACCGAATTTGATGCAGTTCCTCTGTGTTCAGTGCTCGGTTGCTCATCGGCGGCATCGCTGGAGCTCGGAAGAGAGACGGAGGAGGAGACTGGCCTTGAGAAAGCAAAGCGGAGGAGAGATGGAGATGATGGGATTCGATGATGATAGTGATGATGGATTAAGAGGAGAGGTTGGGGTTTAAGAGCTAGGGTTTTAGCAGCGGTAGCCAAAGCGTTCATCTTGTTGTTTCTTTGAGCAACGGAAGAGAGTGAAGCTGCTCTCTTTGCTGAAAGAGGGCAATTTCACAAAAATCAAACTTTGGGGTGAATCGAACAAAGCCCCCTCAACTTTGAAATTTAGAGAAAAGGCCCTAACTTCGGGGAGTTTTCACTGAGCACCCTGACCTTTTCGAGGGAAATGGGGGAAAGGTCTTGGCTCGGTAGGGTTGCAATACTGGTGCTGTTTGGCAAGGGGTTCGGTGAAAAGGGTTTAGGGGAAAGATTAACTTAGTTAACCCTTTACGAGAAATTAAAAATAATTTAATCTCGCTTGGATTTGATAGTCAATATTAGGGATTAAGTTTTTTATATTTGGCAAATAAATAAGGGTTAAGGAGACTAGTTACCACAAATATCATAAAATATATTCTTTTTTAAAGTTTCACTTCTTACTCCGAGAGGGGTTAACTTAATTTAACTCTTGTAAAGGATTTGATAACCTTTTGAGCAAATTAAACTGTTTGGATGGTTAATGAGGGGTTAAACGCCCTTAACTCTTTCTCAAACAGGGCGTGTAACTGAGTTAGTTATACACACATGTAAAAACATATCTTTGCGTATGGATATTAATGATCCACAGCATTCATTGTTATCTCGTGTCATCAAATGTATGTGGATCAAAAATCATGTGGTTTGAAATTTTCTATCTTATAATTTAAAGACTCAAAATAATTGATATTTTAGACTGCTAAATACTGTTAATTTCAAGGTCATTAGATGTATGAACTAGAAATATTTAATTGAGGTGATTTTTTATCACTATGAAGTTTTCAATGCATAGAACATAATGAACGGCGTGGATCGTTAATATTCATGGTCAAATATATTTTTTTATAAGTGTGTATAACTAACTTAATTACACCATGTGTGTATTGTAACCCTACCCATATTTGATTCTAATAACTAGTTGTGAAGTTTGAATGTGCAACTAATCAAAGTGGTTATGTTATAAAATGATTTTAGTTCATGTTTGATTTTTTTTTTTCTTCTGGAAAAGAAAATTGGACAAAATCTTAGCCTGTTCTTGGAGGTGAATTTCATGGTCCCAGTTGAAATTTTTACTCCGTAGCATTTATCTAATATCATTCAATACAATATTTGCCTACTACTATGTAAATAGAATAACTTTTGGAGATCATCTAGTACGGTCCTTAACGGACATATGGGCCAAGTATAATGGCCTGAGTTTCGAGATAATGGGCCTGCCTTGAAGGGGCTTGACTACGCGATCCACACAATGACTAAAATGGCCAAATCCCGGTATTCAGCGCCCCTTGAATCAACACTGTGTACCTGCATACATGGTTCAGATCACCCCACATTGTGGGGTGTTTTGCATGGAAATGCACGCCGTTCTAAACCGTAGTGATGTTGTGTAAGGGGTAGTTTAGTTATTTCACTATCGCCATACATGGTTTAGATCACCACACATGATGGGATGTTCTGATAGGAAATACATTCGCGCCATCGATGCAGGGCATTATGAGCATGTGGAGATGCCAGACCGGAGATAGTTTAGATATATCAAATTTCAACTTCTCTCATGTATGGTTCAGATCATCCCACATGGTGAATGTTCTGATAGAAAATGCACTCGATGTACTCTTAAAAAATTCCTACCTATGACATACCCATTGTTCATGTTCTGCAATCAAAGTCTTTCAACCAAGGTCTCTTTTCCTCCAAGCAATGCAGAAATCGAAGCCAAGCTAGATAGATTCCATGCCGACCATAATTATCTCGTATTTATCTCAACACCGTGAGGGCTCGTGACACCCTCATGCGACTCATTCCCCATATAATCTGAATCCAATCAAAAATTCCATAACCATTGGCTTTATTATTTATATCTTATATTCTTTTTGTCCAAAGTTGAGACCAGAGTCAGCATCAAACCCATTCATGACCCCTCAAATCTGGGAGGTAAATGTGACCGCTACCTGTTACTTTCAGGCTTTCAGCCTTTTTAATCCTGAAATTTGAATTAATTAGATTCCAGCAAAAAATAGTAGAGAGACTATTATTTAGAGGGTATTTGAGGGAGCTTATTTTTTGGTCAAACTAGATTTTAAGCTAGCTTTTTAATATCTACTTGTTTGGTAAAGTAACAAATAAGTTACCTTATAAGCTCCATTTTCAAAAGCCGGTATACTCCAGCTTTTGAGAAACTAACTTATAAGCTTATCTAAATAAGCTAGTTTTGACTAAAAATTTATTTTGCCCAAACAATTTTTATAACATTTTTATCATAAAAGCTAAAAGCCAGTAAAAAGTAGCATAACTTATAAGCTTCAAAGAATACGCTCACCCTAGCATCCTCTTAATCCAAGTATTTATTATTCAATAGTATTCAATGAATAATTGCAATTCATTTTAAATATTAAAACTTATTATATCACTGTATAAGTTGCACTAGTTCCTATTTTTTACTAAAAACAAAACACAATTGTCAACTAAGTAGTAGATCGTTGTAATAACATCAACAGTCTTTCCACTACATACAAACAACGAAGAGGAACCAAAATTCAAAATTTCTACGTACTCTTTCTTTTGGTTTGACAAGAGAACTTCTCCATGATTATTTGGCTTTGGACCATGGTTATCAAACATCCGGACGTGGCTAAGAGACATCCTCCAACGCGCTACCTCAGATATTTCAGAAAATTAAATTTTAGAAAAGACAAACCTGAGACCATGAAGTACTCTTTCGATGACACCAATATTCTAACGGATGAGACTAATATTTTAATGGATACAGCCATAAGCATCCGATAATGGACAGAAAAGAAAAAATAAGCGGGAAATATAGGAGCCAGCTTCTCTGTCTCTTACCTCTATCAGGTTCTTTATGCTTAATTAGCCCTTATAGAAAAATCCCTTCTTTGTGCTTTAGTTCTATAATCTCAGTAATATTATCTACGTATAATCGTTTTAATTTCATGATATATTTTTTCATGGATAATCTCAAGAACAGAGCTATCTAAAATTAGGGTTAATTGCAAATAGCCCCTTGTAGTATCGCCCAATTGCAAATAGACCCTATATAGTTCTATTTATGCGGATAGACCTCCTGAGTGATTTTTTTACTCTTAAAATAGTCAAAAACATATTTTGAGGAAATAAAAATTGAAAGAAATAGAAGGATATGGAATTATGGCTGCACTGACACTCACACTCACACTAGTCTCCACAAATCTGAGGAGGAAACAAAGAAAGCCCACTAATTACATATATCCTTCCCTTGAAAGTAGCTTGTCACTCGTCACGCGCGAACAGGTTATCACTAACTCAAGGAGGAGTTTGCACCTCAAGCTTTCCCAATTCCAATCTCACATTTGTTTGTGCCATTTTGTTCTCAAGCGTCAATGAAAGTTTTATGTTTGTTTGGACTTAATATCCTCAGAAAACACTAGATCAAGACAAACATGAAATTCTATCGGAGGATTTTATTCGTACATAATTCTTTTTTCTTGTGGATCACTGAGAATTTCAACGAAACAATGAGTTTCATAAATCCCCCCAAGGTTTGCGGTGTTTCGCACAAACGCTCTTGAATTTTTTTCATCCACCAAACCTCTTAGACTTTGGAATATCTAACGAAACCCCCAAAACCTTCATATGTCCTCATGCAACCTCTTAACAATGTCAATGGAATCAGTGACAAATTAAGTCTGAATTTTATCCACGCCGAGTCCATGTATAATTTGGCGTCTACATTGCCAATTTCACATCTTTAGCCCTTTTAGTTTTAGTGATGCCCTCTCCTGGATATACTTGTGTTCTAGGTAATTAATATAAGTAAAATTAAAATAAAGTATGTATAAGATAGATAATCCAGTGGTTGTTAGATCTAAGATGCAAGCCTAAAGGGAGGGGGGAAGAGGGAGGCTGAATAGGGTTGTCTACTATTTTTTGAGATATCACAGAATATTGGGCGGAATAAAAATAGATAATTAGAAAAATAGTAAACAATGCAAATCACAAAAAATAATCACAACCAGAACACACAATAACTTTATAGTGGTTTGGATAACAATCCTATATCCACTCTTCCTTCTCGCGAAGGGGCTTTCTCACTGAATCACAAACCCGATTTTGTAGGCTTACAAGACTGAAACTCTAATTTCTCCCAAACTAGTCGTCTAACCTAACCCTTCACACATGAGTATTCCTAGCCCTATCTAGTGACCAATTCCTCAATTCAACCTAGCCTGAGTACACCATAAACCCTCAGTTCACTTCGGCTTGAGTACGCTGTAAAAATAAATTAATTTAAAGTATTAAATATCAATTAAGCACAATATAGAAAGATCTTATAGCCCTTTGATTGTGCAAAACCGTTCTCCTAATTATTGAAGCAAAACTTTGAGTAGAACGGTGATGATGATGAAGTCCAAGGGCAGCATTCCTCGAAGGTTGACGATCGGATGATAAAGAATGATATCAAGGATACTTTCCGAGAAGCTTGATGTAACACCCGTGAACTTTCGATACGTATTTTTCTAATATTGCTTTTCTAATATTAAATAGTATTCTCGGTATTTGAATATTAAATATTATTTTTGGTATTTAAATATTAAATATTATTTTCTAGTATATAAATGTTAAATATTATTTTTCCAGTATTTACATATTAAATGTTCTTTTACGGTATTTAATTATTAAATAATATTTGTCTTGTATTTAAATATAAAATATTATTTTTAGGTATTTAAATATTAAATATTATTTTTGGTATTTAAATATTAAATATTATTTTCTAGTATATAAATGTTAAATATTATTTTTGGTATTTAAATATTAAATATTATTTTCTAGTATATAAATGTTAAATATTATTTTTGGTATTTAAATATTAAATATTATTTTTCCAAGATTTACATATTAAATGTTCTTTTCGGTATTTAATTATTAAATAATATTTGTCTTGTATTTAAATATAAAATATTATTTTACGGTATTTCAAGTATTATTAATATTTTCTCAAACTTTCGTGATTCTCTATGAATTCAAAATATAGTTTTCTATTTATTTTTGTGATTTAGCTAAATTATAAGTTATATAATTACGGTGAATACTTTTAGTCATGATTTTAGCTATTGATATGATTAATGATTTTGTAAACCCGAGCTTAAGTTTTGGCATGTATAAATATATAAATGTATGAAATTTTATTAATATTGTTACTATAATAATTATTTTCTTATTTTGTGTATTGTAGTATACCCTAGCCCTTAACCTAGCCCTAACCCTAACCCTAACCTATACCTATATATATATATATATATATAATATATTATTTTTGAAAAGAAAACAAAAAAAACCCAGCCCCCTCTTCCTCCCTGCTCCACCCCCGACCAGCGGCTCCCCCGACCAGCCTCCTCCCTCGACCAGCGTTCCAGCCTCGCCACCTAACTCCTCCGCCCGCAGCCGACCGCCAGCACCCCCACAGCCCATCACCGCTCAACCCCCGCCTTCCGACCTCGTCGTCGACCACCCGCATCTCCACTCACCACCAGCGTCGCCTTCCGCCGCACGCACCACCGCCGCTCAACCCCGAACCTCCACCAGACCTCCTTCCCTCAACCGCCGCCCAGATCCGCCCTAGCCCAGCCTCCTCCTCGACCAGCGTTCCAGCCTCGCCACCTAACTCCTCCGCCCGCAGCCGACCGCCAGCACCCCCACAGCCCATCACCGCTCAACCCCCGCCTTCCGACCTCGTCGTCGACCACCCGCATCTCCACTCACCACCAGCGTCGCCTTCCGCCGCACGCACCACCGCCGCTCAACCCCGAACCCCTCCACCAGACCTCCTTCCCCTCAACCGCCGCCCAGATCCGCCCTAGCCCAGCCTCCTCCAGCCCCGCCGCCTACAACTCGACCACCCCCTCTCCTCGCCCCAGCAACTCCCGCCACCGACCACAACCCCCGCTGCCCCGCTTGCATCCCCGCCAGCACCGCCTCCCTCTCCCGCTGGCCTCATCCGCAGCTGCACCCCGTCGACCCCCCGCAGACCCGCGACCAGACTCGACCGCCGCCACCACCTCCTTTGCCTCCACGTCGCAGCGACCACGACCACACCAGCGCTGTCAGTCGCCGACAGCCGCCCTCGTGCATGCCGTTCAGTCCTCGTCCCACCGTCGTGCAGCCGATCCGTGCCGATTCAGCCCGACGCATCGAACCGTAGCCGATTTCGGTCATAGGCAAGATCCTGCTACTCTTGACTCGTATTTTATATTTTTAAAATTATTTATGAATTATTATGGGCAAGATCCTGCTACTCTTGACTCGTATTTTATATTTTTAAAATTATTTATGAATTATTATGGGCAAGATCCTGCTACTTTTGACTCGTATTTTACATTTTTAGATTATTTACGAATTATTACGTGCATAAATATATTATGAACTGCGTGGGAATGTTTGTTGATGAATATTTGAATTATCGGGTTTATTGAGGATGAATATTTGAATTATTAATTTATTATCTAAAAATAATATTTTGGAATAATCGTGATGAAAATCTAATTTTTCTAAAAGGATTTTGGAAAAAGAAAAGACTATTTTGAACTATTTAATTATGTCAGTATGATAATGTTTACAAAACACAACATATCAAGTGAGAAACGTGCGTTGTTTTCAGTTTCCTTTGACATTGATATTAAGCTACGTGTTATCCAGTTTCTGATGATTTTATGAGAAGTTTCGAGATTTGAGTGGTGAGGTATTGATGATTTCGGTTTTCATGTGTATTTATTGTTCATGAATATTGTTCACACATACCATATTTCGTTGTAATCATTATTCTTGTTTATGAACGTTTTCATGCACCTGTTATGCTATTTGATTTTGCGTAGAGTCGATCGCATTTTCATTATCTTGTTGCATTGAGAACCGTAGTAGTTCATGACTTAGGGACTTGGTTCGTCATGAACATGACCTAGTGACATGTGTGTGTTGACTATACTAGGAGGTGAACCAGTAAATTGTGATAGCTTGTATCATTGACTTGAGATTACCTGAGACCGTGGGATGGGAAAGTCATGATTCATGTGATCGGATACGGCTGTTGATGTATCTTCTAGACCCGCGCCGGTGAATTCGTGTAGTCACTGGGGCTGGTTTGTAGGGCTAAAGTTTGAAGTCGTGTAGTCACTTTAGCCAGTGTACGTGTGTATCACCTGAGTCCTGCTTGTGTCCGGACAAGCCGGAAGTCAATTTGCGTATAGTCCTCTGACCGATTCGTGTAGCGGCATTGGATATACGTAGAGGATTTGTGAACAGCCAGGTATCCGGTGATAGGAATTTTGACTCTTGTGAGATGTAGACGCGAGACCTGTTATAGAATGGCTAGATAGTGAGAATACATGTGTTGGACATGTCGTTGTTTATTTCAGTCATATGTTCCATCCGTGTATAGTTCGGGGGTTAATGTTTAGTTATTTACAATTCGAGACATAGGGTATATACATGAGGGTTTCCTTGTTTGGATTATTTCGCTCGACGTACTACGTCTCGTTTTGTATATTTCTAAATATTAATCTCACCCGGATTTGCATGGATGGTTAATCGGATGGTTACACTTGGATCATGGTTAATTGTGTTGTTATGCTCGGATCATGGATATTTGGATTGTTTTACTTGGATCGTTCGCAGTTTCTGATTTCTTGCATTCATTTATATTATTATTATACTGCTATATTATTGTGGGATCTTGCCGTGTGCGATGCACGCTGACGTACTCCATTCTTGTGGTGTACGTCAGATTTAGATGACGGACAGGTCCAGCATGGAGTAGTAACGGAGCCGGAGGATGCCCAGCCTGAGTGCCACACCGTTGGGATAGAAGATCAAGTTGAAGCGTAGTTTTAGTTTTCTCTGTAGTTGAGGACCTTAAACTTCTTTCAGTATTTTCATTTTAGCGCAGTTGATCTCTGTTTAGATTTCTCTAGTCTTAACTACATGTATTGTATTAGACGTGTAGATTTATTTTATAGTCCTGGAAGTTATTTTATTTGGTGATATGTACTTCCTGTTTGGATTATTATTTTATTCTTACTGACTGTGATTGAGATCTGTGATTGATGATTATTTTATTTACTTGACGCTTGGCGTATTAGATTGAGGAGAATTATTTATTTTATTTGTATTTCTCCTCAACCTAATACGTCGCGGGCTTGTTCGCGTCCCGTTTCCGGGTATTTTGGGAAGCGGGGCGTGACACTTGAGCAAGATCCTTTCACCAAATTGAAACCGCATGATAAAGAACGATATCAAGGATACTTTCTGAGAAGCTTGAGCAAGATCCTTTCACCAAATTGAAACCGCAGTGCTCTCTCTCTCTCTCTCTCTCTCTCTCTCTCTCTCTCTCTCTCTCTCTCTCTCTCTCTCTCCTCCCTCCCTCCCTCCCTCTTCCTCTTTGTTTTTCTTTGTGATTTAGGTCAGGAACTTCTCTGAAAATGGTGAGGAGAGAGCTTATATGCCCCAAGCAATGAGCGGCTAAAATTGAGTCCAAAATAGATCAAAAATCATATATGTGGTGATCAGCCATCGATGGTTGAATTTAACCATCAATAGTCAAGTTGTCACCATCGATGGTTAAGTTGTAACCATCGATGATCTGAACCTCTCTAGACTCTTGCCTCATCTATGTTTAATAGGACCACTGATGGTCTATAGATCAGATCGAGAGCTTTTCGAAAAGCTATTATAATAGTGATTCTGATAACCTAGTCAAAAGTTATGATCCATGCAAGTTTCAGTCTCAGTGTATGTTTCCAATATGTTGCTGACTGTTTGGACGTTGTATCGCTAAAACATTCATATCTCGAGCTCCAAATTGAGTTCCGTTTATTCCTGTAGATTTATGACAATGAGATGTACACTCACATATGCTCAAAATTAATTTTCACTTTTAAATTTTTTTTCCTAGAATTAGATGTGATTAAGTTATCGTCTTGCTCTGTATACTTCCGAACTAGATTCTAGCTAACTTCTTATAACCTCTATACAACATCTAAAACATATATTAGACTAATATGAATGTTTGTTACTTATCAAATAAAGTTAATTGTACGGACACAGATTTAACTATTGTGTCCTAAGACACCACTGGACACCATATCACTTCGCCTAACGAGCTATACAATCAAAATGGTGGACGGAAATGCCATTAAAGTCATTGGGTGGGGAATCAAGAAAGAGAAAATTCGAAAGTTTTGGCCAATTCTGAGAAAAACCTCAAAGTTCAAAGGTTTCATTAGAAATCCCCAAAGTCGGGGGGTTTTGTGAAATTTACCCAAAAGAAACCTAGTAAGCGGTTCTTCTCTTCTCATTGAATAATATCACTGTACCATCTCTCTTGATTATTATTGATAAGAATAGGCTTTTGGGAAGAAAAACGACTATATTATTCATTGCATTGAAGTGCTTAAATACAATAGCAAAGAGACAAGTTATGAAAGTCTAAGCGATGTGGGACTAAAATAAAGAAAGCGAACATAGTCTAATTGTATTATTTAACACTCACTCTCAAACTATCTTTGGGTTCCAAAGGTATTTTGTCGAGAAGGAGTGCACGGTGATGTCCGGTGAGAACTTGGACAAAAAGAGCTTGGCTAGGAGTGTTGGCCAGGGGAATCATGGTCGGAGGGAGCTAGGCCGTGGTGCTTGGTTGGGGGTGTTGGCTGGAGGAAAGCGTGGTCAGGGGATGCTGACTGTGGGAAAGCGTGGCCAGGATTACTGGCCGGTGGAAAGTGTGGCCAGGGATGCTAGCCAAGCTGGGGCACTGACCAGGGGAAAGCATGGCCGGGGGAGAGCTTAGCCAGGGTGCTGGCCGGGGATGAGCGTGGCCGGGGTGTTGGCCGAGGCCAGACATTCCATTGAACACCTCGTATGTAGCCGACAAAGGCTTTTTGTGCATCCATCAAACACCTTGCGTCATCTATTGGAGGTTTGGGAGTTTGTTATTGTGGCGGTGAGGGCCGTAGAACACTGAGCTTTGATCGAGGTAACTATATATATTAGAGTGTATAACTACATATGATAAGCTGCATAGTTACATTGGCTGATCCTTTTTTAGGGTTGGGGTGCAATAAGTGTTTATTTATGTAAAATAAAAATATAGTTTTTAATGTTAATGTACTTGTAGTATAGTTGAAATTTTAAATGAGCTTTACATTTCAATGGCCTGATTCAAATTGTTATTATACTTTCTTTATTTTTTTAGATAGCTTGAACCTTGGGGTGCAGTTTTTAAATTGTAAAAGGGCGATAGGGCGGATGTAAAAATTACATGACTTAAGTGTTAGTTTGTAAATATTAGGGGCACAACTGCACCCTAGCTAAATAATAAATGGATTCGGATCCTCTCCAATTAAGTGGTAATTGGAGAGTATCCAATTATCCCATCTTTACCCTCTATTCCAATTCCAACGACTTAGATGAAGCTATGTAAGATTTCCACTTACACAATACTAGTTTTCATAATAGTGGTTTTGAAGATAATATTTGGAGCCTACGTGGCGTCATCTTAGCCCTTAAAATTAGAATAAATGATAAGGATTGGGATAATTGGATACTCTCCAATTACCACCTAATTAGAGAGGATCCTGATCCATAATAAATCCGCCCCTGCATAGTAATATACTTTGAATGTATAACTACATACCCAACTGTATACAGCTATATATATTGTCTTCATATTTTGAGTTTAAAGCTAAACAAACATTGTACTCTGGGCTTATAGGAACATGTAGAATTAGATAGTGGGGTTTTTTTTGGGGTAAATGAGAGTAAAACTTTGGGTTTATACTCAGAAACCGCTTATTATAAAATCTAAGCCATCCATCCCACTTCCTCCTCTCCATTACAATAATAACCACCGCCAATTAGTACAGTCCCCAAGAAATAGAGAGCTCTCTCTCTCTCTCTCTCTCTCTCTCTCTCTCAGACCCCTGCTCACTCTGTCCAAGACAAAAACCCAGTTGGATTCTTTGGCAGATCTCACACTCTCACTCCCAAAACCCAAAAACTTTGTCACCCTTCAAATTTCCCTCCACAATCTCCCTCCTCCTCAGTTTCAACACACACTGAGAAGAAGCAGGGATCCATGGCGCTGGTGGGAAGCAGCAGGCTCGAGCTTTCTCTGCTGCTGCTTCTTCTGGGCGCTTCTCTGCTCCCTGAGTCACAATGTGGTGTGGCTTATGATAAGAAAGCCATTGTCATTAATGGGCAGAGAAAGATTCTCATCTCTGGCTCCATTCATTATCCAAGGAGCACCCCTGATGTATTATTTCCTTTATTCTCATCCTTCTAAAGTTTTTTTAATACTAATTTCTTGAAGATATTTAATGGGTATTTATTATATTTATTAGATGTGGGAGGGGCTAGTGCAGAAAGCTAGAGATGGAGGTCTGGATGTTATTCAGACATATGTTTTTTGGAATGGGCATGAGCCTTCTCCTGGCAATGTATTATATTTTTTTCTCCTATTTTTTTTTTTTTGTTTGTCTTAATTTTAAATTATTCTTTATAATGATTTTTAATTAAATTTTGCTGTATAATTTTGAGGGGAGGTATGATTTGGTGAGATTTATAAAGACAGTGCAGAAAGCAGGCCTATATGCACATTTAAGGATTGGGCCTTATGTTTGTGCTGAATGGAATTTCGGGTACCATTTGTTTTGTGCTTATTATTATTTTTTTTAAAAAATTGAATTTAATATGTAATTGTTTAATGGGTTTTCTTTTCTTTTGATTATATATGTAGAGGATTTCCTGTTTGGTTGAAGTATGTACCAGGGATCAGCTTCAGAACTGACAATGAGCCTTTCAAGGTCTATTTCTCCAACCCTGTTCAATTTCGATCATAATTTGCTTGCCCATTATTTTTAATTCAACAATTTCTATAAATTTGGTGATTATTGCTGATGCAGAATGCTATGCAAGGGTTCACCCAGAAAATAGTTCAGATGATGAAGAATGAATCACTTTTCGAGTCTCAGGGTGGTCCAATTATCCTCTCGCAGGTATTATTCTCTTTGACCATGACAAAACTAAGGAATAAGAAGAATGAAACATTGTGGAAAGAGATTATTTGTTGCTAATTTGGAGAAGTTTGGATGCAGATTGAGAATGAATATGGGCCTGAGAGTAGAGCATTTGGGCCTGCGGGCCGCTCATATGTGAACTGGGCAGCCAAAATGGCAGTCGGGACGGACACCGGAGTCCCATGGGTGATGTGCAAAGAAGATGATGCTCCAGATCCAGTGGTATATGATTCATTCCTTTATTGATGTTAAATACAATATTTTTAACTTTTCTGTCTTATTGTTTTCTATAGATAGCTCACAATATGTGTATAAAGAAAAGTCCTAAGAAAAGGAAATGCTATTATAGTGTTATTTAATTGGTCAAATTTCTAATTGCAATCCATAAGTTGCTTATTCCTTTCTTGTGTACAACACTTTGAATGAGTCAATGTTAAGCAATGGCTACATGATGCTTCAGTGTAGTTCAACACTCCCACTATCTTTTTCATTTTTAATATGTAGGAAAGGGCATGTCTCTATCTCGAGGTTTCTTTTGGCAGGAATATTTGATGTTTGCATCTTGATGTTCCTGTTTAAGTCTACACACTCGATATGTCTCATTATATACTATGCTGTCTACATCTGACAGAATATTGACGTGTCAAATTCATTAAATTCACTCGGTAACATAATGTCCAACAACTATGTTTCTTCCTGCTCCTTTTTCAATGGTGGATTATGGCAGTCTTTAGCTGATATATTTGGCATGACAAATTTCATTTCTTATTATTTGGTTTATGACTTATTCCCATGATTTCTTCAATATGGTATTATATTGGCTTCTGAATTATTTTACCATCTTTGGTAATAGATTAATACATGCAATGGCTTCTATTGTGATGATTTTGCCCCCAACAAGCCATACAAACCCTCAATGTGGACTGAAGCTTGGAGCGGTTGGTAAGTTGCTCCTATTCCTGTAGGTTTTTTATTGTTTCCAAAGTTGTTGTGTACTATGAGAGGATTCTTATTTACATTTTTTAGCAATAGAATCATTAACTATCTCGAGAGTTTGCTTTCATTTATATGCTTCTTTAAAATGCAATTACAGGTTCACAGAGTTTGGAGGCACTATTCACGAGCGTCCAGCTGAGGATCTGGCATTTTCTGTTGCACGATTTATTCTGAAGGGCGGCTCCTTTGTCAATTATTATATGGTTCAAACTTATATCTTTTGAACTTCTATTGTTATTACCTAAACCATATCAATTTTCTTTCTTGAATGCTTGGAAATATAAATAATGGAGGTAATATTGTTGTTTATTAGTACCATGGAGGAACCAACTTTGGGCGTACTGCTGGGGGTCCATTTATAACGACCAGCTATGATTATGATGCTCCCATTGATGAATATGGTAAGAGCCTAAGAGGGATATATACCAGATATCAATTTTTATCTGTTTGAGGTCATTGTAGCTGTTGTTCAGTCTTTATTATTTTATGAATTTTATAAAGTCTTCCAATGTGCGATACGTTTCCTATAGAATTATCACATTTTATGTATCCTTGTCAGGTTAGTACAGATTTCTTAAAGAATTTGACACATTTTACAAATGTTTTCCCCTTACTAAGTGTTGGTGCTCACATATTCATGTTAAACTCTTAGGATTAGTCCGAGAACCAAAATATGGTCATCTGAAAGAACTCCACAGAGCGATTAAATTGTGCGAAAAGGCTTTAGTTTCAGCCGATCCATCCATTACTTCATTGGGAAGATATCAACAGGTCTTTCCATTATGAATCGTTAGCACTCAACTATAAAATTATGTTTCAAAGTTCTCGCTATAACAAAATACTTTCCTTTTCTCTCGATACTTTCAGGCTCATGTGTTCAGTTCTCAAGCAGGAGGATGTGCAGCATTTCTTGAAAACTACAGAACTGATTCATATGCACGAGTAATATTCAATAACATGCACTATGACTTGCCGCCTTGGTCGATTAGTATACTTCCAGACTGCAAAAATGTGGTGTTTAACACAGCAAAAGTAAGTGAAAAGTAGAAATTAGCTCAATAAATCCTTTTATACCAAGTCTGTGACTCTGTCATCATCACTATCATATGTATGCTATTTCTGGTCATTAGAATTGTGATATATTAAATCCTCTTAATGTCTAATGTCCAATAAATAAAATCCAAACCAAGATCATCTACGAGCGCAAATTCTTGAATAGAAAAATGCAAACAGGCAAGAAAATCTTGTTAGTGGCAGTATTTGGAAATTGAAGCATCTTTTCAGAATTAAGAAAAACTTTTTGCAAGTGAAGCTTTTTCTTTTGAGATCTATGTCAAAGAATTGTCATCATTTACCTCCATTACCTTTTCAAAGTATATGCCTCCAATTCTGTTATTATGCAATAGATATAAGAGAATGAATTTGTTGTTTTTGATAATGGTACCCATTTGTTTGCTTGGATTGGCTCTTTTCAGCTTCCTCTTTGTGGAAGAGTTTACAAAATATGTTCCTTTTTCTATAATCAGTGTAAATGGAAAAAGCAATCTTCTTAAAAATTCTTTGCAAACATTGGTTTCCTTGCAGCAATTTTGAATTTTTATTTTTGGAGAAACGCAGCAACTTTGAACTTATTTTTGGTTGCACAAAGAAATGGCTTGCCAGTCTATAAACAATGTTGATTTTGCCCATGAGTTAAAATAGTTGTTATAACTTTAAAAAAGCCTTCAGAGAACAGAAATTCTTTTTCATTCACTAGGATGCATATCTCTATTCAATTTAGCTATAGGTATCTATTGAATGCTAGTTATTTATCAAACTTCAATTATCCATCTCCAAATAAAAGCTCCAACTTAGACAGTAAAGGATAAAGTCATGTCCAATTTAAAAGAAAAAAAAACTTCAACCAAAATGGCCTTTCTTATTACAGATTGATTTTCTGTTACGCTAATGGTTTCTTTATATGCATAATAGATTGCTGCTCAAACGTCACTCATGCAAATGTCAACTGCTAATTCAGAGTCACTCATGTGGGAGAGGTATGATGAGGAGGTTGCTTCATTAGCAGAAAATTCAATGATCACCACAAATGGCCTATTGGAGCAAATAAATGTCACAAGGGATGCCACTGACTATTTGTGGTACATTACTAGGTGGGTCTTGACAAAGTTTTTTCTTTTTTATGGTTTTCTTAGTTATTATATTATCCCTTAAACCTTTCAAAATTTGAAATTAGTCTCACAAATCATTGAAATTGCAATAACGTCCATCAAGCTTAAGTTAGCTTGAAATTAGTCCCACAAATCATTGAAATTGCTATTAGGTCCCTCAATGGGCAATGCTTAAGTTATTTTGGAATTAGCCCCTCCAATCAAGATTAGAAGCAGCAATTGGAGGGATAAATTTGAAACAACTTATGAGAATTAGGGGACCTAATAGCAATTTCAATGAAAAGATGAAAGATCCAAGGGACTAATATCTGGAAACCCTTTCTTTATTTTACACTAGGGATATTAAACATACTGGAAATTCTTAAGCTGTTATAGTTTTATGCTTGTTCGTAAGGTTAAACGGGAGGGTTTTAATAAAATATTCCAGTAGTTGTTATTTGAAAGCTATAGATTCAGTAGCGTATGAGTCCTATCTTTGTTGCCAATTTATATTCTTCGCTCAATGTATTCACCTGATCTCTGCCTGATAGCACCCCATTAGCTATATTTGTCATTAAGTTGTCTTTGAGCTTTTTACTTTCATATTTGATTTAGTTTCTCGCAAAACTTACTTTCAAGCCTTTACTAGCCAAATACAAATCTTTTAATGGGTTAATTGCGGATATTGTTGCAGATAAACCACTGAGTAATTTTTTTGAATATTTTACCCTCAAAGAAAGTGAAAACTGTTTTTTGGCAAATAGCCTCCTGAGGATAAAAGAGTAAACAAATTCACTCAGGGAGTCTGTCTGCAACAATAGAACTACAGGGAGTATAGTCCAATGGGGCAATAGTAAACGGGGCCTATCCGAAATTAATCCTATTTTAATCCATCTACTCTCGCAGCGAATCTTGCATGCTGATGTTGCATGTAATAACCTTGTTTAATATGCTCTTTCTCTCTTTCTTCCAGTGTTGATGTAAATCCAAATGAAGGATTTTTACGAGGCGGTCAACTTCCTTCTCTTACTGTACAATCAGCAGGTCATGCACTGCATGTCTTCATTAATGGACAACTCTCAGGTATGCCGAAAGATTAATGACTGTTACAAATCTCAAAATCATATTAATAAGTAACAGTGTTATATTTTGCTATTTAGGGTCTGCTTTTGGCAATAGAGAGAATAGGAGGATTGCTTACACAGGCGACGCGAATCTTCGCGCTGGAACTAATAAGCTTGCTCTACTTAGCGTGGCTGTTGGACTACCGGTAGCTTTCTTATTTCTCAATCAATTTAGCCTTCTAGATTGAAAAAAAGGTTTTCTCGATATTAGTCCCTTATATCTTTCATATTTTGAAATTTGACCCTCAAATCATTGAAATTGCTATTAAGTAGCCTAATTCTTAAGTTATTTTGAAATTAGTCCCTCAAATCATTGAAATTGCTATCAGATCCCCCAAGTATGCAGTTATTGAAAGTAGTCCCTACAATCAGAGAAGTAGCAATTATAGGAAACAACTTATGAGAATTGGAGGATTTAATAGCGATTTCAATGATTTGAGGAACTAATTTCAAAATAACTTAAGAATTGAGAGACTTAATAGAAATTTCAATGATTTGAGGGACTAATTTTCATTACAGGAAAAATTATGGGACTAATATGATAAAACCCTTAAAAGATCCGCTCTTATCATCTCGATATGTAGTTATTATCTCCCTTTGTTTTTATGTCTTTTATGCTTTATGTGAAGAATGTGGGAGTACACTATGAGTTGTGGAGTAGTGGAATTTTAGGCCCTGTTGTTCTTCATGGGATTGATGAAGGGAAAAGAGATTTAACCTGGCAAAAATGGTCATATCAGGTCTAATCTCTTTCCTCATAAAAATTTCTTCTTACCTTGATTCGATTTGAAGATTGACAAAGCTTCATTGCTTTGCAGATTGGTCTTAAAGGAGAATCTATGAGTCTAAACTCCCTGGAGGGCACTTCATCTGTTGAATGGATGCGAGGTTCATTAGCAGTTCAAACTCAGCAACCGATGACATGGTACAAGGTAATAAGAATTTTACCGAAATTTATTGTTCTATTGGCGTGTCGATCCAACTCTTGAACACTTTCAACTTTTTAGGCTTATTTTGATGCTCCTGCTGGAGATGAGCCATTGGCTTTGGACATGGGCAGCATGGGAAAAGGTCAGATATGGATTAACGGAGAGCACATTGGGCGGTATTGGACTGCACGGGCACCAAGCGAGGATTGCAATGAATGCAATTATGCTGGGACATATAGGCCATCAAAGTGTCAGTCCGGTTGTAGACAACCAACTCAACGCTGGTATAACAAAGTTCACTTTGATCTTTCCATCAAAATTTCCCTGCAATCGAACATTTCCTACAAATATCACAATAACAAAGCTTGCATCTCCTAATTTTTTTTTGGGATTTGGATCCCCTCTGCTCCCAAGAAGTAGTGCAGAGGTCACTATTTTCAATTCCAACCATTGATTATTTAATGGGTGGTTGTGTATGAATTTAATCATTTCAAACTGAACACTTACCATTACTCCCATGAATTGCATCCTTTCCTATTTTACACTCAAGAAGACAAATTACAACCATACATTATACAATCAATGATTGCAATTAAAATAGTGGTCTCTCCGCTATTTTTTTGAGGCTGACTATATGAATCCTACTTTTGCAATCAGTTTTGTTCAGGGCTATCTCCTCCATTAAGTCAATCGTTATCATATCTTTCTTATCAACTTATAGCGAAGTTTCCTTATGCCTACCTCTATCCCTTCTTTCTCCATGATATTGGGTTATTTAGATATTGGCCCCTCAAACCTTTAAAACTGGCATGTGTCCCTCAAATCCTAAGGGGTCTTGCAATTTGGTCGGTCAATAACCAAATTACCCCCTTAGCTAGTTTTTTTTAATTTTTATTTTTACAAAGAGGTTTCTTGGGGGAACTTAGATGAGGGAAATTTTGTTCATTAAGGGACCAAATTGCAAGACCCATTAGGATCTGAGGGACTCATGAGCAATTTCAAAGATTTGAGGTGATATGGAACTACTGAAAGTTTTAGAGACAACTATCTAAATAACCCTAATTATAATCTTATTACTTCTGCTAATTGGTGCATTTAATGACATCTGTGCATTTAATAATCTCTAATTTTCCCCCAAGCACTCATTTCCTATCTCTTAGTGTATATTCACTCAGTCCATCCTAACGTTCTCAAAATGTGGTCTAATACAATATATTAATTATCATAGGTATCATGTGCCAATTTCTTGGTTACAACCAACGAAGAATCTGATGGTGGTATTCGAAGAGCTTGGTGGTGATGCGACCAAGATTGCTTTGGTGAAGAGATTAGTGTCGAGCGTTTGTGCTGATGTTTCGGAGTCGCATCCTATGATCAAGAACTGGCACATTGACAATGGCAGCAAGCCAGAGGAGGTGCACAGGCCGAAGGTTCACCTCCATTGTCCCTATGGGAGGTCAATATCGGTCATCAAGTTTGCGAGTTTTGGTACGCCGGTAGGAACATGTGGGAGCTTTGAGCAGGGAGCTTGTCACTCACCAAAGTCCTACTACACCCTTGAAAAGGTAAGTACTTAAAGGTTGAAGACACATGTCAATGCTCTTTAAACTGTAGCAGTTAAAGAAAACTTGCATATCTCTATTGATAATTGCACATAACCCTCCTCATCTATACCTTCAATTGCATTAAACACACCTCAACTCATTTACTAGCACTTAGTCCCCTCTTGATTCAGGAGGAAGAGGGGTGTCGCTTGCAATTTATCCTTCTGGGTGCTTAGTGCTAGTCAGTGAGTTGAGGCAATTTGCCATCAATAATATCAATTTAATAGACCCCCAAACAAAGTATAGGTTCATTGAGGCGTAAAATTATAAACTCTCACAATAACTTCAGAGTTGGTGCAGTGGTAACTTTAAGATGGTACTGAAGCAGTCTAGGTTCAAACCCCAATGACATGCATTTAAAACAAATTTTGGAATGAAAATATATCTCTATGTAAAATAGCCAAGGTTTCCCCTAATGGAAAGGGGCCTCAACCTACCAGGACATGTTAGATTACGAAACCATTAATCTATCCTCACCACAACTTAAGATTAGGTAGCTTTGGCTAATGACCAACTGCAGTTTTATTTTAATAAAGTAATAACATACGTTCTATCGTATCAGCGATGCATCGGCCAAGAGAGATGTGCAGTAACGATCACCAATGACAATTTTGGGCAAGACCCATGTCCAAATGTATTAAAGAGAGTAGCAGTTGAAGCAGTTTGTTCTTAAGCTATCCTGATTGGAGACATTGAGTCCTGCTCAGCTTTGAAGATAAATAGAGCACTTTACAATGACATCTCACATGGTTTAGATCAAAGTTCAAAAGAAAAAGCAATCAATAATGGTATAAAGTTTGAGAGTGATGTATGCAAAGAAAGAGGAAAGTGTTTGGTTTGCTGTTGGTGGGTAGATGAGCATATGCCAAAGTATTTCTTCATATAGTGAGTGTAAACTGTGTATTTATGAGTCATAGGCTATTTGGAGAGAAAAGGATCGGAAAAGGTGAAGTATTAAAGTTTTTTGTTTAAAACTTTTTTCTCATTGAATGTCTTGTTCAATGCCTTCTTTTTATTCTCTTTGTAACCCATCTTTTATTAAGGGGGTGTACAATTGTTGCATTCTTATTGTTGTACTCAGTGGATGAATCAATGAAAGGCAATGGTTGCTTTATCCACACACACGTTGAAGATCTTTCTTTGTTCTTAGCTTGGATAGTAAGCAAAGTTGTGTTAAAGTTGTAGATGGTGGTAATCATAATTTTTTTTCCTAATGCGTGTTCCTTAAAAGTGATTCTCATGGCAATAGCAACTCAAAGTAATGAAAATAATTATGTGTTTCTTTCAAAGGAATATAAGCTGTTCAATGCTTCTGAAAGTTTAGTCCCTAAAGCTATTTAAATTAGGATTTTGATTCATTATAAATACAATTATTATCATATCCTAGTGTACTATTACATGTCAAGGAGAAAGTGCTAGTATAGAAGAATTATAAGTTTGGACCATATCAAGAAAGAATTTTAGACATTATGGGTTGGATAATATATAGTAGAAGCAAGAAGACATAATTTGAATGATCACAAGCAGCTTTCAATGATTGTAATACTTATAGCCTGAAATGCATATCATAAATAAGAGTACTTACCCCTTGACCAATATAAGAAAAAGAGAGGAATTTCTCTATTTCTATAAATTTATTTTGCTTGCTCATAATATTTCTATAATCATTTCTGTGTTCTGTTCAAGACATTACAAACTCCTACTAGATGATAAACAATTGCGACTGAAAACATGAACTATTTTTTGTCTTTCTTCAGTAAAGATTTTCTTAATCCCTCGTGTCAAGATTATGTAATATGTGGACATTACAATGAAAAAGATTTTTGTAATTTAGTAGAAGATATCGTGGTTACAATAGTAATAATCATAAATTCAGTTTCAAGGTCCGAAAAAATAGAGAAAAAGTATGAGAGGAAAATAAATTCTGGGAAAATTATAAGGTCTATTATAATTTTCTCAAGGAAAAAAATGACCTTAAAATGGAAAAATTCTTAGGTGCTTAATAAGCACCAAGATGGTGTATACCAACCCAATAGGGGGAGACCACGGGGCATACACCAGCCCGATAGTGGACAAATTTTCACTTTAACCCACTTTTGACTTTTATTTATAAAAATCGACCCTATCCCAACTTATTTGCCAATTTCGACCTAGTTTCACCACCGGCCAAACCGGTCGAAATTGGCGAAGAGGGTTTACAAACTTCACGGGAATTCATTTCCCGTGAAGTTTAAAAGCTTTTTAAACTTCACGGGAAATGAATTCCCGTGAAGATTTACGCTCTCAAATCTTCACGGGAATTCATTTCCCGCGAAGATTTGCAGGTGTTTTGCAGCCACCCAACTTCACGGAAATGATTTCCGTGAAGTTTAAAAGTTTTTAAACTTCACGGAAATGATTTCCGTGAAGTTTAAAAGTTTTTAAACTTCACGGAAATGATTTCCGTGAAGTTTAAAAGTTTTTAAACTTCACGGAAATGATTTCCGTGAAGTTTAAAAGTTTTTAAACTTCACGGAATTCATTTCCCGTGAAGCTGCAGGTTCCACAAAACATGCACGAGGTGTATCATCTTCCGCCAAATACAAAACCTGTTGTATATAATGAACTTTACGCCTCATTCACGGGAATATACACGGGAATTGAACCATGAACATCAAATTTAACGCACATAAACTGAATTATAACATTAAACATGAAAATGACACATACGGTGCACGTTCCACCAAATTCAAATCCTGTGTATATAACAAACTTTCAGCATTATTCACCACAATATACACGAGAATTGAACCATAAACCTAGCAATTTATCACGCATATTTTGAATTATAACATTATACGGGAAAATTCAACCATAAATGACAATAATACACACGAAAGTCACATATATATATACAATAATCGATCCACTCAAACAGTTTTCAAATATAAGAAACCAATACAATTTTGAAAAGTTTCAATCAGAATATAAATCACATACAGCCTAAAAGTCCTCCCCTCCTTCCTCTTCCCCTCTTACCCCTTCCCCCCCGTCCCCGCCCCCGATGTCCATGCTCATGAGCCTCGATGATCTGAGTATTTGGTTGTGTATGAGGCTGAGAAGTACCGGCTCCATCACCATCATGCGCCGCCATACGAGAAGTACAGGCTCCATCATCATCATGCGCTGCCATACGAGAAATACCGGGTCCATCACCATCATGCGCCGCCATACGAGAAGTGCCGGCTCCATCATCACCCGCCGTCCTACGTCTTCGCTGATACGAGAGACCAAAAAGGCGTGACCTGTCCTCACGTCCTTCAAACCTATCGATTTGAGTCTTATGGAACACGTTTGCTATTCTCATTCTGATTCTTTTGAAGACCCCTAACGCTATTGGATCCTGAATCTCAGCAACATGCTGTGATATATCAGCCTCAATCTCATCCATAACATGGACCTGTAATTTAGCACATCCAAAATATGTACGCAGCTAAGTAATAATATAATTACAAATAAAGATTTGACATTTTACTTGAGTTAAAAAAACTTACATAATCCCTCTCGATCATGGTACTAGGGATATAAGTATTCGGTGAAGTAGTGCGTTATGAGGCTAAGGGTTGTGGGTCGCGTCCTATCCATTTGCGTGTGACATTCCAATACCAACGCATATACGCGGTGTGATCAGCTGCTGGAATTCTCTGACCCTCTATGAGATTCAACCTATTATCCCACCTCTGTATGTATGCCGCACGGGAGATGGCCCAATCCGTATGATGCGATGTTCACCGTCGACCGCGAACGATTCACTCAACAGGATCTGACACATGCTGAAAAAGAGAAAATTTTCGCAACACACGATCTGGGACGTGCATCTCCACAATCTCCCAACAAATCAACGGGACTCTAGCTCTCCACAAATTAGCGCTAGCACTACAAATAGGTGCCAAGGTATAGATATCGAAATCCGGCGGAGAATAAGGCGTCCACTTGAACTGAAATTTTTAAAAAATTGTATCAGCTGCTGGAATAAAAATTAAAATATAAATAATAAGTTAAGTTTTGTATTTACCTGTTCGTGCTGGAGGCCATCAAGCTCATTTCTGTAAAACTCAATATGTCGGGTCGCAGTGCTGTATTGTGAGTGTCTGTGCCTCACATTATATCTTTTTGGCATAAAGAACATATGAGATCAATATGAACCAAATTAATTGATAATTTAAATTTTAATTTCATGCAAAATTATACCTGCATCCCAAAGGATACTGACCCTGTAGATCGACATGCATCTGCAGAGTAGGTCGTCCAATATGGATGTGTTCCCACGACCAAACCTGTAACAACATCATGCATCCCTTGAAATCTTTATTCTCCGACAAGGAGACCCTATATAGCTCCCTATAAAGGTATGCCAATACCGCACTGCCCCACGATAGAGGCCGCATAACTCAAAATTCTCCAGTAGTGTCAGCCATCGTGCATGTACACGGGACTTGCTCGCATCTGGAAATAACATACAACCAATTGTGTGCAGTATATAAGCACGAGCATAATACTGAACAATCTCCACCGTGGCGTCGTCGGGTATATCTCCCCCAAACGTGTTACGAAGTCACGATAGCTTTATGGCATCACTCCTCAATCCAGGAACCTGCCCTAGAAGCCTCTCACATATTTCGGCCCAATTATGGGCATCGGTGCCTGTAACAGCAGGGCCATCAATCCGGAGCCCAAGTATGATGGCTACATCCTGAAGTGTAATGGTACACTCTCCTATATGCATATGGAAGGTGTTAGTCTCTAGCCTCCACCTCTCAATCAGAGTACGGATAAGGGCCCAATCAAGCCTAATATATCGCACCGATGAACACTCTGCAAAACTAGCCTGGTCTATCAAATGTGAAACTCGAGGATCCTCAATCTGCCAGCTGGAATGACTAGCTGAATGGTCCACTATGTTGATATCTTCTACAGCCTGCACATTAATTAAATTCTTTTAGAATACAAAAAACTATATCATGTGCAAAAATATTAAATATATACGTAAATATTTTACCTCTCCTAACCCAATCTTGTGGGAACGATGCTCTGTCTGAAGGTATAATACATCTGGTTGGATCGGTCCAGGATCCATAGTATATATCTCTGCATAGAAATCTCATTCAATATTAAAAAACCACCGTGTTTCATCAAGGCTACAAATGTGAAAAGTTAATTGCCTTAGTAAAATTACTTCATATAAAAGTCCAAATTGCATGAAAAGTTTGAAAATAGAGTGTTATATATTACAAAAGCCAGATTCGAAACATTTCATACATTCAAGCCCGAAATAATCAACGCCTAATCCTAGTTGGACAACTATTTTTGTTGTGGCCTGGTTGATCACACCTACTACACTTATTTTTCCGCCTGACTCCTTCTCGTCCTTCGTCCATAGTATTTCTAATTCGTACGGAACGAGGTCGCCCAACAGATCTCTTACACACAGGAGGTAATATTCGCGGCCCGCCTTGTGTCCAGTATCGACTATCGTATGGTGGATGAAAACACTCATTGTATGTTTGTTGGTAGTTATAAGTTAAATACCAATTTGCGGCGAATATATAGTGTGATATTCTCGCACCCCCTTGTACATTCGAACAAGCTGCTATAACATGAGAACAAGGAAGCCATTGTAATTGTGGTACGTTGCAACTGCATGTACAAGTATGATCCACTAGTATATTGACTTTGTAAGAGCGATTTTCTCTATGTGATGATCCTTCAATGACCTCCCATTCATTAAAACTGAATCGTCTAGCATCATATGAACGAGCTTGCTTACTCCGGTTCGCCAATATTCCTTCCACTTTTGGCACCAATTCCGTCTGAATATTTGCTGCCAATGTGCGTCGTCTGAGAAAGAAACCATTAAGTCAGTAAAATGTTTTCGCAACTAATGATTGTATTGGCATACCGCGTGCTCCCTTAAGCACACCATTGAAACTCTCAGAAGCGTTGGTGGTCATCATACAAAAATGTTTGCCGCCGTCTTCACATAACGCCCACCTATTGACATTGTTCGGGCCCAAACTAGTCTCGATCCAATCATGTGCAGTTTGTGAAATATTTTTAATCTTCTCTCGTAGTTGATCATAAATTAATTTCTCCGTTGCACATCCAGCTTGCCAAAGAAGATCTTGGAGATGCCCTTGTCCATGCTTTCTCTTGAAGTTGTCCCTAATATGTCGTAGGCAATAGCGGTGCACATGCGGTGACGGAAAATATCGTTGGAGTGCTATTGGAATTCCTTTCATCCTATCAGAGATGAATGTAATCGGCCGCATTCCCACACTAGGAATATGATATCTAATGCATGCAAAAAACCATGTCCAATTTTCTATATTTTCCACATCAACCACTCCAAATGCCAAAGGAAATAAACCACCATCTGCATCAACTCCGGTTGTAACGAGCAAAACGCCTTTATATTTACCATACAAGTGGGTACCGTCGATGCTAAGAAGAGGGCGACAATATTTGAATCCATCGATGGAAGGCCCAAATGCCCAAAATACACCCGTGAATCGTCTATCTCCGCCGTCAACCGGATCCGATGATACTGCATTAATCGTCCCCGGATTTTCTTTTTTAAGTGCTTCAAGATAATGTGGTAAGATCTCATATGATTTGTCCCAATCTCCAAAAATTTTTATCATCGCCTTCCTCCGAGCATTCCAACATTTGTTGTAGGATACGTCACATGCGGTCTCTTTGTATACTAGAAGACGAATATCCTTTGGTCTTAGATCGAGATCCTCTCTTAGTGCAGGCATAATCAATCGATATATGAAAGAAGCGGACGCGTGTCTATGATTCATCTCAAATCGAGGATTGCTACATGTGTGACGTCCGTTGTAGTGTGTTATTTTAAAGTGCCCGCCTACTCTTACCCCCAAGCGGGAATTAAGCTTTCAAGGACAGTTTGTATTTCCGTCGTGGTGACCACCATTGTCTTCCTCCACACCATCTTTGCGGTAAATACACACTACGTTATAGCTTGTTGCATTACTTTTTGTCTGCCTAAACTTGACACTATTTTTAATGGCCCACAAACGAAGCGCATGAATCAATTTCTCTTTGCTTTCAAATAGATCGCCTTTTTTGAATGAGAAGTCCTCGCCTTGGGTATCATCATTTAAACTAGTGCCAATAGGAATATTTTCCATTGTGGAATCATCAATCCATCCATCACCATGAAGTTCATCGGGCGGCAGATCTTCTAATACGATTTACTCATTATTAGAATAAGTCCGGTCAATTAATTGATTTTCCCCTTCAACCGGATCATTCAAACACGTCATACTATTAATTTGTAAGCCATCCTCTACGTCATCATCCTCTGATTCAACGCTTGCATTATCATCTTCTATCGTTACTCCTGTGGAATGCCTTATATCTTGATGAGGAGCGTTATCATCGAATGCACTCGAAGTTCCCACAAATGGACCATCCAAGTAGTGTGACTGTGTCCATCCCATATCATGTTGCGGAGACAAAAAAACCGGTGGAGTCAACATCAAGATCTTCCGAGAGAGAGAGAGAGAGAGAGAGAGAGAGAGAGAGAGAGAGAGAGAGAGAGAGAGAGAGAGAGAGAGAGAGAGAGAGAGAGAGAGAGAGAGAGAGAGAGAGAGAGAGAGAGAGAGAGAGAGAGAGAGAGAGAGAGAGAGAGAGAGAGAGAGAGAGAGAGAGAGAGAGAGAGAGAGAGAGAGAGAGAGAGAGAGAGAGAGAGAGAGAGAGAGAGAGAGAGAGAGAGAGAGAGAGAGAGAGAGAGAGAGAGAGAGAGAGAGAGAGAGAGAGAGAGAGAGAGAGAGAGAGAGAGAGAGAGAGAGAGAGAGAGAGAGAGAGAGAGAGAGAGAGAGAGAGAGAGAGAGAGAGAGAGAGAGAGAGAGAGAGAGAGAGAGAGAGAGAGAGAGAGAGAGAGAGAGAGAGAGAGAGAGAGAGAGAGAGAGA
Source organism: Asparagus setaceus (assembly GCA_012295165.1). Taxonomy (NCBI): domain Eukaryota; kingdom Viridiplantae; phylum Streptophyta; class Magnoliopsida; order Asparagales; family Asparagaceae; genus Asparagus; species Asparagus setaceus. Next base: position 5,348,768 of record CM022708.1, read on the forward strand.
GAGAGAGAGAGAGAGAGAGAGAGAGAGAGAGAGAGAGAGAGAGAGAGAGAGAGAGAGAGAGAGAGAGAGAGAGAGAGAGAGAGAGAGAGAGAGAGAGAGAGAGAGAGAGAGAGAGAGAGAGAGAGAGAGAGAGAGAGAGAGAGAGAGAGAGAGAGAGAGAGAGAGAGAGAGAGAGAGAGAGAGAGAGAGAGAGAGAGAGAGAGAGAGAGAGAGAGAGAGAGAGAGAGAGAGAGAGAGAGAGAGAGAGAGAGAGAGAGAGAGAGAGAGAGAGAGAGAGAGAGAGAGAGAGAGAGAGAGAGAGAGAGAGAGAGAGAGAGAGAGAGAGAGAGAGAGAGAGAGAGAGAGAGAGAGAGAGAGAGAGAGAGAGAGAGAGAGAGAGAGAGAGAGAGAGAGAGAGAGAGAGAGAGAGAGAGAGAGAGAGAGAGAGAGAGAGAGAGAGAGAGAGAGAGAGAGAGAGAGAGAGAGAGAGAGAGAGAGAGAGAGAGAGAGAGAGAGAGAGAGAGAGAGAGAGAGAGAGAGAGAGAGAGAGAGAGAGAGAGAGAGAGAGAGAGAGAGAGAGAGAGAGAGAGAGAGAGAGAGAGAGAGAGAGAGAGAGAGAGAGAGAGAGAGAGAGAGAGAGAGAGAGAGAGAGAGAGAGAGAGAGAGAGAGAGAGAGAGAGAGAGAGAGAGAGAGAGAGAGAGAGAGAGAGAGAGAGAGAGAGAGAGAGAGAGAGAGAGAGAGAGAGAGAGAGAGAGAGAGAGAGAGAGAGAGAGAGAGAGAGAGAGAGAGAGAGAGAGAGAGAGAGAGAGAGAGAGAGAGAGAGAGAGAGAGAGAGAGAGAGAGAGAGAGAGAGAGAGAGAGAGAGAGAGAGAGAGAGAGAGAGAGAGAGAGAGAGAGAGAGAGAGAGAGAGAGAGAGAGAGAGAGAGAGAGAGAGAGAGAGAGAGAGAGAGAGAGAGAGAGAGAGAGAGAGAGAGAGAGAGAGAGAGAGAGAGAGAGAGAGAGAGAGAGAGAGAGAGAGAGAGAGAGAGAGAGAGAGAGAGAGAGAGAGAGAGAGAGAGAGAGAGAGAGAGAGAGAGAGAGAGAGAGAGAGAGAGAGAGAGAGAGAGAGAGAGAGAGAGAGAGAGAGAGAGAGAGAGAGAGAGAGAGAGAGAGAGAGAGAGAGAGAGAGAGAGAGAGAGAGAGAGAGAGAGAGAGAGAGAGAGAGAGAGAGAGAGAGAGAGAGAGAGAGAGAGAGAGAGAGAGAGAGAGAGAGAGAGAGAGAGAGAGAGAGAGAGAGAGAGAGAGAGAGAGAGAGAGAGAGAGAGAGAGAGAGAGAGAGAGAGAGAGAGAGAGAGAGAGAGAGAGAGAGAGAGAGAGAGAGAGAGAGAGAGAGAGAGAGAGAGAGAGAGAGAGAGAGAGAGAGAGAGAGAGAGAGAGAGAGAGAGAGAGAGAGAGAGAGAGAGAGAGATCAGAGATGGAGAAAGATTCGTCGTCGCGATCAAACCAGCGAAGTGAGATTTCTTCCAGTCTGGCAACCGCCAGCTTCAAAATTAATCATGCAAAATTAAAACATCATCTCAATTGTTGCATTACTTTTGTCCGCCTAAACTTGACACTATTTTAATGGCCCACAAACGGCGCATGAATCAATTTCTCTTTGCTTTCAAATAGATCGCTTTTTGAATGAGAAGTCCTCGCCTTGGGTATCATCATTTAAACTAGTGCCAATAGGAATATTTTCCATTGTGGAATCATCAATCCATCCATCACCATGAAGTTCATCTGCAGATCTTCTAATACGATTTACTCATTATTAGAATAAGTCCTGGCCAATTAATTGATTTTCCCTTCAACCGGATCATTCAAACACGCCATACTATTAATTTGTAAGCCATCCTCTACGCCATCATCCTCTCGATTCAACGCTTGCATTATCATCTTCTATCGTTACTCCTGTGGAATGCCTTATATCTTGATGAGGAGCGTTATCATCGAATGCACTCGAAGTTCCCACAAATGGACCATCCAAGTAGTGTGACTGTGTCCATCCCATATCATGTTGCGGAGACAAAAAAACCGGTGGAGTCAACATCAAGATCTTCCAACATGCGAGAGTATGCTCTATCGTGATCAACCGCTTTGCCCAAATTCCGCTGACGTTTTTCAACAAATAATTCCACCGATGTTTTTCAACAAATAATTCCACCGAACGCTTCTCCTCATTTAATTTTCCAATGAGACCCATATAGTAGTCACTTGAAATTTGAATACCGCTTGCTCTGTTTTTCGTAACGGGATAATTATAAATCACGTTGAGATGATACTCACGTGGATTAGTTAATGTAAGTTTATGTAAGTCATTAACCAATTCATCGAAAGTACATGATTCGGATATGTTCATCGAAAGTACATGATTTGGATATGAACAACGGTTTCGTGACACCTCCTTCGTATATAGGCATATTATTCTCTAGATATTTAATCTTCCCATCAAACGAACAAAGAATTATGATTCGATCGTTCATTGTTACCTAAATAGTAAAATATTTCAATATTAATATTACTATGATGAAATAAATCTCAATATCAATATTATTTACAATTAAATTTCAAAGTTATTCCAAAATCAACAATTAAAAGTTATTATGATGAAATAAATCTCATTATCAATATTATTTACAATTAAATTTTAAAGTTATTCCAAAATCTAAAATTAAACAAGTTATTATAATGAAATAAATCTCAATATCAATATTATTCACAAGTAAATTTCAAAATTATTCCAAAATCTAAATTTAAACAAGATTTTATGATTAAATAGTGAAAATATATAAAAAATGAGGAGAACTAGGGTTAGGGTTTACCAAATTCCGGCGGGAGAGAGATCAAGAGAGAGGGATGGGATTCATGGAATGCGGAGAGAGAGAGAGGGATGGGATTCATGGAATGCGGAGAGAGAGAGAGGGATGGGATTCATGGAATGCGGAGAGAGAGAGAGAGAGAGAGAGAGAGAGAGAGAGAGAGAGAGAGAGAGAGAGAGAGAGAGAGAGAGAGAGAGAGAGAGAGAGGTTCACGGGAGATATGGGGAGAGAGAGAGAGAGAGGGATGGGATTCATGGGAATGCGTGAGAGAGAGAGAGGAACGTGGTTGACAACTTCACCGGAAATCATTTCCGTGAAGTGGTGAAATTAATTCCAGAGTCAGTTTTCACCGCGTAGCTGTCAGAACTTCACCTGAAATCATTTCCGTGAAGTCAGTGGTCGAACACTGCGAATCTTCACTGAAATGAATTTCCGTGAAGATTTGAGAGATAAATCTTCACCGAATTCATTTCCGCGAAGTTTAAAGTCGCGAACTTCACCTGAAATCATTTCCGTGAAGTTTGTAACTTCGCTAATTTCGACTGGCCAAACAATAAATTAGGTCAAATTGGCAAATAAGTTGGGATAGGGTCGATTTTTACAAATAAAAGTCAAAAGTGGGCTAAAGTGAAAATTTTCCCCCCGATAATATATATAGGGCTTTTTAGATATTAGTCCCTAAAAGCCTCAATAATTGCATATTATTAGTCCTTCAAATCTTGAAATTGCATATTAGTCCCTTAAATCCTATTGGGTCTTGTAAAATGGTCCCTCTGTTAGTTTTTCAGTCAAAAAAGCTAACCAAGATTGGTTAACTCCTAACCAACATCTGCAATCATCAAACTACCCCTTTTTCTAACATTTCAAAACTATGTGAAAGCTTAAGAGGAAATTTTTGAAATAAACCCATTCACAATTTTAATCCCAAATTTTGACCCTTTTCCAAGTTATTTACCAAAATCGACCCACTTTCTCACCATGTCAGCCTCGTGGCGAGAAAGTGGGTCATTTAAAAAATTTGCCTTGCTAATTAGTCGGGGTTGCCAACCCCGACTAATTAGTCGTCTAATTAGGAGGGATTATAACATGAAAAGGGAGTGTGGGGAGTTCCTAATTAGTCGGGGTTGGCAACCCCAACTAATTAGGAAGACAAATTTTAAATGATCTCGCCAATGCAGGCCAATTTGTGACGAAAGTGGGTCGATTTTGATAAATAAAACAAAAGTGGGTCGATTTTTGGGTTTAAATATGTTTTTGGGTTTACTTTGAAAATTTCTTCGAAAGCTTAACTTTGGGCTAGGTTCTTTTATAAACATTGGAGAAGAAGGACTCTAGTGGGTTTGGGTTTTATAAGTGGATAATTGGTTTTAGCCCACTAAGAAATGAGTTTGAGAACAAAATAGAGGGTTAAAATGGTCACTTTGTCTCCAATTGTTAGAATTGATGGAATATTCCCTTCAAATCTAATTGTGTTAACTAGAAGGACCATTTTGCAAGACTCTATATCATTCGAGGAACTAATATGCAATTTCTAAGATTTGAGGGATTGATATGCAATTGTTGAAGATTTAAGGGACTAATATCTAAAAAAACCCTGTATAGTATCAGTCCTAGCTTTTCCTCATCCTCTTGGTTGCCTAACTTTTATTGAGTTTTGCTTACATTACATCATTAATTCTTTTAGAATGTCAATTATTTTGTTCCACCAACAGCTTTATGGAAATTGAATATCTCCAAACTGGCATGGTAGTGTTGATGTTCATAAAGCCATGATTAACTCAAAAGAGATCGATAAGAACTGAAGCGGAAGCGTACATGAATCCATAACTTGATCTTGATGTGGGTTTTATGGATCTTCTAATCTTGAGGGTCTCTCTCTAGCCAAATATCTCTTTTGGATGGGGATAAGAGATGAGAGTTCAACCCTAGATTAGGGACCATAACCCCATATATATAGATGTTGTACTTTTGCAATTTGGCCCCTCATCAAATTATAAATACAACCTGGTATCTGCACAGTTAGCCCATGATTTAATTAAATACCCATTAACGCAATTGATTGATCACTTTAGCGGGTTAGCCTTAAGAATAGCATTACACATTAATGTAACATGTGTGCCCACAATTAGATTTAATTAGATTTAAATCTAACAATCTCCCACTTGGGCACCATATGTTTCCTTAAAAATGTGTATAACTTTATGAGCTCGAAATTGCTATCACTGATAAGGGTATTTCCAAACAATCTCGTCCAATGACTATATCAATATAGGATCAAAGCGGTCGTCGTCACATTTATCGTGACTAAACCCATCAATGGTCACAAATACCAATACAGTCAAATGACATAGATCAATCATGGATGTGCAGCATGAAAATTACATGCAATGTGATCTGTGCATGCCTATTTTTAACTGGTCCTACCTTAGTGAGGTCATCCTCAACCATAATGTAGCAGAGTGTTTAAACCGAATTCTGATCAGAAAGTAACCAAACATAAATATGTCCAAAATACTCATAAAGCAATAAAATCACAAACTCCCACTAAAATATGATATCCTCAAATATTACAACACCCATATGAGCAGTGTGCTCATGAAAGACCTTGGGTGATAATCCTTTAGTAAGAGGATCAGCTATCATGGAGTTTGTCCCAATATGCTTTATGGTTATCTGACCACTCTGTACCCTTTCTTTCACAACTAGAAACTTAATGTCAATATGTTTTGACTTAGTTGAGCTCCTGTTGTTACTGGAATACATAAATGCTGATTTATTGTCACAAAATAACTTTAGTGGTCTTTCAATATTTTCCAGAATGTGCAGACCAGTGACAAAATTCCACAACCATATTCCATGATTGGATGCTTCATAGCAAGCTACAAATTCTGCTGCCATAGTGGAGGAAGCTACAAGTGTCTGTTTGACACTTTTCCAGGATATAGCTCCTCCTGCTAACATATAAATATAGCCTGATGTAGACTTTTTGCTATCTTGGCATCCAACGAAATCAGAATCAGAGTACCCAATGACCTCCAACTGTTCTGATTTCCTGTATGTAAGCATATAATCTTTTATTTTCTGAAGGTACCTCATAACCCTTTTGACTGCTATCTAATGATCCATACTAGGGTTGCTTAAGTATCTGCCTAACATACCAACAATGTACGCAATATCTGGACGCGTACACACCTGAGCATATATTAGACTCCCTACAGCTGAAGCATAGGGAATCTTCTGCATTTCCTGAATTTCAAGGTTACTTTTAAGGCACTGATTGAGACTGAATTTGTCTCTTTTAGCAACAGGGGTGTCACCTGGTCTGCAATTTTGCATGCCAAACCTTTTGAGTACTTTATCAATATAGCTCTTTTGTGATAATCCAAGTATATCTTGAGAACGATCTCGATGTATCTGGATTCCTAATATAAAAGAGGCGTCCCCAAGATCTTTCATCTCAAAATTCTTTGATGGAAATCTCTTGGTTTCGTGAAACAAGCCTATATCATTAGTGGCAAGCAATATGTCATCGACATACAGAACCAGAAAAAATACTTACTTCCACTGAATTTTTGATAAACACAGTCATCAACAATACTCATCTCAAAGTCAAACGAGATAATTATTTGATGAAACTTGTGATACCATTGACGAGGAGCTTGCTTGAGTCCATAAATGGATTTACTTAATTTGCAAATCATATTCTTTGGGTCTCCCGACACAAGTTTCTGGTTGGACCATCTAGACCATCTCATCAATGTTCCCATTGAGAAATGCAGTCTTAACATCCATTTGATGTAACTCAAGATTATAATGAGCAACAAGTGCCATGATTGTCCTAAAAGAATCTTTCGATAAAACTAGAGAGAAAGTCTCTGTGTAATCAATGCATTCCTTTTGAATATAGCCTTTAGCTACAAGACGTGCCTTATACCTGTCCACATTACGATTTACATCCCGCTTGGTTTTAAATATCCATTTACAACCAATTGGTTTTGCACCTTCTGGCAATGGAACAAGTTCCCAAACCTTATTGTCTTGCATAGACTTGTACTCCTCATTCATGGCATCAATCCACTTTTGAGAGTTAGAACCTTTCATGGCCTGATGAAAGTTGATTGGATCATCTTCCATCATTCCATTATTTTCCTCATGTTCTTGGAGAAATACAATATAATCATGCGGAATAGCATTTCTCTTTTCTCTTGTGGATCTCTTTAATGGCACTGGTTCTTGAGGTTGTTGAGTTTGTTCTTCTGGAACAGGGAGTTGTTCAACATTGTCTTCTTGAGGTTCCGGATTCATTTCTTGATCAATAACAGGTATATGTACTTGAATATTGTCAGAAATGACTGTATGGATTGGATTTGAAGCCAATTCCTCCTCAAAAGCAATGTCTCTAACCTTATTTCTCCCTGCAAACTCAACATCCTCAAGGAATGTTGCTATTCCCGTCTCAAAAATAGTCCTGAGTGTGGGATCATAAAATTTGTAGCCCCTAGAGCATTTAGAATACCCAATAAAGTAGCTGCTAACTGTTTTGGAGTCAAATTTCTTTTCATTTGGCCTATAAGGCCTTGCCTCAGCTGGACATCCCCAAATGTGTAAGTGCTTTTAAACCGACTTTCACCACCCAAAGCTCATAAGGAGTTTTAGCAACCGCTTACTTGGTACTCTATTTAGAATGTAAGTCATTGCTTTTAGTGCTTCTCCCCGAGTGACTCGTAAAGAAGAATGAGCAATCATATTTCTTACCATATCCTTAAGAGTCCGGTTTCGTCTTTCAGCTACACCATTCATGCTAGGTGATCCTGGCATGGTGTACTGTGGGATGATACCGCATTCCTCTAGGTATCTAGCAAATGGTCCTGGACGTTGTTTACGTGAACCATCATATCTGCCGTAGTACTCACCACAACGATCAGATCTAACGATTTTAATTCTTTTATTAAGTTGGTTCTCAACTTCAGCTTTAAAAGCTTTGAACACGTCCAGAGACTCAGATTTTTCATGAATGAGATATATGTACCCATAACGTGAGTAATCATCTATGAATGATATAAAATATTATTGACCATTCCAAGATGCCGCAGGGAATGGCCCACAAATATCTGTATGTATCAATTCTAAGACATCTGAAGATCTGTTGGCACCTAATCCTTAACTTTGGTCTGTTTTCCCTTGATACAGTCAATGCATACATCAAAGTCTGTAAAATCAAGGAGATCCAAAATACCATCAGACACAAGACGCTCAACTCTACCTTTTGAGATATGATCCAAGCGCTTATGCCATAATGATGCTGAATTTTCCTTATTTAATTTACGCTTAGTACCACGTGATTCCACATTCAAGGTTCATTATAGGAAGCAATTGTATCAAGCAAATATAGGTTATCATAAGTACTTAAGAAACCAGTTCCAACAATATTTAAATTTAAAGATAGAGTAGCCTGACTATTTCCAAATGAACAATAATAACCTGATTTGTCCAATACAGAAATAGAAACCAAATTCCGTCTAAAAGACGGTACTACAAAAGTATCTTTCAAATCCAAGTAGGAACCAGTTCCTAATAGTAACCTAAAATGCCCTATTGCTTCCACATCTACCGATTTTCCATCGCCCATAAAGATGTGTCTTTCAACATCACTTGGCTTTCGGTAGCTCAGGCAACCCTGCATAGAAACACTTATGTGAGTAGTAGCAGCTGAATCTAACCACCAAGTGTTTCTAGGTACTGAGACTAAATTAACCTCAGAACAGACCAAAGTAAGGAACGTACCCTTCTTGACACGCCAGGCGTGATATTTGGTACAATCCTTTTTTACGTGTTCGGATTTGTTACAGAAAAAACAACCATTATCATCCTTATGTTGTTTCTTCTGAGTCGGACCCTTAGCAGCTTCATTATCATTCTTTCTTTTCATGCCCTTATCCTTAGAGGCATAAGCCAAATGAGCACTTTCAGTCTTATCTTGCTTCAACCTATTTTCCTCTTGCACACAATATGAAATGAGCTCATTCAGAGTCCTTTTCTCCTTTTGGCAGTTATAACTGACCTTAAATTGATTAAATTGTGCAGGAAGATATAACAGACCAGATGCACCAATAACTCATCACATAGATTGAGTTTTAGTGCCTTAAGTTTTGAAGCAATATGAGACATTTCCATAATGTACTCCCTGATATTTCCTTTGCCTTTATACTTCATTGAAATCAAGCGAGCTAAAAGCGTGCTTGTTTCTGCCTTATCGTTTTTAGCAAAATGTTTTTCAATTTCGGCAAGGAAATCTTTGGCTTTAGTAATCCCTTCGGATTCTGTGCCCCTAAAGGCTTCCGGAATGCCGCGCTTAATGATCATTAGACTCATGCGATTTGAACGTTCCCACTTCTCATACTCCTTCTTTACATCAGGAGTGCTTTCCGTAGTGAGAAGTTGAGGTTGTTCAGTTCTTAATGCAAGGTCTAGATCCATGCAGCCAAGAACAATTAAAATGTTCTCTTTCCAAACCTTGAAATTAGTCTCATTTAGCATAGAAATTGAGTTGATGTTAGCAGAAATTGATGCAGCAGATGCATTAGCTGAAATAAATAAAAGATTTTCACATTAATAACTGTAATTATTAATCAATATAATTCAAATAATGACATATCCCCATCCAAGATATCTTAAACAACATTAATATCAAGTCTTTGGACTGTAATATTAACTGCAAGTGATACCTTGTTGCAATGATCAAACACTGACAATAACTCATGTCAAATAATAAACCTATCTTTGGATTGATTTATTATTTACATGTAAACCTTATAATTGTCACGCGTTTATCATCACAGATGTGTATGCAGTCTAAATAAATATTAACCTTCCTTTGGGCCGATTAAATACTTACACGAAAGCATACACACAAACATCTAACATCCCTCATGAACAATCTCCACAAGAGATGTTACTTTGGTAACATCTTGTTTCAACTAATCAATTGGAATGAAAGAAAAATTTTAATACTTTAGTGTCATAATATTTGAATTAAGTAATTGATTAATTATCAATTTAATTCAAATTAACAATTTAACTTAAATTAAATTAAATTCTGAAATTTGCTTGATCACAGGCCCATAATAAAAAAAATTTGTTAGGCCCATAACCACTTAATCACAGGCCTATAAAGAGTTATTTGTTCAATCAAATAATTCATAACCTAATAACAGGCCCATGAAAAAATTTGTTGGGCCCAATCCCAAATGATAAAACCTCAAGCTCGCCCTCACAACTGAATTCGAGCTTGCCTGAAAGAAAAATCCCAAATGAGTCGATGAAGCTCGAGCTCGCCTGCAATTTTGGGCTTGAGCTCGCCTGAATTAGGCTTGAGCTTGCCTGAATTGGGTACGAGGCTCGCCTGAGTTACGAGCACTGAGCCCGCCTGATTCGAGACTCGAGCTCGCCTGCAACCGAGCAAGGTGCTCGCTTGAGTTGGGGGTTCGAGCTCGCCTGATTCGAGACTCGAGCTCGCCTGATTCGAGACTCAAGCTCGCCTAAAATCGAGCATGAAGCTCACCTGAAATCGAGACAAAGCTCTCCTGAAATCGAGACAAAGCTCACCTGAAGCCGAGACAAAGCGAGCAAGGTGCTCGCCTGAGTTGGGGGTTTGAGCTCGCCTGATTCGAGACTCGAGCTCGCCTGAAATCGAGCACATAGCTCGCTTGAAATCGAGACAAAGCTCGCCTGAAGCCGAGCACGAAGCTCGCCTGAAACAGAGTCCGAGCCTGCCTGAATCGAGATTCGAAGCTCGCTTGAAATCGAGGTAAGCTCGTCCTAATTTCAGCATGTATATCACGCATGAACCCATGCTTTCACACATGTACACTGTACGAGCGCCGCGAGCGCCGCTTAGGCTGCTGCACGAACGTCGCTAGCGCCGTTGAGGCTGCTGCGCAAGCGCCGCTTAGGCTCCTGCACCCTAGGGTTTCGAATCCCTAGGGTTTCCTGATTGCCGCCACTGTCTTCATTTGACAACGGGGCTGCCGGCGAGCAGTTCGCCGGCAAGAGCCCAAGCTAACGTCGGCCAAACACTGAATCCAATCTCAATCAAGAATTTGATCGAGATCAGCCAAAAAATCAGAGGAAAAATAACCAAAAACCAGAAGATACAGTGCCAGAAATGAAAAATTTCGTGCACTGTTATGCTGAAATCTCTAAGAGCTAATCACAGTGGCTCTGATACCACTTGTTGATGTTCATAAAGCCATGATTAACTCAAAAGAGATCGATAATAACTGAAGCGGAAGCGTACCTGAATCCATAACTTGATCTTGATGTGAGTTTTATGGATCTTATAATCTTGAGGGTCTCTCTCTAGCCAAATATCTCTTTTGGATGGGGATAAGAGATGAGAGTTCAACCATCGATTAGGGACCATAACCCCATATATATAGATGTTGTACTTTTGCAATTTGGCCTCTCATCAAATTACAAATACAACCTGGTGTCTGCACAGTTAGCCCATAATTTAATTAAATACCCATTAACGCAATTGATTGATCACTTTAGCGGGTTAGCCTTAAGAATAGCATTACACATTAATGTAACATGTGTGCCCACAATTAGATTTAATTAGATTTAAATCTAACAGGTAGAACTTGCGATCTGTTGTGGTAGAATTTGTATAGGATCATATCTTTCGTAAAAAATAAATTATGGTAAATATAATAAGAAAAAATTGCAAGTTGTCTTTGTCCGAAAATACGTTATTTGATTTATTTAAGGATTGATTTGGCATATAAAACAATGGGAGGGAGGTGTGAACCAAAGAAGGATTTTTAATTTGCATTCATGGACATAGTCACGGCAATATTGTTTGACATGAGAAAATCATGGATTGAGGGGAAAATAGTTCCTTCTCTATAGAAAATCGTATACAGAGAAAAAGAAAATAACACATATTCCACTCTTGATTATAAATCAGTACAAATAATTTACAAAATCTTTGCAGACATTAAAAATACCAGCGCAAGCTGTAAAAATAAAATAAATTAAAGAAATTATTGAAGTAAGAGTAAATTAATATTAATATAAATCATGAGCTATAAGATTGGACACGGTGAAGATTTCCCCTTTTTGCCTCTCTCTATGATTTTCTACGGAGGAGAGCGTCTCTGAGTTGGAGAAATTTTCAAAATGAACCTTTTTTTAAACAAAATGAGAAAAATCGACCTTCTCAAAAGAAAATTAGCATTTTCGACCTTTTTTTGGCCAACTCATCAGTGCTGGCCAAAAAAGAGGTCGAAATCGCAGAAGTAAGTTTTGTAATTAAACGGGACTAGTTGTCCCGTATAATTACGAAGCAGTTATTAATCTCCCCCATAGGCCATAGCTCTCGTGACCCCTCTCTCTCTCTCTCGTGCTCATCTCTCTCGCCTCCCTCTCGCTCACAACCAGGCTCCCTCTCCACATGACCAGCCTTCCCGGACCACCGCCGCCCGCCCGCCATCATCGTCTCCTACATTTCGCGTCGAGATTCCCTCAGCTAGCGACTTCGTTCACCGTGCAGCCGGCGTCGAGCTCGGCGACCGTCGCCTTCATCGCCGCCGCCCGGCATCCTCTTGAAGCCCTTGTCGAGCCGCCCGGCCTGCGTTGGTGGACCGTGCTTCTCCACTCTCATCAACCTCGGCGCCGTCATTCGCCGTCATCGCCGCCGTCATCGCTGCGGGGATCGCCCACTCGAAGGCGGCCAATCTAGCCCCGTTTGCGCCCTCATCGCAATTGAATTTCGATGCTTAAACACGGACTAGCAGCCCTGTAAATTAATGAGCTGATTAATAGCCACTAATTACACGGGACTACTAGTCCCGTGTAATTAAAAAATCAATTTCAACAAAATCGACCGTTTTCTGCCAACATTGGCAGAAAACGGTCGATTTTGCTCATTTTTTTCAAAATAGGTCGATTTTGCCTATTAAGTTTAAAAAACGGTTCATTTTGAAAATTTCTCCTCTCTGAGTTCTCTCCCATTTTGTCTTTGTGGCCCAAATTTTTGCCAGCCCACTTGAGATTTGCACTCATGTAACTTTTTTTTGTTGATAGTACACACATCTCTAACTTTTAAAGCCTTCACTGGCTACATTATAGGCCCAAATATTTTCAAATTGGATCAACTTTCAGTTACTGCACTTTAATTACTGCTCTTGCTCACTCCCAGGAGAAGATTTTTTTAAAAGTTAAAATAGGGGAAGAGGCCCTATTCCATATAATATATTATATACCAAAATGAAATACATACAAAGGTTTTAGAAACTACTACTTTCAAATTCTTGCGATGCATGGATTTGTTTTAAAAGTATTATTAAAAGTATATAAATTTTCTAGTTTTAAAAGTATTCTGTCAAATGAGAGCTTATGAAGAGGAAAAGGAAGAAGCATAAATCTAAATAAACACAAACTAGAGCATTTCACATGGAATCTGAACCAGCAAAAAGATAAGCCAAAAATAACAAATAGTTTTTCACTATGTAGTGTTCCTAAGGTGACACATTAAGTTCAATCTAAGTCTTGATCCATGGATTAGACTATTTCAATAGATGATCTGCTCTATTTATAATGATCAAAATAACTCAAAACAACTACAAAATAAAAATCATGATATTTCAATACTTCTAAACACATATTTCTCATTGTCTCTTTAATTACTATTGATGCTATGGATCACACAGTCAATTAATTCTTTTGCTAAGAGTGGTTGGAGTCCTCTAACTCCTCTAGATGTCTGTAGGCATCAAAAATTGCCTATGAAACTCTAATCTACTTCATACCAGAGAGAAGATGATGAACATCGTTATTTGAGTCAAGGAGGATCGTCTAATGCCGCAGAAATGACTCTATTGGGTGTGTCTCGCTAATGATACATTCTAGATATCTTCTCCGGCTTTCCAACGCATCTTGAATCACCTCATTCTGAGATCGGACCTGGAAGTTATGGTCAAAATGGTCCAGAGTGTTCAAACTGTCTCGCCCACGCGCGACAGTCATAACTGCCGCGCCAATGCGAGACAGTTTGGCCATGATGCGATTTAAATCTGAAGAATCTCAGAAAATAAAAGTTGTATCTATCCTCGTCAGCTTTACAACGCATCTTGAATCACCTTATTCTGAGTCGGACGTGGAAGTTATGGTCAAAATGGTCCAGAGTGTTCAAAGCATCTGCATGCAGCGGCAGTCATAGCTACAGCGTCAATGCGAGACAGTTTGGCCATGATGCAATTTAAATCTGAAGAATCTCATAAATAAAAGTTGTAGCTCTCCTCATCAGCTTTACAACGCATCTTGAATCACCTCATTCTGAGATCGGACGTGGAAGTTAAGTCAAAATGGTCCAGAGTGTTCAAACTGTCTCGCCCACGCGCGACAGTCATAACTGCCGCGTCAATGCGAGACAGTTTGGCCATGATACGATTTAAATATGAAGAATATCAGAAATTAAAAGTTGTGGTTCTCCTCATCAGCTTTACAACGCATCTTGAATCACCTCATTCTGAGATCAGACGAGGAAGTTATGGTCAAAATGATCTAGAGTGTCCAAACTGTCTCGCCCACGCGCGACAGTCATAACTGCCGCACTAATGCCAGACAGTTTGGCTATGATGCGATTTGAATCTGAAGAAGCTCAAAACATAAACATTATATCTCTCCTTGTCAGTTTTACAACGCATCTTGAATCACCTCATTCTGAGATCGGACGAGGAAGTTATGGTCAAAATGGTCTAGAGTGTCCAAACTGTCTTGCCCACGCGCGACAGTCATAACTGCCACGCAAATGCGAGACAGTTTGGCCATGATGCGATTTGAATCTGAAGAAACTCAAAAGATAAAATTTGTATCTCTTCTCGTCAGCTTTCCAACGCATCTTGAATCACCTTATTCGGAGATTGGACGAGAAAGTTATCACCGAAATAGTCAAGGCATTCAAAACTGTCCCCCTGTGAGCGCGACAGTCATAACTGCCGCGCCAATGCGAGACAGTTTGGACTGTCTCGCCAACGCCAAGACACTAAAAGTATCTGAAACATTTTTTTAGATATTTTATCATTATTTGTATGACCTGTTGAACCATTTTAATATGTGGGGACATCCATTAATGTTAGTGGGCGGTTACACTCTTGAAAAACGTCCACTAAGCGCATAAATAGGGCATTAAACGTGCCTTAAAAAAAGAAACAACTGTTATAATGAACAGTGCCACGCGACACCAAAAACTATCTCGATAAACAAGATCGTCTCTGATGAACAAGGTCACATGACACCAAAACCGCCTCGTGAACAAGAATCACATGCTCTTTTGAGGCGCTTATACTTTCTAAAGCCTATAAATACCCCTTTAACACGTGTTATTGGGGGGGGGGGGGGAGATTATTTCAGAGGAGGAAAAGTTTATCTCTAGAGAGAGGAGTCCTTTGGTGAATCTTAAAGATTTAAGAGTGAATTCCTCAAATCAACAGCGTTCTTGAAGCTTCCTTGGGAGATTCCTCGAGTTTAAGTTTAGCCTTATTCTCGAGAAGAGTAGATATCTTACCTTGCTAAGATATGTGCTTAAGTTCTTGTTTCCTTCACGAAGCATCAACTCAACCCCGTCTATTCGACGATCGTTGCTCGGTGGTCCACGGATTACGCGTCCTCGGCACAGGCAAAGTACCCACACAAGCAGGAGATCTACACGTGTAGCGTCTTCTGTTCGAGTTTGTAAGAGAGCGTGACAATTTTCTTTGTGATCGAGAGTTACACGTGTAAATTTTTCGTCCGTTTTTATTGTCAAAATGTTTTGTAATGGAAGCAGCAAAGAAACCCGTTTTCGACCCAAACAATGCCCAGACCTGAAAATGCCTGAGTTATCCTGCACATGTCACAACTCGTGAGAGGTTGGGGTTAGATCCTCGGTTGTTCCTCCAACGTTCAAGTTAGCGGATAATCTTGAGTGGGGAAATTTTTATTGAAAAGTAATTATAACTGAGTTAAAGGCTTAGAAAAATTGCTTACCCTGATTTGCCAACAGCTCCCCTATTTATAGTGATAGCCTAGGGGTAGATTGGTAACTATGGTCTACTGATAGCTGGTGGTTGAGTCAGCTGCTACCTTACAAGTGTCAACCGGTGAGTGGATGTGGGTCAATTCAATCAGGTAAGGATCGGCGGCGGAATCTGATTTTGCCTTTGCAGGTGTTGCCAATTGAGTGGGGGAGGTCGAGTCGGCATTTAATGCGAAGCAACAAGAGACACGTGGTATGATGTGTCTTAAAGATCTACGAGCTCAGAGAATTAATGGCTAAGATCTAGCATTCAATGCGGTGATGACTCATCGCTTGGCGGGAGGTTCGAGGTATGGTGTTGTTGTCCCGTCCTAGGTGGCGTGTCGGGCAGCACCGCCTTTCGAGTTGAATTTGCGAGGAGTCGACCAGTTAGAGGAGCGGTCGGTAAAAGGGGTCATCTCATTTGAGGAGGTCGGCACGGTCCGCCTTTTGAGTCAGACTCAAAAGATGTCGGCAAAGAGAGTTGCCTGACGAAGGAGTTGGCTGGTCGACAAGCATTGTCTTTTGAGTCGTCCTGGGTAGGTGTCGCACCTTGAGTTGTCCGGGATGTGGGTTCGAGTAGCTCTTAGTTGGATTAAGCTTCTTAATGTGCGATACTCGTCTGTCATCAAACTTATGTTATTATTTGGATAATTTAGGACCATAATAGTTGGCCTCTTTCGCTTGGAGGAGGCTTAAGCCGGATCCGAGAGAAAACATCCCTGCGTCTGTTCGATACAGTGTGTATTTAATGCAAACCATGTGGGTTGTCCTTTTGACGCGACGTGGTTTACGTCATCACCTACTTTTGGTTGCGAGTGTCTAGTATTTTGAGCCTGACTGCGAGCTAGTCAAGGTGGACATGCCCTATCTTGGTCATGGTGAGGGCGCCTGCTCGGACGATTCGTGCCGTTGATTTTGAACCGCCCGCACTCACTCTGATCATGACAAATGCATGGGTGTGGAAGCCTATAAGAGTGGGCTGACCAGCAGAATGGCAAGAACGGTTGCCTTTGAAAATTTTCCCTTCCAAAAAAGGATTCCGATCCGCTCCTCCTTCTCCTGTGAACTTGCAACTTCGAGATGGCGGATGTGCCTGCTCTCAACGCCAGACAAGAGAAACTGCAGACCATCTCTTCCAAGGTGAATGCGTCGCAATTGAAAGTTTTGCGTTCCAAATTTGATATCCCTCGAGGGTATAAGATATCGGTGCTAGCGAAATCTCAGGCGATCTATGACCATACTAAGACTAGGCAGCCACTGTATATCAAGTATTTGGAGTATGGCCTGTGCCTGCCGTTACACCCCTTCATCGACCAAGTTTGTATCAGGCTAGGGTGTTTATGCAAGCACCAACGCTATTGTATGCTAGTAGGCTATATTGTTATAAGCTTCTGGTGCGGCAGGGAGCCATCTCTGAACGTCTTCAGTCATCTGGTTACTCCCATTATAACCCAACATGAGGCCCACGATCATTTTAAGATGGTATGATTCAAAATTGTTCCCATCTACCCGACTCAAAGTGGAAGGAGAAATTTGTGTGGGTGGAAGGGAGAGATTTGGAGTTGGGGTGCTCGAACTGGCTTGAAATCATCTGCGAGGGTCTTGCGGCTAGAGAGTTGTCGGCTGAGGAGCAAGACGCTCTTGACCAGATTAGACGGTTCGAGCGCTCTCGTAGCATGGATAGCTTGTTTGACAACTCAGTGTTGAGGGTGGTAGGCATCTCGTCTGTGTCTCCTTCGGAGAAAGATCAGAAGATAGCCGCTAAAAAGATGATCCCTGGCTTAGCTGGAGGCAAGGAAGAGTCGGGTGCTCTCCCTACCGGCGCTCAAGAAGAAGTGCCGGCAGGACCAATCAAGCGTGCTCGCCAGGACTTATCCTTGGTGCCTGCGGTGGAAGTTCTGCCTCACTCGAAGACAACTTGCATTCAGCCAGCGGGGCAGTCGTCTTCGACTGTTCTAGTTGAGAGATGAAAGAGGCTGAAGAAGATAGGGGAACAAGGACCAAGAGGGTCCTCCGAGGCTGCGGGGGTCAGCGTTGTTCATTTGGATGAGGGACCATCCGGTCGAGAAGAGGAGATGGCAGCCCAGGCCGAGGTCCCCACCGAGACAAGCTGCGGTGCCGAGTGCCTGGGCGCAGGCCGAAGCCAAGGCCGCCCGAAGGAGCCACCACGGGATGAGACCTCCGAGGATTTGAGCTGGCCTTTTCCCCATCGTGTTAATGAGATCGACACGCCCACGTGGGACAAAATAAGGGCATTACCGATAGGGACTGCCAAGGTGGGTCCTCAGTATGAGAGGGAACCAAGTCAAGAGAATAGGCACGAGCCGGGTCGATATCTCGATAAGAGGTCTTCGGTCTTGGAGTCTTGTGTCACCCAATCGAAGGCAGTCGAACAGTTCTGGCTCCCGTGCGATATGGAGATTTTAGGGGAAGTACCTGATATCGGTCTTCATTTGATTCTATGGAGCTATTTGATTCGAGGGGCCTTGGTGGAACAAGAAATGTTTCGTCGAGTTGAGTACGTCCGAGAGGTCTACGCCAAACTCCATGAAGCGGCTAGGAGGCCAATGGCCGAGGTTTCGGCTGACCTTGAGCAGGCTCTCAAGGAGTTATCATCCAAGGAGGAAGAATTGATCACTTGGCGTCTCGAAATGGAAGCAAGGGAAAAATTGGCGGAGGAACTAAAACTTTATGATACTCAAAAGTCTGCCGAGATCGCCAAGCTCAAGCGGGAACTTGCTGAGGCTCAGAAGAAGAACCACCGATTGAACGAGGTGCTGCAAGAGAGAGATCGTGCCTTAGCGTAAGCTGAGGTTAAGAAAATGGCGGCTCAACAAGCAAAGGCTCAGTTAGGAGAAGGGCAGGTGGTGAGGACCCAACTTCAGGAGGAGGTCACATGTCTTAAGGAGTCCTTAGCCATATCTCGAAGTCAAGTAGAGTCTTTTGAATCCGAGGCTTATAAGTCGGCAATCGTTGAGGAGTATTGACAAGGCCTGATCGGAAAGGCCGAAGTTGCACTTGCTTGTAAAGCCGGATATGACTATTTGAAGGCACAGCTTCCGGCCGAGATGCGAGACACACTTGGTTGTTTCCACTGCCCCCAAAGTGTCAACTGCTGTCTGGAGATCCTGGAGGATTTAGAGAGACAGGGCATGGGGATAGATCTTGGTGAGGTTGGAGTCTCGGCAGGAGATCATGACGACGAGTCCTCAGCCGGTGCGACGTCTAAGATGGATGAGGGTTCTTCCAGATAGAAAGACGAAGGAGCTGAGCCAAGGTCTCATTCGACTCCTCCGCATTCTACTTCCAGCGCTCTCCCTCTGACTCCGGGAGCAGATATGGACTTCACGGCGTCCCCTTAATTTTGTTCTTTATAGATTTTTGTACTTGTGACTTTGTAATTAGTTTTGACATGTGAATAAAAATACATTCTTATTCTTTTCGAATTGATCTTCTCTTGCTTGTTTTGGTAATCTTGCAAACTTGTTTATTGAGTTGTATGAGATAAAGTCGGCTTGTTTGCAAGTCCAACTACCACATCTATTTATATGTCAGTTCATATCTGATACTCAGCATCTGTCTTTGATTTTATGCTGAATTAAAGTCTTCACTTTGTTTTTGAATAAGCATTGACTTGGTCAGTGGACTCGTGGGGTGATTTCCCTTATGTAGGGAGACGTCAAAAGTTCAAAGGCCGACTTGCATCACGTTTTTGGCCATCCATGTTAGGCGACGGCAAAAAATGCTATTTGTTGAATGAGTCGACTTGAAATCAAGGACCCTTTTCCATGTCAGCCTTCGCGCCTTGGGTCGAGTGCCTGACTCGACAAATTAGGTCGACTTGACTTGTAAACAATCGACCGGCAAGTGAATGACGAGACTTGTCTTTAGGAGGGAAATGATAGGTCTCTGTTTGAAAAGACAGCATGACATCATGGAGGACACGTGGGTCGTCATCCCGAATTTCGAAGAAAAGCGGTTGTGGAGTAAAATGGGGGGTGGCGCTTTGATTTTCATGATGCCTGTTCGGATATCAAGGCGCGATGAGAGCCATCCGTACACAGGCGTGTCAGCCGCTCTGATTTCGCCACATACCGTCCTTAAAGCCTATATATATATGGCACTTAGGACCCAAGGGGAAATCTCTTTGCAAATTTCTGCCCTAATTTTGTGCTCACAGGCCGTCTTCTTCATAAGACTTTCATTCTTCTGTCTGCTCAAGTTTGATGGCTGCTCAAGCTTCCGATGTTGTTCGCAATGAGGCCAGAATTGCCTTACTAAGAACTGTTCGAACGAAGATCACTGATAAAGAGCCGGAGGGGTATTACGATATGTACGACCTTCCTCGATCTCTGACCTTGATGGTACCTGGTGGCAACGAGGCGATCTATCACCACGACCACAATTGGCTCCCTCTCTACATTAATCACTTGGAGTTTGGGCTCTGGCTGCCCCTCCACCCATTCTTGAAGGAGGTGTGCAGCGTACTGGGGGTGTCCCCTTCTCAGTTTACCCTGAATGCCATCGCCATCATGGTCGCTTTCCTCGTGATCTGCCACCGAGTCGAGGTTGAGCCAAGTCTACGTCTTCTGAGCAATCTCATCGGCATCAAGATGATGAAAAAAGACGCTCACTACTACTTCCACTATCTTGGAGGACACAAGATAGTGTCGAACGCTCCTGAGTCGAACAGGGACTAGAAGGAGCGATATGTATGGGTGATGGGCGCCGATGAGACTCTGGCGTGTCCCACGTGACCAGAAATCAAAAGGGAGGCGCTGAGACCATGTATCCTGTCAGCCAAAGAGAGCCGACAGTTGGAGAAGATTCGCAACTACACTGGATCTAGGGAGATGAGCAATTTGTTAGACCCCGCTACTCTTCGAGTGGCTCAGATCTCATCCTTTCCTCCCTCCGAGACTGACAAGACAAAGGCGGCTCTTCTAGCCGTCCCCTTGAACAAAGGCCCTTTGGCGGATTCAAAGGGAGAGGGCTTTGCGACCGCAACGCAAGCCACTACTAGCAGGCCCTAAAAAAGGATGAGGGGGGTTGTCACCTCCTCGGATCTGGCAGGATCACAGTCATAGAAGGCGGAGATTTTGGCTGCGCTGGGGGGACCGAGCTTAGCATCCCAGCAGGAGGAGCAAGAGAGAAAGAGGAAGCGACGATCGGCTGACCTCTTCGCCGCAGCCGCCGGGCCAAGCAACAGCCCTCCTCCGCATGCGAGATTGTCGCGGTCAACAAATCTTCTCCCCCTCCACAAATGAAGGGGGAGCACGTCAGGGACAACGTTGCCCAAGCCGAGCAACCCAAGGAGGTGCCGGCCCCAGCCACACAACCCGAAATGATACTAGGCCGTAAGGAGCCTAGAAGGGCACCACATCGCGAGAGGGAATGGTTATCCGCCACGCCCCATTTCCCAAAATACCCAGAAACGGGACGCGAACAAGCCCGCGACGTATTAAGTTGGGAAGAAATACAAATGGAAAATATTTCTTCTCAATTTAGTACGCCAAGCGTCAAGAATAATAATATTACATCACAGTCACAGATCCCAATCACAGCCAGTAAGAATAAATAATAATCCAGAACAGAAGAGTACATATCACCAAAATGAAATAACATCCAGGACTATAAATGAGTCCACATGTCCGAAACAGTACATGCAGCTAAAGAAACTAGAGAATCCTAAACAATGTTAACTAAACTGAAAAATACTGAAATCAGTCTAAGGTTCATCAAACTACTAAAAACAAAAGGAAACTAAGCTTCAACTCGATCTACTCCGCCGCCCTGAAGGGTCTCCCGGAAAACTCCTACCAAGTGCATCTCCATATCAACTCCGTCTGTTATCTAAACTGACGCACACCAAGAGAATGGAGTACGTCAGCGTGCATGTCACACGACAAGATCCCACAAGCAATGGCAGTATAATAATAATACGAGTGAATGCGAGTAATCAGAAACTGCGAATGAGTAAAATAGTGTAAAGTGATGCATGCGTACAACTAGGACTGACAATCTAAACAACCGGAAAACTCAGGCACTCCAAACAACAAAGGACGTAACTAACCATTCTCATTATAGTCTCGCATCTACATCTCATTTAAAGTCAAGGTTCATATTAATCTGGATAATCGACAGCTTCATTATCCTCTACGCATCCAATACAAATGGACTCATGCAGTCGAGGACTACACGCAACAGATTCGCTTGTCCCGACACAAGCGTGACTCGTGAATACAAAGTACACCGCCACGCGGCGAAATGATTCATCGGCCCAACAAACCACCCCAAGTGCGGAAACAAGGTCACTTGGCATGGGTCCGAAGATACATAAACGTACCACATCCGAATATATGAACCAAGACTTTCCCATCCCATCGCCTCGTAAATCAAGTCAATGATACCGATATATCAAACACGGGTTCACCTCCTGCTGTGGTCAACACACACATGTCACTAGGTCATGTTCATGACAAATCAAGTCCCTAAGTTATGAACTACTACTCGCTCGACACAACGAGACTATGAATAAATGCAATTAACATGTCATATGTGCAATTACTCTTCGGTCGGCCATGTATCATAAACAAGAATATGAATAACTATCAACAATGGCTAACATGAAAATGTGAAATAGGAGAAGTTAACCACATGAAATGACGTAGTTTTCAACATAAATTCCCATGAAAATCCTTTAAACTAATTTTCAACATAATAATTTCTTTTAAAAATATTTTCATAATTATAATAAATAATAATCCGTAACGTAAGAGTACATATCACCAAAATGAAATAACATCCAGACTATAATGAGTCCACATGTCCAAACAAGACATGCGCCTAAAGAAACTAGAGAATCCTAAACAATGTTAACTAAACCGAAAAATACCAAATCGCCTAAGGTTCATCAAACTACTAAAACAAAAGGAAACTAAGCTTCAACTCGATCTACTCCGCCGCCCTGAAGGGTCTCCTCACGAGAAAACTCCTACCAAGTGCATCTCCATATCAACTCGTCTCATTATCTAAATCGACGCACACCAAGAGAATGGAGTACGCCGCGTATGTCACACGACAAGATCCCACAAGCAATGGCGATAATAATAATACGAAAGTGAATGCGAGTAATCGTAAACCGCTAATGAGTAAAATAGTGTAAAGTGATGCATGCGCATAACTAGGACTCGACAATCTAAACAACCTAAAACTCGTGCACTCCAAACAACAAAGGACGTAACTAACCATTCTCACATAGTCTCGCATCTACATCTCATTTAAAGTCAAGGTTCATATTAATCGGATAATCGACAGCTTCATTATCCTCTACGCATCCAATACAAATGGACTCATGCAGTCGAGGACTACACGCAACAGATTCGCTTGTCCCGACACAAGCGTGACTCGTGAATACAAAGTACACCGCCACGCGGCGAAATGATTCATCGGCCCAACAAACCAGCCCCAAGTCGCGGAAACAAGGTCACTTGGCATGGGTCCGAAGATACATAAACGTACCACATCCGAATATATGAACCAAGACTTTCCCATCCCATCGCCTCGTAAATCAAGTCAATGATACCGATATATCAAACACGGGTTCACCTCCTGCTGTGGTCAACACACACATGTCACTAGGTCATGTTCATGACAAATCAAGTCCCTAAGTTATGAACTACTACTCGCTCGACACAACGAGACTATGAATAAATGCAATTAACATGTCATATGTGCAATTACTTCACGCGGTCGCCATGTATCATAAACAAGAACATGAATAACTATCAACAATGGCTAACATGAAAATGTGAAATAGGAGAAGTTAACCACATGAAATGACGTAGTTTTCAACATAAATTCCCATGAAAATCCTTTAAACTAATTTTCAACATAATAATTTCTTTTAAAAATATTTTCATAATTATAATAAATACTAGAAATATCCTAAAAATACATTCTTACTTCCAAATAGCATGAAATTAATCATAGATCAATTCTGACCTATTCAACCATCACAGATAATTTTATACTATCGAATATTCACCGAAAATGTAAATGTCAACTGCGTATATGATATTAAATTGGCACGAACTAAACTATACATATACGAAATAATCCATACGGTATAAAATAAATTAAAACATGACAAGGCAAGAGGGATCTTGCCTACGAGTGAATCGACTGCGGATCGGGGCTGCGACGGGTCACGACAGGTTCCGTGATCTCGTTGGAAAGTCAAACGGTTAGGATATAAAAGAAAAGTGTTAGTAACAATGAGCGATATTCGAAGTGGTATAGTGAGAGATATACAATGTGCCCGCCGAAAAGGGAGATACCGCGGTGATAGTTGATATAAAGGGCTACGCCCTACCAAACGGTGGTGAAAACGGAGGGCGGAGGAGGTCGAAATCTGCGTCTGAAGTCGGATCGGCTCGCTGATTTCTGCTGCAAAGGCCCTTATTGAACTATCAGCTGCGGAATAAGCGGCAGCAATAACGGAAGTATCATGAGTCTGAAGCGGAGAATGGCAATAAATTATTAAGTCAATGTCTTGCGTCGTGAAATCATGAACGTGTCGCGAGAAGGCAGCAAAGGGCAGTGGGGATAATAGCGAGTTAGTCTTGCGGAAGGGATCGAGTGCGCAAAATCAATGAAAGCGGCAACAGCAACAAAGTCGAGAAAACGGAAGGACTTAAGCGAATAAATGGCAAAGTGGTAAATTGCATGGGCAAACTGGCAATCTGGCGGAAACTAAGCGGCGTCAGAAGATGGGCTAAAGCGGCAATTGGCGGAGAGGAAAAGGGCGGAGGTGAGTCGGAGGTGGCGGCGGGTTTGCTGGGTATGGGGTGAGAGAAAACGAGAGGGAGGAGAGGGCGATGACGGCGGGGTTTGTGGGTACGAGTTTTCTCTCTTTTTTTGTGATGAGATTAGCTTAATGTTAATTTATTTATAATGGAGATTAGGGTTAGGGTTAAGGTTTGGGTTTGGTTTTAGGCCTAAATACCGCATGAATACCCATATAAAATTTATGAGAAAATACCGTTAAAATCAGAAATAAATGTAGCATATTTCTAACGATAAATATCAATGTAATTATATTCATTTAATTACATATGATAGAATACTAAATTTCAAGGTTACCTATATAATAATACAAATCAATAGAAATATAAATAATCAAGATTTTACCGATAATATTCAATCAACTCCTTCAATTTATAATTTAGAAATTAAAGCGTAAATATAAGACTATATTTAAATCATAAGAATTTACAAAAAATCGAGGAAAAATATAAATACTCTTTAAGTAATAATATTATTATTCAAATACCGAGAAAATAATATTTAATATTTTTATATACTAGAAAAGTACGTATCGAAAAATCACGGGTGTTACACACCCCCCACTCCATTGAAATCCTAAGGGCCGGTGCCACCTCTGCTCGGGAGGGAGATTTCAACTGGCCCTACCCTTATCTCATTTCGGATGTCGACCTCCGAAGATGGGAGGAACTCCGAGTGATTGTGATAGGGGAGAGAGGCGACAACCCTGTTCGCGGGAAAAGTCGGTTTGATCTTCATTGATGAACTCATTACAGCTTTATGCATTTACAAATGATTTCAAAAGTTCGTCTTTTTATAAGACTTGATTACAATGAAAATCAAAAAATAAAAATTATAACTTTTCGTTAAACAAACACAGGACCCTATTTATCGACTCGCTATGCTGATCTTTGCCCGTGTCGGTTTATCCGTGGACCACCGCGTGATATGATCCGGTGTAAGATCTACGCGATCAAGGAGATTATTTCACGAAGGAAATCATCACTGAAGTGAGTGAAATCGACCAAGCGAGATCACCACTTTTCTGATCAAAACGGTTTGATCCGGAGTCGCATGTAGATCTGGATCTTTAGATCTCGAACTTCTTCACTTTATCTTTGGCGGGTTCGCGAAATCTTGGATCTCATTTGTCGGATCGGCGTTGATCCGTTGAATCCACCTCCCCTTCTCCTCAAAAGTCTAGATCGAAAAATGAGACACCCTCCCTCTATTCTGAGGCTCAAAGCGGGTAAGCAGGTGCGGGTTCGCCGCTGCGGCGGCTTTGGCCGAGCCATCCAAGTGGCTTTCGTCGTTTGAATCGATGCGGTTGATCTGTCGGCGTTGTCGAAGCTTCATAGGTTTATCCCATTATTCATACGGTTCATCGCCATCGACTTACACGCCGACTCGCTTCATGCATTTCGCCGACTTGCTTTATCGTTTGCGTCGCGATCACTTGTTATTACGTTGTCAGCGGTTAGCGTTACATCGTCGGATGGCTCGCCGATTGTCAACTCATTGTCACGAGTCATGTTGGGGGACTTATAGGCGATTTTCAGCGCCTCTGAGATACCCTCCAAAGTGTTTCGCCTCGTTTGTTTATAGAAGAGCTCAAATACTTTGATATGATAGGCCCAAACCTTCAATCGGCATAGACGGGGACAGCGACTTCAAATCTTGATTTCTTCAATTCTTTCAGATTATCCTGCACTTTGTCGAACGACCGAAAGTGTCACTTGCCGCATTTATTGTTTGGCCTTCCGAAATCTTGAGCCCGGTAACTAAATTTTGCTTTAGCTCGGTTTGAGTTGTCGAGAACTCACCATCAAACTTCTTGAGATCTCTCCTTTAATCGGTGAATTCTCCATTGCGGCGCGTTGGCCGTCAACACGGTTTAAGCTCTTAAGGTGTTGAGCCGGAGAACCGCTTATACCCGTGATACTCCTCGGGGTTTCGAATAAATATTTCCATCGGAGGTTGTCGAGTTATCCTTAAGAATATTTTATAAAAATATTCTCCAGAAACGTCTCAACAAAAATGGGAAACAGTTTAGACTCGTAACCTTGTTAGAGTAATTATGAGGCCCAAATAAACCGAACCGGATGAAGAGTGACCCTCAATGGGTGATAACCCCGCTGAATAAATATCCAGGGCCCCTCCCGATGTGTGGGAGGGAGAAAGAAAAAGAAGGAATCAATCGACGGGCTGATTCGGGGCTGTTTTGATGCCTGGTTTAGCTCTGCTTTGAATTTTAGTTCAGGGTCTGGTTCAGGACTGGTTCGGTCCGGTTCGGGGTTGGTTTGGGTCGACTTAGGGCTGGTTTTAAAAAAAACTGACTCCCCCTCTTCTTTTTCTTCTTTTTCGGCCGAACCCCCCCTTTTTCTCTTTTCGTTTTCTTCTTTTTTCTTTCGCCTCGTCTCCCTCAAACCCTAACGAGCATCCAAGATCCAAGTTTCCTCCACATCTTGGACTCAAAAATTCCTTCAAATCCTCATACTTCTCTAGATCTCTTAGGCCCCTCGAGCGCTCGGCTAAACCTTCTTTCAGATTTAGGTTTATCAGGTCCTCGAGCTTTTCTTCAGGTAAATTCCCCATAACTTTTGCATATTTAATTTTTATTTTAGCACACAAATCTGTGGGTAGATATGCAAGGATTTAGGGTTTTGATTTCACGCCTCGAATTAGGGTTTTCGAGGGGGAAATTGCATGAAATCTGAAGGATTTTAATCAAGAAAAAGGGGCTGAAATTTGAAGGGGTTTTGTTGCAAAAATTGGGCTGTAGTTTGAGGGGTTGATGTGCCATTGATTGCTGAAATTTTTTTGTGCACGTGTTGGCCGAAGTTTGGGGGGCTTATGTGCAAAGGTGGCTGAAATTTTGGGCTAAATTGCAAAAAGGGCTGAAATTTTGGGGGTTTAGTTGCAAAACGGCCCAAAACTTTGGATTCGAGTGTGATTTGAATGGCTAAAAATTTTGGGCTAACTTGTGACTTAAATGGCTAAAATTTCAACCTGGATCTAGGGGTATTTTGGTCATTTTATGGCCAAATTTGATCAGGAGAGGTTTCGAGCGAAAATTGAATCCAATCTCGGCGTATGTGGACCATGTAGGTTTAACTAGAATTAAACCATAAAATCCCGTATATTTTTTTTGTAGGATTTTGGTTAGAATTCATAGTTTCCCTTTATATTTCGGATCCTCTGGATTTATCTTTGTATCTGACCCGTTCATTTATTTTTTAGATCAAAATGTCGTCAGGGAGATCACGCGTTCCGAGGAGTCAACCAGCTACCCCGCCATCTGAGAGTGCGCCTCCATCATTTACTGGTGAGCCTTTTCCCCATCTTTTAGTGCATTCAAAATTTGCATATGGCATACCGCATCCCTGCTTTGTTCTCCTTCATGAGGCAATTGGGAAGAGCCGAGATTCTCCTTTGTGTGGGTTGACGCTTAAAAGATAGGTTTTGCTTGGTCAACACCTATCTCAAAGCAATTAAAAGGGGCTGATTCCATGCCGCATCATGTTCCGTAGGACAGAGTATATTTTCGCTTTACTTATGCGATGGTATACATTGTCCTATGAGTGCATAATGTAGCCGAAATCGTCTCACCCATTGTAAGGCAGTGACTCTATCTCATAGGTCTGCGAGATGAGTTTGACGCCTTATATTGCCTTTTAAATATTCTAACAAATATTAATTACTCATTTCTAGTTGAATACCCCTCTGGAGCATTCCCCTCTCATGCGGTTGACGGACACCGCGGCGAGCATTATGCCACTTCCGATGATTCTTCGTCTGTTTTGATTACTCCTCGGTTTGCACCGGGTTCGTTAGCAGAGGCCATCCAGGCGATACATGAGGGAGACCTCGTGTGCTTCGACTGTTGATTAGTGACGCACCGCTTGTGAGGGACACCAGTTCCACTTAGCCTCTGAGGAAGACGGATTACCTGTTCGGTGATTCCGTTGAAGATCCAGATGCAACTTTTATTGAAAGTGAGCAATGGTTGCATAAAGATGGCGGAGGGTTCTTATATCTCCCACGATACCTCGCCACCGCTCATTGATCGAAGTTGAGGTGTCGGTAGGTGACAGGAGATGTCAGCGGCGGCAGGGAGGAGCATGACCACATACATTGTGGGTATATTACCCATCTGGCAATTCCGGGTTCAAGTAGGAACCGTGTTATTAGACTGCGTCCTGGTGTGTTGGGATTAGATACACCACCCCTCGACGAGCTGTTCACTGCTGCTCATACCTTGAAGAATCGCTCACGAGGTCGGGCGAAATGGCTGCGACCGTCGTAGATTTTCTGGCGCTTCATTCTTGGACAAGCTTTGGTGGGCTCGTATGGCGAACTATGTCCTCGACCAATGGGGTGAGGAGCTATATGCTGTGGTTTACATCACGGCAATTAGTGCCATCATGTATGGGCGGCGATGGTGCGATCATTTCTTTGCATTGTCGAGCTCTGACGGTTGAATACTTTCTTGACCAAGCATGGGGAGCTAGGGTTAGCTCTCCATGAGATGCATCAAGTCTCCGGCTTACCCATGGGGAAGATGTTATACCAGGAGTACTTTCCCTCGAATCGTGAGTTGAGCCAGCTGAAAGATCGCATGCCCGGTCGCTATGATACCTTATGGTATCTTACTTGCCACTATCATATTGCTTTGGCACAGGCTGAGCCACTAGCAAAGCGGACCAAGTCACAAGTGAGTCCGGGCGCTTTGCAAGTTACTTGTTGGGGCAGGAGAGAAACAGTGCAGCGACGATTTGCGGGTTGACACCGTTCACTCCTTCAGAGGTTAACGAGCTAATCAAGAAATCCAGCACTCGCTCTTATACCATTAGTAGCACCGAGGGTGGTTTTCTTGCAGGGACTAAATTCGAGACATTCTTGTGGCATCGTGTAGGTTGGTAGATGACTCTCTAGCCGGTTACCTCACGATCGGGTTGAAGAAATCATTAGTGCAGTATCAGTCTAGTGATGCTTTGCCATTAGAAGTGCTTTATCTGCGATTCGGCTTGCTCACAAGAAGGAACTTTCTCTCCTTACGGTGATGGTGGCTAACATTCATCGTGGGCTTCGACAGATAGTCAATGCCTTCACTCAGGGGGAGGGTGAGCCATCGATTCGGATTCCTCTTGCTAAGGTGGAGCTTCCATACACTTACGATGGCTGGTTAGTCCTTCCTTTGCTGAGATATGATGTAGGTCTTGAAATTATGAGATCAATCCACCCCCTTATTACAATTATTAGAGAATTGCAGATGGAAGGGGCGAGGATTCTCAGAAATAAGAAAGCAATTGTAGGTTCACAAGGGTTGAGTTTTCTCCAGATGCTTCCCACGATTCTCTGGTCAGTACGGTGAGTCTTTGATTGATGAGGAGAGGCCGATGGCGAGTCGGACCTCTCTTGATGTTGGCTGCTTCAATTGGCTGATAAACATTAGGCCGGATTACCTAACATTCTGAGTGAGATATGAGTGCTTTATAGAGCCGTATCTACCTTGTCGATTTGCCTGCCAGTTTGGTTATGACCAACTTTATGTTGGAAATCCGAGTCGACGGGTTCGGACTCATGGCGGATTAGTGGATGGCGTTTGAGCATGGCTATCGAGTGTGACAGGGTGCCCTGGTGCTAGGTTTAGCCTTCCGAGTGCTGAGCGTCAGCTAGAGCTGACATTCTTATGCTGCAGGTGGTTGTTGGCAACTAATGAACCCATTCACGTGAAGCCTATTGTAGAATTAGCGGCTGAAGAGGCTTCGGTGATACTCGAGATGATTAGAAGGGTGGCTTTCGGTCCTGAGGAGGCGATGCAAGACTTCGTCAAATAGGCGAGGAGGGAGGAAGACGCCGGTTAGAAGAGACCTCAGGAGGAGATCATGCGGGTGACATAGATCATGAGGAGGACTTTGGGACATGTTTGTTGATACTTCCTCTCCCTTTTCTCTTTCCTCTTTTGGAATTATTGGTCCGACAAAGAATTTGAATCTTCGTGAATGACAAATGAGGAGGAGGAGGGACTTCGCCCCTCTTACCGGGCGAAGCCTCGAGTTGGGACTCAAGCTGTTAAGCGGAAAATGTTAGCCCATAAGCCACATGCGGATCCGCGAGCTTTTGAGATGAACTTGGCTGGTGATGACCTTGTCAGCGAAGGAGGTAATGCTTAACCACCACGTAGTCCCTTCGATCATTTAATTCCTTGAACTCAAGGCTCACATTTCTCCATTTCTGTGCAGGAGGATATGGAGAAGGCGAGATCAGGTTTGATTTTCCCCATCACGATTTCGCTTCTTCCAAAGAACCCAGTTTCACACAATAGGTGTACGAGTCTATGGCAGAAGAGCTTGCAGTAGCTACAAAAATTAGTGAGACTACCAATGTAGGACCTGATTCAGCAAATCCAGGTACATCTATCATTGGTAATACCCCATTTAGATGGCGAGTACGGGAGTTGAACGACTCGGGATTTGTACCTTCCCTAATTGTCTCTATGCTTCTTGCTCTTTTAGAGAAATTGCAAGAAGTAAAGGTGAACACTGGGACTAGAGAGACTAACTCCACTGTAGGAGGTAAGCCATTTTCACTGACCGCATGTTCTTGATTCTGCTTCTTTCACTTATGTTCTCTTGTGTCAAATTTTTTGATAGAGAATTTTGATGAAGATGGCCTGCTTGTGGACACCCCCATGGTCGACTTGACATATGGCTCTCCCCGAGATGATCATCTTCCCGGTGATATGTCACCTGAGCCAACAATTCCTGAAAATACTGAGGTTTGTTCCTCTAAAGGTATGGGCTCTCTCTCCCGTTACTTGTAGGACTAGCCATTTTTTACTAATACAACTACAATTTGATGAATCTGAGAAATTCATTTTGTTGCTGGCAGGAACTCCTCCAGAATTGGCTACCATGGTAGATGCCGTTCCTGATGAACATGGCGCAAGACCAACTGCAGCAGTCGGTGCATCAACAACGGTTACCCTTTCGATAGCCCCGCTAACCCATGAAGCTATACCGATGGAAGCAGGTACGGGTTATCTAGCTAAGGATGTCTATGCTGGCCTTTGACTTAAGATTTTAAAATGACCATCCCTTTATTTTTGCAGGGCTTACATCTGACTCCATGATCGTGATGTTAGACAACGACCCAGATTGGATTATTATCTGTATGGAAGTCCGCTCGTTCTTTTCTTTCATAAACATGATGATCGACAAGCTTCTCCATAGTGGGCTTTCTCTCAGTCAGTTCAGGTCGGTCCTTGACCCTAGAACAGCTTTGATAGGGGATGCTGGTTACCCAGAGTTAGCCAAGGCAATTGCTGATGATTTTGATCGTCTAGAACTCAAGCTTTAGAAATTACAGGAGTTGCAAGCAGCAGGTGCTTCTGTGTATATCGCCGATCGAGTGGAATCTCGTCTGGAAGCATGGCGCGATGCTCGCGTTTTTACTAGCCTCGAGGTTCAAATACAGCGGGACCGGGTAGATCAGGTTAAGACCGCACTTGCTGAGAAATCAACATCCCTGAGCAACATTCATTCTTGTATTGCGTCAAGTGAGGCCAAGATAGCACAGCTTAGGCGGGAACTTCAGGTGGAGGAAGAGAACTTAAGTGTCTTGGAGCTGATAAGGGTTAACAAAGAGGAAGCTCAAACCGTCATATCCAAAAAACTAGAGCTCTCGGAACAAAAGCTAGCCGAAGTTGAGGAAGAAGTCGCAAGACATTGAACGCCAATGAGGAGTCTTTCGTATCGAAGGCGTATGAGCTCCAACAAGCTTACAACGATGAGTTGTCCAAGTTAGAACAACAAATCTTTTACCATAAACTTGATGTTTGAATAATTGCAATTTCTTCGTTGAAAGACTTGACTCTTCATTAATCGAATAAATTTCTATCCTCCTTTTTATTGTTGTTTATTATGATTTCTCATTTCGTTTGAAATAATCAACCACAATACTCATAGGATTTTTGGCAAACCCTCAGCCCTTAATGAATTTGACGAGCCTTTACCGATTACCGTTTGAATCGGACTAGCATGCAGATTATCTAAACAAGTTCCGCACTTGACATTGTGCTAAAAGAATGAAACTCTTTTAGGCTTAATGCTACGATGTCGAATACGTAGACTTTGTTAACTTTTACGGGCAAGAGACTAACTGGCAACGCGTGTTAGGCGTTGACTTTAGGGTTGTTGGCTAACCCCCAGCCATCAACGGATTTGACGAGCCTTTACCGATTACCGTTTAAATCGGGCTAGCATGCGGATTATCTAAACCCGTTCCGCACGTGACGTTGTGCTAAAAGAATGAAACTCTTTTAGACTTGGTGCTACGATATCGAATATGTAGACTTTGTCTTTCTCACGAATCCATAGTAATTATCGGGTTTCCCCTTTGGGACGTGTGCAGCTTTGGGTGGGACTTGAGGACCTCGTCCGAAGTAAAGACCCTCTCCTCGCGCAAAGTCATACCCCCATCTTCCCATGAGATTCTCAAGGCTCGACTATATCCAACAGATGAGAGCCATGCTTATCGTCGTGCGTCCTCTCTCAAAAGTGGTGCAGTCTTTGGAATCATATTTCCTTTACCATAGACCAAATCCTTTTCATCACCTGTTTTACTCGGAATAATGAATGTTATCCCGAAAGAGTCCCGGATATGCCTTTGTGTTACACAAGATGACGGAATCAGCATGTGCAACTCGGGGTCATCGTACAATCCTTTCATCACATCAGTAAGAGACAGCGAGTACTCTAAATCATTATTTATTTCATTGTCAGCAAGTTGCCAATTACAACTATCATCCAACGATTCTCCATCGTCAAGATTGACTACAAAGGGTACAATGTCATTTATGACAAAACCACCGTAATCAAGCCCAAGGCCGCAGACGCCTTCCTCGCCACTATCCGTGCCTTGGGCCGATGATCCAATATTGGACTTCGTTCAAGTAGCGAAAGTGATAAAGTAGTTCTCCAACCCTTGAGCGGTTGCTTATCGCGACCACGTCTTGACTTCATTATTAGTGTCAATATATTTTGAATCTTGATGAAGGGTAGAGGAGACTATAACATTATTATGGATCCATGGCCAACCCGATAATAAGTTATAGGAAGTCTCCCATCAATCACATAGCGTGACTTGGACTTCAAATCTCCTATCTGGCACTTTATCCGGATTTTACCTAGCCGAGACCCACTAGTCTTAAATTCATAAATCCACGGTGCTGTAGATGCGGTTCTTGGCGGGAATCTGCGAGCTATACATCGGTGGAGGGCATGATACTCACAGCGAACCCGGATTAACTTGGATCTGGTTGACTTCGCTGGAGCCAATGTATCCGGTAAAATATAGCGGCCTGTCGTGCTTTGAATTTTTCGTCTGCATCTCTTCCTTGGTAAAAGTAATGTAGGGAAGTGCTTGGTTGCAGGTTGCATTGTCGGGTCGAAGACTCGGGTTCTTCGTGACTTGGCTCGACCGAGTGAGAACACCTCGAGTCGGCCGAGGAGCTTCTGTAGGGCCTCTCGGTTTCTTTTGACAATCATAGCAGCTCATAGAGGGTTATCCTCGCTGGGATGTTAGCCAATTGGGCTATAATATTGAAGCGGTACGGGGAGTTTGAACTTCCCGATTTGTCCCTTCCAATCGGACGATTGAATCGAGACTGCTTCGGGACTTGAACTTCCTGATGTTGGGGTTGCTTCTCCTTCAGTTTGGCCATGTCCTCCTTAGCGATTGCCTGCTGCTGTGATTTTTCCACGCGAGTAGGAGGAGTCATCGCCACTCCCAGCTCCGTCAGTGTCTTAGCATTTGGATTAGAAGCTTCGGGATAATTGTATTTGTACTCGTGTCCGCTCCTTGTGGCAAAGACTTCATGTTCCTCTTGAGCTAGAATATCATTATTTATTCATCATTCTTCTCCGAGATTGCTGAAATGGAATGACATGGTTTCCCCTTGCCCTTTGATTTCTTCTTAGATGAAGAGGCCGCCTACTAATCATCTTCGAGCAACTCTGGTCATCGTGACAATCCTTTTCATCACATCAAGAAGAGACAAATAGTACTCTAAATCATTATTTATTTCATTGTCAGCAAGTTGCCAATTACAACTATCATCCAACGATTCTCCATCGTCAAGATTGACTACAAAGGGTACAATGTCATTTATGACAAAACCACCATCGTAATCAAGCCCGGCTTCGGTATCAGCTTCCTCGCCACTATCCGTGCCTTGGGCCGATGATCCAATATTGGACTCGTTACCGTAAACGAGGGAGTCAGTAAAGTAGTTCTCCAACCCCTTGAACGGTTGCTTATCCGCGACCACCGTCTTGACTTCATTATTCGTGTCAATATATTTTAGATACTGATGAAGGGTAGAGGAGACTATAACATTATTATGGATCCATGGCCAACCCAATAATAAGTTATAGGAAGTCTCCCCATCAATCACATAGCACGTGACTTCAGACTTCAAATCTCCTATCTGGCACTTTATCCGGATTTTACCTAGCGGCCGAGACCCACTAGTCTTAAATTCATAAATCACAAGGTCAGAGCTGGCCATCGGCAGAATGCCGAGGCTATACATCGCTGAGGGCATGATACTCACAAATAACCCTGATTAACTTGATCCGTTGACTTCGCCGAGCCAATGTATCCCAGAAAATATAGCTACCGTCGCGGTTTTGAATTTTTCGCCCGTGATCTCTTCCTTGGTAAAAGTAATGTAGGGAAGTGCTTGGTTGCAGGTTGCATTGTCGGGTCAAGACTCGTTCTTCGTGACTTGGCTCGACCGAGTGAGAACACCTCGTGAGTCGCCTGTGGCTTCCTGTAGGGCCTCTCTGGTTTCTTTTGACAATCATAGCAGCTCATAGAGGGTTATCCTCGCTGGGATGTTAGCCAATTGGGCTATAATATTGAAGCGGTACGGGGAGTTTGAACTTCCCGATTTGTCCCTTCCAATCGGACGATTGAATCGAGACTGCTTCGGGACTTGAACTTCCTGATGTTGGGGTTGCTTCTCCTTCAGTTTGGCCATGTCCTCCTTAGCGATTGGGTCACGGATTTTTCCACGCGAGTAGGAGGAGTCATCGCCACTCCCAGCTCCGTCAGTGTCTTAGCATTTGGATTAGAAGCTTCGGGATAATTGTATTTGTACTCGTGTCCGCTCCTTGTGGCAAAGACTTCATGTTCCTCTTCGGAAAGCTAGAATATCATTATTTATTCATCATTCTTCTCCGAGATTGCTGAAATGGAATGACATGGTTTCCCCTTGCCCTTTGATTTCTTCTTAGATGAAGAGGCCGCCTACTAATCATCTTCGAGCAAGTCAGGGTGGACCTAAAGAATTTTGCCGTTTGGGGCTGTATGTGGCACGAGCCCCTTTTCGCGTTGTCCGTGAGGATCATCATTCACCATCTTCATCCTTACTTTCACGACGGGCTTCGGTTGAAACCAAGTTAAAGGCACCGATCCGAAGCTGATGGATACTGCGTTCGCCCCCACTTTCTTTTCTTTAGACAGCTTTGGGGTAATGACCCCTACATCGATCAAGGCCTAGATTTTATTCTTAAGATGGTAGCACGACTTTGTTGGATGGTGAACTGCTCTGTGGAATGCGCAGTACCTTGGATCTGTGACCTTATTTGCCTCCTCCTGATTCACGATCGGCGGCAGCTGGATCTTATTGTTCTCCGTGAGGTATTTGAAAATACCTAAACCTCGCCTTCCTTGAAAGAATAGACTTTGGGGAACCTTGGTTCTGATGACTTCTCTTTTGAGTCGTTCGCGCCATTGGGGTGCGATTCTTGCTTGGCGCTTGCGTTGCGGTTATTCTTGTATTGCCGGTGGAACATTTGGTTTGCGCCCACTACTTTCGCCACGCCTTCCCTTTGCTTGCGGGGCGAAATTACGTTTGTGAGCATTTGCCATTTGTCGGCCTCTTCTCGCTTTTTCCTCTTAAAGAATTAAGCTCGGCTTGCTCCGCGCACCTTCAAGTCTCTCCATGTCTTGGCGGCGCCGTTCCATTGCTTCCAAAGACATCCAACGAAGGTTGTTGTGGCGGGTTTGGAGAATGAACTCCTCGCCATTCGTCCCGACAATTCATCGCCTTTGTTTCAAAACCGCTGATCTAAACCGCTTCACCGCTCTCCGTTCTTCTATTTTTCATCCAACAATGTCTGAATGGATATCTCGGTATCATCATCGAAGAAATTAGCGAGGAACATGGTCTCCATGTCGTCCCAGCTATTAACGCTCCCCGGCTTGAGACGACGGTACCAATCGAAGGTAGCTCCTCGAAGAATGCCAACGAATGACCGAACCATCAAGGGCTCGTTATCGGAAATAACACCCAGGTGGGACTTGAAGTAGATCAAATGTTGAGTGGGTGAGCCCTTCCCGTCTAACGGCGTAAAGTTTATTAGATTGAACTTCACGGATAATGATTGACTCCACTCCCTTGAGTCTGGACCGGTATACCGTCTTCTTTACCTCTTGGGCGGAAATCAAAGTGTTGATCTTACTCTCGGGGTCCTTTATCTTTTCATTCTCACCTATGTCTCCGTTCGGGTGATTTTGAGGAGGGACGATGGTGTTACCACTAGCGTTCTCGAGGCTATCTCCCACATTCTGTTTATCATGGGGATTATAGGTGTTACGGTCTTCATCCCTGTCCGTGTCGCTGTCCGTTTGGTTGACGTTATTGTGACGACTTGATTCACCCTGGCGATTCATTAGTGCTTGGATTTGTTGGTCATGCATCTCTCTCATTTGCTGCATGGCCATGTCCATCTCGAACTTAAAATTCTCCTTTTGCTTGGCCATAGCCTCTTCAAGCATCTTGGCCACTTGTTCTACACTAATCATGAATGCCTCACGGGTTTGTCCCTCGCTGGAAACCGTATTATAAGAAGCAATTACAGAGCCAACGTCTAACACTTCGTCATCTGAGGGTAACCCCCTCTGCACTCTGCTATAGTTAGGTTGTCTGATAGTCCCGGACCGTAACCGAGTCATTCATTGCGATACCTCGGGAATGGCACATGTCGACGTCCCTTTGCTAGTCATGTTGATGGTGACTCTTAGCAATTCATCGCTTTGAGACACCGATCTTCCGCGGAAGCGCCTCGACCTAGGTTTTGGCATTTCGAAGCCAAGCCTATCAAAGACCGACACCTTCTCCGGAGCTGTCTTGGTGCAGTTACAGTCCGACAACACCGCCCTAATCAGCTTGGAGCACAAACAATGTGTGTTCAACTCTGGGGAACTCCTTTTTTGAGATTTACTCATACCCCCCCAGCACGATAGTACAACTCATCGGCATGAATGCCGGAGCAACACATCGCGGTGTTGGTAACACTTCGTGTATAACGCCATCGCCATCGCATCTAAAATGTTTCCTTCGAGGATGAACCGCTATTAGAGCTTTCAAAAGTCACTGCCTCAACGTCAGCTCTCTGGGTGTGAAGTTTCGACGTTCTTGAACTTCACCAGAGTCTCTGGGCGAGGAGCTATAGGAATCTTCCCCGCCGCGGCCGAGGTGGATACGACCCCAAGATCGTGGAGTTGTCCCGACCTCTTCAATGGGCCCAAACGTTGCTTAATCAGAATTTTGCCTTGATCATCATGCAATGGACCGAGGCACTCTAATACCATTTTCTTGCTTCGGGGTGAGCTAGCGGGATCGACCGAAGCGGGATCAGAGTTAGACGAAGATTTGGATGTGATCGCCGGAGGTGGAATCGGTATTGGGGTGACCTTTCTTTGATTCAGGTTACCCCGTAGTGGCCGAGCCTTAGTCGAATCAGTCTGAGGTGGCTGATCCCTAGTTGACATTTCTGCCCTTGCCCGAATCGTTGTTCCGGATGTCGACCTCCAAACTTGGCGCGTCTTTGGTGGCTTCTTGGCCACTTCTTCTTTCTTCAACATTCGGGCCTCTTGAACTAGAGCCCGTATGCGGCGCAAGCGCGACACGACGCTTTTGATGCGCCTCGAAAGCTGAAAGGTGCCGCCTCGATGCGACCCATTCACTTTTTAATGGCTTGGAGGAGCTGCCAACCATCTGTTGTTGATGCCTTTGACCTCTTCTGAACTTGAGATCCGTCTCATAGCGGATCCAGTCAACCGATTCTAGGGCCTTGGCTAACCGACGCGCTGTGTGGTGTTGCTCTCCGTGGGCTCTCTTAGAGAGAGCTCCAAGACGCCATCGACGGCCATCTCCTACACGTAGGAGTTCATCACAGATCCGCCATCTTAGATGCTCTGAAGAACGCCGCATCGCGATTTTGGCAAAGAATGGTTGGGATCCTCGCCTTGAGATTCTAGATCCGAGGACTAGCGGATCTTCCTTGCAGCGGAGATCTTTCTGGACTTACGGGGGGAGGACGATCTGGACGAGGATGATAGATACTCCTCAAACTTTTATTGGTTGAATTCGTATTCGACCTCCTCTTCGACCGGGATCGCTATCCGCGGATTATGCATACCCACGATCTCATCAACAGATCGCTATTCCCATCGTGGTCGCTAGCTTGTTTGCGGGAAAAGTCGGTTTGATCTTCATTGATGAACTCATTATAGCTTTATGCATTTACAAATGAATTCAAAAGTTCATCTTTTTATAAGACTTGATTACAATGAAAATCAAAAAATAAAAATTACAACTTTTCCTTAAACAAACACAGGACTTTTGTTTATCAGACTCCTGCTTGCGTGGGATCTTTGCCTGTGCTGGGGTTTATCTGTGGACCGTCGCGTGATATGATCCGGTGTAAGATCTACGCAAGCAAGGGGATTATTTCAAGAAATAAATAATCGCTGAAGTGAGTGAA
The DNA here is from genome assembly GCA_012295165.1 of Asparagus setaceus. Taxonomy (NCBI): domain Eukaryota; kingdom Viridiplantae; phylum Streptophyta; class Magnoliopsida; order Asparagales; family Asparagaceae; genus Asparagus; species Asparagus setaceus. Next base: position 5,388,315 of record CM022708.1, read on the forward strand.
ATCGACCAAGCGAGATCACCACTCTTCTCAGGATCAAAATGAAGTTTGATCCGGAGGGGTCGCGTGTAGATTGGATCTTTAGATCTCTCGAACTTCTTCGCTTTATGCTGACGGGTTCGCCGAAATCTTAGATCTCGCTGTCGGATCTGAGCGTTGATCGCTGTTGAATCTGGCAGAGCCTCCCCTTCTCCTCAAAAGTCCAGATCTAAAAAATGAGACACCCCTCCCTCTATTTATAGGCTCAAAAGTGGCTAAACGGGTTGGGTTCGCGCCTAGCCACCAAATTGTGGCTCGGTTTTGGCCGAGCCGCCTAAACTGAGCCACCCAAGTGGCTTTTTCTCACATCATTTCGAATCCGATCTGGTTCGGTCTCGTCGACGTTCGCTGATCTGAAGCTTCATAGCTGGGTTTATCCCATTATTCATACGCGGTTCGTCGCTTCGCTGACTTACACGCCTCGCCGACTCGCTTCATGCATTTCGTCGACTTGCTTTATGTGTTTGCGCCATGATCACTTGTTATTACGCCGCCAACGGTTCGCCGCTACGCTTTGATGGTTTCACATTGTCAACTCATTGTCACGAGTCATGTTCGGGGACTTATAGGCAATTTTCAATGCCTACAAGCCCCTACGAGGATGAGCTGATGGAAGAAGTTCGGTTCGCTGCTCGGGTACCGCTCCATAAGGAGGGCTCGGTTTATGACGGCATCGCCTGCTAGGGTCAGGAGCGCTTTCTTCCGGCGACCTACAACTATTGGAAGAGATGCCGACCATCGGCCTACACTTCACCCTCAAGAGCTATTTTCTTCGGTGGGTATTGATTGAGCAGGAGCTATTTTCTCGGCGGTCTCATGCATGTTGACTTTCTATGGAGTTCGCACAGTAGATGGCCGAGTCGAGGCGGGCCACTGAGGCAGCTGAACATCGAGTCAAGGATCTTGAGTCTGAGAGGGCCCGGAGGGAAGGCAACTAGCGGCGGGAGCTGCAGATAAAAGATGACCAGATCAAGGGGCTCCAATAGCATCGCTCCAAGCAATCCTCCGTCATCGCCGAGCTCAAGAGCAAGGTCAGCGGTCTTGAGAAAGGAGTCGCTGAGCGGGATGCTTGCATTAAGTACTTGGACGAGGAGGTGACGATGGAGAAGCACTACAGGATCGAGGCTCAAGAGAAGGCTAGGTCGGAGCGTATAACGACCGACAACGCCATTCTCGACTTTAAGGATGAGCGGAGGGCTCATGAGGCAACTCGAGCTCTAGTTCAGTCCTTAGAGGAACGAGTGGCCCTGCTTGAATCTAAGGCCCATAAGGCGGAGGTGATTGAAGAGTATCGCCAAAGTCCACTGGGGAAAGTTGAGGTGGCTTTGGGTTGCAAAGCCGGCTTTGACCATCTCGCTTCTCTCCTACCTCATGGGTTCCGACCCCTCACCGACAATGATTATCCCCCTCGGGTCTTCGCTTGTCTCGAGTTTCTAAGGGAGCTTGAGACAGCGGGAGGAGGAGTGTCATTGGAGGTGGAGGGGGAAGAAGGTGGTGAGGCCGAAGGTGAGCCAAAGGGTGCTTCTGTTGTCACCACAACAACCCAGCAGGCCCCAGCTCCGGATGCTAGTGCCGACTTGCCGAGTCCTACTCTCGCTCCGGATCAGGGAGCATGGTGTCTGTATCTTCTTTTTGTGTCTATGTATCGGTGCATTTGTTTTTATGATGTAAAGTTTTATCATGTACAGTTAATTAATGAATGAGAATCCGAACTTGTGTGTTTGTCTTCAATTGTGTAACACTTAATTTTTTGTATTGATCTTAAATTTCCTCCTCTCTTTGTTTTTTCTTTGAACATTTGATTGTTCCGAGAAGATTATGTGATCATGAGTTGAACTTAGTGAATTTTGTGTAATTGTTGAACAAGTTGAAGAAGTGGGTTGAGGACGAGCCGTCCTGCTCCCATGGTCGACATTCAAACTTGTCTAGTTATGGCGCCTCTCTCTTGAGATTGGTTGGATAGCCGAGATGCCTTGGACTTATCCCATGTGGGCGCCAAGGTCTTACATTGGCTTTGGTCGGGAAGTTAAGTCGCCTTGGTTTTACCCTCTTAGAGGTGCCAAGGGCTTTTGAGTCGGTGTCGACTGAAGAGTTGAATTGATTAAGATACCTTGGCTTTACTCATGAAAATGACACCAAGGGTTTTTGTTGATGTTGGTTAGTAGGGCGCGTTGCCTTGGTTTTATTCATGAAAATGACACCAAGGGCTTTCGGGGTCGGTTTCGACCGAATCGAGTTGTTCTTGGTTTTACTCGAAAATGACACCAAGGGCTTTTGGGGTCGGTTTTGACCAAATTGCACTTAGTGTAAAAGAACACATAGTTAGTTGAAAACTTTCTATATCAAGAATAAAAGATTGTACATATTATTGACAAAATTTCCGAAGATGTTCGGTGTTCCAAGGATGCTGAAGGATCCTTCCATCATAGCTCTTCAGACGATAAATTCCTAGACGCATCTCCTCTAGGACAGTGTAGGGTCCTTCCCAAGTAGTGGCTAGCTTGCCCTAGTTGGTGTCCCTATCGAATATGGCTCTGCGAAGGATGGGGCCGCCTATATTGAATCTCCGGGGTCAAACATTCTTGTTGTAGTGTCGGCTGATGTGCTGCTGATTGATGATCTGGGATCGAAGAGCTTTCTCTTAGACTTCATCTATGAGGTCAAGTCCGAGCTGAAGTCCTTCAACATTCAAGTCTTCATCGAAGTGTTTTAGTCATATGGTCGGCATGCCAACTTTGACTGGGGCAACCGCTTCAGCTCCATAGGTCAGCTTGAAGGGGGTTTCGCCTGTCGAGTTCTTGTGAGTGGTACGATAGGACCACAAGATCCCAGGCAGCTCATCAACCTAACTTCCCGCTGCTTTGCCCACCTTCTTCTTGAGAGCTTGGAGAATACACTTGTTAGCGGCTTCCGCAAGCCCGTTGCACTTCGGATGGGCTACCGAGGCAAATTTGAGTCGGATATTCCGCTCTTGACAGAAGCTTCAAAAGCCTTTGCTGTCGAATTGAGTGTCGTTGTCGGTAATGAAGGCAAGGGGGACTCTAAATTGGCATACAATGGATCTCCATACAAAATTGGCGATGTTACTTTCTCCAATTTTGGCTAAGGGCTCAGCTTCGATCCACTTAGTGAAGTAATCAATGGCCACGATCAAGAATCTCCGCTGCCCGGAGGCAATTGGGAGAGCCCCCAGTAGGTCCAAGCCCCACTGAGCAAAAGGGATTGGACTCAGTATGGGGGTTAGCTCAGTGACGGCGGCTCACGGTATGCTCGAGAAGAGTTGACACTTCTTACAGCGAGATACGAGTCATCGGGACTCGGCTAAGATGGTGGGCTAGTAGTATCCTTGGCGGATGATCTTTTGAGCCAGAGTACGGACCCCTGGGTGATTTCAAAAAGTCCCTTCATGGATCTCCTGGAGGACATACCTGGCTTGGGTCGGCCGCAGGCATCGGAGGTAAGGCCCCACTCCGGTGCTAGAGTAGGACATCCTGTAGAGCTGATCGTCAAGCATGAGGTACCGGAGAGCATTCCTGCGCAAGCTTCGCTTCGGCTGGATGCTCCAGTGAAGTGCCTCGGGTCAGATATTGATGATGGGATCCATCCAATAAGTTTCTGCAATAGCTTCAGCTTACATGACCGGCTTCGGGGTCCTGGCAATACTTGGGCTCTGGAGGGTGTTGGTGTGAATGAGTCTTGGATCATCTCTCAAGCTGGTGGATCCGAGTTTGGATAAAGCATCAGCTCACGCGTTGAGAGCGCGGGGAACTTGGGCGATCCGATATTCTACAAAGGTACTCAATAGCTCCTTAACAGCTTTTAGATACAAGGCCATCCTTGGATCTTTGGCAGCATACTCTCCGTTTACTTGATGAACCACAAGTTGAGAATTAGCTAGGATGTAGAGGCATTCAGCCTTTACTGCTAGGGAGGCTTGAAGTCTTGCCAAAAGGGTTTCATATTCGGCCTCGTTGTTGGAGGCTGAGAAGTTGAAGGCAATGGAGTGTTCATGCGTCAACCCGTCGAGGACGTGAAGCGACTCTGCTCATTGCCCAGAAGCCGGGAGGATCCGGCCCACCTTCAATAACCACTAGGATTCAAATTCTGGCGAGTTGTGCTCATGATAGTGACGCGCCTGGGAAGCGGGCGTTTTGGTAGCTGGTGGCGCTGGAGGTTGAGGTTGTGCGGAGAGCAGGGGAGAGGATGGTTCGTCTTCAGTTGTAGCCAACTCAATGAGGAAGTCAGCCAGAGCTTGAGCTTTGATGGTCTTCCTCGGTTCAAACTACACATCATATTCGCTAAGTTCGACAGACCAGGTGATCATTCTTCCCGAGGTGGTGGGGCTGCCGAGGGATTTTCTTAGTGGCAGATTTGTCCGCACTATAATGGAGTGGGCTTGAAAATATGGGCAGAGTCTCCGTGCCGTGATAATGAGAAGGAAGGAAGCTTTCTCAATGAGGGGGTAGTTGAGCTCACCCGCCTTTAAGATTCGGCTGACATAGTACACCGGCTTTTGTATGTTGTCTTACTCTCAGATCAAGACGGAGCTAATAGTTTTTGGGGACACAGCCATATAGATGTTTGTCAGAAAAAGTTAAAGAGAAGCGAGAAAAAAAATTGTATTACTTGAAGAAAAGATTACAATCTCTCTCTCAATCTTATCGGTTAATCCGATTTACAAAAGAAGAAAGGATAATTTGATCCTCTCTTTTATTTAACCTGGGTTCTTTGGCAGCGATGAGAGCTTGATCCTTGTATCCCGTTGACGATCCAAACGTCTAGCTTCGTTGGAATCCGCTTTGTGGAACTCTTGTGAGTTGTGAAGAACTTGTAGACAAGTTTGTAACTCTGAGTCGAGTTTATAGTCTCCAAGCCGATCTCCTCTCCTTCTGGAAGGCTTAAACCCTAGTTGTTAGAAATCTTCATCTCCAAGAGATTCTTTACAACCGCCTAACAGCCAAATCCGTTGCTTCAGAAGAACAACAAGTTGAAATTGCCTGAAGTTAAAAGACCCGAAGAAGCAGGGAAAGTGGAGGATCCGAATTATTGCCTCTATCATCGCATGCTGGGACATCCTACGAGGAAGTGTTTTATTTTCAAAGATATTTTACAAGCACTTGTCGATGCTGATGTGCTCAAGCTAAAGCCTGAATAGCAGACTGTCTCCACCAATGTGACTTCTGTCCAGTTTGGAAACTTTCCGCCAGTTGAGACTCCAAACGGGGCTATCCCTATCCCTAGGGGGAAGATTTTTCAACCGTCGTACCAATGAGCTTGACGTCGGACTGCGCCACCACCTCTTCATCGGTGAAAGAAGTATTCCCCAGCAGAGTCGCCATCTTTTGTTTGTCAGAAAAAGTTAAAGAGAAGCGAGAAAAAGAGTTGTTTCCAAGACCGACATTCCCCAACCCCTATTAGAACGAGAAGGTTGGACTGTAGATTGTGCCTGCAAGTTTCCACTAGAGTTGACTGTGTCATCCCTGATGGGCATCGCAATGCCATTCCTCAAAATCTTTCTATGAAAGTTTTGATGGGCTCTCCTTTCCTCTGTTTGGTGGCGAGAAGAGTAGGGACTGAGACTTCCGTATCGTCTTCGAACTCCGCGTTTTGAGCTTGGAACGCGGGCGTGGGCTCCGCATTTTGAACTTGGAACGCAGGCGTGGGCTCCACGTTTTGAACTTGGAACGCGGGCGTAGGCTCCACGTTTTGTTTTGAAGAGATTATTTTCTTATAATCTCTTGGTTGAATTTCACAAGGATTGTCGAGTTGTAATCCCTGTGTAACTCCATTTTGTTGTCGTGAAAGTCTTCAGATCATGACTTTGTTTGACGGTGCTTTGTGGGTTTCAGCTATCCGTAGTAATTTTTGACAGCCTACAATAGAGGAACAAAGTTTCCCCTATTATGGGCTGGCTCAGCAGCGGCTTGGTGCTCAAATATGCTTTGAGGTCTTGGAAGGGCTCGTTGCGTTCAGTTGTCCAGCTCATGCTTTTCTTCATATCTCTGCTTCCTCTTAGGATCTTGAAGAAAGCAAGACTCTTCTCTGTTGACTTGGAAAGGAAGCGGTCCAAAGCTGCTATCTTTCCATTCAGCCTCTGCAAGTCCTTCATGGTTCGGGGTTTGGGTAGCTACTCTATAGCCGCTATCTTCTCTGGGTTGATCTCAATGCCTCTCTGGGTGATCATAAAGCCCAGGAATTTTCCCGATTGTACCCCAAAGGTGCACTTAGCTGGATTGAGCTTCATGCGGTAGTGCCGGAGGATGGCAAAAGTTTCTTCCAGGTCGTCCACATGGGATGATGCCAGCTTTGACTTTACAAGGATGTCATCTACATATGCTTCCATATTACGGCCAAGTTGGGGCTTGAAGATTTTGTTAACTAGCCTTTGGTAAGTGGCCCCTGCATTCTTAAGACTGAAGGGCATCACTTTGTAGCAATATGTCCCTTGGTCGGTGATGAAGGCCGTCTTCTCTTGGTCATGCTTTGCCATAAAAATCTGATTGTAGCCTGAGAAGGCATCCATGAAGCTTAGCAAGGCGTGGCCAGCGCTGTCATCCACCAGCTGGTCGATCCGGGAAAGTGGATAGCTGTCCTTCGGGCAAGCTTGGTTGAGATTGGTGAAGTCGACACACATCCTCCATCTGTTGAGTGTTTTCTTCTCTAATACCACATTGGACAACCAATCGGGGTATTGGACTTTCCGAATGAAACTGGCTCGTAAGAGCCGGTCAACCTCATCTGTGGTCGCCTTCTGCCTCTCGGGGCCGAGATGTCTCTTCTTCTGTCGGACCGGCTTGGCATGTCGGTCGACCGAGAGCTCATGGCTCACTACTTCAGGGGGAATCCCTAGCATATCTTCAGGGCCCAGGCAAACACATCTGCATTTGCAAGAAGGAATGTTGTGATTGCACTCCTTAGGGGCTCGACAAGGTTAGATCCGATCTTGACCTTCCTCACCCCCTCCCGGTCGATCGGTATCTCTAGGAGTTCTTCCACAGGAGTGGTCCTTTCTCGCTCCATCCTCTTCTCCATCTGGAGGCTTGTCTTGTTGATAGGGAGGGCTTCAGAAGTACCTTTCCCCTTCATCGACAACATGTAACAAGATCTAGCCTCTCTCTGGTTGCTCCTAGCCATTCCAACCCCCATAGGAGTCGGGAATTTGATCATCTGGTGGTAAGTGGAGGGTATTGCTCGCACGTTATTAAGGGCGGCTCTCCCTAAAATAACATTGTAGGCTGATTTGATATTCATCACCAGGAATTGGGTCTGCACCGTGGATTGATGAGGAGGCTCTCCTACCGTTAGGGGGAGTGTAATAATCCCTTATAGTATAATGGCATGCCCCGTGAATCTAATAATTGGGCCTAGGCATGGCTGCAGTTTGGATCGGTCGATGCCCATCTGGTTGAAGGCATCGATGTAGAGGATGTCCGCTGAGCTGCCGGTGTTGACCATGATCCTCTTCACTTGGAAGCCATTGATCCCTACTGTGATGATGATGGGGTCTTCGTGAGGCGTCTCCACACCTTCGAGATTAGAATCGCCGAAGGAGATGGGTTCTTCTGCTCTGGGCTTTTTGCGGATAATCTTGAGTGGGAAAATTTTTATTGAAAAGTAATTATAACTGAGTTAAGGCTTAGAAAAATTGCTTACCCTGATTTGCCAACAGCTCCCTTATTTATAGTGATAGCCTAGGGGTAGATTAGTAACTATGGTTGACTGATAGCTGGCGGTTGAGTCAGCTGCTACTTTACAAGTGTCAACCGGCAAGTGAATGGGGGTCACTTCGATCAGGTAAGGGTCGGCGGCGAAATCTGATTTTGCCTTTACAGGTGTTGCTAATTGAGTGGGGGAGGTCGAGTTGGCATTTAATTCGAAGCGATAGGAGACATGTGGTACGACGTGTCTTAAAGATCTACTAGCTCAGAGAATTAATGGCTAAGATCTAGCATTCAATGCGGTGACGACTCATCGCTTGGCGGGAGGTTCGAGGTATGGTGTTGTTGTCCCGTCCTAGGTGGCGTGTCGGGCAGCACCGCATTTCGAGTCGAATTCGCAAGGAGTTGACCAGTTAGAGGAGCGCTCGGTAAAAGGGGTCGTCTCATTTGAGGAGGTCGGCACGGTCCGCCTTTTGAGTCGGACTCGAAAGATGTCGGCAAAGAGAGTTGCCTTACGAAGGAGTTGGCTGGTCGACAAGCATTGTCTTTTGAGTCGTCCTGGGTAGGTGTCGGCACCTTAAGTCGTCTGGGGTGTGGATTCGAGTATCCCTTAGTTGGATTAAGCTTCTTAATGCGGGATACTTGTCCGTCATCAAACTTATGTTATTATTTGGATAATTCAGGACCATAACAATTACATTGCCATAAAACCATTAATTTTATAATAACTTGATGCATGAGTAACTACAGCCCAACATACCTAATTTTTTATTTATACACAATCCAAAACATATAATCGAAATGAATGGACTAGATCAAGTAAACTGATTGCATGTAATGTAGTTTTATAGGTGCTTCTTTAGATTGAATCACCTTAGGACCAGTTTTCCCCAAAAATATTCAATTTGAGAAAATATTTGAATAGTAGATGTATTTATAGTTATTGAATAGTCATAAAGGAGGAAGACAGGTCGTCTTCTACAATCAAATTAACTTCTTTGAACCCAATGATAACAAATATTTAGAACTACGAATAAGAAATGAGTTTCAGAGTATAATGTACATAACTTTGTCAAAAACAACAGGCACTTGTATGTTAAAAATAGAAAAAAAAGAAAATAGTTTACTTACTAAGATAGAAGGTTTATGACAAAAAAATATATACATTGTACAAACATTAAGAAAATAATTTGTCCACATATTAAGAAAATAATTTGTCCACAAACAATAACATGAATAGTTATTATGAGCAGAGCCCGAATAAATTTCTTATTATATTTTGCGCGATCAACTTTATTTGTCCAAATTTCTCCAAAAAAAAAAAAAGAAAAGAAAAGAAAAGAAAAGAAAACACTTCATGATAACAACTTTCTTGATTCAAAGAAGTTTCATCAAACTAACTTCCATGATTGGAAAAAAAAAAGAAGAAGAACTTTCAAAATCGAATACAGCACATTAATAGAAAGAAGAGAAACAAAATTAAGGTCAATATATCTTAACTTTGATTGACTGCTTACAAAGTAAATAACTAAAATTAAGTTAAGCCTGAAGAACTATTTTTCATACCTAATCTTTTGAGCTGTTTAATCACTGAAGAATGAAAACATTTGAAGAATGAAAACATTGCAAACAAAGAGAATAGTACCAACATATGACAAAGAGTCTGATAAAAGTCATTTTGTTAAAGCCTGCAATCAAGGATACATGACCACAATACACTTTGGCGCAAGCATATGTCTTAAGTTTTAGGGTTTTTCCTAGAAACCACCTTAATAATAGGGTAATTATAATGAAACCACCTTTCATTTTCAATTTATACATAAACCACCTTTAAAGTTGGTTTTGTTGCAATCAACCACCTCGGTCAAATTCTTCACTTAAAACAAAAATTATCCTTAAAAAATCACATTCAATGTACATGACACATGTTTTTAGTATTTGAATCTTATTAGGATATAACTCCGTGCCTTAAAGTTGAATTTTTAAGCTTATTTTTAGTTTTTAGTGAAAATTTGACTAGGAGGTGGTTGATTGCAACAAAATTAACTTTTAAGGTGGTTTATGTATAAATTAAAAATGAAAGGTGGTTTCCGTGATAATTACCCTATTATTAAGGTGGTTTCTAGGAAAACCCTAAGTTTTAAGATCTGCAAGCAAAAATTACAATAAGATTTAAGTTAAAAACATGCCAAAAGACAAAAGATCTCGCTCTCAAGTGATTTGCAGAAGGAAAATGAACTAATGGATAACATCAAATCTTATTCAGTTTTGACTTAAGCTTAAACTGAAAAATCTTATCAAAATTTCAGCTATAATATTTATGATTACAGAAAAAACCATCCAATCAAATAGATGTAACATACTTCCTTATAAAATATATTTAATATTGAAATTTGATGATCGTTTTTTATCAAATGATTGAATATTTTTAATTTGATTTTATCTTTTTCTTCTTTGATTCCTCAGTGTGGTTTTGTTAGTGAATGTTTGTGGTCTTTTGAATTACAATTGACACAGATTACAATTCAAAGAGGAACCAGAAAACTTTATATTTCCTGGGTCCTTTTCTGTGTGCTGATAGAGCGTTGATCTTGTGCTTCGTTGACGGTCCGACTAAGATGATGGTCTCTTGCTATTGATCTTTGATTTGGTTGCTTGGAAAATAGCTCAATCTTCTCTTGGAACCGAATATCAGAAAGAAAGAGAGAAAATGTTTATTCTGCATGTGTATGAGCGTGTTTGATCTCTCTGTTGGTGATACTCCTGAACGAACAAGAGAGAGAGAGAGAGAGAGAGAGAGAGAGAGAGAATGACCTTTAACTGTGGTTTAAGTGGCCATTAAAGTAGGAGAGAGAGAGATAATGACCTTTAACTGTGATTTAAGTGGCCATTAAAGTAGGAGATAATGGGGGAGCGGTTATCCCCTTGAGAATAGCTCTCAAATATCTGATGGGCGAAGTTCGCCGATTATTTAATTGGCAAAGCTCGTTGAAAGTGTTTGGGCGAGGCTCACTTGGACGTGGGTTGGCCATCACTTCTGAGTAGCGGGTGACGTGGCCCACATGGGTAGTTGCGGGCGAAGTTCACTGACATCAAATAGCAAACTTTGCATGGCTCATTTTTTACTCGTTTGGACTGATTGGCGATGTTCACATGCTTGTTAAGGCATTGGGACTGTTTGGCGATGTTCGCGTGCTTGTTTGAGCGAGCTTCACTATAGCCTATTGTTGGCTTGATTTTGGGCCCATTTGAAGTGTTTAGCCCATGGGTGTTTACTTCTTGGATCCAAGCTGAATATTGGCCTGGATAGAATATATTTTAACCGTCTATAGTGAGTTAGGCTATGTAGAATTTTAAAAAGATTATTACCTCATTCTACTCATAAAGGAATAAAAAACGAAATCTTATGTAATCTTATGTTGAACATTCTTAAGATTAACAAAAATCAGTTTAATAGAAATTAGTTTAATTCCTTCTTTTTCTTTTGTCAGTTTAATTTGTTAAGGCGTTGGAATTTAACATAATTAGTTTTCTCTTTTTTCTCTATTTTTCCATGGGGTTCAGTTGAGACAGGATAGATGGGAGGTAAATGATTATTTTTAACTATCTTTTAATAGATATTAATTATTTGTTAATAGATTTTTAACAGAATTTTAACAGAAATTATGTTTTCACTTAATGTTATTTATTGTTAACAGAATTTAAGTTTTTTTCTCTTTGTTTTTTCCACGGAGAATTTTAACAGAACTTTCATTTTATTTTTATGTTTTCTGCGTGGGCCTAGTTTTTGGCGGGATAGTTAACAGTAAGGATCTTATCAGAACCACCCCCATAGGATTGGTGTGATCTACACCATTAATAGCAGAGTTATAATTACCAAACTAACCCTCTAACCACCCGTGAATGGTATAGATCACCTCTTTCTATGGGGTGTTCTGATAGAATCCTTACTCGATAGTTAAGAAGTAAATAGTTGCCACGTGGCTAGTTTAGTGGCAGTTTTATTAGTAGTATAATATAGATGACCATAATCAAGTGTGCAGAAATTGATTCCCATATGTGAATCTATGAGGATGATGAGTGGACACATTCATCATTCACCATACAACGTAGATGCACATAGGGAATGAACTTCTACACAATATTCCGGAACTTAGAGATAAAAAACCAAGCAAAAAGAGAAACATTGTTCTTTGCTGACATCCCTGACAAAAAAAAAAAAAAATCAAAAATCAAAAACACATGTTCTTATAGCTTTTGTTATACCTTGAGAATTACTATGTGTAATAAACTCTCAAGAGTTAGCAACATGTCATGTTTAACTGGCCGAGTCTCACAAATCTAAAACCCAACCAGGTGTGAGCATCACCGACCTCTTTCAAAGACACAAGTCCTAGACAAAAGGTGTCTTCAAGTCGAGAGTTACTCGGAAAGTCTGAAATTCGAGACGAAAGGCGTCCTCTGGACTCATTGCAGAATGTCTCGAGCCACGAGGCAACCTATCAGCTTCATCGTACAGTGCTTAGCCACCCAGTCACCATCGTATTTAATGCATGGACAGAGCCATTATGATCTCCCAAGCTGGAGTCATAATGACTCCTCGGACGACACCAGCACTTCAGGCATTCTATCACAATTGCATGAAATGCGAATGTGACTCATGCAACCAATCGTCAACACATGTAAAGTGTAGTCTGATTAAGCTGACTGCATCAACTTACATAAAATTATCAAAGTGCCCCTATCGACTCACTATAAATAGATGGTTATCTCCACTTCACAAAGTTACACAATTTTTGCTATAGAAAACCCTATCAACTATATTATGCATCTTTTTACTTAGAAAAACACCATTACTGACTTGAGCGTAGGAGGATATATTGAAGAACCCAACTCCGGTCCTCTAACGGATTTTTCCTGTGCATGAATCTTCTTCCCCTTAGTTGATTAACCATCAAAAAAGATCAAGGGACCCTAAACTTCTCCAAATACCCAATTACTCCTATAATTAACTATCTGAGATAAACAGTTGGCACCCACCATAGGGCCTCTTCTTCTCCTTTTTTTTGTTGTTGAGAAAATGGTTGATCCTACCGATCTTTGATTCCAAACCCTAGAGAAAGTTCCAACTTCGACTATGTCACTCTACCTTAGTTGGATGAATCCACCCAAATGGTAGCTCAATCTCTCCAGCAGTAGTTCGTTTCATTCACAAATAAATTCCTCAGCCTTATTCTTCTCTCTCAACCTCCTCCATCACTTGTCACTCCTCTAGATGAAGGACAGCATTGGCGACAAGAGAAAGAGAAGTGGGTTAGGGAAGCTACTCCTCAACCGTCTTGATAACAAACCCATTTTGTTGTCGATCCACGACAACCTCAATATCACATGGAGGCGATAGGCGAGAGTTCAAGCCTCGGCCCTAAACAGGTAATAGGGGGAATGTTGGTAGGTGTGAGACACACCTACATGACTCAAACCCTAGCGACTAGGGCTGACCCCTCCATAACCAACTTAGCTTCTGGTGGCAACCGAACATTCAACACAGCTGTCGATGTCATCGGAGAGAATGCTCCTCTTGCTAATTGGATCATGAATGCTCCTTGACCAAAATTCAAGGTATCACACATTTGGAAACACAAGGATATCTGGCCGAGCATGCACAATTTTTTTATTTAATGTGCATCCAGGACATGAGCAATCCAATCATCTGTAGAGCTTTTTCTGTCACTCTCACTAGAAGTGCGAAGATATGGTGGAATTCCCTGGATAAAAAAAAATCTATCAACAGCTTCAAGCAACTTAGCCCAGAAGTTTGTGCATCATTTTCTGGCAGATACAAAATAGAAGGCGCTCTCCGCTCTCTTGCTACGAATTAGGCAAAGACCCAGGGAGAACTTGAGGGAATACCTCAAGAGATTTCAAGCCAAGCGGCTATAAGTGGAGGAACCCGACAACATGGTATAGCTATGGCTGCGATCATCTTGGGTCTCGAAGATGAGAAATTGTTTGATTCTCTCATCATGAACCATGTGATGACTTTGATCAACTTATGGACAGAGCCCGAGCATCTGTGGCTACAGAGGATAGCCTCGCTCATTAGAAGGCGGCGCGATTAGAAGCTATCGAATCTGAATCTTCTTAGATGAAGAAAACTAAAGATGACCGGCCCAAATATGAGTCTAGATTTGGTCGAGTCAATAGAAGGGAGTAGAAGAATGAGACAACAAGGAGACCGACACTCGCCCCCTCAATACTTCTCTCTCCAAGTGCTGCATTTATTTCATATGGAGGGGCATCTCCCCAATCCCGCCCTCACATGAAATCAAACCTCAATTGAGGGACATTCGACAATACTATCTTTATTAACGGGATCATGGTCAAAACACCGATGATTGTAGAGTTTTGCAAATAGATATTGAAGACCTCATCCAGAGAGGTATGTGTTTCGGGTCTTTTAATATTGCAATTAACTCAGATTATAATTAAAAGAATGTAATGAAACAAAGAAAAATTTATATTCCTGGGGTTCTTTTCTGTGTACCGGTGGAACGTTGATCTTGTATTTTGTTGACACACCAATTAAGACGATGAGTCTTTTGTTGTTGATGAGAATTTGGTTGCTTGAAAGATAGCTCAGTCTTCTCTTAGCAGCTCTTCTCAATAAAATCACAAGTGCAATGATGGTGATATCTCTATGCATGTGTGTATTTTACTGAGTACTGGGGGGTTAAAAATGAACAATCTCCTCTCCTTTTATAGGCTAAAAGAGGGAGTTAATGACCTTTAATTGTGGATTAAGTGGCCATTAAGTAGGAGTTAGTGGGAAACGGTTATTCCCCTAAAAATAGCTCTCAAACGACTATTTGGCGAACTTCGCTGACTTGATGAAGTTTGCTGAAGACATTGGTGAAGGTTGCTGTGGACGTGAGCGAGTCTTCTTCGGGGCTGGATGACTTGGTCCACTTGAGTTATAGTGGGCAAAGTTTATTGGTTAGTGAACTTTGTCTTTGAGTTTGAATTTAACACAGAATTTGACTCGTGATTTGGCTGCTTGATGACACCTTTCAGCTCGGTCTGGGGCATATTTTGGGAGTCAACTCGCCTTTGATTTGGTCGAGTTGAGTCGACATGGGCTATTCGGCGAGGTTTGCTACAGCTGTTAGATGACCTTCGCTGCAACTTGTTGCGGGCTTGGCTTTGCACCCATCCAAAGTGTTTAGCCCATGAGCGTTCACTTCTTAGACCCAAGCTAAAAATTAGCGCAGATAAAAATATATTTTTAACCATCTACAAGACCCCCCCGAAATTTTTTTTCAAGATCCTGTATTTTAGCTTGTAGCTAGGATTGAAATACTTTGGATAAATAGCCAGAGGTGTACTGTTGAACGTAGCTTGAATTATCTTGTTTAGGTTGAAACTTGTCTTCACTCGTCTACTCAGTTGCCAGAGGTGTACTGTTAAACATAGCTTCCTTGGTTGTAGACTTGCATTGAAGGCTCAATGATGCTTGTGCCTGTTCGCGGGAAAAGTCGATATCTTTTTCATTGGTGAAATCATTCTACCTTGATGGGATTACAAATGAGTTTCAAATAAAAATCGCCTTTTTATAAGGCTTGTTACAATGAAAAAGGATAAAATTTACAACTTTCCTCCTTATGAACAAACGCGGGATCCGTTTATCGGATCACAAACTGCGATGAGATTCTTTGCTGTCTTGGGGATGTGTTCCGTGGACCACCGCGATTCCTTTCTAAGTGTTGATCAAGCGAGATGCGGATGCGGATCTAGATCTAAAATCCCTCCTTTTCGTGGGAATTCTTAGATCGTCCGGATCGAGATCTAAGCGAATCTGGAAATTATTTAGCCAAGGAACTAATCAGCGTAGTAAGCGAGATCGACCAGCGAACCCATTACTCTTCTTGGATCAAGGCCAAGCTTGATCCAAAGGATGGTTTGTTGTTGTAGATGCGGATCGAAAACTTTGGATCTCGGATCTAGCCCCAGCGCAAGTCTAGATCTTGATCTCCTCTCCCTTGGAAATTCTCTAACCCTTGGCACACACAAGAGTTGTGAGTCTCCTCTTTTTTAATTTTTCCGACCCACGAAAATGAAACCCTAGCCCTCATATTTATAGGCCAAGCAGTGGATCGCGGGTGGCGGGCAAAAGCCCGGTAGGCCTTGAGTGTCTCGGCCGGGCGAGGCACCTCAGGTGTCTCGCTTCGGTGAGGCACCTCAGGTGTCTCGCTTCGGTGAGGCACCTCAGGTGTCTCGCTTCGGTGAGGCACCTCAGGTGTCTCGCTTCGAGGCGAGGCACCTCAGGTGTCTCGCTTCGAGGCGAGGCACCTCAGGTGTCTCGCTTCGAGGCGAGGCACCTCCGGTGTCTCGCTTCGAGGCGAGGCACCTCAGGTGTCTCGCTTCGAGGCGAGGCACCTCAGGTGTCTCGCTTCGAGGCGAGGCACCTCAGGTGTCTCGCTTCGGTGAGGCACCTCAGGTGTCTCGCTTCGAGGCGAGACACCTCTGGGTGTCTCGGCTTCGACTGAGCGCCGCGTGGCTCCTCTCTGCTGATTTTTCAAGCTTGATTTGAGGCTTTAAAGTTGGGTTTATCCCTTCGCTCGTACACATGGCGTATCAGTTCACCAAGGTTCCGGAATCAGCTGACGGATCAGAAAGGAAAGAGCTCTTTTAAATCTCCCACGCCTCTCGACTAGGGGGGGCCGCCTCTTGACCCCCACCCGCTAACCGGCTAGCTGACCGCCAAAACTCGCGAGGCCTTGAGGAGAGCGCTTATGCTATGCTCACTTGTTGTGTCGTCAATGGTTTGCCATTACTTCATCGGATGACTTGTCGATTATTCTCATCACCACGAGCTACGTTCGGGGATTTATAGGCAATTTTCAACGCCTACAGTGCCGTCCACCTTCATGTTTGGAATGAAGTTCGCCTTTTCTGTTGCTGAGGCGACGTTGGGAAATTAGCGAAGTTCAACTGATTTTGGGAATGAACAAAGCTCGCTCAATTTTAGGCTGCTAGGCGAAGTTTGTTGATTGGTGACGTTCGCTAGCTGGCAAGGCTCAATTTACTTTGAGCTGTGTTAGCGAAGTTTGTCGATTAGAGACGTTTGCTGGCTGGCGATGTTTGTTGAGATTCGTCTCTGGATTTGCACTGTGATCTATGGCTGAGATCTCTTGATTGAAGATTTCCCGAGATCCGCTGTAGATTTGACCCAGTTTTAGGCTAAGATTTAGCCTTTTTGTCTGGTCCAATCAAATTTCAAAAGATGTGATTTTTCTCGAAAGTTAGGATTTGAAAAAGGCTATAAATCGTAGCTTTCCCCTTCCATTCTCACCACCTTGATCTCTATCTTCTTCTTCTTCTCCATGTCTAAGCCTCCATCGCCTAGATTAGGGATGCTCCACGATAGAGAAGCTAAAATAAAAAGGCTCCAACAGGAGCTCGCCCATGTGAAGGGCAATCAAGCGGATGAACTCTGTGTACTTCGCCGTTTGGCAGAGTTGCTATTGGCTGAGAAGGAGATGCTCGAGCAGATCATCGAGAACAAGTCAATAGCTTGGGGCGAGTTGAATCACAAAATAGACGCATGGAGCTTCGAGTGTCGAGCTCTGCGTAAGACTGTTCGATGACTAAAATGACGCTGGAAGAAGGATTCTTGGATCTCTACGAGCAAAGACTCCGACAGTAACTAGGTATCACGAACGTGAACCTAGATCGTAATTAGACGTTGTGCAATTTTTTCAACTTTGACGTCAAATTTTAGCACAAGAACGTACTTCTTCCTCTTGACATGCCTCACTTGGAGGATATGGGCATTTCTTGTCTTCATGGGGAGAAATTTAGCTCCCCAAGTTTTGTCACATTAGAGGAGCAAGGGCTATAGCTTGGTACAGCTCGTGGATCCTCCTTTGCCGTCATATTATCCATATCTTAAGAATATAGGGTAGTAGCAAATAGCAACGAATACCCATCATCCTTGTAATTTGATAGTCTGAATATCGCCTTCATGTAGTAGAGTCTTCGATCAATAAAAATAAACTTTTTTGTCTCTTGAAATTGTCCATCTTTTGTGTGCTTGATCTGTGCGTACTTTACTTCTGTAACGAACTTGGACTCTGCATGACTTGAACTCTGTATGGAGTTATTATGTTTGGAAGCGAAGTTCAGGCTTCCTTGCATTGACTAGGGTCGAATTGAAGTTCGGCAGATGAAGTCTCAAATAAATTGAGTTGAAGTTTTGTCAATTTGGAAACTTAGTGAAATTTGCCAAGCCATTTTGACAAGGTTCACTATACAGGGCCTCAAACAATTTGAGTTGTGATTTTCTTAATTTAGAGACTTAGTGAAATTGACGATGCTATTTTGATGAGGCTTGCCTTAACATCTTGTTGGATAGGGCGAAGTTCGCTTACTTGAGAAACAATCATCTGGGCGAAGCTCAATAAGTCGGTTTAGGCGAGACTCAGTGAGTAGGTTTAGGCGAGGCTTAGCCTAAGAATTTAAAATTCAGGCGAGGCTCAGCCTAAGAATTTAAAATTCAAGTCTTCGGTTTGTGTGCCTAAAATTATGGTGAAGTTCTTTCAGAGCGAGATTCCTGGCGAAGTTCAAGGCTAGAATCTTTAGCGAAGTTCGGAAGCGAGATCTTTGGCGAAGTTCGGGAGCGAGATCCTAGGTAACGTTCGGGAGCGAGATCCTTGGCAAAGTTTGGGATCGAGACCTTCGGTGAAGTTTGGGGCGGAGAATCTTCAACGAAGCTCAGGGTTAGTCTATAAATAAGACTGTTTGTCTCCTTCTTTTCTTTGATTTTCAAAATTCTCTAACTTCTTCAAAACCCTAGCTTTCTCAGAATCCCCAAGTCTTATCATCAATGGCTCCTCATTGTGCTATTTCCAGAGGAAGAGGCTCTGGCAGAGGAGCTCGTCGGCCAAGAGCTGAAGATGCACTGACGCAGTTAGAAATGACTGTGGGTAAGCTTCGAACCCATCAATGGCGATCTTTGAATCAGCCTAATCTCAGCCACCCGGGCTTCAAACAGTGCCTCAAGGCACTTAAAAACTTGATCCGTTGTCAAAGGCGTGATCTTTACGACCACTTGTGGTCTTTCCGATGAGCTGCTGTCGCCGGGAGGCCTCGTTAGCAGCCATTACTGGTGCTTGTTGTGGTGAGCTTCGCTTTTCAGGTGGAGTTTGTTATTGTTAGCCTTTTGGGCTTCCGCAGCAGACTTCGTTTGTGCAAATGTCATTGTTCTTCTTTGAGCGATCCTCATTTGGATGAAGCTCATCAGTTTGAATGACCTTCGCTCAAGTGATGTCCGCCTGTTTGAATTGGGCGAAGTTCGCTAGTTCAAACATATGAGTGAAGTTCGCTGTTTTCATTGAACTTCGCTTCATCTTCAACACTTAGTTGATAGAGATGATTTTCACTCATGAACGTGGTTCACCCGTGGTGACCTTTGCCTCTTAAGTGTGAAGACTTGATTTTATTGAATCTTTGTCCTCTAACTCGTTTGTTGTTTATTGTTGCGTGCAGTTGCTTACTCGAGGGCTCTTGTTGACCGTCGTAACAACTATGGTCATTATGGAACTCATGACCTTGAGGTGGCATATGCTTTTGATGGGAATGTCCCTCTATTTCTTGAAGGAAGTAGCCAGGAGAGGATTGAGACTATCCGTTCAGGAGTTTATCGAACTTTACGGGAAATAATCACTGACGCGAAGTTCTCTGTTCCTAACGAAGATGTATCAGTGAAGCCGCATTTTCTCTTTGGAGACAGCACTCCTGGTGGTAACTCCCTTTTCAATTGGGGAGGGGAGCACTGGTACTATACCACCATTTTTATTTACCGATGATAGAACGTCAAGTCTCCTTTATGTTCTTGTAGCGCTTTGCCATGCCCCGCTTTATGCACTATAATCCCACTAATAAGGAAGATAGCATTAATGTGGGCTCCTTGAAGCATGACAGTGGTTTTTGTCAAGATGGGCTTTATGGAGTCAACATCATAGGCCTACGTCCAGGTTTTGTAAATGAGGACGCTTCTATTAACGAAGTTGCCGTTGTCCCAAAAGCCTTCGGGAACGAGCTTGCCAAGACTAAAGCACATTATCCTGATGGGGACACTACGTTCCTTGGTTGGATTAAGTCGATGGATACCCAATGGTGGACCCATTTGGTGGACTTTTCTCTTGTCACCTTCGAGGAGAGGTTACGGAGGATAGGGCTCTATGCTGCAGTGAGAGCTTCAAAGTATGGTGCCGAGATTTGTGCACCCATATTGTACGATATTCTAGGGCTGTATAACACTGATAGCAATACCTTCTTCACTCCGGCGGGCGAGATCGGGATTGCTTTGCACGAGATGTTCGAAATGTCTCATTTGCCCATGGGGGATCATCCATATGAGGAGTTCTTTCTTACCAATGAGGAGTTGAAAACTCTTTCACCTATTGCCCATGTTGTGGAAGCGTTTCGGGAAATAGTTTGCTATTTCCACATTTGTCAGAAGACTATCATGAACGATGGGCATGATTCTACCGTTGCTCGCGTTCCTTGGGCTGAATATATATTTCCCAATGTGAGTAAGAAGGGAAATGTAGGTTCAATCCTTACAGTCACATATACTGAGATTGGTACTTGTATCTACAATGACGGTCGGTACTACACACTGCTAAATTAGATGTGTGCAGGTTCCTTGCAGGTGATCGGTTTGAGAGTTTCCATCATCAAGCGAAAGAACCAATATCTGAGTTGGCGTTGCTTGCGGGATTTTTCTCAATTTGGCTAAAGGGTTGCATTGTTCCTTCTTGATCGAAGGATCATATCTCCATCAAAGTGTTGTTCCCTACCATGTTGCTCGCCTCTACGTATAACCTAGCCCTTTTACCGACAATGGTTAGTTATATCCATCACGGTTTGAGGGAATTAGCCACTGAATACGTGAACAGGAATACCGTTGCATGAGGAATCAGGTTCCCAACCCTAGAGTGGAGCTACCATATACGTATCTGGAGATATGGTTTACTCAACACTGTTCTCCACTGATGTCGGCTGCTACACTCGGTGGAGCGAACGTCTCATTACTTTAGAGGTATGAACATTCAAAGTGGACAGTCAAATACCTCACCGGGGTCCAGAGGCTTCTTCAGCATAAGGATAATTACCTTCTCTACTATTATTTCCCCTCGATTGATGGTATAAACCCTGGGGATCAGTTTGAGGATGGTTTGAGTATCAAGCGCTTCACCTTCTTGCCTAGTGGGTGTTTCATCTGGTTGGTGAACATTCGACCAGGTCACCTTGTTGCTAGGCTGAATGGGACCGAGTGTTATATCGAGCCCTACTTGACCTGCCGATTTGCTCATCAATTCGGTTATGACCAGCTGTATGTCGGGAATCTAAATCCAGAATTGCTGCGCACAGGATGTTTGATAGATGGGACTCGCGCTTGGTACCATTTTGTTGCTAGGGATACAGGAGCCAGATTCTCACTTCCCCATCACATGCCTAATTGTTACATGGTGTTGGGGTTTTGCAAATGGTGTAGCAAAGTGAGTGCACCCCATTCTGACTTTTAGGTAAACAAGACTGGCTTGTATTGGATCAGTCGGAAGTATAAGGAGTTCTCCAAAAAGGCTTTGAAGAGTAGAGTTCCTGGACTCCAAGAATTTCTACCAGAAGGTGTGCCAGATGAAGATTGGAAAGTGCCAGGTGAACATCGTACACCTCAAAGGCAGGTTGGCGTTAGTATCCAAGAACTGTCTGAATCTGCGGTTCGTTAAGGAGCACCTGGCAGAGGACGAGGCAATAGAGGAAAGAGGCTGTTATATGTTCCTCCTCCCCTATTGCCTTCAAAGACGCAATGTTTGGCATCTCCAGAGCCTGAGCCTGTGCCTAGAGGTTCTTCGGGGATCAGAGAGGAGCCATCTACTGTCTCGGTGCAAGATCCAAGGGTTGGCTCTTCAGGTGATTTCTGCTCATATATTTGTATCATTTTATTTAAATTGCCTTTAGCCGATGTGCACTTCTTGTGTGCAGGTAAAGAGACCATTCCTCTAGATGATGAGGAGCAAGTGGATTATGAGCCTAAAGACACCGATATCTATTTGACTGAGCCTGACGATGCGGCCTTTGACGGCGATATCGGGGACTCTTCTTATATGCCAGGTATTTCTCTTTGATCAGTCTTGCGTGACTTCTTCATTTTGGTAACTGACACTTCATTCGTCTTTTGACTTTGACGCCATGGGTGGGGTAGTCCCTGTGTCGTTTCCTACTGGTAGCCATTTCGAGCCCATAGTCAATTTTGAGGGTGCTTCTGGCATCTTGGAATCTATATCAGCCATTGATATGACCGCAGCTCCTGCACCAGCTCCTGTTTTAGCAATGTGACACAGAATCATTCATGGGTCTTCCAATGAAGATGATGATGCCTCGGTTTTTCTAATCCTAGCAGGGTTTGGAAGGGTAGTGCCGCCAAGCTCTAAACCTCATTCTGATGAAAGTCCGAGCATAGTTGTAGCCGCTTCTGATGAGCTAGAGGTTTTGTCCACAGGCATTGAAGTCGTGCCTATGGATGTGTCGATGACCACGGCGATGGTTGTGAGAATTGCTGTTTCTTCTGTTGGGATGATACCTGTGATTTCTTCCATGGTAGATGTTTCTAGCATGTTGGTTACGCTCATGCCATACCTCATGTCGGGCAATGAATGAATACAAGTCCTGCCAACTACTTCTCCAGTTTTCATAGATGCTTTGGTGGTTTCCACAGGAGCAGGTCCTTCGAGTCGTGTGGAGGTTCCCTAATCTCCTAATCCCGATGATTTAATTAAGGTGGAGATAAAGATTTTGATTGAGAGCCTGAAGAAACTATTCAACCAGAGTGTTGAGACTGCCTTGAATATGTAGAGAGGCTTATCTGTTCGCACCCTTAACTTATTAAGGAACCAGCTTGGCCTTTTGACATCAGTTGCTAGTTCTGCTCTAACTGAACCCTTCAAGATGATGACTGACAAAGCTGAGTTCCATTTCTAAGAGTTGCAACAACTTCGTACAGCTGATATTGATGGTGTTGCTAAGATTGGATTCCGTCATCTCTCGGCAAATCACCATAAGGTCCAGGAATCTACCAGCAAGAAAATAAAGTGGATTAAGGTAAACGTCCAAGGGTTGAACAGTAGCCTTGCATTGGCTATCAGCAAGCATAGCTTCAAGGTGCCATTCAAGAGAGAGCGATATCCATCAATGAAGCTAAAGCAACCATTGCTATAGCTCAGGCGCGTTTGGAAGCGGCCTAGCATCAGAAGGAGGGGCTCGAGCTCAAGTTAACTGAGTTAACCAAGGAATGGGATCTCCAGGTTGTGGAGCTTCAGGCTGAGACGAAAAGGCTATCGGATGTTAGAACCCGGGCTGCTCCCATCGATCCCAGAGTCTTGAGGGAAAAGGCCCAAAAGAGTGCCCATGAGGTTAGGGACTCCAAGATAGATGAGTGTATTGCACAAATATACATTTTTTATCTGTTTTTCCTTTGAAGATTTTTTAACATTTTAGCTCTTTTTGGTAATAAAAGAACTTTTATCTCCTTTGATATGTATACGTTAGAGGTGTAATGTTAACATATTGTAATGACATCACTATTGGGGAGAAAAGATGTTGGGATCAAACTAGTAGAGGTGTAGTGTTAACATAATGGTTTGATCAAGTTGACACTGTTCAGAGGTGTAATGTTAACATGATAGTATAAGGGTATTTAACAGAGGTGTAATATTAACCAATCAAATAGACTGACCGATAGAGGTGTAATGTTAACCGGTCGGTTCAAAAGGGTCCAAAGAACGACTACCATTTGGAAGTGTAATGTTAACCTAACAGTAGGAAATCGATGGAAGTGTAATGTTAACTAATCGATTTTTGATAAGAACAAATTGACAAAGGTGTAATGTTAACCAGTCAAATTTGCTAAGATAAGTTGACAGATGTGTAATGTTAACAGGTCGATAAAATGGTCTGACAGAGGTGTAATATTAACCAATCAGATCATTTAGGATGAAAGTCATTCAGAGGTGTAATGTTAATATGACGGTTTGATCAAGTGGACATTGTTCAGAGGTGTAATGTTAACATGATAGTGACAATACATTTGGAGTCAAGCAAATGTGTGGTGTTAATTTGATGACTTGTTGGGGATTTTAATTGGATTTTGGATCGAAAAGATCAACACATATGGTCAGAGGTGGAAGCTTAAACGTGACCAGAATTTCTGTGGGGAGATAATATTGGCCAAGATCAAGGGTAATATTTCTTGAGAAACTTCCCGTTGATTACCGCCATGAGCCTATTGTCATTTTGGTCAATCAGGCGATATGCTCCATTTGAGTAGACTGTGTCTACTACAAACGAGCCCATTTGGGTTGGAATTTTCCTTTAGTCTTTTGCGTCATGACCATGGGTCGACGAATGGCTAAGGCCAAGTTACCTTCTTTGATGGATCATTCTCTGACTTTCCTGTTGAAGGTTCTCAAAATCCATGACTGGTAGATCTCAATTCGTTGTTAAGCTTGAAGTCTCAATTCATCTAGCGCTTCTAGTTTTTGGAAACTCTTTTGATGATATTCTTCGATTGTCATCTTCTCAACAAGGCCAATTCTTAATGATGGTACCTAAATTTCCAGAGGGATCACGACTTCACATCCGTAGACTAAGAAAAATGACATAGAGCTAATGGGAGCACGAATTGTTGTTCGATATTATTTGTTGGGAGAGATGAACTTCTTCAGAAGTTTAATGATGGTTTTGTTGAAGGCTTCAGTAGATCATTAGCAGCTGGGTTGTATGGTGTAAAAGTCACATCTTAAATTCTAAACTTATTGTAAAATTTAAAGAACGGTCGACTGATGAACTGCGGGCCGTTGTCGTGAATGATCCGTCTAGGGACACCAAATTGATAGATCACTTGATGTCTCAAGAATTTGATCACTTGAGATGTCTTGACTTCTTTGAGCGGAACAGCTTCGACCCATTTGGAGAAGTAATCAGTAATAGCCAAGATGAATCGATGTCCTTTGGCAGATGACGGGTTGATAGGTATGATGATGTCCATACCCCATGCTTCGAATGGCCACGAGGCCACAGTTGGATGCAATTCTTTAGGAGGTTGATGTAGAAAATCAGCGTGCATTTGACACGCATGACATCATTTAGCGTATACTATCGCATCTACTATCATAGTCGGCCAGTAGTAACCTAGATGATGAAGTCAGTCCTAAAGTTTAGGACCTAGTTGATGAGCTCCACATGCACCATTGTGGGCTTCTCTTAATACTTCTTGAGCTTCACTTAGTGATACACATCGGAGCAACACATCGTTGAATGATCATTGGTATAATGTCTGCACAGCAGAATCATAGAAGAAGCATGAAGCTCTTCTTTAAATAGAGATTGCTTGCTTCAGACTGTCAGGTAGTATCTTGTGCAAGACATAGTCAATGATCAGGAACCGCCAATCATTGCTTTCAAAGTTATTTGGCATGACATGCACTTTGTTTGCTTCAAAAATTTGCTCTGGGGAGCATAATTGATGACTAGCCACTGTGATGCACCTAGAAGATTTGGGTGTTAAGGCAAGTGTGGCTGCAAAGGATGCTAGAGCATCAGCATGGATGTTCTCGAGGTGGGCTACATAGCTGATGTAGAAACCTTCGAAGGACTGAGCGAGCTTTGTTGCTGTTTTGTGATAAGGTTTGAGGTCGTTGTGGTGGACTTCATATTCTTCTTTGATCTGATTTATGATTAGCTTGGAATCGTTGTCGGCCTCAAGGTATTTGACCCCCATGTCTTGAGCGAGTTGTAAGCTGATTATTAGGACATTATACTCGGCCACATTGTTGGAGCATGGCTCGGTCAATGAGTAGGCTCTAGGAAGGACATGTCCATAGGAATCAATCAGCACTACCCCCACTCCTGCGATAAGTGCTCCATTGTGGTTGCATCTTGACGCACCGTCAAAGTACAACTGCCATATCTCATGATCCAAAGCAGTATTCAACTCAATTACTTCATCCAGAATGTCTTTGTAGAGTTTAAAAGACTCAGGGATGGGGTGCTCTGCTTGAAAGTCATCTATTACTTGATCTTTGACTGCTTTATGTGGCACGAATGTCATATCGTACTGCGAAAGCAGTATTGCCCATTTTGCTAACATGGAATTCAGTCATCCGGGTTTTGTCATGAATATCCATAGAGGATTAACTCTTGAAATGACGTGGATGGATTGGCCAGTGAGGTAGTGTCGCATCTTCTAAATTGTGAAGACCAATGCTAAACATTTCTTTTTGACTAGATTATAGCGATGCTCGGCACCAATCATAGTCCGGCTGAGGTAGTAAATGGCTTGCTCGTGGCCATTGTCATTCTTTTGAGCAAGAAGCGCTCCAAGAGAGTGGTCCATTGCCCTGACGTAGATCAGGAATGGTTTACCCGATATTGGTGCGGCTAGGACCAGCGGCTTTGTGAGATAACTCTTGATCTCGTTGAAAGCTTCTTGGCAAACGTCATCCCAAATGAATGAAACAACTTTCTTCATGAGTCTTTAAAATGGTTGACATTTTCCAGACAAGTTGGCGATAAACCTATGAATATAGGCCAGTTATCCTTATAGGCCTCTGAGTTCTTTGAGATTCCTCGGAGGTGGCATCTCTTGGATGAGTTTCACTTTTTCAGGATCGACATGTATTCCTTTAGATGTTACAATAAATTCTAGAAATTTACCTGATAATACCCCCAAGAAAGACTTGGTTGGATTCATCTTGAGCTGGTGCTTTCGCATAATTTTGAACACCGTTCTCATATCATCAACGTGATCCTGCTTGTGGCGACTTTTGATTGTGAGGTCATCGACATAACATTCCACTGTCTTACGCAAATGCTCATGAAAGATCACGTTCATAGCGTATTGATAAATCACTCCAGCATTTTTCAGACCGAAGGGCATTACTGATAACAGAATACTCCTAAGGGTGCTCCGAAAGCTATATGCTTTTGATCATCTAAATGTATTTTAATTTGATTATATCTAGAGAACCCATCCATGAATGATATTCTCTCAAACCTACATGTATTGTCAACCATAACATCTGTGATAGGGAGCAGAAATTTCTCTTTTGGGCAAGCAAGATTGAGGTCACTAAAATTAATACAGATTCGGATTTTGTCATTCTTCTTCATTACCACCATGATATTGGCTAACCAATCGGGGTGTTCCTCTTCACGGATAAACCCACATTCAATAAGTGTGCGAATTTCTTTCTTGATCTGCTCCATCAAATCAGGATGGAAGCGACGTTGTCGTTGCTTGACCGGCTTAACATTTGCGTTAATGTTGAGGTGATGTACGGCTACATTGGAGTCTAAACCCGGCATATCTTCATAACTCCAGGCGAAGACATCACTGTACTCTTAAAGGAGAACTATGAGTACTTCTTTTTTAGCGGATGATAGGCTTTCATTGATGAAGATGGGTTTGGGGTTGGTTTTGTCACCTATGTTGATTTGAACCACTTTATCTTCGATGGGTGGTTCGCAGACTTCGAAACATGACTCCCATTGCTTCTCAAGTTGTCTCGCCCATGAATTATTTTCAGAATCTTCAAACACTTATGATTTATTGAGATCCATGGTTAGGTCGTATGAGACCATGTTGGCCGTGAATTCACTTAGCAAGGCTCTGAGGCTGATGTCAGAATCCCAATTGGACGTGTCTGAAAAACTTCTTAGAAAGTCATTCGATGCTGGTCTGATTTGTGACTCAGCTTCAAGAGAAATATAACTAAGACCTCATTTAGTTTGATTATAATAATCCAAAACTTCTCCTTCTGGTATAAAAGGGATCAAAGGAACTCGTAGTCCCTAATTGAAATTCAATCCTTGTTTTGCCGTGAGGCTATATCCCATTTTTGCCATAATCTGCTGAGATTGTTGGCTGTATCAAAAGAATTTTGGTGCTCCTTTAGCTTCTTCATCGGAGTATGGTAAGTGAGGTTGAGTCTCAACTTTTTTGAAGATGATCGGATTCAAGGCGTTTCCATTAGGTTGGACCAAGAAAGTGGCATCTTTTGAGTTATCTAGTTGCTTGTGAGCAGAATACGACTCGTTTATTGGCATATGCAATGCCAATTCTAAAGCTAGCATAGCCATCAGAATTTCAACCCTTGAGTTTTTAGACTCAGAGTCTAAAGAGTAGTCGTAAGCAAACTCTACTTCATTAAAGATCCAGTCGCCCTGATCTTCGATGGATTGGTCGATACAGAGGTATTCTAGGGTAATTACAAGTGGATCTATCTCCCAGATTAAATCGTCATTGGGATCTAGCTCAATATTTGCTTCATTACCGCTATCCTCATCATTGAGAAGGACAATCTCAATTGTATGATTTTCATCATATAAGAGAGAGTTAGTGAAGTAATTCTCCACCCCTTTGCAAGGATATTTTTTAGCTTCAACTCTTTGTTATACCCCATGTCCATCAATATGTTTGAAATACTGATGAAGTGTTGAAGGAACGAGCATGTTGGAATGGATCCAAGGTTGTTTGCGGAGAAGGTTGTAGGGTGTCTCGACGTCGATGACGTAGCAAGTCACCTCCGTCTTTAAAATTTTCGATCTGACATTTAAGTCAGATCTTTTCAAGAGATTGGCTACTGCTGGAGTTAAAGCTGAGTATGGTTGCAGAAGTCTTTGAGAGCTTGTGAAGAGGGATTCCCAAAAAAGCTCATGAGTCTTCATGGAAATATGCTCAATACAAAGCCCAGATCGATGTGAATCCTCTCGACCCTTGCCGACCCTAGATACCCAGTATAATAAAGGGGTCGATTGTGATGATAATCTTTGATGAGCATGTTCAGAATTCGCGTCGTCTTGATGCTCTTGATCTTCTTCTGGGGGATCTTCGCCAATTAGCCTCTTCTATTTTGAAGAACTTGGTTGAGGATGAGAAGCCAATAAGAGTTGTTCCATCATCTTTTCCAGGCAATCGATTCATTCATCTGAGTCCTTCTTTTGAGCCGCCATTTGAGCAAGAAGATCTTCTTGATCTGCCATATCTATTTCCCATTGTCGTTCTCGACTTGAACTAGGTGTTACATTTGACGCTATGGCGGATTTGGCATTGCTAGAAGTGGGTTGGATCATCTGAGGTGAAATCTACGATGTCTGCGCATGGAGGGAAGAGTAGTCAAAAGGGATCGCTACTCTTCTTCTTAATTTGGTGTTGCGATATACACTGTCAGCTTCTGGTAGTATGGATCTAATGCCAGGAGAATATGCTGGATTGGACGAACTATTTGTACTTTCTTCCTCATCTCTAGAAGTTACACTTGTCATATTGGCAGTGAATACTTGTGTTTTACCCCTTCGGGCATGTCTTCGTCATTTAGTCTAAACCTCTGAAGGCTCGGAAACATGACTAAAACGGTTGAAGTCTGATTCCTTTTCAGGAACAGTTTTACATTGGAAACTCTTTTGAACTACCGATACCACTTCCCTGAGAGTCACACAATGCTGACATTGGTGGGATCTCTTCAGAGATATAAATTCTCTTAGATCAATATTAGTTCTAGGTTGAGGGCATATTTCAGTACCAACTACGCCGGTTTTGGCCTTGAAGTGAGAATGTCGCTTACGACGACGCTGGCCAGACTTTTGTTAAGTTGAATCTTCATTGATGGTATTACTCCCTTGAGGAAATTTGGATGAGGGATTACCCCCATTCTTAGCTTCTATCGAGGAAGCATAGCGAGCATCGTGAGATGCTTTAAATTGAACTCCTAAAGGAATTATGGACTGATGTTCGAGATCAACAGATGTGATAACATCTTGATCTTCGCTCGAGGTGAGGGTCAAGTTTCCTTCACTTTTGGCGAAGTTCGTTTAGCTTCTAGTTTAGCTCAAACTGTCTTCGGCGAAGGTCGCCTTTACACACGCGGGGGTCAATTTAGACTCGAGATTCATACTGTGGTGAATTCTACGACAACTGCGTACAGTCACCGTTCATGAAGTTTGATTCATGGAAATAAATTCCTCAAACTTTGCTTGGTCAAATTCAATGACCAACAATTCAGCAAAAGACCCGAGGGTCTTAGTGTCGGTGTACGACACAATTTTCTCATCGGAGGAGAAAGAAATCCCAAGCGGAGTCGCCATCCTATTTTGGGTCTTTTAATATTGCAATTAACTCAAATTATAATAAAAGAATGTAATGAAATAAATGAAAATTTATATTTCCTGTAATGAAATAAATGAAAATTTATATTTCCTGGGTTCTTTTCTGTGTGCCGATGGAACGTCAATCTTGTATTCTGTTGACGCACCGATTAAGATTACGAGTCTTTTGCTGTTGATGAGAATTTGGTTGCTTGGAAGATAGCTCAGTCTTCTCTTAGCAGCGCTTCTCAATAGAATCACAAGTGCGATGGCGGTGGTCTCTCTATGCATGTGTGTATTTTACTGAGCACCGGGGGGTTAAAAATGAACTAGCCCTAGAAAGATCGGAAAGGAAAAGATCTAGATCACTTTATCCGAATTAGTACAATAGCCAGCCAAAGGAAGCCCGCAATAAAGGCACAATTAACACCATCAGTGGCGACCCTGTATCAGGGGGAATGTCAATCAATGCTTGGAAGAAGTACGTCAGACGAGCATTCGAGGTGAATCTCTATGAGAATAACCCAAGACAGATCAACCCATCTCTTTCAGCAATCCTGATTTAAAATACGTGATAACACCTCATGATGATCCCATCATCATCTCCACACAAATCAACATATTCTGAGTCAAGAGAATCTTGGTGGATACTAGAAGTTCTATTGACATCCTGTTCATGGATTCATTTAATCAAATGGCGATTGATAAATCAGAGCTATAACCTGGCCCGAGTCCTCTCATAGGCTTTTCAAGGCACTCAGTTAGGCCAGAGGGGTCGATCACCCTGCCTATATTAGTTGCAGACTACCCTTGCTAGTTCATGATCCAAGTCTTATTCATTAGGATGGACATTAAGTCAGCTTACAACATCATACTCAGAAGGACATCCTTAAATGACCTCTATGCTATTCCATCCACCTACCACTAAATGATGAAGTTCCCGACTTGAGAAGGAGTCGGCCTCGTGCAGAGCAATCAGCGAGATGCCAGATCATGCTATCTACTCTCAATAGAGGGAAAAAGGACTTTTGAGACTTTTTCCAATGGAGAAGCCCCAAGTTACTTTCCGAAAGATGAATAATGTGAGCGAACTACTCCTGTGAAAGAATTGGAAGAGATCAAGTGTGGCCCAGATGAAACCAAGAAGGTCAAGATTGGGTCAGAGTTGATTGAACCTCAGCAGGGGGCCATCATTGTGTTCCTTTGCGTCAATGTGCATGTCTTTGCCTGGGGGGCCCAAAGAAATTCTAAAGATCGCCCCAGAAGTGATAAGTCATGAGCTATTCGTCAACTGACACAACAAGCCTATCCAACAAAAGAAGAGACATCTCAGACCCAAGAGGCAGCATGTGACTACAGAAGTAGTAGACGGGCTGCTAAGAGCCGGTTTTATCTGAGAAGTATAGTACTCGGAATGGCTATCTAACATGGTACTAGTCAAGAAAGCCAATAGCAAGTGTAGGATATGCGTTGACTTCACTGACTTGAACAAAGCTTGCCCCAAAGACAACTACCCTTTCCCTCGGATCGACCAATTAGTCGATGAGAGTACTAGCCATGAAATACTCAGCTTCATGGATGCCTTCTTAGGGTACAATCAAATCAAGATGACGGAGTTTGACGAGGAGAAGACCTCTTTCATCATAGACCAGGGCACATTTTGCTACAAAGTGATGCCTTTTGGTCTCAAGAATGCTTGAGC
Organism: Asparagus setaceus; assembly: GCA_012295165.1. NCBI lineage: Eukaryota > Viridiplantae > Streptophyta > Magnoliopsida > Asparagales > Asparagaceae > Asparagus > Asparagus setaceus. Next base: position 5,419,917 of record CM022708.1, read on the forward strand.
AACCTATCAAAGGTTGGTGAATAAGATCTTCAAGGACTAAACCGGCCACAACATGGAGGCATATGTGGCTGACATCCTAGTAAAGTCCAAATGGGCTACCTCCTACGTCGCTGATCTTGAAGAGATCTTTTCCATTCTCTGTCAATATCAAATAAAGCTTAACCCGCGAAGTGCGCTTTCGAGGTTCAATCGGGAAAATTACTTAGTTTCATGATAACTCAATAAAGAATTGAAATCAATCTCGAGAAGATGCTACTATTGAAGGGATGTCTGAACCTCGTACAATGAGGGACATCTAAAAGTTGAAGGGAAGAATAGTGGCCTTGATCCAATTTCTCTCCAACTTGGCCGAAAGAAGCCTTTCCTTCTTTAAAGTTTTAGGAGGGGACAAAGGACCTAGAGACAATATCAAATGAACGGCGGAATGCAGCAGTGCCTTCATGAAACTTAAGAAGTATCTAACCTCTAGGTCCCTACTAAGCAGACCCATAGAGGGGGAACCACTTTGCCTCTATTTAGCCTTCTCATCAAAAGCTGTAAGCTTGATCCTGGTCTGCGAAGAAAAGAACATTCAGAAGCTAGTGTACTATGTCAGCCACATCTTGAAAGTAGCCAAACTCAACTACATTCTCATCGAGAGAGCCTCCTTCGCCCTCATCACTATAGCCAGAAGACTCTGTCCGTACATTCAAGCTCATACAATAATAGTGTGGACCATCCCGCCTCTGAAGAAAGCACTCAACAGTCTTACCACTTTTGGGCGAATGATTAATTGGTCCATCGAACTCAGTGAATATGATGCTCAATTTGAGTCCAGGATAACCATAAAGGCCCAAGTCTCGGCCGACTTCCTAATTGAGTCATTTGACTTGAGAGATGGCCTGCCAGCTCTAAACCTGGTTCTTCCTCCTTATGCTCCGAACCCAGTCTAAAAGTTGACTAAACGGACTCCACCTTAGAAAAATAATATTCCCAGGTATGATTCACCATAATTTTTATTATAGTGATTGCTAAAAGTGGACGGATCCTCAAGGGAAAGCAGCAATGGAGTAGGAGTAGTTTTGCGCAATTGTAAAGGGCTTATCGCTAAATACTCAGTCGCTTTTTCCTGCTTCAAATAATGAAGCTGAGTATGAAGCTCTCCTGACTGAAATCAGAGCCGCTCTAGCAGTCAAGGCCGAGTCTATTTTCATTATTGGCACCTCCCAATTTAGTACCTATCAAGTACGGGGAGAATGTGAGGCTAAAGACCTAGAATGAAAAAATATCTGGGGAAAGCTAAGGAGTTGTCGGGAAAGCTAAAAGAGTTCAAAATTTAACAAGTCCCCCGAACCCACAATGCTTAGATGCCTTGTCTAAACTAGGCTCATCAAGCTTAGGGGTGGGTCAGGGGCTTGTGTATACAGACACCCTCAAATAGCCCAGCATCACAAAAGCCACATTAGGCTCGTTCATGCAGATAGAGCCTACATCAGAGCCATTTTGGTTGGACCCACTCATCCAATGCCTGACAAAGGGAGCTCTGCCCAAGAATCGAGTTGAGGGTAAAAGCTTGCAGAGGAATGCCCCGAGATATCTCATGATTGAAGATCAACTCTACCACCTTTCACACACCAGTAGCAGCATGAGGCCCTACCTTCGATGCTTCCGACTTGAAGAAGCAGACTATGTATGGAGAGAAATTCATGAGGAGATATGGAGAAATTACATAGAGAATCGGACCCAAGCACAGAAGGTTATCAGGCAAGGTTAATATTGACCGATCATTCTGACCGATTCAAAAAAACTAACAATCCAATGCAAAGTCTATCAACTCTTCTCAAACATCCCATGAGCTCCAGCAACTGAGCTCAACTGAATCATCTCAATCCGTTCTTGGATGCTACCCTCTAGGTATTGAGGGATGTGCCCATCAAAAGCATGCCGCACTTCGGAGTCACAAGTATCATCATGCCGGAACAACAAGTGTCCCGTATCTAGAATGCTGCTACATAAAAACCTTTGGACAAAAATTTATAGTCTTGTTATTATCATGACATCAAGTGTCCCATAGCTAGAATGTTGCTTCATAAAAACCTTTGGACAAAAATTTATAGTCTTGTTATTATCATGACCAGATCACAATGGTTGCATCTCAAGTAAAGTTGCAAATTGTGGGGAAATAGGCGTAAATACTTGGTTTTTGTGGAGGTTGTCGTAGGGAGGTATGTTTTATAACTTTTCTTTCCCATGATTTTAATACATACACACATGTGTGTGTGTCTATATATATATATATATATATATATATATATATATATATATATATATATATATATATATATATATATATATATATATATATATATATAGAGAGAGAGAGAGAGAGAGAGAGAGTAAAACTCCTATAAACTTAAGTGGATAGGAGCCTTTTGTCCACTAGCTTTTCTATCCATTGATTTTGCATTGAGATTTGTGCTAGTGTGTGATACAAATGAATGCACAACTCTCAAAGATAGTATTGATGTGTAGCACAAATATCAAAGCATAATGAAGGGTTAAAAGTTTGGTGGACAAGTTCTTCTATCCACTTAAGTTTATAGGAGCTTTACTCTCTCTCTCTCTCTCTCTCTCTCTCTCTCTCTCTCTCTCTCTATATATATATATATATATATATATATATATATATATATATATATATATATATATATATATATATGGGAAAAGTGTTCATAAGGTGGCACCTTAGATTTAATCTAAGGTAGCGTCTCTTGATTCATGAAATAGACTATTTCAACTGATGATCCGCTCCATTCATTGTGATCTAAATGTCTCAAACATTTATAAAACAAAAATCATAATGATTAAATACTTCTAATACATATTTTCATGGTCTCTTTAGTTATATTCTAGTAAAACCGTTAATTTTATAATCATTTAATGCATGAGTAACTACAACCCAATATAAATCAAAATGAACGGAGTGGATCGAGTAATTTGATAACATAAAATGTACTTTTGAAGGCACTACCTTATATTGAATCTAAGGTGCCACCTTATGAACACTTTTCCTACGATACACACACATGTATATATATTAGTTTGTATACAATCTAAAACATATAAATCAAAATGAACTGAGTGGATCGAGTAATTTGATAACATAAAATGTACTTTTGAAGGCACTACTTATATTGAATCTAAGGTGCCACCTTATGAACACTTTTCCCTACATTATACACACATGTATATATATATATATATATATATATATATATATATATATATATATATATATATATATATATATATATATATATTAATGGTATCATATGACATATGAGGGGATTCCCTCATATCTGATGATATGTGGCACAATCTCCACCAAGTGTAGTTATGAGGCATTCTCTCCTATTTATATAGATTAATGGGTATCATATGACATATGAGGGGATTCCCTCATATCTGATGATATGTGGCACAATCTCCACCAAGTCAATAAAATAGGAGAGAGAATGCCTCATAACCACACTTGGTGGAGATTGTATATATATATATATATATATATATATATATATATATATATATATATATATATATATATATATATATATATATATATATATATATATATATATATATGAGATAAATGGGTATCATATGTCATATGAGGGAATTTTCCTCATATACAATGATATGTGGCACAATCTCCACCAAGTGTGATTATGAGGCATTCTCTCTTCTACTTTATTGACTTGGTGGAGATTGTGCCACATCATTGTATATGAGGAATCTCCTCATATGACATATGATAATCATTATATATATATATATATATATATATATATATATATATATATATATATATATATATATATATATATATATATATATATATATATATATATATATATGAGATAAATGGGTATCATATGTCATATGAGGGAATTTTCCTCATATACAATGATATGTGGCACAATCTCCACCAAGTGTGATTATGAGGCATTCTCTCTTCTACTTTATTGACTTGGTGGAGATTGTGCCACATCATTGTATATGAGGGAATCTCCTCATATGACATATGATAATCATTATATATATATATATATATATATATATATATATATATATATATATATATATATATATATATATATATATATATATATATATATATATATATATATATATATATATATATATATATATTAATGGGTATCATATGACATATGAGGGGATTCCCTCATATACAATGATATGTGGCACAATCTCCACCAAGTGTAGTTATGAGGCATTCTCTCTCCTATTTATATAGATTAATGGGTATCATATGTCATATGAGGGATTCCTCATATACAATGATATGTGGCACAATCTCCACCAAGTCAATAAAATAGAGAGAGAATGCCTCATAACCACACTTGGTGGAGATTGTATATATATATATATATATATATATATATATATATATATATATATATATATATATATATATATATATATATATATATATATATATATATATATATATATGAGATAAATGGGTATCATATGTCATATGAGGGATTCCTCATATACAATGATATGTGGCACAATCTCCACCAAGTGTGATTATGAGGCATTCTCTCTTCTACTTTATTGACTTGGTGGAGATTGTGCCACATCATCAGATATGAGGAATCTCCTCATATGACATATGATAATCATTATATATATATATATATATATATATATATATATATATATATATATATATATATATATATATATATATATATATATATATATATATATATATATATATATATATATATATATATATATATATATATATATAGAGAGAGAGAGAGAGAGAGAGAGAGAGAGAGAGAGAGATTAATGGGTATCCTTGTCATATGAGGGAATTTTCCTCATATAAACTTAGGTGACACAATCTCCACCAAGTATGCTTTTAATAAAATAAAAAACGTTCTCTCTCCTACTTTATTAGCTTAGTGGAGATTGTGCCACTCATCGATATGAGGGAACCCCTCATATGACAAGGACACCCATTAATCTCATATATATATATATATATATATATATATATATATATATATATATATATATATATATATATATATATATATATATATATATATATATGAGATTAATGAGTATCATATGTCATGGAGGGATTCTCCCATATGTCATTATGTGGAACAATCCCCACCATGTGAATAAAGTAGGAGAGAGAAAGCTTCATCATGGAGATTGTGCCACATAATTACATATGAGGAGAATCCTCCATGACATATGATACTATTAATCTCTCTCTCTCTCTCTCTATATATATATATATATATATATATATATATATATATATATATATATATATATATATATATATATATATATATATAGAGAGAGAGAGAGAGAGAGAGAGAGATGAATACCCGTTTAAGTGGACATGAGCTCTTGCCCACAACTTTTTATCCATTGATTTTGCTTTGTGATTTGTGTTGGTGTCCAATACACATCAATGGACATATCTCAAAAATAGCCTTGATGTGCAATACAAATCTCAAAGCAAAATTAAGAAGTAAAATGATGGGTGGGCAAGAGCTCCTATCCACTAAAATGGACTGTAGCTCTCTCTCTCTCCACGCGAATATTGTTTTGTGTGCGGAACTGATCCATGTTCCTAGTGATATTAGATTTACCTACTTTGGGCAGGATTTGATAGCAAATAGTGCCATATGAACATACAACGAAATCAATATATGCCTCCACTCAGTTTAAGTTGATCCTAAATTATTTACAGCACGTAAAATAGAAAATTACGTTATTTTACAGCAATGACCAATTCCGCTACCAAGTTAGGCATGACTAACTACATAAAAGAGAATAAGGAATAGATATAGGATATCTTATAATGTGAAGAGTTAATGTTATCAAAATTTAATAAGTTTTCTTTCATGGCATGTTCAAAACTAGTTATAGGACCTACAATAAAAAATAGCTTTTGACATGCAGTAAACAAATGCTCTAATTAAGTAATACATCTTAGAATTTCAGTGTTAAGTGGCAGTTAACTGAAAGATAGCCTCAAGTCAAGCCAACCATAGCCTATGACTTATATCTACATATTTGTGTTACGTTGTGCACAAATCAAGAGTTCATTCAAGATATCTGACCATAGCTCATGACTCAAACCCTGTCTCCATCTGCAAGGTGCTCCTCCTTTGACTGCATACGTAGGTTACGTTTAGTCAGAAGTATGAATGATACAAATTATCAATAAGGGCAACCAAATAATATGATTACTCTGCACAAAAGAGCTCGATAGTATTTCAAAAAAAACCTTATAACGAAAACCAACAACCAATTCGGACAAACTGACCCCAGATTGTACAGGACATGTGGTATCATGCCTATGCCAGTTCTTGGGTCCACCATTGGCAGAAAGCACTCTTCCATGAGATTCAGAGCAATTGCTAGCTTTATGCTGCACTCGGCCATGAGTGCAATTTTTTGCGCAGAGTGATTTTTTTTTTACTTAGAACAGTCCATGAGAATCCATCATCAATATAATTCACAATTTCCACAAGTGAACGCAAACCCGAGAAAACCTGACAAGACACAGAAAAATTTCAGCAAGGAGTATTGGACAGATTAAAACAAGATAACCAGCTATTGGACAGATTAAAAGAATACAAATAACACCTGCAAGAAATATCTACAAGAAGTACAAAGTGCCAATTGTAATTGATAGTTGTTCTCAATTAGAATATGGAAGAGCGAGAGGCTTTGCATCTCCCTATATTGGTTTTTACTGTTCTATAACCACATGCATCATAGAACCGGGTCAAGCATCTTTTACTTATAAAACACTACATGCAACTTGTATAACATATGTGTAGACGGTCAAAACATATTTTCACTTAGCCTGATGATCAGCTGGGATCTAAGAAGTGAACGCCCATGGGTTAAACACTTCGAACGGGCCCAAAGCCAAGCCCACAGCGAAGGTCGCCTGCCAGCCAAAGCAAACCTTGCCAAGAGTCGAATTCTATGTCAAATTCGAACCCATTGGCAAAGCTCACTGTTGAACCCCACCCACGTTGGCCCAAGTGGACCGAGTCATCCACTTCCTCAAGAAGCGCCACGCGGCTAGCCGATCCTCGCCAAGAATCGTGATCGACCTTCGCCATTATCTCAAATAACTTCGCCAAGACCACGAAGTCCGCCTAATACCCGTTTCAGAGCTATTTTCAGGGGATAACCGCTCCCCCATTATCTCCTACTTTAATGGCCACTTAATCCATAATTAAGGACCATTAGCTCCCTCTTTTAGCCTATAAAAGGAGGGAAGATCACTCATTTTGGAGCCAGCTAGCTAATCCCCGCACAGATTATCTAAGAAGACTGTGTTATCTTCTCTAGATCAAGAGATCAATCCACACGCATCGCACTTGTGAGCCCATTGAGAGATATTGCCAAGAGAAGACTGAGTTAGCTTTAGGCAATTTGACCCTCGACAATCAGCAAAGGATTCATCATCTTAGTCAGTTCGTCAACGGAGTACAATATTCACGCTCCATCGGCACATAGACAAGAACCCCCCAGGAAAAAAATAAAATTTTCTTCATTTCATTGTAATTCTTTCATTGTAATCTGCGTCAATTGTAATACAAAAAGAACCCGAAACAGGATGGCGACTCCGCTGGGGACATCTTTCTCAACCGATGAGAAGATTGTGTTGCAAACTGATACTAAGACCCTCGGGTCTTTTGCTAAAACATTGGTCATCGAATTTGACAAAGCGAAGTTTGAGGAGTCTATCTCCATGAGCTCTTCAACGGCGGCTGTGCGCAGTTGCCGTAGAATTCACCGTAGTGCGAGTCTCGGGTCCAAAGTGACCCCCGCGTGTGGAAAGGCCACCTTCGCCGTAGAAAGTTTGAGCTTGGTTAGAAACCAAATGAACTTCGCCAAGAGCGAAGGGAATTCAACTCCTGCCTTGAGTAAAGATCAAGATGTTAACACGTCTGATCTCAGGCTTCAGTCATCAACTCCTTTAGGAGTTTGATTTAAAGCATCTCGCGATGCTCGCTATGCTTCCCCGATAGAAGCCAAGAATGGGGGTAACCCTCATCAAAATTCCATCAGAGGAATAAAGTCATCATTGATAATCCCGCTGGACAAACATCTGGCCAGCGTCGTCGTAAACGACGTTCGCATTCTAAAGCCAAAGCCAACGAAGCTGGCACCAATGTTGATTTACAAGAATTCATAACTCTGAAGAGAGCTCGCCAATGTCAGCATTGTGCGACCCTCAGAGAAGTAGTCTCGGTAGTACAAGAGAGTTGCCAATGTAAGGAATCAGTCTTCAACCGTCTCGGTCATGTTCCCGAGCCTTTGGAGGTTCGGACTAAACGACGATGGCGTGCCCAAAGAAGCAAAACACAAGTCTTCATGGTCAACATGACAAGTGTGACTTCCAAAGACGATGAGGAAGACACAGATAGCTCCCCTGATCCAATATATTCTCCTGGTATCGGGTCTATACTTCTAGAAGCGGAGGGTGTATATCGTAACACCAGGCTAAGGAGAAGAGCGCCGATTCCTTTCGACTACTCTTTCATGCAAACATCGCAACTTTCCTCTCAAGCAAATCAACTAACTTCCAGTGACGCCAACTCGGCCAGAGCATCGAATCCAACCCCTAGTTCAAGTCAAGAACGATGGTGGGAAGTAAATGCAACGGACAGAGATGATATTCTGACTCAAATGGCAATTCAGAAGAAAGAGGCAGACGACCGAATCGAACTTCTGGAAAAGATGATCGAGCAACTCTTGTTGAATCTGCATCCTCAAGCAAGCTCTTCAAAAGGGAAAAAGCCAATCAGTGAAGACCTTCCAGAAGAAGATCATCAAGATGAAGCAGACTCTGAACATACGAAGTTGGAAGCAACAATACCTGTGAAGCCAAGTAAGGAATTGAAAGCCTTGGAAGATATCCAGAAGCAACTCAATGTTCTTTCTCAGTGAACGGAACTCAAGAAAGTGGGGATTATCCGACCTTATCCCGTCTAGTGGGACATGGTTTCCTACCCTATGAAGTTCAAGCCGCCTACGCTACATGCGTTTGATGGCAAAGAATTTCTGAACCAGCATATCTACTACTTCCATCAACAAATCGAAAATGTAGTGGGTAATGATGCCATTAAGGCACGTCTCTTTATTGACACCCTTCAGGGAGTAGCCTTTGATTGGATCTAGAACTTACCCAAAGGTTCAATCAGATCCTCGGTGGATTTGGAATCCAAGTTCCTCTCACAATTCCATGAGGAACAATCCGAATGTTACCATGGCCAATCTCCTGTTCAAAAAACAAAGCAAGAGTGAAACAGTCAGAGAATACATCGAAAGATACTGCAACTTGACATTGCGATGTCGAGACATGCCTCTACCAATGCTGCTGTAAACTTGCCGGCACAACTTTCTGGCAAAAATAAAAGCTCACATGGGTGCTGTCACTACCCACACTTGGAAGGATTTGATGGAACAAGCTGAGATAGCTGAAAATTCATCGAGCCCCGCACCAATTTCAAAGGCAACAAGGGCAAGCAAGGGCAGACATCACAACCAAAAGCCAAAGAGACTTTCGCAGTTGGAGTCCAGAGTTCCAACAACAACCAACAAAGAGAACCAAGGAAGAACTTCTAGTGCAACTACTCATTCAAAGATGAACATACAGTTGCCATCTTCCATGTCCTCAACAAAGGGAACTGTCTGAAGCTCCCGGAAGCTCGACGCCGTGAAGAAGTTGGAAAGACCAACGACCCTAATTAATGTCTCTATCACAGGATGTTAGGGCATCTGACGAAGAATTGTTACATCCTCAAGGATAAGATCCAGACATTCGTCGAATCAGGGATTCTCAAGCTCAAACCTGAGCAGAAAAAGATCACTGCCAACATGGTGACACTTCAATTCGACTCAATGCTGGAAATTCAAGCCCAAAATGGTGTTGTTCCCATTCCCACTGCAAGGATGGAGGTGGTAAACTATGACCGCCAAAATCAGCAAAGCCAAGGCTTAGTTCCTCTCACCACAGCGAGAGGGTACATCCCGATCTTGTTCAAGATGAAGATTGGACTTTTCAGAAGTCCAAATCCAAGTGTAAGATGAAGACTTGCAATGTCATCTCTACGATCATCGAAGAAGAATCTATGCACGTCACTTCACTCACCGACTCAGAAGGAGAGAAAATAGCCCTGATAGGGACAAGATCTGGCAAAAATTACCTAAGGGATTACAATCAGCCGGGAATGTCCAAACAACCCGAACTGGCCAAGCAAAAGGAGACTCGGTTTGATAAGGCCTTACAACGTCCTCCAAATGACCCTAAGGCCTCGTTCAGATACGACATCATGGCTCAACTTGCCAACATTCCAGCTCGTATTACTTTGTATGAACTCTTACGGTTATCAAATTATATGAGAGAGGCTTTGAAAGAATCCCTGAACAACAGCGAGGCGTTCCTCGCCCTCTTGACCGAACCTCCCAAGATGAAGGACTCGAGCAATGCTATCAATGCCGACAGTAGAAGCCTTATATCACCTTCACTCCGGAGGACATGCTTGTCAAAGATCATCATCACAACCGACCCCTCTATTATACCAGCTATATAGGGTCGTCAAGGGTCAAAAGAATCCATATCGATCCATGCTCCGCCTTGAGCATAATCCCGCGAAGACTCTTGAGCTTTCTGGGAATTCCCCATCATAAGCTCTCAAAATCTTCTGCAACCATCCTCGGCTTCAACTCCAGCAGTAGCCAATCCCTGGGAAAGATCCGACTTAAGTGTCAGATCAAAAATTTAAAGATGGAAGTGACTTGCTATGTCATCGACGTCAAAACACCTTACAACCTTCTACTCGGATGACCTTGGATTCATTCCAACAAGCTTGTCCCTTCAACACTTCATCAGTGTTTCAAACACATTGATGAACAGGGGGTTCAGCAGAGAGTCAAAGCTGAAAAACATCCTTTCAAGGGGGTGGAGAATTACGTCACCGACTCTCTCTTGTATGATGAAAATCACACAATCGAAATTGTCCTTCCCAATGATGAGGATAGCGGTAATGAAGCAGATGTTGACCTAGATCCCATTGAAGATTCAATCTGGGAGATAGATCTACTTGTAATTACCCTAGGGGACCTCCGTATCGACCAATCTATAGAAGATCAGGGTGATTGGATCCTTAATGAAGAAGAGTTTGCCTACGACTACTCTTTAGACTCTGAGTATGAAAACTCAGGAGTCGAAATTCTGATGGCCGGATTAGCTTTAGAACCGACATTGCATATGTCGATAAACGACTCGTACTCCGCTCTCAAACAGCTAGACAACTCGAAGAACGCCACCTTCATGGTTCTACCCAGAGGGAATACCCTGAATCCTATTATCTTCAGGAAAGTCGAGACGCAACCTCACTTATCAAATTCTGACGAAGAGACGAAAGCAGCACCAGAATTCTCTCGATACAGTCAGCAGTCTCAATAGATCATGGCAAAAATGGGATACAGCCTTACTGTGAAATAAGGGTTAAATATCAATTGAGGACTATGAGTCCCTTTGACCCCCTTTACACCAGAAGGAGAAGTTTTTGATTATTACAATCGAACCAAGCATGGACTCGGTTACATCTCTCCTGAAGTCGAACCACAAACATAACTAGCATCTGATGACTTTCTAAGCAGCTCTTCAAATACGTCCGATTGGGATTCTGACATCAGCCTTGGAGCCTTGTTCACGGCCAACATGGTCTCATGCAACCTAACCACGGATCTAGATGAGTCTGAGGTGTTCGAAGAACTTGAAGATGATGCATGGGCAAGACTGCTTGAAAAGTAATGGGAGTCACGTTTCGAAGTCAGAGAGCCACCCACCGAAGACAAAGTGGTTCAAATCAACATAGGCGACGAAACCAACTCTAAACCTATCTTCATCAATGAGAGTCTATCACCCGTTGAAAAGGAAGAACTCATAGTCCTATTACGAGAATACATCGATATTTTCGTCTGGAGCTATGAAGACATGCCGGGATTAGACCCCAACGTGGTTGTGCAGCGCCTTGATATCGACCCTAGGGTCAAGCGAGTCAAGTAATAGCAATAATGTTTCCGTCCTGAGTTGATGGAGCAAATCGAAAAGGAAATTCATAAACTCATTGAATGTCGATTCATCCATGAAGAACAACATCCCGATTGGCTAGCCAATATTGTGGTGGTGATGAAAAAGAGCGGTAAGATTCGAATCTGCATCGATTTTTGAGATCTCAACCTTGCTTGTCCAAAAGATGAGTTTCCTGTCCCTATCACGGATGTCATGGTCGACAATACGTGCGGGTTTGAGAGAATGTCCTTCATGGATGGATTATCTGGATACAATCAAATCAAAATGCATCCAGATGATCAAAAGCACACAACCTTCAGAAACACCCTTAGGAGTATTCTGCTACACAATAATGCCCTTTGGTCTGAAGAATGCCGGAGCTACTTATCAGCGTGCAATGAACACAATCTTCTATGAACATCTATGCAAGATGGTTGAATGCTATGTTGATGACCTCGCGATCAAAAGTCATCACAAGCAAGATCACGTCAACGATTTGAGAATGGTGTTCGAAATTATGTGAAAGCACCAACTCAAGATGAATCCAATAAAATCCTTTCTAGGGTTATCATCAGGCAAGTTCCTAGGATTCGTTGTAACATCCAAGGGAATACATGTCAACCCTGAGAAAGTGAAAGCCATCCAAGAGATGCCGCCTCCGAGAAATCTCAAAGAACTCAGAGGCTTACAAGGACGATTAGCCTACATCTAAAGGTTTATCGCCAATTTGTCTAGGAAATATCAACCATTCCAAAGACTCATGAAGAAAGGTGTTTCGTTCGCCTGGGATGACACCTGCCAAGAAGCTTTCAACGAAATCTAAGATTATCTCATGAAACCGCAGGTCCTAGCTGCACCAGTATCAGGTAAACCATTCCTGATCTATGTCAGGGCAATGGACCACTCCCTTGGAGCATTCCTTGCTCAGAAGGATGACAATGGCCACGAATAAGCCATTTACTACCTCAGCCGTACTATGATTGGTGCCGAGCATCGGTATAATCCAGTCGAGAAGGAATGTTTAGCATTGGTCTTCGCGATTCAGAAGATGCGATACTACCTTGCTGGCCAATCTATCCACGTCATTTTAAGAGTCAACCCATTACGGATACTCATGACGAAGCCTGGATCACTGAACTCTAGGCTAGCCAAATGGGCGATACTACTCTCATAATACAACATGACCTTCGTGCTCCAGAAAGCCGTCAAAGGTCAAGCAATAGCTGACTTTCTGACAGAGCACCCCATTCCAGAGTCTTCCAAACTTTATGAAGACATCCCGGATGAAGTCTTTGAGTCGAACACTATCTTAGATCGTCAGATATGGCAACTCTACTTCGACGGTGCATCAAGACGTAACTACAAGGGAGCAATTACCGCGGGAGTGGGGGTAGTGCTCATCGACCCCCATGGACATGTTCTTCCTCGGGCCTACACATTGACCGAACCATGTTCCAACAACGTAGCCGAGTATAACACCCTTGTAATTAGTTTACAACTCGCTCAAGACATTAGTGTCAAGTATCTCGAAGCTCATGGTGATTCCAAACTGACCGTGAATCAAATCAAAGGAGAATATGAGGTTCGCCATGAAGACCTCATACCTTACCATAGAGCGGCCATAAAGCTCGCTCAATCATTCGAAGGTTTCTACATCAGTTACGTAGCTCGCCTCAAGAATACCCATGCAGATGCTCTAGCATCCCTTGCGGCCACGCTCGCCTTGGTGCCCAAATCTACTAGGCGCATCACAGTGACACTAGCCATCACTTATGTTCCCCGGAGCATATTCTTGAAGCCAACGAAGTCCATGTCATGCCAACTCACTTCGAAGGCAATGATTGGCAGTTCCCAATCATCGACTACGTCTTACACGGGATTCTACTAGACAATCCGAAGCACACAGTCTCCATTCAAAGAAGGGCCCCACGCTTCTTCTACGATTCTTCCACGCAGACTTTGTACCGGTGGTATTTCAACGGTATTTTGCTCCGATGCTTATCACCAAGTGAAGCTAAGGAGGCATTAAAGGAAGCCCACGATGGTACATGTGGAGCTCATCAACCAGGTCTCAAACTTTAGGACCGACTTCATCATCTCAGTTACTACTGGCCGACAATGATAACAGATGCGGTAGCATATGCTAAACGATGTCATGCATGTCAAATCCATGCTGATTTCTTACATCAACCGCCAGAAGAATTACATCCGACAGCTGCCTCATGGCCATTTGAAGCTTGGGGCATGGACATCATTAGGCCGATCAGTCCACCGTTCGCCAAAGGCCATCGATTTATCCTGGCCATTACAGATTACTTCTTCAAATGGGCCGAAGCTGTTCTCCTCAGAGTAGTCAAGACATCTCAAGTGATCAATTCGGCATTCCTAGACAAATCATTCACGACAACATTTCGCAATTCATCAGTCGACCGTTTTTCAAATTCTGCAACAAGTTTAGAATCCAATATGTGGCTTCTACGCCATACAACCCAGCTGCCAATGGTCTAGCTGAAGCTTTTAACAAAACGATCATCAAACTTCTGAAGAAGTTCATCGCCTGTAACAAACGAGATTGGGATGAGAATCTTGGAGAGTGTCTATGGGCTTATCGAACAATAGACCACACTCCCACCAGCTCGACGCCATTTTTCTTGGTCTATGGATGTGAAGCCGTGATCCCTTTGGAAATTTAGGTACCGTCATTAAGAATCGCTATCGGCAAGAAGATGACAATTGAAAAACATCACCAAAAGCGCCTCCAAGAACTAGAAGTGCTGGACGAGCTGAGACTTGAAGCTCAGCAAAAAAACGAGATCTACCAGTCACAGATTTCGAGAGCCTTCAACAGGAGAGTCAAAGAACGATCCTTCAGAGAAGGCAACTTGGTCTTAGCCGTTTTTCGATCCATGGTCATGACACATAAGACTAAAGGTAAATTCCCACCTAAATGGGAAGGTCCATTTGTAGTAGAGACAGTCTACTCAAATGGAGCATATCACCTATTTGACCAAAATGGCAATAGGCTCATGACACCGATCAATGGAAAATTTTTCAAGAAATATTACCCTTGATCCTGGCCAATCTTATATCCCCACAGAGACCCTGGTCATGTTTAAATTTTTATCTCTGAACTAGAAATATTGATCTTCCTGATCCAAAATCCAATTAAAATTCCCAGAGAGTCAGCAAGTTAACACCACACCTCTGCTTGACTCCGGACATACCCTCACTGTCATGTTAACATTACACCTCTAAATAGTGTTAACTTCAAATATACCCCTACTGTCATGTTAACATTACACCTCTGAACAGTACCAATTTGATTAAATCGTCATGTTAACAATACACCTCTGAATGAGAAATCGTCATGTTAACAATACACCTCTGAATGATTTCTCATCTCAAATGATCTAACCGGTTAACATTACACCTTTGTTAGACTATTTTATCAACCGGTTAACATTACACCTCTGTCGACTTATCTTAGCATAATTGACTAGTTAACATTACACCTCTATCAATTCGCTCATACCAAAAATCGATTAGTTAACATTACACCTCTATCAGTTTGATCCCAACATTTTCCTCCCTAGCAAAGATGTCACTATGATATGTTAACACTACACCTCTATTGTACCCTCATCTTCAAGGAGATAAAAAGTTCTTTTATTCATTAAAAGACCTAAAAAGAGATTACAAAAGGCTTCTACGTAGAAAGTGGATAAAAAGTGTGTATCTGTGCAACACACTCCGCTACTTTGGAGTCCTGGACATCACGAGCACTCTTCTGAGCCCTCTCCTTCAGGATCCGAGAGTCAACAGGAGAAGCTTGCAACCTGATGACGGAAAGTCTCTTTGTTTCAGCCTGAAGCTCTGCAACTTGAGAATCCAGCTTCTTGTTGAATTCGCCCGATCAGATACAAGCTCCTCCTTCTGAAGTTGAGCTGCTTTCAGACGCGCCTGGGCCGCAGCAATGGTCGCCTTAGCTTCATCAATTACCACATCTTTCTCTTGGATGGCACTTTGAAGCTCCACCTGATAGCCTTCGGCAGATGTAATGCTGTCATTCAAGCTCTGAACCTTCACGCTGATGTGCTTCATTTCTGCTCGAGCAGTTTCGCTGGCCTTGCGATGAGTTTTTGACAAGCGACGGAATTCAAGCTCAGCAATACCATCAAGGTTAGCCATATGAAGAGTTTGTAACTCTCGACAACATAACTCAGCTTTGTCGATCACCGTCTTGAAGGGCTAGGTACGAGTAGGGCTAGCAATTGATGCCAAGACACCCACCTGATCCCTTAGCAACTTGAGGGTACGGGTTGTCAGCTCTCTCTGAGATTTTAAGGAGAGAGCGACGCTCTGATTGAATAAGCTCGTTAGACTCTCCATCAAGATCTTTATCTCCATCTCGACCAAGTCTTCAAGATTAGGAGATCGAGGAACCTCCATGTGACTAGAAGGATCTGCTCCAGTTGTGACCACTATTGCATCCATGGTAGAAGGAAAAGTAGAAGGCATGACTTGTATCTTTTCATTGCCCGACGTCAAAAATGTCGCAAGTATGACCAAGAGGTCCGACACAGCGGACGATACCGTAGACGTTGTCATGGTGGGTGGGACAGCAGTTCTCATAACCATAGCCATAGTCATCGACACGTCCATGGGCATAGCTTCAATACCTGTGGAAGAAACCTCCGTCTCATCGGAAGCAACTACAGGCATACTCGAACCTTCACCCGAGCAATATTCAGAACTTGGTGGCACCTCTCCTCTAACCTCTACAGGCATGGGAGAAACTGAAGGATCATCATCGTCTTTAGAAGATCCATGAACAATCAGCTTTCGCCGCGATGATAACACTAGTACCGATCTAGGAACCTCGGTTGTCATGATGGCGGGCATAGGTTGCAAGACACCAGAAGCACCTTCAAAATCGGTCATGGATCCAAAATGACCACTCATGGGGAAGGATGCAGACATTGCTCCACTCATGGCCCCGAAGTCCAATTCATCATCTATCACACAAACAAAATGTCAGTTATCACAATGAAGCCATCGTGTAAGATTGACGGAAAATACCTGGCAGGTAACCACCGATGTCGCCGGTACCAGCTCCGTCGTTAGGCTCGGTTAAATATGCATCGGTGCCATCTTGCCCAGAGCCCATTTGTTCCTTGTCATCATCCAAAGGAATAGGTTCTTTCTCTACACATAAGGAGCGCATCAACTGAAGACACTTTAAAGAAAGTCATCATATGAAAAAGGAAATTACCTGAAGAGCCAACTCTAGGCTCTTGAATAGGGAATGCAGGAAGTTCTTCTCTAACTACAGGAGAGACTCTCGATCCAGCGGCAGGCTCAGAAGATGCCAAACGCTACTTTTTTGACGGTGGCGGAGAAAGAGGAGAATGCAATGGCCTCTTTCCTTTTCCCCGTCCTCTATCGGGCATTTCTTGACGAGCTACGGTTTCAGCCGGTTCTCGAATATTGATGCCAACCTGTCTTGAAGGCACTGATGGCTCATCAGCCTGTCCCTGAGGTTCAGCTTGTTCAGCAGCTACTCCCAAATCTTCATCCGGCATATCCTCTGCTAAGAAGTCGCGGATTCCGGGAGCCCTACTCTTCTTACCCTTCTGGGAAAATTCCTTATACCTCCAGGAAATCCAAAATAAGCCAGATTTGTTAACATGGAATCTGGGGTGAGGAATGATCACCTTGCGATACCACTTACAAAACCCAAATGTCATATAACAGTTAGGTGTGTGTTGAGGAAGCAAAAACTTAGCTCCAGTAGCTCTAGTGACAAAGTGATACCAAGCACGGGCTCCATCCACGATGCCCCTTGTACGTACTAATCCAGGATTTGGGTTCCCAATATATAGCTGGTCATAGCCAAATTGGTGAACAAATCGGCACGGCAAGTACGGTTCGATATAGCACTCCGTTCCGTTCAACCTGGCGATAAGGTGACCTGGTCGAATGTTCACTAACCAGTTGAAACACCCGCTAGGTAAACAAGTGAAGCGCTCACTGCTCATGCCATCTTCAAACCCATCCCTGGGATTAACACCGTCAATCGAGGGAAAATAGTAGTAAAGACGATAATGGTCCTTGTTCTGGAGAACTCTACGAACCCCGGCAAGGTACTTAACCAGCCACTTAGAACGCTCGAACCTTTGAAGCAAAGCAACATCCGCTCCACCAGGCATAGCAGCTGACATCAACTGAGGGCAGTGCTGGGTGAACCATATCACCAAATACATATATGGCAGCTCCACCCGAGGATTGGGCACTTAGTTTCTCAGGCAGTGCTCCTCCTGCTTTAAATGCTCAGTGGCCAACTCTCTTAGGCCATGATGGATTTAGCTCACCATTGCGGGCAAAAAGGCCAAGTTATACCCAGAAGCCAACAACACAGCAGGATGTAGCGCCTTGATCAAAATGTGATCCTTAGGTCGAGAAGGCACGACACAACCCTTCAACCAAATAGAGAAGAAGCCCGCAAGCAACGCCAACTCATACATTGGCTCCTTCGCCTGGTGATGGAAACTTTCAAACTTATCACCAGCATGGAACCCGCACATGTCTGAGTCAGCAGAGTGTAGTACAAAACCATCGTTGAAGATGCGAGTCTCGACCTCCTTGGCTGCAACCGGAGAGATTGGACCTACATCCCCATTCTTCTTGCTAACTTTGGAAAACAAATATTCCGCCCAAGGAACACGAGACATAGTGAGATCATGCCCAGCATTCCCAGTAATCCTTTGACAAATGAGGACATGGCACACCAATTCTCGAAAGACCTCTGTAACTTGGGGAACGTGATTGGGAGCGCTTAACTCCTCATTTGAAGGAAAGATCTCGTATGGGTGGTTTCCCATTGGCAAACAAGACACCTCAAACATCTCGTGGAAAGCAATCTTAATTTCTCCCGCCGGAGTAAAAAAGGTGTTACTATCACAATTATACAGCTCCAAGATGTCGTATATGATAGGCGCGCAAATCTCGGCGCCATACTTAGAAGCTCTCACTGTAGCGTAGAGCCCCATCTCATGTAACCTATCTGCAAAGGTGACAAGAGCGAAGTCGACTAAACGAGTCCACCATTGGGTATCCGTCGACTTTATCCAACCAGGAAATTTGGCATCTGCTTTGGGGTACTGAGCATCATTCTTGGCAAGCTCGTTCCCGAAAGTGTTCGGAATGACAGCAACTTCATTAACTGGTGCGTCTTCACTTACGAAACCTGGACGCAACCCGATGATGTTGGTTCCATAGAGTTCCTCATGACGAAAGCCACCCCCATGCTTCAGAGAGCCTATTTTAATGCTATCCTCCCTATTTGTGAGGTTATAGTGCATGAAGCGAGGCACGGCGAGACGCTGCAAATACATGAAGGACACCTGACGCTCTATCGCCGGCAAAGCAAATCGACGATCTTTCTAAGCATAATACTAATACTCCTCTCGCCAGTTGAAAAGAGAGTATTCGCCTGGAACATATCTCCAGAAAGGAATTGTGGCTTCACCGATACGTCTTCATTAGGTACTGAGAACTTAGCGTCGGTGATTATCTCTCGCAGAGTTCTAGTTCTACCTGCACGGATAGTTTTGATCCTCTCCTGGCTGCTACCTTCAAGGATTAAAGGGGTGTTCCCATCGAAAACGTATGTCACTTCGGGGTCATGTGTTCCATCATGTCCAAAATGGTGGAGAAGGTCTACGGGGTCTCTCGAGTAAGCAACTACAAAAAAATGACAAATGAGTTAGGAAACGAAGATCAAATTCAACCGTCGCTCGAGAGCAGAGGTGAACCTCGCTCACAAGTCAAGACCTTCTGTATCAACTAAGCGTTGATGAGATGAAGCGAAGCTCGACAAAAATTGCGAACTTCATCCACATACTTAAGTTGGCGAAACTCATCCAACTAAGCCAGGCGAATCTCGCTCAAGTGAAGATCACTTAAATTAGCAGACCTCACTTCAGCGAAGGTCGCCCAAAACAAAGCAACAAACTCCACCTAAATGAAGTCCGCCGCAGAAGCCCAAAGGCCTAACGAGCTCCGCCCGAAGAACGAAGCTAGCCACAACAAGCGCCATTAATGGTCGCTGATAGAATTCTACTGTGAATGATGAAAGCTCACTGGAGGAGACCACAAGTGATCGTAAAGATCTTGCCTGTGATAGCGGATCAAGTTTTTAGATGTCGCAAGGCATCATCCAGTGCCCAATGGGCAATGATTAAGGCTGATTCGAAGATCGCCATTTGATGGGTTCATGTGTGCAGATAAAACACTTACCCATGACCAGCTCTAACTGTGTCGGCATCTCATCTGCTCTTGGCCGACGAGTTCCTCGCACAGAGCCTCTCCCTCTAGAAATTGCACGACGAGGAACCATTAAAGAAAGCTGGTGGGGATTCTTGAGGAGAGCTAGGGTTTGAAGAAAGTGAAGGGTTTTTGAAATCAAAATGGGGAAGAAGGAGGCAAAACAGCCTATTTATAGGCTAAAGCCCCGAACTTCACTGAAGATTTCTCTGCTTGAACTTCGCCAAGTATTTCGCCAAGTGAACTCCGCCGAAGATTTTGCTACCGAACTCCACCGAAGATTTCGCTACCGAACTTCGCTAAAGATTTCAGCCTTGAACTTCGCTAGAAATCTCGCTTCAGATGAGCTTCGCTAAAGCAGCGAACTTGAGTTTTATACCTTTAGGCTGAACTTCGCCTAAGCCGACCTATCAAGCTTCGCTCAAGACAACTGTTTCTCAAGTAAGCGAACCTCACCCAACTCAACAGGGCACCAAGGCGAACCTCACTGAATCGTCATAGTGAATTTTACTAAGTCTCCAAATTGAGAAAATCACAACTCAATTTGTTTGAGACCCTACCAAGTGAATATCGGCAAATGACTTGGCAAAAATTCACTAAGTCCCCAAGTTGAGAAAGCTGCAACTTAATTTGTTTGGACTTCATATGGTGGACTTCAAACTGACTCTCGCCAACACAGGGAAGCCTGAGCTTCGCTTCCAAAAGTAATGACTCCATGAAGAGTTCAAACCCACTATAGAAGTAAAGTACGTGCGGATCAATTACACAGAAGATGGACAATTTTAGCGTGAAGAAAAGTTTATTTTTATTGATCGAAGACTCTATTACAAGGCGACACTCAAACTATCCAATTACAAGGATGATGGATATTTGTTAATATTTGCTACTGCCCTATATTCCTAAGATATGGGTAGTGTGACGGCAGAGGAGCATACACGAGCTGCATCAAGCTAAAACTCGTGCAACTTCGGCCACACAGGACTGGGAAATCAAGTATTTCCCATGGTAGAAAGAACAGCTTCCATTTACCCATCCCTGGACTTTATGCCAGGGGAGGAGAAAGAGCTGTTGAGTAGGAAGTGCCCCCGTTGCTGCGAATTGAGCCATATCAGCAGCAAGAAGTACCCCTCTTGCACAGGGCTGAACCATGTCAAGAGGAAGAAGCACTTCCTACAATCAAAATTTGACGTCGGGCCTGAGTCAGCCACACGACATCTAATTACAATCTAGGTTAACTTTCGTGACACCTAGTTATTGTCGGAGTCTTCGTTCGTGGAGACCCAAGGGTCTTTCTTCAAACACCATTTCAGTCGCCGAAAGGCCTTACGAAAAGCGCGGCACTCGAGGCTCCACACATCCCTATCGCGATCCAGTTCACGCCAAGCCATTGACTGATTGCGGATGATCGCCTTGAGCATCTCCTTCTCAGCCAACAGCAACTCTGCCAAGTGACGGAGTATGCAGAGTTCGTCCGCTTGATTGCCCTGAACTTGAGCTAACTCCTGTTAGAGTCTTTTGATCTCAGCTCCTCTATCGAGGAGCATCTCTAGCCTATGTGATGTTGGCGCAGACACGGAGAAGAAGAAGAAGATGATGATGATGATGAGAAGGCGATGAGAATGGATGAGATTGGCTACTATTTATAGCCTATTTCAAATCTTAAATACCGAGGATATCGCGTGGGATCTTCAATTAAGAGATCTCAGCCATGAATTACGGCACAAATCCAAAGGCGAATCCCAACAAACTTTGTCAATCGGCGAACATCGCTAGAACGATGAACTTCGCCATCACAGCTCAAGACAAGTCGAGCCTCGCTAGCTAGCGAACACCGCCCAGCTTCACTCAACAGCCCAGAAGTGAGTGACCTTCGCTCACACCTAAAATCAGCTAAACTTCGCTGATTTCCCACCATCGCCTCAACAACGAAGAGGGCAAATTTTGTTCCAGTCATGGATTTGGACGAGCTCAAACAGCACCGAACCTTCGATATAAGCCTACAACCAAGGAAGTTACATTCAATAGTATACCTCTGGCAACCAAGTCGATGAATGAAGAGAAATTTTTACCCAACCAAGACAACTCAAGCTACGTTCAACAGTACACCTCTGGCTATCTACCCAAAGTATTTCAATCCCTGTTACAAGCTTGAATGCAGGATCTTGAAAACTTTGGGGGAGGGTCTTGTAGACGGTCAAAATATATTTTCAGTTAGGCCGATGATCAGTTGGGATCTAAGAAGTGAACGCCCATGGGCTAAACACTTTGAACGGGTCCAAAGCCAAGCTCACAACGAAGGTCGCCTGACGGCCAAAGCAAACCTCGCCAAGAGTCAAATTCTGTTTCAAATTCGAACCCATTGGTGAAGCTCACTGATGAACCCCACCCACGTTCGTCCAAGTGGACCGAGTCATCCACTTCCGAAGAAGGCGCTACCACGCCTCGCAGTATCGACTCACCGCGAATCGTATGACTTTCGCCACATCTTCAACTTCGCCAAGACCATGAAGTCCGCCTAATAGCCGTTTTAGAGTTATTTTCAGTGGATAACCACTCCCCCATTATCTCCTACTTTAATAGCCACTTAATCCACAATTAAGAGGGGCCATTAACTCCCTCTTTTAGCCTATAAAAGGAGAGAAGATCACTCATTTTGGAGCCAGCTAGCTAATCCCCGCACAAATTATCTAAGAAGACTGTGTTATCTTCTAAAGATCAAGAGATCAATCCACACGCATCACACTTGCGAGCCCATTGAGAGATATTGCCAAGAGGAGATTGAGTTAGCTTTTAGGCAATTCGACACTCGACAATCAGCAAAGGATCCATCGTCTTAGTCGGTTCGTCAACGGAGTACAAGATTCACGCTTCATCGGCACGTAGACAAGAAGCCCTATGAAAAAAATAAATTTTCCTTCGTTTCATTGTAATCTGCATCAATTGCAATACAAAAAGAACCCGAAACAATGTGCAAGAATCATTAATAGGATATTACAAAAGGAAACTATTATGAAAGATTTCAAGACGATATATGATTTGTTACCAAATAACTAAATAATTAAAATGGTAGATATATCGTTTGGTATGTTTGTTGAGTAACATCTATAAAATAAGTAGAAAGATGTCTTAGTAGATAATTCACGACCACCTAGTTTTTACCTATTAGATAGAACTAAGTGTGGAGTATACATATAAGTCAGTAAAATCTCAAAGCCCATCTAAAGGAGTTGATAAGTAATTTGCAATTTAGATACCTAAGGGTGGCAATAACAAACTTCGTCTATATGTATAAAACCCACGAAGAAAAATTTCAGAAGGAAGCATATTTCATAAGTAAGTGAGTTCCACATTAACTATCATAAAGAGAGATTACAAACAGAAAATGCAATGATAATGATTGAATCCTATAACAACAAAGACTTTTATATGCTAAGCTAATGATTTTTCTAAAACAAGTTAGATTTTAGCTCTAGCCGTTCCCTTCCTCTATAAATTATATATACAATACATATATACAGATGTATGTAGAGAGACAAGATTGGCAACTTCCATAAGGATCTGAAAGTGAATATCCACATTGAAATTCATGGAACGATATCAAATTGAAACTCTAATCTGTCTAGTTGATCTAACGTCTAAAACAAAAATCAGGTGAATTTAAGTTTCTTATTCATGTATCAAGTTGGCACAAAATAAATGTCATGAACATTCTCAATCTAAATACCAAGTACTTCCATGTTCCTTAGATCTCCAATGAACTTCGTCATCTAAAGATACACCATTTAATTCTTTAACAATTTGAACATTAGCCATAAAACAATGACTTTGATCAATGGTGTGATTGTCTGAATCATCTTTGTCACTTGAGGTTTCCCAAGATGTTGCTTTGAAACTTCTATTCTTTCCTTTGAAATTCATCTTGTTGAGAGGACATTCACTCTTGTAATGTCCTGGTTTTCTGCAAAGAAAACATATGATATTAGAATCTGAATCTTCATATTGAATATTTTTTGTTTACCTTAGTAGAACTTTGATTCTATTTGTTCTTCAAGAATTTTCGCCCATCTCTTAATCTTAGAAAAAATTTGAATCCTTTTACTATCATTGCAAATTGTTCATCCTCATCTTCTGAACTCGTGTCTGAATCCATCTTCTTCTTTGATCGGGATTTCTCCTTTTTTGCTCTTAGGGCTAACGACTTCTTTTTAGAATCTTCTTCTGAGGCATCTTATCTCTCTTTTAGTCATACTTCATATATGATAGGATTACCTACAAGATCATCGAGTGAAAGTTTAGAAAAATTCTAAAGCTCTTCAATTACCGTTATCTTTGGTTCCCAATCCCGAGATAGAGAACAGAGTATTTTTCTGCACAGCTCCTTGTTGTCATACTCCTTCCCTAAAGCTTTTGATTTGTTCACTATATCTGTAATCGTGTGAATATCTTTTGTATGCTCTCTGAGGCCTTCATCTTGAATTTCTCATATTTGCTCACTAGCATTGCAAGCTTTGCCTCCTTAACCTGTGAAGTTGCTTCGTGTGTGACTTCATGTGTTTTCCAAATTTCCTTCACAGTAATATGATTAGAAACACGATTAAATTTTTTAGCAGTAAAAGAGCAATATAAAGCATTCATGCCTTTTAAATTATGAGAATAAATCTGTTTATCATGTGGAGTCCACTTGTCCTTGGTTAGAATAACGGTAACACTATCTACTGATAGGATAAATAATGTGAACCCTAAAGTTGCAAGTATACAACCATCAAGTTATAGTATAAAAAGTTATCGATCCCACGAGGAAGGTGTTTGTATGATATTAATCAAATTTGGTTCGTAATATGTGCAAAACAATTAGGATTAAAACATGGTGAAAGTGAGTTGTGAGAGATAAGAGAGTGGTTGTGATTTAGTGCGAATGAAAATACAAATGAGAAAGAGAGTGAGTGTGGAGAGATTTAGAATATGGAGGTGAAATAAGCGCAAGTAAAAGAAAATGTGATTGAGAGTGAAGTGAGAGTGAATATGTGCAGATGAAAGAAAAGCAAGAGAGAAAAGTGAGTATTTGCAAATAAAAGAAAAACAAGATAGAGAGAGGAGGATGAAAATTAGAAGAAAACAAAGAAATAAAAGAAACAACTAAATGAAAAGCAAGAAAGTAAAAGATGGAGGGTTGATTTAAGATAGGGGGAGTCTAGAGTAGATTCACTTAGCTAATCTCAATCTCACAAGAGTGAGTAGGATATCAAGCTAGTTTCAAACAATCTCTAGAGTGTTTGCCTGGAAAGTGGTTTCATTGATCTTCATTACTTATGAACTCGTTACACCTTGATGGAATTACAAACGAAGTTCAAAATAAAACTAAGTCTTTTTATAAGACTTGTTTACAATGAAAATCAACGAAAAAGTACAACTTTCTTCAAACAAGATGCGAGGGCTTCTACTATCCGGAGTCCTCGCTATGGGCCTTTTGCCTGCGTCGGTTTATCCGTGGACTAATCGCACATCCGTTGAAAGAGTAGGTTGTTGAACGAAGATGAAGCCCGTTGAAGATGACGCCCGTCTCTCTCCAACACCCAAGTCCTCAAACTTGTGGATTTCTGAGATCAAAGATTGTTCACACTCAAGCCAAACCCGAGGGATTAATCTCACGAAGGAGAATAATAGCCTCGAATCGAGATGAGAGAGGAGGCCTACCTCACGAAGGAGATAGGAGTCCTAAGGGGTATTCACCACGAAGGATGACAATGCCCTTTGAAGATCTTGGGTCCAAAAATCCAAAAGAAGAGAGTTGGGGAAGAAGAAGAATGGTTGGAAAACTATAAGGCAAGAATTGAGAGAGCTCGTAAGACTTATAGTCTCAATTCCTACCCAAAATTTCCCAACCAAGAGAATGAACAACCCAAGGGGGTATTTATAGGTGTATAGGTGTCCCCAAGGCCTCCCTGGTGCTCATGTGTCTCGGCCAAGCCGAGACACATCAATGTGTTTTGCCAGACAAAGAACAACCGCCTCGCCGTAAAATAAACCGATCGGTTGGCCAACCGGTTGGCCAACCGGTTGGTCTCGGCCATGGCGATCTGTCTCGGCCTCAAAAGGGATGGCCGCTTATATGCCCGCTGGCCGAGACACCATGGGTGTTCGGCCAAGCCGAGACACATCTATGTGTTCGGTTGAATGTGTTCGGCCAAGCCGAGACACATCTATGTGTTCGGTTGAATGTGTTCGCCAAGCCGGTGACACATCTATGTGTTCGGTTGAATGTGTTCGCCAAGCCGGTGACACATCCATGTCTCGGTTTGGCGAGACACATCTAAGTGTTCGCCTGTGCCAGAACCGATCGGTTGGCCAACCGGTTGGCCAACCGGTTGGCCAACCGGTTGGCCAACCGCTGGTCAACCGATTGGTTTTGGCCATTGAGCTGTGTTTCGCCGCCTTGTTCCCTCGCCTCTACCGCTTTGGTGTGTCCCGGTCACTTTGGTCTTCGCCATGAAGAGCTGTCTCGGCGCCTTAGCTTGATGTCTCGGCCATGAATGGAACTGTCTCGTTGCAATCAACCCTGCATGGGTGTCTCAATCTAAGGCTAAGTGTCTCGGTCCGAGCTTCAGCGTCTCGATGTCCAAGCCTATGTGTCTTGGCTTCTCCGAGCCTACGTGCCCTGGAGCTCCCAAGCCTACATGCCTCGGCGTTCCCCAAGCCTCGCAGGTCACCTGTGCCAGAACCGATCGGTTGGCCAACCGGTTGGCCAACCGTTGGTCAACCGGTCACACCTGGCCAACCGATTAGTTTCTAACCGATCGTTTTTCTTGATTTTTCTCCACGAATTTCCCTTGGATTCTTTTGGTGCCTTGGGCCCTCATTTGTCTTCATATCTGGGCTTTCAAAAATAGGTGGAAATTCAGGAAGCTTGGGCTTTTATTCAGGCTCCATTAACCCTGCAGGTTGACTTCCGACGGTTGACCTCTGACGGTTGACCTCTGACGGCTGACCTTTGACGCTGAATTTCAACGCTGAATTCTCGGGCGCCTCGCTGAGTTCCGCCAATGTCCGCTATGGATCGCTTGATGGTTCGAACAACTCGCCGTTGCATCGGCGTGCGATCGGGCGATTTGTTGGCTACATTGCTTGATGGTTCGTCGTGCGGGTCATCCATCTGCATGAGTCGGGTTTGAGGCAATTTTTAATGCCTACATATATTCTCCAGTATTTCGCCGCTTCTTTATAGAAGCTCGAAATACTTTGGATATGATAGGCCCGCACCTTCAATAGCGGATAGGAGCCGAAAGTTTACTTTGATCTTGATCTCCAATTCCTTCGCACTATCCAAAGGCTTTGTAGGATGACCGATAGGGTTACGATGTTGCATTTATTGACCGATCACCGTTGAAATCTTGAACCGGCCGAATTGAAATTTGATTTGACTCATGCCGATGAGTCGTCGTAGGTCGACCATCAATCGGGAGATTCCTCCTTTAGCCTATGACCTCTCCACCGCAATGCTTGTCGAAAATCAAACCCCGTAACACATTGACCGGTGTTCCAAACTTTCTTTACAATGCGCTGTCCCAAGATTAACACGCTTTATACTCATACGCTATCGGAGTTTTGGGAATTAGTTTATCCTCATATACCCGTTGGAGATTGTCGAAGTTATCCTTAAGAATATTGAAATATTCTCCGTGAACTTCTAAAATTAGGAAATAGTTTAGACTCAGATACCGCTGGAGTATATAACCACTGTGGGAGGAAATTGATGGTTGTCAATCTATCCTTTTTGGAGTAACCCAGTGGGAGAAAATTGGGGGTTGCCGCTGAAGAAAGAGCTGCAGAAGCACGGAATGCCACCGAGGACTCTTTCAAAACTGAGCACAATATAGGATTTTTGGCAAACCCTCAGCCTTCAACCGATTTGATTAACCTTTACCGATTACCATTTGAATCGGGTTAGCGCGGATTAAACTGCTCAGACGCGGACGCTAGGCCGAAGAAAAACCTTCCAGACTTGGTGCTATGACTTTGAATACATAGACTTTGTCATCTTTTACGGGTAAGAGACTAACCGGCAACGCATGTGAGGCGTTGGCTTTTGGATTATTGGCCAACCCCCAGCCATCAACGGATTTGATTCAGCCTTTACCGATGACCGTTTGGATCGGGCTAGCGCATGGATTAAACCCGCTCAAGACGCGGACGCTGTGCTAAGAGAATAAAACTCTCTCGTGCTTAATGCTACGATGTTGAATACGAGGTTCTGGCCAATTATCACTGAATTGACTACCCGACAACGCCGCTTGAGGCGCTGATTTATCCCTTCTTAGGCTTCGGATGAAATACCCGTAATCGAACTCGTGTCTTCTTCAATTGAAAAGACTAAACCGCGACGGTGTTAGCGCCGACTTATCCCTCGCTAGGTTCGATCAATTCCCCATGCAGGAGGCATGGATTGTGGTGTTATTAATAACAACCCGCCATAATTTTGAATATGTGGGCTTTTGTTCTTTTACTGCTAAGAACTAACCGCAACGCTGCAGGAGGCTGACTTTATCCCTTCTTAGGCTTCGGATAAAATACCCGTAATCAACTCGTGTCTTCTTCAATCAAAAGACTAAACCGGCGACGGTGTTAGGCCGACTTATCCCCGCTAGGTTCGATCAATTCCCCATGCGTGAGGCATGGATTGTGGTGTTATTAATAACAACCCGCCATAATTTTGAATATGTGGGCTTTTGTTCTTTTACTGCTAAGAACTAACCGCAACGGCAGGCGCTGACTTTATCCCTTCTTAGGCTTCGGATGAAATACCCGTAATCAACTCGTGTCTTCTTCAATCGTAAAAGACTAAACCGCGACGGTGTTAGCGCCGACTTATCCCTCGCTTAGGATTCGATCAAATTCCCGTGATAGATCCTGGATTCTTTTTTCATTCAGAAAAAAGACTAAACCGGCACCGCGGTGTTAGGCGATGACTTATCCCTACTTAGGATTCGATAAAATTCCCCAAGATGAATCTTCAAGGCCCTCTTTGACCGAGAGCAACCGAACCGGATCGAACTGATGAGTGGAATTGATTGTGGGAAAGAAAAAATTTTATATCTATTTCCCGATGTCGGAGAGGAAGGATTTTATATCCTGTCTCCAAGTGCTGGAAAGGAAGAATTTTATATTCTATTTCCAGGTCTCCTTTTGTCTGGGTAGAGACGAACCCCCAGTGAACACAAGAAAGGAAGAATTTTATATCCTGTTTCTTGGTCTTGGAGAGGAAGAATTTTATATTCTATCTCCAGAAAATAGAGAGGAAGGATTTTATATCCTATCTCTAAGAAGAGGAAACTAAAAGTGGGATCTCCACTTCGAGAATCTCTTGAGGTGAAACTAAGAGTGGATCTCCACTCTGAGAATCGAAAAGATACAGGTAGCTTTCACTTTTATAGGATTCGCCACCCGATCTGAAGGTCTCGTTAATCGAGAGTGTTCCAATTTTAGTACAACCGCCATGGGAGGGCGTGACTGAAATGGAAACGATGGAGGCTTTCTGTTCATCAGAAAGTGATCTCCAGATTTGAAAGTGGACCTCTTGTTCATTGAAGGGAATCAAGAGGGGATTCTGATAGAGGATCAAAAATTTTGCGGACCCCTTGCTTATTGAAATAAGTCGAGGGGGAATTTTGCTGGTGGAGGGACCAGAGAAAATTTTGTGGACCCACCGTCAATGAATTTGATCGGTGGGAGAATTTTGGAGGAAAGAATCAGGGTTATCTTCGAGAGAAACATTTCCCGAAGAACTTCCCTCTAAAACGGGTTATCCCGAAGGTACTAAGGATAGTACTTCTTCGTGAACTTCCCGCTGATCTAAGATTAATTGCCTATCACCTTCCCGAAAGTGATAAGGCGATATGCACCATTGGAATAAACTGTTTCAATCACAAATGACCCTTCCCACTTGGGTTCAAATTTACCCTTCCTCTTGGAGTCAAGAATTATCGGTCGTCGGGCAACGAGGACCAAGTCTCCCTCCTTGAAACTCCTTTGTCGGACTTTCTTGTTGAAGGCTCTGGACATCCTTGCTTGGTAAAACTCAATTTGATGTTGAGCTTCCAAGCGTTTCTCATCCAGCATCTCAAGTTCTTCGAGGCGCTTTTGATGTAGTTCCTCTGTCGTCATCTCGGTTGCGAGAGCGATGCGGAGGGATGTAATCTGAACTTCCAAGGGCAAGACTGCTTCACACCCATACACCGTAGAGTATGGGTAGTCCTGCCGGTGGCGAACCGTCGCGGCGATACGCCTGAGTGCTTCTCCGAAGCTTATCGCCCCGCTTGTTGTTTTTCACCGCCTTCTTGAGGATTTTGATGATCGCTTTGTTGAAGGCCTCCGCCAATCCGCTTGCGCGGATTGTACACGCTGAGGAGACGCCCCGATCTTGAATTTCTCGCAAAATCAATGAAGGCATTGCTAATGAACTGGGACCGTTATCATGTACGATCCGCCTTGGTACACCATGTCGGTAGATGACGGGTGCTTGATGAACCGAATCACGCTAGCTTTTACCTCCTTGAGAGGGATTGCCTACCATTTGGAGAAGTAATCTGCTATTGCTAGGATGAACCGATCACCTTTGACCGACGGAGGAAAGATCGGCCTACAACATCCATGCCCCACGCTTCAACGGCGAAGACGAGTCGACGGGTGAAGTTGTTCCGAGGTTGATGCGTAATTCGCGGTATTTGGCACGCGGACACCTCCGGCATATGCTACCGCATCATTGACCATAGTAGGCCAAGAGTACCCCATCCTCCCCGATCCGATCATAGAGTTTGGGACATGGTTGGTGCGCACCGCACTCTCCTCCGTGTGCTTCTTGGAGAACTTCCGCCTCTTTGTTTGAAAGGCAACGGAGTAGCAAACCGCTATACCCACGATAGAGTGTCCGGTTTCCGTGTTGTAGAAGAACCTTGGTGCTCTCCTACCTGACCGACTCAAGGCCTTTACATCTTCCTGCAGATGCCGTAAGACGAATCAATAATAGGGAAACGCCAATCTCGGCTCAAGTCCGACTTGGTTGCACACACTTCCTTGATGACTACCCTTTCGCTATTTTCGGCCCTACCATAGATAGGAACTAATAATCGATGGGTCCTCACCGTGACCATTTGTTCGGGCCTCGAGGTTGTGCTAACGACACCGCTAATGCCGCCAAAGCATCTCGCATATGCTTCGGCGCTGAATATACTGATGAAGAACCCTCAAATGAATCGCCTCTCAATGGTCGCTGATGATACGGAATCAACCGGTTTCTAACTTCATAGTCACCACGGACTTGTTTGACCACCACCGAGAATCTCCGGCTTCGAGATATTCGACCCCCGCCTTTGGCTAAATCGAGTCCAATGAGTAGTGCTGTACTCGCCACATTGTTAGAACAGGTCGCTAGTGAATAAGCCCGAGGCATGACATGCTTCCCTGGGAAACTAAGACTATTCCGACCGCGAGATCTTAGAACATCCGGGCCGCCACGCTGGTAGCTCTGATGCTCCATCAAAATATAACCGCCACACCCGCCGGTGTAGAGTTGTGTTAACCTCGTGGGTCTCATCCGTAGATCATCAAATAGTTCGGCCGCATCCTTTGTTGGGTTGGCGCCAAAAGATCGCAGATGGCTTGTCCCTTAACCGACTTCGCCGCTAAAGTGCGTGTCGATTGATAAAAGTAAAGCCCATTTCGCCAGCCAATTCATCGAGGTCGGTCAGGTCATGAACACCCGAACGGGATTTACATTAGAAATGACGTGAATCATTTGCCCAACTAAATAGTGTCGCATTTTCTGAATCGTGAAGACCAGCGCGAGACACTCCTTCTCGATCATTGGGTAGCGAGATTCCGCACCTACCAAGGTTCGGCTCAGATAATAAACTGCCTGCTCATGACCGTGGTCATCGTCTTGCGCAAGTAAAGTGCTCAACGAATGGTTCGTCGCTCTTATATAAATTAAGAACGGTTTACCCGACTTCGGTGCAACGAGTACAGGGGGATTCGCCAGATACACTTTGATATCTTCGAATGCCTTCTCGACAAAGCGCCATCCCGCATAAAGGACACCCCTTTATTCAAATTTTGAGAATGGTCGACATTTTCCGTAGAGGTTGAGATGAAGCACCTGGATGTAGGCTAGGCTCTTGTAACCCTCGGTTCCTTTAGATTCTTCTACGGGCCGCAATTGCTGATCGCTTTTACTTTGTCGGGGTCAATGTGGATACCTTTGTTGGTAACAACGAACCCGAGGAATTTGCCGCTGGACATTCCGAGGAAAGACTTGGTGGGGTTCATCTTTAATTAATGAGTCCGCTGGAGTTCAATACCGCCCTCAAGTCCTCGATGTGGTCGCCTTTGTCACAACTCTTCACAACCAAGTCATCGACGAACATTCGACCGCTTTTCCGGAGATGATCCCAAAGATCTTCGCCATTGCCCGCCGTAAGTGGCGCCAAAGATTCTTCAACCAATGGCATGATCAGATAACGTAAGATGCCTAGGGAGTTCTCAACGCCGTGGTGCTTTGCGCCATCCCGATGCATCTTGATTTGGTTGTAACCCGAGAAGCCATCCATAAATGACATCCTTCCGAACCCACATGTATTGTCTACGATGACATCGGTGATCGGGAGGGGAAAATCATCCTTTGGGCAAGCGGTGTTTAGGTCTCAGAGTCAACACGCATTCTCGATCGCCCCATTCTTCTTGAGCAATCAAACGATATTCGCCACCCAATCCGGATCTTGCACCTCTGAATGAAACACGAGGCTATGAGCTTCTTTACTTCTGCCACAATTGCCTCCATAATCTGTGGACGAAACCGTCTCTGTTGTTGTTTGACAGGTTTAGCATCCTCTTTGATGTTGAGGCAGTGCATTGCCATATTGGGATAGAGCCCTGGCATGTCCTCGTAGCTCCAGGCGAAAATATCAATATACTCTCTGATAAGAGCAATCAACCTTTCCGCTCCTCGGGGAAGATCATATCGATATTTATGAGTTTGGGTGCGCCATCATCCATATTGATCCGACTACCTCATCCTCGCCGAGGCTCCTCTGCTCAAACCGTCCCCATACCGCATGTTGAGTTGATGGACCCACGTCTTCCTGTGTTGGCAATTCTTCATCTTCTTCTAGTGTAGTGGGGTCCATCAGAGCCATGTTGGACATCAATCCCCTGAACACGTTGTCGATGCCGACATCGAGTCCCGTGCAAAGGAAGTCGATGAATACCCGCCCTTCGATTAGGCGGCCGATTATTGATCGTCAACACTCATCTTCCCAAGAGGATGCGATCCCAATCCTCTCCGAATCTGTAGTAATTATCGGGCTTTTCTTTTGGCACAAATGCACTTTGGGTGGAACCGAGATCCTCGCCAAATAAAGTCCTTCCCCAACGCAAAGTCGTACCCCACTTCTCCATGAGGTGTCAAGGCTGACTATATCCGAAAGATGAAGTTTTGTTGATCTTTATCCGAACCCGCCATGAACTGGTGGGGAGTGGGAGTCACTTCCCTACCATAGACTAAGTCCTTCATGACCTTTCTTCCCTTGATGACGAAGTCGACTTTGACGAAGTCTCAAGATGCTTCAGAAAGACAGACGACCGAATTGGCATATGCAATTCGTGATCGCTATACGATTTTTCATTACATCACTCAAACACAACGAGTACTCTAAATCATCTTTTATTTCTTCTTCTTCTAAGAAGTCGCCAATTACAACTTTCATCGGAGGATTCTTCTCGCCAAGATTGACTACTAAGGGTACAATGTCATTGAACATAACCACCTTTGTAGTCAAGCCCGCCTCGCGACGCCGCCCTCACCGCCGTCCGCCATGGGTCGATGATTCAAGATCGGACTCATTACCGTAGGAGGGAGTCGCGAAGTAATTCTCCAATCCTTTAAACGTTGTTTGTCCGCACCACCGCCTTAACTCGCCATTAGTGTCTACATATTTTAGACACCGATGGAGGGTAGAAGGGACTATAACATTGTTATGGATCCAAGGGCCACCCAACAACAAGTTATAAGAGGTTTCCGCCGATGACGAAAGGTGTAACTTCGATTTTAAGTCTCCCATCCGACACTTGATGCGATTTTACCAAGGGCCGAGACCCACCGGTGTTAAACCCAGATATCACGGGCCAGCCGGGCGAAAGCCGACAGAATTCCAAGCTATACATCAGCGCAAAGGCATGATACTCACAAATGAACCCGGATCAACTTGATCCTGCTAACTTCACCGAGCCAATGTACCCCCGTGAAGTAGAGCCGCTTGTCGTGCTTCGATGTCTTCGCCTCGATGTCCTCCTTAGAGAATGTGATGCGTGGAATGTGCTTGGAGGCCATATTGCATTCTTGGCCGACGACCGCCTCCGGATTTGACTTGATGTGGGTTAGAAGGCTTCGACCGCCAACGCCTCTTGCAATGCTGCACGGGTTTCCTTGGACAACCTTAGTAACTCGTATAAGGTTATCCTTGCCGGATGTTGGCCAATTGCGCCATCACATCGGCGGTAAGGAGAGCTCAATTTCGGGCCTATCCCTTCCACCCAAGCGATTGAAACGGATCGCCGGGCTACACTTCGTGATTTGCGTGTTGTTTCCCCTTCGTTTTGGTGGCATCCTCCTTAGAAATGGCAGGAACTGTGGGAAAAGTTACTACCCCTAGTTCTGCTGGCGTTTTAGCATTGGAGTTGGAGTCATCGGGGTATTTGTAAGCATACTGCCCACTCCTCGTGGCAAAGGCCTCTGCTCTCTTCATACAGAGCATGTTGGAACTTACTCGCCATCCTCAAGTAAAACCGCCGAGGTAGCATTGCAAGATTTGCCCTTTCCCTTGACTCTTTTGATGAAGACGCCGCCCACCGCCGCCTTTCAATAAGTCCGGTGGACCCACGATTTCGCCATTCGGGTTGTGTGTGGCACTAACCCCTTCTCCGCCGCCAGAGGATCATCATTCACCATCTTCACCCCCACTTTGACCACAGTTTCCGGCCGGAACCAGGTTGTAGGCACCGTCCCAAAGCTTATGGATGTCGCATTCGCGCCCACTTGCTTCCCCTTGTTCGGTTTTGGAGTGATCACTCCCACCTCAATCAGAGCTTGGATCTTGTCCTTCAGCTGATAGCATCACTTGGTCAGTGATGTACCGCCTCGCGGATAGCGCAGATTTGGGGTCCGTTGTCCTTTGAGCTTCCTCTTGGTTGACGATGGGCGAAAGTTGGATTTTGTTATTGTCCAGCAAGTACTTGAAGATCCCGGGCACCTCCTAGTCCCTGAAAGAATATGTCTTGGGAAACCTGGGGGTGGACGTCCTCGATTTCTGGAACTGTTGTTGCTGTGGTGGGGTCCGTTGCTGCTGCTGCTGCTGCTGTGGCTGTAGCTGGAAAGTTTGATGAGCATCAACAT
Organism: Asparagus setaceus; assembly: GCA_012295165.1. Lineage (NCBI taxonomy): Eukaryota > Viridiplantae > Streptophyta > Magnoliopsida > Asparagales > Asparagaceae > Asparagus > Asparagus setaceus. The sequence continues at coordinate 5,455,823 of CM022708.1, forward strand.
TCTTCATTGGCCCCTTCCCTTGTTCCGAGGAACAAAATTCGTTCCTTGATTGGGCCACGACCTCGTCATTTTCCTTTGAGGAGACGCCAGCCTCTTCCCCTGGATCTTCAAATCTTTCCGGGACTTAGGCGGTGCGGTACCCATTGCCTTGATCACATCCAAGAAGAGGTTATGCCGCAAGTCTTGAGGATGAATTCTCCGTGATTGGGTCGCTGACAGCTTCATCGCTTTGTTTCGAACCGCTTGACGAAATTGTTCACGGCTTCCATCCTTCGCTTCTTCCCACAACGTACCAAGTGAAACCTCGTATGCGTCATCGAAGAAGTTTGTCGTGAACATAGATTCCATGTCTTCCGGTGTTGGCCTTCACGGCGGTAGTGCAATCGGCTGACCCCTCGCGGTGCCAACAAAGGACCGAACCATCAAGGGCTCGCTACGAGATAGCTCCCAAATGGCTCTTGAAATAAATAAGATGTTGAGTGGGGACCCTCTCCCATCGAACGGCGGAAGTTTATTAAATTAAACTTTCTTGGGATAGGGATCGACTCCCACTCTCTGATAGGGTATGAAATCCCTGTTTCTTTACTTCTCGGTTTGAGATGAGCGAATTGATCTTGTTCTCCAAATCTTTGATCCTCGCCATTTTCACTTGCCTCTTTGTCCCTGATTTTGAGGTGGGACCGCTGTTATCCCCTGCGATCTTGCTCTTCTGCTATGGCCTTGTTTTTCATCTCAGACGCTATCCGCCAAATTGACGTTGTTACACGATTGGCCTTGTCTGGCGATTAGTGATTGCTTGTATCTGCCGGTCATGTAGCTCTCTATCCGCCGCATGGCCATGACCATTTCAAGCTTGAAGTCGCTCTTCTCGTTTCGCCAAGGCTTCTTCAAGTAGCTTAGCCACCTCGGTTGCGATCATAAATGCTTCATGAGGGTGGCCTTCACCGAGATAGTGTTATCGATGCCACCGCCAGCCCTCATCCGATGTTTCATCTTCTAAAGGCACTCTTCGTTGTGGATTAGCCTCGAGTGAACCCTCGCTGAAGGTCGCGGATAGTTAGGCCGCCCGATAGTACCATCGCGAGCCGAAGTCACCCTTCGAAGACTCGAGTGCCACGTGACGGTGTTGCCTTGTGGGTCATATTGGCGGTTACCTCGGCGGCTCATCCTTGCCTTGATAGAGTGCGGTGTTATTCGGGAATGCCTTGACCGAGGTCTTGGCGATTCATCGTGCTCAATCTTTGGAAGACCGACACCCTTCTCGAGTTTTATGGCAACATTTGCACCGAGAGCACCGCCTCGACGCTTTAGTGCATAGGCATGATGAACCGCTTCGTGGGAACTCCTTCTTCTAAACTTCTTCGTACCACCGGCCGCGATAGTACGGCTCATCGGCGCGAGTGCGGAGCAACCTACCGCGGTGGCTACACGATCCTCGTATAACGCCATCATCGATGACAACGCCCATCCGAGGTTGGGTCAACTTATCGAAGGTCACGCTACCAATGCTCGCTTTGTGAGTGCGACATTTTTGGCTCTCGCGACTTCGATTCAAGCCCTTTGGTGGATTTTCCATCGCTTCGTTGAGGGCTAGAGGTACCCCCAAGATTGTAATAGTCCCGATCTCTTCAATGAGCTGCAGGAGTTGACCTTTCACCTTGATCCGTCTCAACCGACCTAGGCATTGAAACACCGAACCTTTGTTGGAAAGGGGCGGTGTTGGCCGGAGACTTGGAAGAGGACGCCGAGGAGGTTGATCTTCGCTGAGGTTTTGGATTTCGGCCTCGGATCTGGTGCATCCTTGGTGGCTTCTGGCTACCTCTTTCATCTTTGGCCCGCTGGGCTTCCTTCACTAAGACTTGTGCGCGTGCGGTAGCGGCAGCTTCTTGATCGCTCTTCGGGGTAGAGCGGTTTCGCTTAACACGGATCCACTCGGCGATTGGCGGCTTGATCGATTGAGGTTCTTGGGGCTCATGTCCCTGCCTTTGATCTTAGATCCGCCTTGTAACGGACCCCATCAAATGACTCCATTGCCTTGGCAGCTTGTAGTGCAAGGCGTTGTCGACGCTTTGGCGGCTCTCTTAGAGAGTCCGCGGCGCCATTGGCGGATTCCTCCAGCCTTGGTCGGGAAAGGAAATCGATCCGCATCTTCGCCTTGGTCAACGGCCGGATACGCTTGTCATCTTCGAGGGCGATGCCCATTGAATCTTCGTTACCTTGAAGGGCTTCTTGGACTTGCGTGGAGTTGAGGATTTGGATGAGGCCGATGATAAGCCTCGAACTTCTCCGGTCAAACTCATACTCCATCTCTTCAACAATCGGGATGCGGATCTGGCGAACGCGATCTTAAGATCATTGGCTCCCATCAGGTCGCCATCGTTTGCTCGAAAGTGGTTTCATTGATCTTCATTACTTATGAACTCGTTACACCTTGATGGAATTACAAACGAAGTCCAAAATAAAACTAAGTCTTTTATAAGACTTGTTTACAATGAAAATCAACAAAAAGTACAACTTTCTTCAAACAAGATGTGAGGGCTTTATTATCCTGAGTCCTCGCTATGGGCCTTTTGCCTGCGTCGGTTTATCCGCGGGACTAATCGCACATCCGCTGGAAAGAGTAGGTTGTTGAACGAAGATGAAGCCCGCTGAAGATGACTGCCTCTCCAACACCCAAGTCCTCAAACTTGTGGATTTCTGAGATCAAAGATTGTTCACACTCAAGCCAAACCCGAGGGATTAATCTCACGAAGGAGAATAATAGCCTCGAATCGAGATGAGAGAGGAGGCCTACCTCACGAAGGAGATAGGAGTCCTAAGGGGTATTCACCACGAAGGATGACAATGCCCTTTGAAGATCTTGGGTCCAAAAATCCAAAAGAAGAGAGTTGGGGAAGAAGAAGAATGGTTGGAAAACTATAAGGCAAGAATTGAGAGAGCTCGTAAGACTTATAGTCTCAATTCCTACCCAAAATTTCCCAACCAAGAGAATGAACAACCCAAGGGGGTATTTATAGGTGTATAGGTGTCCCCAAGGCCTCCCTGGTGCTCATGTGTTCGGCCAAGCCGAGACACATCTATGTAGCCCACGCCGTGACACATCTATGTGTCTCAAACTGCAAGCCGGTGACACATCCATGTGTTCGGTTTGGCCGAGACACATCTATGTTCCTGTGCCAGAACCGATCGGTTGGCCAACCGGTTGGCCAACCGTTAGCCAATCGGTTGGCCAACCGGTTGGTCAACCGATTAGTTTCGGCCATTGGAGCTATGTTTCGGCCAGCTTGTTCCCTGTCTCGGCCTGCTCTTTGGTGTGTCCCGGTGGTCAGCTTGGTCTTCGGCCATGAAGAGCTGTCTCGGCGCCTTAGCTTGATGTCTCGGCCATGAATGGAACTGTCTCGTTGCAATCAACCCTGCATGGGTGTCTCAATCTAAGGCTAAGTGTCTCGGTCCGAGCTTCAGCGTCTCGATGTCCAAGCCTATGTGTCTTGGCTTCTCCGAGCCTACGGTCCCGGAGCTCCCAAGCCTACATGCCTCGGCGTTCCCCCAAGCCTCAGTGTGTCACCCAGGCCAGGAACCGATCGGTTGGCCGATCGGTTGGCCAACCGGTTGGTCAACCGGTTGGCCAATCGGTCGGTCAACCGATTAGTTTCTAACTGACTTTGTCTTTTTCTTGATTTTTCTCCACGAATTTCCCTTGGATTCTTTTGGTGCCTTGGGCCCTCATTTGTCTTCATATCTGGGCTTTCAAAAATAGGTGGAAATTGAAGCTTGGGCTTTATTAGAGCTCCATTAACCTGCCGGTTGACTTAGGCGGTTGACCTCGGCGGTTGACCTCGGCGGTTGACCTTTGGCGGTTGAATTTCAACGCTGAATTCTCGGCTACCGCTGAGTTCCGCCAATGTCCGCTATGGATCGCTTGATGGTTCGAACAACTCGCCGCTGCATCGGCGCAGCGACGGGCGATTTGTTGGCTACATTGCTTGATGGTTCGTCGTGCGGGTCATCCATCTGCATGAGTCGGGTTTGAGGCAATTTTTAATGCCTACATATACCCCCTCCAAAGTATTTCAGTCGCGTTCTTTTATAGAAGCGCCTGAAATACTTTGGATATGATAGGCCCAGACCTTCAATAGGCGTGATAGGAGCTGAAAGCGACTTTGATCTTGATCTCTCCAATTCCTTCAGACTATCCAGTGCTTTGTAGGATGACTGATAGGGTTACGATGTTGCATTTATTGACTGACCGCTGTTGAAATCTTGAACCGAAGCCGAGAATTGAAATTCTGATTTGACTCATGCTGATGAGCTGTCGTAAGGCTGACCATCAATCAGTGGGAGATTCCTCCTTTAGCCGGTGACCTCTCCACTGCAATGCTTGTCGTAAAATCAAACCCTGGTAACACATTGACCGGTGTTCCAAACTTTCTTTACAATGCGTTGTCCGGCATTAACACAGTTTATACTCATACGTTTACTGGAGTTTTTGGGAATTAGTTTATCCTCATATACCCGTTTGGAGATTGTCGAGTTATCCTTAAGAATATTGAAATATTCTCCAGGAACTTCTCGGTAAAATTAGGAAATAGTTTAGACTCGTATACCGCGTTGGAGTATATAACCACTGTGGGAGGAAATTGATGGTTGTCAATCTATCCTTTTTGGAGTAACCCAGTGGGAGAAAATTGGGGGTTGCCGCTGAAGAAAGAGCTGCAGAAGCACGGAATGCCACCGAGGACTCTTTCAAAACTGAGCACAATATAGGATTTTTGGCAAACCCTCAGCCTTCAACTGATTTGATTAACCTTTACCGATTACCATTTGAATCGGGTTAGCGTGCGGATTAAATCCGTTCCGTACGTGACGTTGTGCTGAAAGAAAAAACCTTCCAGACTTGGTGCTATGACTTTGAATACATAGACTTTGTCATCTTTTACGGGTAAGAGACTAACCGGCAACGCATGTGAGGCGTTGGCTTTTGGATTATTGGCCAACCCCCAGCCATCAACGGATTTGATTCAGCCTTTACCGATGACCGTTTGGATCGGGCTAGCGTGCGGATTAAACCCGTTCCGCACGTGACGTTGTGCTAAGAGAATAAAACTCTCTCAGGCTTAATGCTACGATGTTGAATACGTAGGCTCGGTCAATTATCACGGGAATTGACTACCCGACAACGCGTTTGAGGCGTTGATTTATCCCTTCTTAGGCTTCGGGATGAAATACCCCAGAATCGAACTCTGGTGTCTTCTTCAATTGAAAAAAAGACTAAACCGGCGACGTGTGTTAGGCGTCGACTTATCCCTGCTTAGGGTTCGGGATCGAATTCCCCATGCGTGTGAGGCATGGATTGTGGTGTTATTAATAACAACCTGCCATAATTTTGAATATGTGGGCTTTTGTTCTTTTTACGGTTAAGAACTAACCGGCAACGCGTGTGAGGCGTTGACTTTATCCCTTCTTAGGCTTCGGGATAAAATACCCCAGAATCGAACTCTGGTGTCTTCTTCAATCAGAAAAAAGACTAAACCGGCGACGTGTGTTAGGCGTCGACTTATCCCTGCTTAGGATTCGGGATCAAATTCCCCAGGATAGATCCTGGATTCTTTTTTCATTCAGAAAAAAGACTAAACCGGCACCGTGTGTTAGGCGATGACTTATCCCTACTTAGGATTCGGGATAAAATTCCCCAAGATGAATCTTGGCGTCCTCTTTTGACCGGAGAGCAACTGAACCGGATCGAACTGATGAGTGGAATTGATTGTGGGAAAGAAAAAATTTTATATCTATTTCCCGATGTCGGAGAGGAAGGATTTTATATCCTGCTTTGGTCTTGGAGAGGAAGAATTTTATATTCTATTTCCGTGTCTCCTTTGTCCGGGTAGAGACGAACCCCAAAGGAACACAAGAAAGGAAGAATTTTATATCCTGTTTCTTGGTCTTGGAGAGGAAGAATTTTATATTCTATCTCCAGAAAATAGAGAGGAAGGATTTTATATCCTATCTCTAAGAAGAGGAAACTAAAAGTGGGATCTCCACTCGAGAATCTCTTGAGGTGAAACTAAGAGTGGATCTCCACTCGAGAATCGAAAAGATACGTGTAGCTTTCACTTTTATAGGATTCGCCACCCGACCGAAGGTCTCAGACCGAGAGTGTTCCACTTTAGTACAACCGCCATGGGAGGCGTGGTGAAATGGAAGCGATGGAGGCTTTCTGCTCATCGAAAGTGATCTCCGATTTGAAAGTGGACCTCTTGTTCATTGAAGGAATCAAGAGGGATTCCGATAGAGGATCAAAATTTTATGGACCCTTGCTTATTGAAATAAGTCGAGGGGAATTTTGTCGGTGGAGGGACCGAGAAAATTTAGGACCCACCACAATGAATTTGATCGGTGGGAGAATTTTGGAGGAAAGAATCAGGGTTATCTTCGAGAGAAACATTTCCCGAAGAACTTCCCTCTAAAACGGGTTATCCCGAAGGTACTAAGGATAGTACTTCTTCAGGAACTTCCCGTTGATCGGCATTAATTGCCTATCACCTTCCTGAGTGATAAGGCGATATGCACCATTGGAATAAACTGTTTCAATCACAAATGACCCTTCCCACTTGGGTTCAAATTTACCCTTCCTCTTGGAGTCAAGAATTATCGGTCGTCGGGCAACGAGGACCAAGTCTCCCTCCTTGAAACTCCTTTGTCGGACTTTCTTGTTGAAGGCTCTGGACATCCTTGCTTGGTAAAACTCAATTTGATGTTGAGCTTCCAAGCGTTTCTCATCCAGCATCTCAAGTTCTTCGAGGCGCTTTTGATGTAGTTCCTCTGTCGTCATCTCGGTTGCGAGAGCGATGCGGAGGGATGTAATCTGAACTTCCAAGGGCAAGACTGCTTCACACCCATACACCAGAGAGTATGGGGTAGTCCCAGTCGGTGTGCGAACCGTCGTGCGATACGCCCAGAGTGCTTCTCCGAGTTTATCGTCCCAGTCGCGTTTGTTGTTTTTCACCAGCTTCTTGAGGATTTTGATGATCGTTTTGTTGAAGGCCTCCGCCAATCCGTTTGCAGCGGGATTGTACACAGTTGAGGAGACGTCCTGGATCTTGAATTTCTCGCAAAACTGAATGAAGGCATTGCTAATGAACTGGGGACCGTTATCATGTACGATCCGCCTTGGTACACCATGTCGGTAGATGACGTGGTGCTTGATGAACCGAATCACAGTGCTAGCTTTTACCTCCTTGAGAGGGATTGCCTCCGCCCATTTGGAGAAGTAATCGGTTATTGCTAGGATGAACCGATCACCTTTGACCGACGGAGGAAAGATCGGGCCTACAACATCCATGCCCCACGTTTCGAACGGCGAAGACGTAGCCGACGGGTGAAGTTGTTCCGGAGGTTGATGCAGGTAATTCGCGTGTATTTGGCACGCGTGACACCTCCGAGCATATGCTACCGCATCATTGACCATAGTAGGCCAGTAGTACCCCATCCTCCTGATCCGATCATAGAGTTTGGGACATGGTTGGTGCGCACCGCACTCTCCTCCGTGTGCTTCTTGGAGAACTTCCTCTGCCTCTTTGTTTGAAAGGCAACGGAGTAGCAAACTGTTATACCCACGCCGATAGAGTGTCTGGGTTTCCGTGTTGTAGAAGAACCTTGGTGCTCTCCTACGGACTGACTCGCGCTCCTTTACATCTTCCGGCAGGATGCCGTGTAAGACGTAATCAATAATAGGGAAACGCCAATCTCGGGGCTCAAGTCCGACTTGGGTTGCACACACTTCCTTGATGACTACCCTTTCGTCATTTTCTGTCCTACCATAGATAGGAACGAATAACTGATGGGTCCTCACCGTGACCATTTGTTCAGTCTCGGGAGGTTGTGCCAACGACACCGCTAATGCTGCCAAAGCATCTGCATATGCGTTTCGAAGGCGCGGAATATACTCGATGAAGAACCCCTCAAATGAATCTGCCCTCTCAATGGCTGCTTGATGATACGGAATCAAATCCGGGTTTCTAACTTCATAGTCACCACGGACTTGTTTGACCACCAGCTGAGAATCTCCGAAGGCTTCGAGATATTCGACCCCCAGTTCCTTGGCGAAATCGAGTCCAATGAGTAGTGCGTTGTACTCGGCCACATTGTTAGAACAGGGCTCCGTTAGTGAATAAGCCCGAGGCATGACATGCTTCCCCGGGGAAACTAAGACTATTCCGACTCCGGCGGAGATCTTAGAACATCCGGGGGCGCTCGCCACGTTGGTAGCTCGGGATGCTCCATCAAAATATAACTGCCACACCTGCTGGTGTAGAGTTGTGTTAACCTCGTGGGTCTCATCCGGTAGATCATCAAATAGTTCGGCCGCATCCTTTGTTGGGTTGGCTGCCAAAAGATCGCAGATGGCTTGTCCCTTAACCGACTTCTGCTGCTTAAAGTGCAGGTCGTATTGGGATAAAAGTAAAGCCCATTTCGCCAGGCGCCAATTCATCGAGGCTGGCTGTGTCATGAACACCCGAACGGGATTTACATTAGAAATGACGTGAATCATTTGCCCAACTAAATAGTGTCGCATTTTCTGAATCGTGAAGACCAGCGCGAGACACTCCTTCTCGATCATTGGGTAGCGAGATTCCGCACCTACCAAGGTTCGGCTCAGATAATAAACTGCCTGCTCATGACCGTGGTCATCGTCTTGCGCAAGTAAAGTGCTCAACGAATGGTTCGTCGCTCTTATATAAATTAAGAACGGTTTACCCGATTTTGCTGCAGTGCGAGTTCGCGGATACACTTTGATATCTTCGAATGCCTTCTGACAGGCGTCATCCCAGATAAAGGACACCCCCTTTTTATTCAGCTTGGAGAATGGCTGACATTTTCCAGAGAGGTTGGAGATGAAGCACCGGATGTAGGCTAGGCGCCCTTGTAACCCTCGAAGTTCCTTCAGATTCTTCGGCGGCTGCAATTCGTTGATCGCTTTTACTTTGTCGGGGTCAATGTGGATACCTTTGTTGGTAACAACGAACCCGAGGAATTTGCCGCTGGACATTCCGAGGAAAGACTTGGTGGGGTTCATCTTTAATTAATGAGTCCGCGTGAGTTCGAATACCGTCCTCAAGTCCTGGATGTGGTCGTCTTTGTCACAACTCTTCACAACCAAGTCATCGACGTAACATTCGACCGTTTTCCGGAGATGATCCTGAAAGATCTTCGTCATTGCCCGCTGGTAAGTGGCGCCAAAGATTCTTCAACCGAATGGCATGATCAGATAACGTAAGATGCCTAGGGAGTTGAGCGTCGTGTGCTTTGCGTCATCCGGATGCATCTTGATTTGGTTGTAACCCGAGAAGCCATCCATAAATGACATCCTTTCGAACCCACATGTATTGTCTACGATGACATCGGTGATCGGGAGGGGAAAATCATCCTTTGGGCAAGCGGTGTTTAGGTCTCTGTAGTCAACACAGATTCTGATCGTCCCATTCTTCTTGAGCACCGAAACGATATTCGCCACCCAATCCGGATGCTGCACCTCCTGAATGAAACCTGAGGCTATGAGCTTCTTTACTTCTGCCACAATTGCCTCCATAATCTGTGGACGAAACCGTCTCTGTTGTTGTTTGACAGGTTTAGCATCCTCTTTGATGTTGAGGCAGTGCATTGCCATATTGGGATAGAGCCCTGGCATGTCCTCGTAGCTCCAGGCGAAAATATCAATATACTCTCTGATAAGAGCAATCAACCTTTCCCGTTCCTCTGGGGGAAGACTGTTACTGATATTTATGAGTTTGGGGTGCGCTTCATCATCCATATTGATCTGGACTACCTCATCCTCAGTCAGAGGCTCCCTCTGTTCAAACCGGTCCCCATACTGCATGTTGAGTTGATGGACCCACGGGTCTTCCCAGGTTGGCAATTCTTCATCTTCTTCTAGTGTAGTGGGGTCCACTGTAGCCATGTTGGACATCAATCCCCTGAACACGTTGTCGATGCTGACATCAGAGTCCCAGGCAGTGAAGTCAGATGAATACCCGTCCTCTGGATTAGGCGGCTGATTATTGATCAGCGAACAACACTCATCTTCCGAAGAGGATGCGTATCCCAATCCTCTCCTGAATCTGTAGTAATTATCGGGCTTTTCTTTTGGCACAAATGCAGCCTTGGGTGGAACCGGAGATCCTCGCCCGAAATAAAGTCCTTCCCCCAACGCAAAGTCGTACCCCCACTTCTCCATGAGGTGCTGCGCTTTCGGACTATATCTGGAAAGATGAAGTTTTGGTTGATCTTTATCTGAACCCGCCTACAGGAACTGGTGGGGAGTGGGAGTCAGCTCTCCCCTACCATAGACTAAGTCCTTCTCGCAGCCTTTCTTCCCTTGGATGACGAAAGTCGACTTTGACGAGTCTCGAAGATGCTTCTGTGTTACACAGGACGACCGAATTGGCATATGCAATTCAGGATCGTTATACAGATTTTTCATTACATCACTCAAACACAACGAGTACTCTAAATCATCTTTTATTTCTTCTTCTTCGGCAAGCTGCCAATTACAACTTTCATCGGAGGATTCTTCCTCGTCAAGATTGACTACTAAGGGTACAATGTCATTCAGAACATAACCACCTTTGTAGTCAAGCCCGGCCTCAGTATCAGCGTCCTCACCGCTGTCCGTGCCATGGGCTGATGATTCAGTATCGGACTCATTACCGTAAAGGAGGGAGTCAGTGAAGTAATTCTCCAATCCTTTAAACGGTTGTTTGTCCGCGACCACCGTCTTAACCTCGCCATTAGTGTCGACATATTTTAGACACTGATGGAGGGTAGAAGGGACTATAACATTGTTATGGATCCAAGGGCGACCCAACAACAAGTTATAAGAGGTTTCCGCGTCGATGACGTAGCAGGTAACTTCGGATTTTAAGTCTCCCATCTGACACTTGATGCGGATTTTACCAAGGGGCCGAGACCCACTGGTGTTAAACCCGTATATCACGGTGCCAGTCGAAGCGAGCCTGCTGACAGGAATTCCCAAGCTATACATCAGGCGCAAAGGCATGATACTCACAGCGGAACCCGGATCAACTTGGATCCGGTTAACTTCACTGGAGCCAATGTACCCTGTGAAGTAGAGCGGCTTGTCGTGCTTCGATGTCTTCGTCTGCATGTCCTCCTTAGAGAATGTGATGCAGGGAATGTGCTTGGAGGCCATATTGCATTCTTGGGCTGACGACTCCGGCTCCTCCGGATTTGACTTGATGTGGGTTAGGAAGGCTTCTGAATCTGCCAACGCCTCTTGCAATGCTGCACGGGTTTCCTTGGACAACCTTAGTAACTCGTATAAGGTTATCCTTGCCGGGATGTTGGCCAATTGCGCCATCACATCGAAGTGGTAAGGAGAGCCTGAATTCCTCAGTCTATCCCTTCCAATCGGGCGATTGAAACGGGACTGCTTCGGGGGCTACACTTCAGGATTTGCAGGTTGTTTCCCCTTCGTTTTGGTGGCATCCTCCTTAGAAATGGCAGGAACTGTGGGAAAAGTTACTACCCCTAGTTCTGCTGGCGTTTTAGCATTGGAGTTGGAGTCATCGGGGTATTTGTAAGCATACTCGTGCCCACTCCTGGTGGCAAAGGCCTCCTGTTCCTCTTCATACAGAGAGCATGTTGGAACTTACTCGTCATCCTCAAGTAAAACCGCCGAGGTAGCATTGCAAGATTTGCCCTTTCCCTTGGACTCCTTTTTGGATGAAGACGTCGCCCACTGCTCGTCTTTCAATAAGTCTGGGTGGACCCACAGGATTTCGCCATTCGGGGTTGTGTGTGGCACTAACCCCTTCTCCCGTCGCTTGTGAGGATCATCATTCACCATCTTCACCCCCACTTTGACCACAGTTTCCGGCCGGAACCAGGTTGTAGGCACCGTCCCAAAGCTTATGGATGTCGCATTCGCGCCCACTTGCTTCCCCTTGTTCGGTTTTGGAGTGATCACTCCCACCTCAATCAGAGCTTGGATCTTGTCCTTCAGCTGATAGCATCACTTGGTCAGGTGATGTACTGCCCTGTGATAGGCGCAGTATTTGGGGTCCGTTGTCCTTTGAGCTTCCTCTTGGTTGACGATGGGCGAAAGTTGGATTTTGTTATTGTCCAGCAAGTACTTGAAGATCCCGGGCACCTCCTAGTCCCTGAAAGAATATGTCTTGGGAAACCTGGGGGTGGACGTCCTCGATTTACAGGCTGTTGTTCTTTGTGGTGGGGTCCGTTCTTCTTCGCTGCTAGCTGTGGTATAGGCTGGAAAGTTTGATGAGCATCAACATTCTTCATTGGCCCCTTCCCCTTGTTCCGAGGAACAAAATTCTGGTTCCTTGGATTGGGCGCCTGCTGACCTCGCTCTGCCTTTTCCCTTTTGAGGAGACGCTCAGCCTCTTCCCCTCGGATCTTCAAATCTTTCCAGGACTTAGACGGTGCAGTACCCATTGCCTTGATCACATCCAGTAAGAGGTTATGCTGGCAAGTCTTGAGGATGAATTCCTCCGTGATTGGGTCGCGACAGTTCATCGCCTTGTTTCGGAACCGTTTGACGAAATTGTTCACGGTTTCTCCATCCTTCTGCTTCTCTTCCCACAACGTACCAAGTGAAACCTCTGTGTCGTCATCGAAGAAGTTTGTCAGGAACATAGATTCCATGTCTTCCCAGCTGTTGACGCTTCCTGGCTTGAGGCGGCGGTACCAATCGAAGGCAGCCCCTCGCAGGGTGCCAACAAAGGACCGAACCATCAAGGGCTCGTTACCAGAGATAGCTCCCAAATGGCTCTTGAAATAAATAAGATGTTGAGTGGGGGACCCTCTCCCATCGAACGGCGTGAAGTTTATTAAATTAAACTTTGCCGGATAGGGGATCGACTCCCACTCTCTCGGATAGGGGTATGAAATCCCTGTCTTCTTTACTTCTCGAGCCGAGATGAGCGAATTGATCTTGTTCTCCAAATCTTTGATCCTGTCATTTTCACTTGCCTCTTTGTCCCGGTGATTTTGAGGTGGGACCGCGGTGTTATCCCCGGCATCTTGCTCTTCGGCGTTATGGCCTTGCTCTTCATCTGTATCGCTATCCGTCAAATTGACGTTGTTGCGACGATTGGCCTTGTCCTGGCGATTAGTGATTGCTTGTATCTGCCGGTCATGTAGCTCTCTCATCTGCTGCATGGCCATGACCATTTCAAGCTTGAAGCTGTCTTTCTGTTTCGCCAAGGCTTCTTCAAGTAGCTTGGCCACCTCAGTTGCACTGATCATAAATGCTTCATGAGGGTGGCCTTCACTGGAGATAGTGTTATCGGATGCCACTGCCGAGCCCTCATCCGATGTTTCATCTTCTAAAGGCACTCTTCGTTGTGGATTGCGCCTCGAGTGAACCCCTCGTTGAAGGTCGTGATAGTTAGGCCGTCTGATAGTACCATCGCGGAGCCGAGTCACCCTTCGGGAAGACTCTGGAGTGCCACGTGACGGTGTTGCCTTGTGGGTCATATTGACGGTTACCTCTGGCAGCTCATCCTTGCCTTGATAGAGTGCGGGTGTTATTCGGGAATGCCTTGACCGAGGTCTTGGCGATTCATTGGTGCTCAATCTTTGGAAGACCGACACCCTTTCTGGAGTTTTATGGCAACATTTGCACTCCGAGAGCACCGTCTCGATCAGTTTAGTGCATAGGCATGATGAACTGGCTTCAGGGGAACTCCTTCTTCTAAACTTCTTCGTACCACCAGCACGATAGTACAGCTCATCGGCACGAGTGCCGGAGCAACCTACCGTGTGGCGACACGATCCCTCAGGTATAACGTCATCATCAGATGACAACGCCTCCATCTGAGGTTGGGTCAACTTATCGAAGGTCACGCGCCTCAATGCTCGCTTTTGTGAGTGCGACATTTTGGCGGGCTCTCGCACTTCGATTCGAAGCCCTTTTGGTGGATTTTCCATCGCCTTCTCGTTGGAGGGGCGAGAGGTACCCCCAGCATTGCGAATAGTCCTGGATCTCTTCAATGAGCCTGCAGGAGTTGACCTTTCACCTTGATCCGTCTGAACCGGACCTAGGCATTGAAACACCGAACCTTTGTTGGAAAGGGGCGTGGTGTTGGCCGGAGACTTGGAAGAGGACGCTCGAGGAGGTTGATCTTCAGTTGAGGTTTTGGATTTCGGCCTCCAGATCTGGTGCATCCTTGGTGGCTTCTTGGCTACCTCTTCATCTTTGGCCCGTTGGGCTTCCTTCACCAAGACTTGTGCGCGTGCACGGAGGGCGCGACGCTTCTTGATGCGCTCTTCCAGGGTAGAGCGGTTTCGCTTAACACGGATCCACTCGCTGATTGGCGGCTTGATCAGTTGAGGTTGCTGGGGCTCATGTCCCTGTCTTGATCTTAGATCCGCCTTGTAACGGACCCCATCAAATGACTCCATTGCCTTGGCAGCTTGTAGTGCAAGGCGTTGTCGACGCCTTTGGCGGGCTCTCTTAGAGAGAGTCACGGCGCCATTGGCGGATTCCTCCAGCTTGGTCGGGGAAAGGAAATCAGATCCGGCATCTTCAGCTTGGTCAACGGCCGGGATACGTTTGTCATCTTCGGAGGGCGATGCCCATTGAATCTTCGTTGCAACGAAGGGCTTCTTGGACTTGCGTGGAGTTGAGGATTTGGATGAGGCTGACAGATAAGCCTCGAACTTCTCCTGGTCAAACTCATACTCCATCTCTTCAACAATCGGGATGCGGATCTGCGGCTGCGGCACTGCGATCTTAAGATCATTGGCTCCCACTGTGGTCGCCATCGTGTTTGCCTGGAAAGTGGTTTCCTTGATCTTCATTACTTATGAACTCGTTACACCTTGATGGAATTACAAACGAAGTCCAAAATAAAACTAAGTCTTTTTATAAGACTTGTTTACAATGAAAATCAACAAAAAAGTACAACTTTCTTCAAACAAGATGTGAGGGCTTCTATTATCCGGAGTCCTCGTTTGCGTGGGCCTTTTGCCGGTGCCGGGGTTTATCCGTGGATGATCGCGCGATCCGTTGAAAGAGTAGGTTGTTGAACGAAGATGAAGCCCGTTGAAGATGACGCCCGTCTCTCTCCAACACCCAAGTCCTCAAACTTGTGGATTTCTGAGATCAAAGATTGTTCACACTCAAGCCAAACCCGAGGGATTAATCTCACGAAGGAGAATAATAGCCTCGAATCGAAATGAGAGAGGAGGCCTACCTCACGAAGGAGATAGGAGTCCTAAGGGGTATTCACCACGAAGGATGACAATGCCCTTTGAAGATCTTGGGTCCAAAAATCCAAAAGAAGAGAGTTGGGGAAGAAGAAGAATGGTTGGAAAACTATAAGGCAAGAATTGAGAGAGCTCGTAAGACTTATAGTCTCAATTCCTACCCAAAATTTCCCAACCAAGAGAATGAACAACCCAATGGGGTATTTATAGGTGTATAGGTTTCCCTAAGGCCTCCCTGGTGCTCATGTGTCTCGGCCAAGCCGAGACACATCAATGTGTCTCGGTTTGGCCGAGACAGCAACAACTGTCTCGGCCAGAAAACAAACCGATCGGTTGGCCAACCGGTTGGCCAACCGATTGGTCTCGGCCATGGTGATCTGTCTCGACCTCAAAAGGGATCTTTGCTTATATGTGTCGGCCTTGGCGAGACACATCCATGTCTCGGTTTGGCCGAGACACATCCATGTGTCTCGGTTTGGCCGAGACACATCTAAGTGTCTCGCCCAGGCCAGGAACCGATCGGTTGGCCGATCGGTTGGCCAACCGGTTGGCCGATCGGTTGGCCAATCGGTTGGTCAACCGGTTGGCCAATCGGTCGGTCAACCGATTAGTTTCTAACTGACTTTGTCTTTTTCTTGATTTTTCTCCACGAATTTCCCTTGGATTCCTTTGGTGCCTTGGGCCCTCATTTGTCTTCATATCTGGGCTTTCAAAAATAGGTGGAAATTCAGGAAGCTTGGGCTTTATTCAGGCTCCATTAACCCTGCCGGTTGACTTCCGACGGTTGACCTCTGACGGTTGACCTCTGACGGTTGATCTTTGACGGTTGACTTTCAACGTTGAATTCTGTCGGCGTCTGTTGAGTTCCGTCAATGTCCGTTGCGTGGATCGTTTGGATGGTTCGAACAACTCGTCGTTGCATCGGCGTGCGATCGGGCGATTTGTTGGCTACATTGTTTGATGGTTCGTCGTGCGGGTCATCCATTTGCATGAGTCGGGTTTGAGGCAATTTTTAACGCCTACATAGAGATCCCCAATTATGATCTCCATGAACAAAAGAAAAGAGAAAAACAAAGCGATAAATAAAGAAGGTAAAATGTGGAGGATGATTAAAGATGGTGGAATCTAGAGTAGATCCACTCAGCAAATTTCAATCTCACAAGAATGAGTTGGACATAATGCTAGTTTCAAACAATCTCTAGGGATCCAAATAATAGCTCCACATTTAGAAAATGAGTGATTCCCAAGAGATCTTAAGCCTCAAGGCGAATTAAAGAAAAGAAAAGAGAAATCAAAATTAATTACAAGAATTAAAGAGCAAGAATTAAAGACATTGCATGAAAGTAAATTACATGAAAGTAAATCTATTCTACAAAGCAATAAAATAACAAGAAAGGAAAATAAATAAATGACAAACCCTCATTTTTATCTCTTCATCTTCATCCTCCTTTTTATCCTTGGACATAGTGAAGAAACAAATATGAAGGGGTGAAAAATTCTTTTATTAATTTGCAACAAAGTCACAAATTTTGGAGGTATTCTCAACTAAGAGCAACCCTTCCTCTCCAAAAAGAAGTTTACAAATTATTTCACACCTCAAACCCCTCACTCTACCCCTCTATTTATAGCCTACAGCAATCAAGGAGAATTCTTAGATGAAACTTGGTAACAAAGGAATCAAATCTGGCCACAAATCTGAATCTGCCGCACCCCAATCGGTTGACCAATCGGTTGGCCCACCGATTGGCCAATCGGTTGGCCGACTGATTGGAATCTTAAAATTTTAAAAATGCAGTTAGCTCCGTCTCGTCGAAATAGGCGATTTTCATATATTATATGTTAAATTCCGCCTTACGGATTGGGAGATATCGCCGTTTCTTTATGGCTAATCATCTTGAACATGATTTTCACTTGATTTCTTTTCATATTGGATCCTTGTTTCTTCGGCTTCTGTATATTGCTTAGCTTGATCCCGGGCTTCAATAAAAGGTTAGAAAATGAGGAAATTTGAGTTCTTTTTGAGCTTTTATTCATTAATCTTCATTAATTTGCACATTAAGATAAAAACCATTACTAGTGGTATATTTATTTGTATAAAATAGATGATGAGGGTATAAAATTGTAATAAAAATGTGATTATCATCTACCACAATAATAGGTTCCTTATACCTATATTCTACACTCTCCTAAACATCAAAACTAGTGGACAATAGAAAAACTCTCATATATGCTTTCTAATATGTATAATTGGTCCCATCAAAACGTGGGGGCCAGTTGACGGCGTGTCCTTCAGGAAAAGCTGAAGCGGTGGTAAGGCTTGACATCTCTATCCTAGATTGTGATACGTAAAGATGGGTAACGAGGTTCTGATACCACTTTTAGAACTGGGATGCAAGCCTGGGGGGTGAATAAGATTGCTATAATTTTTTGACTAAAGTCAAAATATGCAGCAGAAATAAAATATATCAAAATAAACAAACTAACACAAGAACGCACGAGATTTTCATAGTGGTTCGAATCAAAATCCTATGTTCACTCTTCCTTCTCATGAATGGTCTTCTTCACTATGACCAGAGTTCACATGAATTGCAATTCAATTATTCAAAAACCGCATCCTAAAATCTACCAGAAACCAGTCGTCTAACCTAACTCTTCACAATGACTAAAAGAAACCTAGCCCTATCTAGCCACACCCTTAATTGACCTGGCTTGAGTACGCCAACTCTTAAGGAGAAATTTTTGAAAACAACCTTTTTTAGGATAATATTAGCTAAATCGACCCTATTCGAAAAAAAATGAGCAAAATCGACCGTCTGCAGCCCACGTCAGTCGAAAATGGTCGATTTTGCAACAGGAGGATTTTCTAAATACACGAGACTACTAGTCCCGTGTATTTAGTGGTTGTTAATCACATAATTAACATCCACTAAATAAACGGGACTAGTAGTCCCGTGTGAAATTTCTGAGCATGTATTTCTAGAAAGGTCTGCCCTGAACAGATGGAAGCCCTCCAAGCAGGAGTTGGTAATGTTGTCCCCCACTAAACCCAACATCTCAGCATTTAATTCTTGGAAGACGAAGTTACTAACTATCTCACCATTTGACTTTGGGAACAACTGGCTCGTGTCCATCTCTAATAACTCCATTGAAGGAGCAGGGAGAAAAGGATCGAGGACATGGAAATTGAAACCGTCAGATACGTAGTAAATTTTAACGTTGATCGGATCTTGGTGGATGTGGTCGCGAGCTTCGTCGGAGGCGGCGGTGGTCGCGAGATTCGTCGCGAACTTGGTCGGAGGCAGCGGTGGTCGAGAGCTTCGTTGAGAAGTCCGTCGGAGGCGGCGATAGTCGAGAGCTTCGTCGCGAAGTCCGTCGGAGGCGGCGATAGTCGAGAGCTTCGTCGCGAAGTCCGTCGGAGGCGGCTGTGGTCCCGAACTGCTTGGATGTGGTCGGGTAGATCCAACAACGAGGCGGTCGGGGTTTTAGGGAGGGGTCACGAGAATTTTTAGGGAAATGAAGTAGGGTAGGTGGGTAGGTGGATGTGGTCGGGGGCTTTAATTCACGCTGTTAATTAACCTTTCCTAATTACACGGGACTAGTAGTCCCGTGTAATTAAAAAAATTTCCTGCTGCAAAATCGACCGTTTTCATCGGATGTGAGCTACATACGGTCGATTTTGCTCATTTTTTCAAATAGGGTCGATTTGGCTAATTTTCTTCTTAAAAAGGTTGTTTTTAAAAATTTCTCCCAACTCTTAATTACCCTCGCTTGAGTACGCCATCAAACTTATAAATTTTAAACACAAAACTAACCCAAAATAACTAAAGCACAACTAGAAAAATCTTACAGCCCTTTTAACAAACCGCCCTTCAAATTGATGACAATGAAGATCCGTGAAGAAGCAGTGTTGCAGTTGAATTCAAAGAGCACTTCTCCTCGCTGAAATAATCATTCAATGATGAGCACAATGATAAGAAGTTGAATGGGGCTCTTGGGGTTAAATTCTCAAATCAAACTCTCTCTCTCAAACCCTAGAATAAGATCTCTCTGTTTATTCAGTTGCCTCCTTTCTTCTTGTTTCTAAATTCTCTTTCGCAATTCTCCTTTAAATAGGTTTTGAAATACATAGGAAAGAGATCCTCTAATCAGAATTCCAATAGAAGTTCAAAACTATTAACGAACGACTGAGATTGAATCTTAAAATCTTTCCAATTGCCAAATCGCGTCCAACCCATCGATGGTGGGTCACGACCATCGATGGGCTGTTGATGGTCATTGATGGTCACCTGCAGTCCATCGATTGTTCAAATTGTGGTTTCTGAATTTCTTTGATTATTGATTGTAGTTCATCGATGGTTCATGAGATCATCGATGGTTAGCTGTAGCCCATCGATGGTTCAAATTCTGGTCTTTGTTTTTTCGATTGTTTCCTGCAGTCCATCAATGGGTTGCTTGACCATCGATGGGGCCTCTTGACCATCGATGGTTCAATGGTTAAAATCAATATTCGTGTTAATTTTTACCTTATTTTAAACCGCAATTTGTTTGTAACTGGTTATACCTTAAATATATTATCTCATAAACTTATCAATAGCAAATGAGATTTTATTATTAATCAAAGGAGAGATATTGCACAAACAATGTTCTACCCGAACAATGTTCTACCACTAGATTGCTCGCATTGGACATATTATTGAGACTTGGCACGATTCAGCAAAACCTCTATTATTTGTGTAAGCAGAGGCTGGAAGATTTGTAGCTTTTTGAGGAAGGGAAGTTTGGGGTATTCTTTTTGGGGCTCTGGTGAATGGGTTCTTCTTTCTTTTCTTCTGTGCTTATTCTCAGAGAAATTGTATCGATTTATGGAGGCTTTTCACTTCCATCACAAAACTCAGCCTCAAAATAATTCTTATTAATTACAAGGGAAAAGCTTTTTAACAGCCAAGTTAATTAATAGGCCACTTAATGGCCATTATTCTCGTTACTTGTGCACATGGTTTTGATTGATTTGGTCAACCATTACTAACAAATTTTGGATCACATCTTATTTGACTATTGGTTTAGTATAAAGGGTTGGGAGGGTATTACGAGATGGTTGAAAATATATTCTTCACCATTGTCTTGGTCTGCTATCATTTCATGGTGTACAGTAAGATGGAAGGGTAAACATGGGAAGAAGAAGGTGTTTCAAGCTTGTTTGGTTGCTTTTGTTTACCATGTATGGAGGGAAAGAAATCTGAGAACTTTTGCTAATCGGGATAACTACTGAAGAGGTTATCATTAAGGACATCATTCTTGAATTTGGTTTAAAATTTTTGGAACAAGACTACGCCTATTCTTTTCTATTTCTCGCAAAATCAATTTATTTATTTTTCTGATGTTTCTATTTCTCCCCTCAATTTCCTATTATAGGAGGAAAATAAACAAATTTGTATCTTTTTCATTAAGATCATAAATTGAGGTGTAGCTTTCGTTTGCAGTTCGAATGATGAAAATGTTTGAATTATAAACATATCCGTAGCTTTTATTCCAAGTTCGTATGTTAGTTGAATGGTGGAAGTGCATTTAAATTAACAATTTTGCATATTATGAGCCATTACAGTATAATGATTGGTTAGAGTCATTCACCAATTTAGTTCTTTTTCTAATTTTCCACATAAGAACAAGTTGATGATCATGTACAGATTACGTATTTGATATCTAAATATTGTACTTCATCAAGTCATGTCCAAACTTAGAATTGTTTTTCAAACAAATGCATCAATACAATATTAGCTAACTGGAGAACATAAATGCCATTTGGTTAAGATATTAGTCCCAACAGTTGTTATTTCTTAAGAAACAAACACAGATCTAGGCTAATTTATGTTAGTCCGAAAGTTAGCCCATGTGAAAACAAACATTGAATGATATTAAAATAGACGTCCCAGGATAATATAGTCCTAGGACTATAGTCAGGAGATATAATACACCCTAGTCTAGGGATAACAAACAAACTTGACCATAGAGAAATCAAAACCCTATCTCTAGTCTAATTTCCTAATTAGAATAAGATACAAATTATATCGAGACTCAATCTCCTAATCCTGATAGACTTCTAATCCTATCTAATTCTCACCAACACTTTTGCTATCATCTAGGTCGTAGCATGTTGGGCTAAGAAAGATATGAATTAATTGTTATTAAGTTTTTATTGAAGTTATTAAATTAATTTATTTAAGGATAGATTAGTTATTTTAAGAACAATTCATTAATTTAATGGAATACTCTATGTTGTTGTTTATTATTTTAGTTGGAGGGCAGCTTAGGAGAATGAAATAATTTGGGGTGATTTAGAATTATGATGATTTCATGGATAAAATTAAAAAATACCTACAATTTAATGTATATATATCTAAAACCATTTTTTCTAAAGTGTAAATGTCATTAAACCTGCAATAAGTTTAGTAGTTTGGCAATAAGTTCCAAAATTTTTGAAAGCCCAATAAATATGGGAATTTCAGAAAATCCCCAAAAAATTTACACTTAACCCCATAAGGGCATTGACCCCATAATTTTACACTAATGAGCGTTATTCATAAGGCCACTATATACCTCTAAAATTATTCATTTTTCTACATTAATCCATAATAAATAACCTCTAGAAAAATAAAAAAATCTCAAATAACCCTCCGAACAATATGAATCTATAAACAATCCCCTAGAAAATCTAAAAACTACAAGCAACCCTTTAAAATTTAAAAATTATAGACAAAACCCAAAAAATTCAAAAACTAGAGGAAAAACCCTTGAAAAATATGAATGTTATAAAGAACACTCTGAAAAATCTAAAATTATAAGAAGGCCTCTAAAAATCTAAAAATGCATGCAATTTGTAAAAATTCAAAACTACAAGTAGCTATGCCAACAAAAAAACACTATTACAAACAAACCATTTTAAAATTACAAACAACCACCTCAAAAGTCCAAAATTACATATTGTGCAGTAAATATTATAACCAGCCACGTGGTAACACATTCATAGTACTTGTATAATTGATACAATTTGAGTTTGATAAAAATAGGTATTAAAAGGGATGCATGCTGAGGATTATACCAGATGGGGCTAAATATAATTCATTGTTGGCCCATGATGATGATTTTGTTCAGTTGGTTTTTTTTCATACATACCCTTTGAATCTTTCATATTTTGCAATATGTTTTGTGTCATAACTAATTATTATAAACAATGAAACTTAAAGGTTAAAAAAACTCTTGATCATTAATTTATTATCTTTTAATAGTCCAATTTCATGTGCCGTGGAACACATGCATATAAGTCCATGATGTTGTAATTTAAAAATATTAGCATAGGATAACAATTTTTCATCTCTTTAGTAATTACTATAGGTAATAAATTTAAAGATAAAACTAGCTCGTAAGTTTTAATTCCTTACGCCTTAATTTAAAGACTAGGATCTAATAGTAACTTTTATCCTTCTATTAATTACCATTGAAATTAGATTAGGACAACAATAACGTAATATTCAAAAGGGTTTTTGATCATGCAAAGTTTTTCGAATATCACATTTTCATAAGGAGTATGATGATATGATATGATGCTCAACTTTAATTTAAAGAGCACAAAAATAAAAAAGAGTACACTCAGAAAACTAAACGTGGGCCTCGACCATGCTTCCTGCGAGGATGAAATTTGACCATTTACCCGCGGGGCTACCGGTAGGGGTGGAAGTGAACCAAATAATTAATAAATAGTTCCGTTAATATTCGTCTAGATATTCGATCATATTCGATCCGGTACTTCTTTATGAATATAATTTATTTTTATAATTAATAAATAGTTGATTATTAACTATTTATTTATACTTTAAAATTTATTTTTATGAATATAATTTATTTTTAATAGCTATAAATAAAATTGGTTATCAATTTCATTCATTGTAAAACTTTTTTTTCTACAAATTCAAATCAATGTAAAATAACTTAATAGGCTGGGCCACCGCTTATATAAGCTAAACCTATAGGCCCATTTTGGTAAGTCCACAGTCTAGGGCCATACAACCAGGATATAAGGTTAGGGTTTCTCTTCTCTCGTGTTTCAGCCCCAATTCTCAAACCGCTGCTGTCTCCGACATAGCAACACCCCCACGAGTCATTCTCTTCATCTCGCGTTCGACGGGCGGAGCGCTGATCGGAAGGTGCTGACGACGAGGATCTCGCTTCCAAACATTTCACGGTTAGGGTTTCTCTTCTCTCAGCTTATCTGTTCGACGAGCGGAAGCTTTTCTATATATGACGATGAGATTGTAGGAGGGGTTTAATCGAACACCCACGAATAAATGACGCATGTAAGTGTAGATAAACGAACTGAATTTGAATTCAATTTAGTGTTTGAGTCGAATTCGAACACGAATTTGAATATCACAATATGAATCGAACTCGGATTTGAACATTGTGATATTCAATTCGATTCCGTCGTTTACCACCTACCGGTTATTAACGAGTTTTGAGGAAAAAGAGATTTTTATTAAACATACAATTCAGTACGACCTGCTTTTAAATTTCCGACCTACTTTTCAATTTCTGACACAGCCAAAATGTTTTTCTAGGGTTTGCTTGATGGCAGTGAAAAAAGAGCCGATCTGTCCTCTATTCATGGACGACTCTGAGTTGCCGGTTGTCATGGTCTACAGCTCCGATAAGGAACTTTTCCCTTTCAAGAAGGCGGGGGCTGAGATGTCCGAAGTCCTCTCCGCCATAATCCAAGACGTCGACACGGACAAAGGGGTTAAGATTCAAAATGTGGACGGCAAAATCCTAGCGGTAGTCATCCGCTACTGCGAATTCCACGCTAAGTGGGACCCTTGGGTCGCCCACCTCCAGTCTGAAGTCAAGAAGTTTGCCGCCAAAAACCATCGGTTCCATGGAGAAGTGGGACAGAACACCGAGTCACAATATTTCAGTGACTGGTGGATGGATGATGTCCTAAACTCTAGTCTCAAGGCTGCAACCACAGATGTGAGCAACTTTAATGAAAGATTCATCAAGGAGAACGAGCCCATACTCCTGGACCTCTTCATGGTTTGTACGCTTTACCTTCTTTCTTCCTTTTGCTATTGTGAAATGTGACTATGGTTAAATTTTGATGTCCTAAACTTTGATGTAT
Source organism: Asparagus setaceus (assembly GCA_012295165.1). Lineage (NCBI taxonomy): Eukaryota > Viridiplantae > Streptophyta > Magnoliopsida > Asparagales > Asparagaceae > Asparagus > Asparagus setaceus. Next base: position 5,480,235 of record CM022708.1, read on the forward strand.
TAACTCAGTGAACACAAATATGTAAAGAGATGGATTAGTATCTACGTATTGAGTACATTTTAGAGGGAAGGTTGAAGGATAGTGAAGATAACCTCCTTTATATATTGTTCAGTTGTCTAGTTAGAAGATAATTCATATTTTTTTAAAATGTTTTCTCATATGTTAAAAATATTAAAAACAGAACTATATACCTCTCCTGGCCTCAATCCACCTCTGCTAATTTTTTCTTCGATGGTTACACTATATATATGGACTGAATTGTTTGGAATTTTCCTTATGTTATTCTTAGGTTTATGAGCTCTGATTTCGGTTTCCGACTTAAATTATCTAGAAGGGAAGAGCCATTTAAGGATAATATTAATAATATGCATCCTAGTTATGCTGAAAATACATTAATAATTATGCAAGGACTAAGGAGGTGATCAGTTAGGTATTCACCCATCATTGTTGGCAAAAGAAAGTTTCAGTTCTTCTAAGATATTTAGATTCATGGCTGAGGGTTTATACTTTATAATATCCTTAATTTATGATCTGAGTATTTCATCCAATAATTTTCTTGGAGGACTTATTTTCACAGACTCCAGCCTTTTAACATTCACGTAAAAGAATTAATTCAGGTCATTATCTTGTATTTCAAAAGAATCACCCTTCCACATTTTCATGCTAATTTCATGTCTATCTAGGTTGAGTCACAAATTGGTGTCTCCATTAGTGCTTCTTCTTCTTCTCGATTCTTGTATGACTACCTTTCTAATATTGTTTCCCATGGGAGTTAAATCATGTAGCAACAAAGGTTTTGTACTTACATGTAGCAAAGTCAAACTAGATGACATTCAGAAATATATATAGTAGGTATACATGGTGATGGGAGGCATGCAGTCTATACTTTGCAATTCTCAGGTCCTATCCTCAACAAGTTTTCACTGCATTCATCTGCTTCTTTGATGTGGCTATTGAAGAGTCAAATTACATATCAAAATCTTATTCATCCTTTTGTGTTGTCACTCTTCTCTTTCCCCTGCATCACACACACTCAGGTGTAATTTGCTAGTTAGTTAGTCTATATAGTTTTTTGTTCTTCATTTATATTGGGATATTTTTAACATTTAGTATCTATTCTTATTTTCACTCCAGGCTGCTGATTATCTGGTAATCCCAAGTTTATTGGAGCTCACTTGTGATGCATTTGAGGTACCGAAAGGAGTGAGCAGAGACCAGATGCGTGAGCTGCTGATAGAGAAATTTGGTTCTTCGAGAGGGTATTGGTTCTTACCCTACTTTATTTTATTCATTTATTTTTGTTTCTAGTAGTACAAAAGTCATTTTGGAATTGTAGTGTAGTTAGTATTATCGTATATAAAGTATATTCTTAATTCTATTATTGAAAAGGGTTTTGGGATATATATAGGTATTTTTAAATATGCCCTCCAAATCATCATAATTTTAAATTTATCCCTCTAGTTGCTTTATTCCCTAAAATTTACCCTTATATCCAATTGCTGTTAAATTCACAGAAGTTAGGACTCAATTACCTCTTTAACCCTATTTAATTATTGTAAAATTAGAAATAAGCAAATTTTGGTGCAATGCACCCAAAAAAAAGCCCAAACCCAACCCAATTTTCTCTAAAAAAACTGCAGCTCAGCCTAAGCTTTGACGTCTGTAGCACCGCTGTCTGCTTTGTTTCTTGCACAGTTCCTCGTCCATTCTCGTCAACAAGATAGAAGAATCGATTCCTCTTCTCGCGAGGAAGCAAAATTTTGTTGCGAATTCCCCATGTAATCTTGGATGAACGAACATTAGATTTTTCTCTAATCCACAGCCTCAATTTATTTAAGGTAATATCATTCATCTACCAAGAGGCTATCATTGGGATCACATTGGGTATTGATAATTTGTCAGCTAAGAGGATATACATTGCCGATTGTGTAACAGGTGGGCAGCAAGAAACTTCAAGCATGCCACAAATTTATTTTGCATGATAAACTTATCTAGGAAAAAAAGGTTACAAAGCAGCAAACGCGAGAAACCATAATTCGCTCTATCTGGGTTTTGTTTGACAAATGGGTTGGATTATGAGTTAGGGGATAAGATTTTGAGTCGTATTGTTTTTATTTTTTTCTGAATTTCTTTTTGAAGACAATTCCAAAAGGTTAAAGAATCAATTTAGCCCCTAGACACCATTATGATTTTAACCGCAATTAAGTTGGGGATAAAATTGAGTAAATGTAGCAATTTGAGGGGTAAATTTAGAATTATTTTAGTTTGAGGGCAAATTTAGAAATGCCTATGATTTGAAGGGTATATATTGAAAAAAAACCTATTATAAAAACATGTGTATATCTAATTTTTCTCGTAAAACTTTTTCTTCTAATCTCAGATAATGATGGCCGCAACACGATCAAACTCCAAGTGCGTTAATGTGGGATCTTGAAGTGGAGGTTATTGAGAGTGATCTTAGTATGTAATGTGCAGTGACAATTACAGTTACTTTTTCCTTTTTTTTTTCTGACTTGCTGTGACAATTCAGAGCGATTAATATCCTCTGATTGGATGAAGTTCCATTGGCATTGGTTCTTACCTGCTAATTAGAAATATTTGTTATTTAGGAGAAATTTTTAAAATAGCCCACTTTTGCTAAATAATTAGCAAAACCGACCGTTTTGCTAATTATTTAGCAAAACCGACCTCTTTTTGGCCAGCTGGCCAAAAAGCGATCGGTTTTACAAAATACAGCTTTAAAACGCACGGGAATAATAGTCCCGTGCGTTTAGTGACCGCTAATCGGCTAATAAATGAATCCCAAAAAACCTACGGGACTATTAGTCCCGTGGGTTTCAATTTTAAAAAATGCTACAGTACTATATATCAATACTATAGCATAAGGTTTGGAGGAATAGTGTCGGAGTAGGAACAGGGACGTGTTGTTTTCATGCAAATGCAGACTTGCTTTTGTTCTTTGATTGGTCAATTTTTTTTTTTTTTTTGTTATTTAATAGTTTCTCTGAACAAGGACGTGTTGTTTTCATGCAAATGCAGACGAACTTGCTTTTGCTCTTTGATTGGTCAATTTTTTTTGTTATTTAATAGTTTCTCTGAACAAGGACGTGTTGTTTTCATGCAAATGCAGACGAACTTGCTTTTGCTCTTTGATTGGTCAATTTTTTTTTTTTTCTGACTTGCTGTGACAATTCAGAGCGATTAATATCCTCTGATTGGATGAAGTTCCATTGGCATTGGTTCTTACCTGCTAATTAGAAATATTTGTTATTTAGGAGAAATTTTAAAATAGCCCACTTTTGCTAAATAATTAGCAAACGGTCGGTTTTGCTAAATAATTAGCAAAACGGTCGGTTTTGCTAATTATTTAGCAAAAGTGGGCTATTTTAAAACTTTCTCCTTGTTATTTGCTTTAGGGACTACTTCGTGTTAACATTTAAAATTTCCATTTAGATCATCTTTGGTAATTGAAATGCTTTCATGGTCGAAATATTTTTGTGATATTTTGCTTTAAGTTGATTGCGTGCGACTTATTACTACATTTCTGGATTCGTGTCCTAACAAGGAGAGTCAATTCCTAGTTGAGTATTTATATCAGCTTAGGGGGTTGTTGAAGCGTAATGGCTCTAGGAACTGGAAAATATTATTTTGTGATACCTACCTTCATGCAAATTCCTTATTGACAAAATCATCTATCTATACTAATCAATAAAGAACTTTATGAGGTTAAGATAAATTGAAGGAATGAAGGGCTAAGAAGAAGTATTTCCTTCAATTGGGTGAAGCTTGGCAGGTCATTTTGGTCAAGTATAGGCATAATTTTGTCAATTCATAACCACTATTCAAATGGGTTCCACCCACCACACTCTTTATCTAGAACTTTCCAATATTCAACCACAGATTCTACTCTCTAAATCAATTTATTTAATATTTTCATGAATTTCTTCAATTCTCCTATTTTTTCATTCTTTGTATGGTGAACACTTTATGTAGCATCAACTTAGAACAAAATATCCAAAACTAAGTTGTAAATATTAGGTAAAATGCAAGGACCAGTAAAAATTAAAACATTCTCTAAAGATAAATTGAAGGAGTGAGAGTATTTCCTTCAATTTGTTTGTATTAAAGAAAGGGGGAATTTCCAAGTTGAGGAGCTACTCATTCTTGAAGTGCATTCTCAAATTAAGAAGGCATCATTCATGTTTGAGGGAGAACATAACTCAATAACCAAATAGTAGCGCGTTCCTATCTTTACAAATTACCTTTTATCTGTTTTGTGTTGGGGGAGAAATCGGGCCCAATCTAGAGTTGACGGGCCTTAAATAAAAGTTAGGAATCAATTTTAACCCAAAAACTATAGCTATTAGGTATTGACGTAAACTTCTATTTAAACTCATCACTCTTTCTTATCTTATCCGATGTGGGACTATACTCACATATTAATCACCTCAACAACTCCACCTTAATTTGTGAGTATAGTTATATTGGGGTTCTCGTACGTAGAGCAAGCATCATCAATCCTTACTACAATTTTCGAGAACTACCGTGGACCGCATACGAGCAGATATGGAAGGAGCTTATGGTAATTATTTATGTTATTCATTTATTATTGATTAGTAATAGATATTGTATTATTGTAATTAAAATATGCATGCAAATTTGCAGGAAAGTTTTTGTCTTGAGGACTTTCATGGGGCTTGAAACTATGTTTTTAATGTTAAGGTTGAAACCGTCCTCAAACAGTGGAGATATTAGATTAAACAAGAAACCTATGATAGGTATTTAGAGGACTGACAGAGGTTTTTTGAACCTCGATGAAAGGGTTACGAGCTTCATTTCACAGCTCTCCTCATGTATTGGGACACTGAGGCCACACATGTTAGTTTTATGAAACTGCTTCTATATGACATGATATATTCGTTCATTGCATCTTTACTGAAATACATTTTTTAAAGAATAAAACAACGAAGGGGTCTACAAATAGAAGGAAAAAGGCGCATGACCACCACTTGGGTGCACACACCTATGCTATCCTGGAGGATGGTTATTGGCGAGATACGGTATATATTATTTAAAGTTTTAAATGATCTTAGTACTTAGTATGACTACAAAGTCTCATAAATTTATAAACTGATAGGGAAAACCAATAATGTCGATGAACATAAAGGCTAAGTTGGCATATGGTACCTTCCGTGATCGTTATAAAGCTGATGAGAATAATAAGGACAAGATCAAGGCAAACATCGAGTTGGTGGTAAGACTTAATTATAAGTTATTTAGAAATGTTAACTGAATTTATTCTGAAATTTATTTAAATTTTCTTTGATCTATTCCCAATGTTGCAATTTTTTAATCTTAATATTTTAATTTAGGAGGTATTTGAAGTCGCCATGAAGGAGGTAGCAGCACTGCACATGTCTCAAGAGGAAGCAGAAGGCGAGCCGGACCCTCACATACTATCTGTAGAAGATAACATCATTCTCACTCAGAACGTATTGGGATATAATAGGTAAACAATCGAATCGAATACTAAGTTCCAATTTATATTCATTTTAAATAGGACAAATTTTAGTTTTAGACCTGTTTAGAAAAATATTTGCAGAAAATGACCTATTTGAAAAATATTTGCCAATTCGATTTAAATGGTAGGCGGAGTGTGGCAACTATCTGAAACTTCACGGGGTTTCAATTCCCGTGAAGTTTAAGCCCCTAATCACGGACATTGTTAATGGCCCCAAATCTTCACGGGATTTGAAATCCCGTGCACGGGATTTCAAATCCCGTGAAGCGCTTAGAGTGAGCTCACGCTCTTTGTTGAGGTGCACGCAACTCCGCGGTTTCGTGGGTTGATTACTCTAACAGAGAGACTCTCTGTTGTGGTGGCCTGCAACTCCATGGGATTTCAAATCCCATGGAGTTGGGCACCCTATTTATAGCACGCGACCCCCAACTTCGTGATGCGTGACACCCGCCCCCACTCTCTCTCTCTCTCTCTTCACTCTCACAAGCAAACCCTAAACCCACTCCCCGCTTCCACTCCTCCAGCTTCCACAAGATTGCTGGCCACACATCGACCTACTGTCAGCGGAGTTCACCGGAAATTAGGGCATCGACAAATTTTAGGTAAATCTTTAAATTATTTTGTTTTTGTCCTAATTTTTTTTTTACATATTATCACTAATTCATGCTAAAAACTTGCTTAAACTTTGATTTTGAAATAATTTTTGATATATTTACAAATTTCATGAAGAAAAATAAGGATATTTGTGTATGAAGTTAGAGGGGAAATTATCGAAACTTGTAAAAGATAGTGTATTATAAAGGTTTGGTATTTGGTTAATTATGGATGTCTAAAATCGATATTAGAGAATTTAATGGTAAGTAATATTGATATTAGAATTTTTTTGCTCTTCAGAGGTAACAATGAGCGATCGAATCGTAATTCTTAGTTCATATGATGGGAAGATTAACTATCTTGAGAATAATATGCCCGTCTATGAAGGAGGTGTGACGAAGCCGTTGTTTATAACAAAGTCATATACTTCCGATGAATTGGTTAATGACTTACACAGACTTACATTAACCAATCCACGTGAGTATCATCTCAACGTGATTTGCAATTATCCTGTTATGGGGAACAGAACTAGCGGCATTCAAATCTCAAGGGACTACGATATGAGTCTTATTGGAATATTGCATGACGAGAAGCGTTCGGTGGAATTATTTATTGAAAAGCATCAAAGAAATTTGGGCAAATTGGTGAATCACGACGGAGTTTACTCTCGCATGATGGAGGACCTTGAAGTTGACTCTGCCGGCTTTTTATCTCCGCAACAAGATATGGGATGGACACAGTCACCATACTTGAGCGGTCCTTCGCTTGTGGGCACTTCAAATGCCTTCGATGATAACGGTCTCCATCAAGAAATTTTACCTTCCACAGGAGTGGCAATAGAAGATGATAATGCAAGTGTCGAATCTAAAGATGATGACGAAGAGGATGGCTTACAAATCAATAGCATGACATGTTTGATAGATCATGATGAAGGGGACAACCAATATATTGACCGATGTTACTCTAACAATGAGTATGTCGTGTTAGAGGATCCGCCACCGGATGAACTTTATGGAGAAGAATGGATTGATGACTCCACGATGGAAAGTATTCCTATTGGCACTAATGTAGATGATGATCAGCAAGGCGAGGACTTCTCATTCAAAAAGGGCGATCTATTTGAAAGCAAGGATAAATTGATTCATGCGCTTTGTTTGTGGGCCATCCAAAACAATGTCTAGTCTAGGCAGACAAAAAGCAATGCAACAAGCTATAATGTGGTTTGCTTTTACTGCAAAGACGGTGAGGAAGAAGATAGTGGTGGGCACCATGACGGCAATGCAAAATGTCCTTGGAAGCTTAATTCACGCTCGGGTGTAAAAGTAGGCGGGCAATTTAAGATAACACATTACAACGGACTTTAGACATGTAGCAATCCTCAATTAGAGATGAATCATAAACACGCGTCCGCCTCTTTCATATATCGATTGATTATGCCTAAACTAAGGGAGGATCTTGATCTAAGGCCAAAGGATATTCGTTTATTAGTGCATAAAACGACCAAGTTGGATGTATTCTATAACAAGTGTTGGAATCCGCGGAGGAAGGCGATGATAAAAATATTCGAAGATTGGGACAAATCTTATGAGATCTTACCACATTATCTTGAAGCACTCAAAAAAGAAAATCCAGGGATAGTGTATGAAGTATCATCAGATCATGTTGATGGTGGAGATAGATGATTCACAGGGGTATTTTGGGCATTTGGGCCTTGCATTGAGGGATTCAGATGTTGTCGTCCTCTTCTTAGCATTGACGGCACCCACTTGTACGGTAAATATAAAGGTGTTTTGCTTGTTGCAACCGGAGTAGATACGGATGGCGGTTTATTTCCTTTGGCTTTTGCAGTGGTTGATGTTGAAAACATGAATAATTGGGCGTGGTTTTTTGCATGCATTAGATATCATATTCTTATTGTACGAACACGGTCGATTACATTCATATTTGATAGGATGAAAGGAATTCCAATAGCACTCCAACGACATTTTTCGTCGCCACATCAACATCGCTATTGTTTGTGACATATTAGGGAAAATTTCAAGAGGAAGCATGGATAAGTGCATCTTCAAGATCTTCTTTGGCAAGTTGGATGTGCGACAGAAAAACTAGTTAATGAGCAACTATGGGAGAGGATTAAGTCCATTTTACAAGCTGCACATGATTGGATCGAGACTAGTTTGGGTCCGAACAATGTAGAAAGATGAGCCTTATGTGAAGATGGTGAGAAACGGTTTTGTATGATGACTACTAATGCTTCTGAGAGTTTCAATGGTGTGCTTATGGGAGCACGCGGTATGCCAATACAGTCATCAATGCGGGCCACGAATATTACCTCCCGTGTATAAAAGATCAGCTGCGCGACCTCGTTCCGTACGAATAAGAAACAATATGGATGACGGTCGAGAATGAATCGGGAGGAAAAATAAGCGTAGTAGGTGCGATCAACCGGGCCACAACAAAAGCAGTTGTCCAACTAGGCTTAGGCATTGATTATTCAACGACAGTTGTATGGAATATATCGCTTATGGTTTTTGTAATGTATAACCTTTTATTTTTAATCTTGAATGTGTGCCAATCGTTTTTGTAATATATAACCTTTTATTTTGAATCTTGAATATGTGACAATCGTTATGCATGTATTCTTTACTTAAGTTGGGCCATCAAAATATGTATGATTAAGTGCACCTTCAAGTGATGAATCTAACATATTATTTTTTAATCTCAAAGATATCCATTATGGATCCGGGATCGATATAGCTCGACGTACTATACCTTCAGATAGATCATCGTTCACACAAGATTGTCTTGGGACAAGTAAAAAAATATTATATATAGATGGTTTATTTTCGCCGCTAGTTTCAATTTTTCTCAATAAATTTTATCAATTTTGATTAATGTGCAGCCCATACCAGAAATCAGCATAGTGGACCATTCCCAGAGTCACTCGGGCTGGGAGATGGAGGATGATCGAGTATTACAGTTGGTAGCTCAGGCCGGGTTTTGGGAGTGTTCAGCGGTGAGGTATATTAGGCTTGATTGGGCCATTATCAGTGCATTGATTGAGAGGTGGAGGCCGGAGATCAACACCTTTCATATGCATATCGGGGAGTGTACCATTACACTTTAGGACATAGCCATCATACTTGGGCTCCGCATTGATGGCCCGGTTGTTACGGGCACCGATGATCATAATTGGGCCGAAGTATGTGAGGGGCTTCTTGGGCAGGTTTCTGATTTGAGGAGTGGTGCGATGAAGCTATTGTGGCTTCGATCGACATTTATGGGAGATACACCAATTGACACTACGGATGAGACAATTCAGTATTACGTTCGTGCTTATATGTTGCATATGATAGGGTGTATGTTATTTCCTGATGCGAGCAAGAATCTTGTACATGCACGATGGCTGCCACTACTTGAGGATTTTCATGTATGCGGCACTCTATCTTGGGGTAGTGCGGTCTTGCCATACCTTTATAAAGAACTAGGCAGGGTGTCCTTGATGCAGAATAAAGAATTCAAGGGATGCATGACATTAATGCAGGTTTGGTCATGGGAACACATTCATATTGGACGACCTACTGTGCGTGTGCACCGTGATCTACAGGTCCAGTTTTCTTTGGGATGCAAGTATAATTATGCATAGATTTTATTCATATTGAATTTGTTCTAATATATTCTTTATGCCAAATAGGTATAATGTGAAGTACTTAAATACAAAATAACGACTAGACATATAGAGTTTTACCGAAATGAGCTCGATGGCCTCCAACACCAACAGGTAAACATAAAACTCAATTAATTATGAATATTTTAATTTTCCTGTGGAAACTGATAAAAGTTTTTTTAATTTTCAGTTCAAGTGGATGCCCTATTCTCCGCCAGCTCTCGATATGCATACTCTTGCACCTATCTGTAGAGATAGCGCTGATTTGTGGAGAGCCAGAGTCCTGTTGATATGCTGGGAGATTGTAGAGATGCATGCCCCAGATCGTGTGTTACGGTAATTTCATCTTAATCAACATGTGCCGAATCTTGTTGAGCAAATCCATCGTAGGCGACGGCCGACATCGCATCATACGGACTGGGCCATATTCCGTGCGGCCTACATAGACAGGTGGAATAATAGGTGGAATTTCATACAGAATGAGAGAATTCTAGCTGAAGGTTATACCGCGTATATGCGTTGGTATTGGAATATCACACGCAGATGGATAGGACACAATCCACAGCTAGTAGCTAGATGCGTACCACGCTCACCGATAGATAGTTACATCCCTAGTTCCATAATCGAGAGAGATTATGTAAGTTTTTAAACTAAATTAAGACAGCAATTCATTTTGTTGTGAATATATTTTTTGCTAAATTGTGTATATATTGATTAAATCGCAGATCAATGCTTTTGATGAGATTGAGGCTAATATAAATGTGCATATCAATGACATTCATGATCCGACGGTGTTAGGGATCTTCAGTAGGATCAGACAGAGAATAGCTAACGTGTTCTATAAAAATCATGTCGACGAGTTTGGAGGACGTGTGGATAGGTCACGCAGATTTGGTCTCGCGTACACGCGAAGACGTATGACAACTCAAAGGGCGGCGCGTGACGATGGAGCCGACACTTCTCATAGCACGACACATGCTGATAGAGCCGACACTTCTCAGCCTCATACACAACCAGATACTCAGATCATCGAGGCTCATCAACATGGATAGAGGGGGTGGGGGCCGGGGGGGGGGGGTAGAGTGAGGGGAAGGGGTAAGAGAGGGAGAGGAAGGAGAGGAGGACTTTTGGGATGCATGTGAATGTTTACAGTATGATTATGAATTTTAAGAACGTATATGGTTAGATTGTTCAAATTTGTTACTTTAGTGGATCGATTATTGTTTATATATGTGATTTTCATGTGTACTGTTTCATTCATGGCTGAATTTTATGCATGTGTGTTGTAATTCAGTTTATATCCGCAAATTCATATTTATGGTTGGATTTCGACAAATATTGTTGTGAGCGAGGTTGAAATTTCATGTACATTATTGTGAATGAGGCGGATATTTCATGTATATCGTTGTGAATGAGGTGGAAATTTTCATCAATATTATTGTTAAATTTCAAATGAATATGAGGTGAAAATTTGTCCATATGAGAAATATGCACAACCAATTCTGTGCATGTTCCAAAACCTGCAACTCCATGGGATTTCAAATCCCGTGGAGTTGGAGGCACCTCAACAGAGAGCGTGAGCTCTCTCTAAGAGCTTCACAGGATTTGAAATCCTATGACGGTTTCAGGACATAACCAACGTGAGTGATTAGGGGCTTAAACTTCACGGGAATTGAAATCCCGTGAAGTTTTTGTATGTTTTGCCAAATTGACCGGTTTATTTGTTGGTGAAACTAGGTCGAATTTGGCAAATATTTTTCAAATAAGTCGTTTTTTGCAAATATTTTTCTAAAGAGGTCTAAAACGAAAATTTGTCCTTAAAATTATCGAATTCAAATGCGAACTCTAATATTCATGAATACTTGGTATTTGATAAATATTCATTGGTACTTATCGAATATTAAAGTATTTTTAATAAAATACATATTAAGATTATTTAATTTATTAAAATCAGTACATAAAACTTATTTGGTTAATTTCCACCCCTAATAATAGGAGAGGAAGATATCCATTGCATGGTGTTGGAGCTTCACCAGGCATAAGCATAAGATCATTCACAGGATCCTCCATGTCATCTACAGCAACGTCCATAGCACAAGCCAATATTTATGCTATGCCACTTGTTCTACGTGTCTTCGGCTTTCTGCGTGGAAAGATTGACTCAGAACTGCACGTTCAGGTGACTAAGGACATGAGTAGTGTTGAGTTGAGGGCCTGCACGATGGACGGGGTCATGTCCTACATTATAGGTTGCTTGGCAGGTGTGTTTCTTGCTGATCTGTTCGGTGATGTTATAACACTTATAAACTCAGGCGTCGGTAATACCGGTTTTGGACAGAGCAGTGCACAAGTATCTTATTTTCGTGTTAATACTATTTTAATATGAGTTTATTAATTCTATTATAATTACATATTACTCCCCTAAATGCAGAAAATGACACAAAAATTATACATTGGTCTCCATAATATTCAATAGTTACATACTATTTAGGAACTAATGCTATTGCATATCAGTCCCACGCAAAAATCAATAATTGCATATTATTTTCATTAAAGTGAAAACATAAGAACTAATGCTAAATTGAATATTTAAGGGACTAATATATAAAAAAATATTTATATTTGATATACTGTCAAATTTCACATGATTCTAAAACATAATCAATTTGACTTTCAGGCTGGAGACGACGAGATGTGAGCCGCTGCCGACGACGACAAGATGTGAGGGTTTTTTTTGGAATTTTATGCACTAAACACTTTTTATTTGCAAGAGTACTCTATTTTATTTATCTAGTGTTATATGGATTCGGTATTGCTAGCTATCTGTTGTAAATATATGATTGTTGGATGTGTGCATTGAATTGGATTGTTGGATGTGTTTATTCGATTGGATTGTTGATCGTGCATATATATTGGATTGGATTGTTGGATGTGTATTATATTTTTTTGAACTGGAAATGCGTATTGATCTGTATATCAGGTAAATGTAAATTGTATAAGTAATCAAATATTTAAAAAAATTTTTTTTGTGTGAAATGTAGCAACCTAGATGGAAATTCCGTCTACGTTGTGATTATAGCAACCTAGACGAATTTTTTTTTCCGTCTAGGTTGTGTTCCGTCTAGGTAGACCAAACTAGACGAAAATTCCGTCTAGGTATCAACCTAGACGGAATTATTCTAGGCGGACTTTTCTAGACGGATATCCATCTAGTTTGGTCTAATTGGACGGAATTTTGGGCAACCTAGAAGGTTTTTTTCGTCTAGGTTGCGTATTTTTCTACTAGTGTCAGTTCTCTCATATTGATTTTTTCTACCCCTTTCACTTAACAATTTTAGATTTTAAATGGGAAATTGTTAAAAATATATTGAAAAGTTTGACATTGCATTATTTAAAAGCCAACATTCTTAAGTTGGAGCAGTAAAAAAAGGAAAGAAAAACACACAAGCTAGTTTTTAAGGTGTAATTTTTCAAAAATCAAGATTTGAAGGGAAATGTTGTAAATATTGAAGATTGAAGGGGTACATACGCAGAAAACCCAAGATTCTAATGGGCTCGTGGATCGTTAAGGCTGCTGGCAGTTTTTTTCTCCCTGGGCCGAATACGCAGAAAACCCAAGATTCTAATGGGCTCGTGGATCGTTAAGGCTACTGGCAGTCTTTTTCTCCCTGGGCCGGATCCGAATTATTCAAGCCGTATATATGTCTCCGATGACTTCCCTTCGATATCGCTCGAAGCAAAACCCTAACCTTTGTATTTATCTACCGCGTTTTCTCCGATCTTAAATCATCATCATAATCTCTCACAACCCAAAATCCTTCACAGAGATGTCATCTTTGAAGAGAAAAAACGCAGAAACTCTGGCAACACTTGATCTCCGATCTCAAAAATCTCAAAAAGGCGGCGACAGGGTTGGGGAGGATGACGAGCCAAGTCGCGTCGACGAGCCTTGTCCTTTTCTCGAAGAGCCCATGTCAATATTGGGGATAAAAAACGTAGAAACTCAAACGACGCTTGATCACCAATCGTCGCCGCCCGAAAAATCTCAACAAAAGGGCGACGACGGGAGTGACGAGGATGAGCCGAGTCGCTTCAAAAAGCCTTCTGCTGTTCTCCACGAGGTCTCTTATCCTGAAACCTGCGTAAAGGACTTTCCTTTTGAGTTTGAACTTGATCCGTTTCAGTCTGAAGCGATCAAGTGTATTGATATTGGGGAATCGGTCATGGTGAGATTACTTATTATCTGTTCTGAGAAATTAGGCGTTTCTCTATTTTATGCTTTAGGGGAAAATTTGAAATTTTCTGCAAATAGTTCTGAATTTTGATGGATTCTTCTGAAGTTTACTCCTCCCACAATTAGATGAAGACAACAACAAGTTTTCTTATATGGACTCTGGATGGTTATTTACTTTAGTTAAAAAGTTGAAGTCTTTACAATCTCATAGTTTCTACTTTGTAGCAGCTTTTTTGAAAAATAGGGATAACGCATAACACAACACTCACTTGTCAAACGCAAAGCAATTGCATAAAAGTATGTTCCATGTTTTATTGTTTTTAATATTTGCAATTATTTTAAGAAATGTCATCACATTTTTTCACATGGAAACACTACAATTATCAATTATACTATGACAATTTATCAACCAAATTAAGTCATACATGCTTAAAGTCCAATTTAAAAGCGCGAGCTCTTGAAGTTTTAAACAGGATATTAGAAAAAAGGTAGCACTTCATGCCTCAATAATTTTTGAATAATTTATGCAAAACAAGTAGAAATTTTTTTATAATAAATCACGCAAGACGAGCTATACTAATTCGCTAACAAACGTCACAATAAACTATTCAAATATGCAGTCACACTTTACTTATCTCACTCATAATTTCACATTCATTTTATTCTTCATGAATCATAAGCTTACAACCATCAAATTAATGGCTTCCCTATAACTTGACAAACAACTCAGTACTAAATACCTAACTATTTCAACTTTTAAGCAAAGAAAGCACTCTCAGGTCTTTGATAAATTATATTGAGATAACGTATGTGTTGAAATAACACAAGTTATATTAAAATAGTTTACATTATATTCAAATAGGATAGTAAATATCTGGGGTTTATTTATTTATTTATGCGGATGATCCGATCAGCATGGACTATGAATAATGACTAACTACTGGAGAACACCCGCTACAGCAACACAGGCAGGAATATGCTATGAATGAATCTTTGCTTCTTTCAGCTCTCCGACTCGTCTCATGCCCGCTACTCTTAGTGTATACTCTACTATAGTAATGTAGAGTTATGACGTGATCAATTTATTCTAGAAGTTTATGTAATGCTTAAGATTTGTTTGGTTACGTAATGCCAAATAACGAGTTAAGTGACATTTTTTCAACAATGATGTATAGCTTGAAACACCCTCATAATGATATCAAGCATGCCATTTACTGGTCTTTTTACCCTGTTGTTATATTTGCGTGTCCTTTTAATTTTTACCTTTGATTTGTAGTGCTATACTATATTAGAGGATCTGCATAATTCTTTACCTTCTTATTGGTTTAGGTATCTGCACATGCGTCAGTTGAAAAGACGAATGTTGCATTGTATGCTATCGCCAGGTCATTGATAAACCAAAAAAGGGTTATCTATACTAATCCAATCAAAGCTCTTTGTAAACAAAAGTACAGAGAATTAAAAAAAAAATTCTCAGATGTTGGTCTCATGACCGGTGATTTGACTATTGATCCGAATGCCTCTTGCTTGGTAAGATGTTAAGTTTAGCTTTATGTTTCCTTGGGTTTCCTATTGGGAATAACATTTATTAATTCATTTCCATTTTATAACTTTTAGGTCATGTCAACAGAGATTTGGCATAGTATCCTATACAAAGGATCAGAGGTTATGCAAGAGGTTGCTTGGATTATCTTTGAAGAAGTCAGCTACATGTGTGATAAAGAAAGAGGAGTTTCTTGGGAAGAAATCATTATCATGGCTCCTAAGAGCTCTCGTTTTGTCTTCCTTTCTGCAATAGTGCCTAATGCGAAGGAGTTCGCTGATTGGGTAGCCGAGGTCCTTACACGATTTTACTTGTTGATTTCCATTCTCTTGCTTAGAAGTTTGTCTGTTCTCAATGCTTCTTGCATACTTTTTCTGTTTCAACTTATGCTCACATGTGCTATTGTTTCATGCATTCTTTAAAAATGTACACTGCCTTATTTTGATACTGTAACTTATATACGTGCACTGTCATTACTGTCCATAAAATGGCATGATGATGATGATGATGTCATGACGATAAGAATAATGTTGATACTAGCATTTTTTTTAAAGAGATATTGTTATTGGTTATGTTCTATGTCTTTACTTACTATTATATTTCATTATAGACGTTCTTAAATTCTTCTATATTTATTAAAATGCAATTATATAATTATCGCTTTTCTATGTTAATATCGGTGTAATGATATGACTAACTTCTAGAATATTACTTCTTATTAAGAAAGAAATATGAGATCTACATGTAAACCAATGTTGAAAAAAACGATAACGCATAACGTAACGAAAATTTGTTGTTAAGTGTTTTGGAAACACATCATCGTAATTCTCAAATATAGAAATATAATATCGCAATTTTCTTAACAAAAGTGGAAGTAGAATGATCCATTGAATGATCCAACGTTCATGGGGCTTTTACTGTAACATTTGGCGTAACATGAATAAATAAAAAAAGTACTAAAAAGTAATACTGCATCATTTGTTATCGATACCATTGATTTTGAATTTCAATAGAACAATATGTATACTTCCAAAATCAGATTTTGACACTTGGAGACTAAAAAAGGATCATACTTTAACATCCCTGGATGTTATTCAAACATAATTGAAGCCCTGAATCCCAAAGTAACAAAGACCCATCAAAGAAAACCCCAATCGAATGCAGCAACACCCTCGAAATTAACAAAGACCCATCAAAGAAAACCCCAATCGAATGCCAACCAGAAAACTAAAAAGCGCTGAAAGAAGGAGAGATCAGAATCGTACTCAGTTCAGAGACCAGCCGTCGTCGTCCGTGGTCTCGTCGTCATCGTCCGTGGAGAAGCCGCAGCCGCTGGTCTCGTCTCGTGGTCGTCCGTCAAAGGAGATCCAGCCGGAGCCGCAGCCGATGGTCTCGTGGTCGTCCGTCGAAGGAGATCTAGCCGGATCCGTAGCCGATGGTCTCGTGGTCGTCCGTCGAAGGAGATCTAGCCGGATCCGTAGCCGATGGTCTCGTGGTCGTCCGTCGAAGGAGATCTAGCCGGATCCGTAGCCGATGGTCTCGTGGTCGTCCGTCGAAGGAGATCTAGCCGGATCCGTAGCCGATGGTCTCGTGGTCGTCCGTCGAAGGAGATCTAGCCGGATCCGTAGCCGATGGTCTCGTGGTCGTCCGTCGAAGGAGATCTAGCCGGATCCGTAGCCGATGGTCTCGTGGTCGTCCGTCGAAGGAGATCTAGCCGGATCCGTAGCCGATGGTCTCGTGGTCGTCCGTCGAAGGAGATCTAGCCGGATCCGTAGCCGATGGTCTCGTGGTCGTCCGTCGAAGGAGATCTAGCCGGATCCGTAGCCGATGGTCTCGTGGTCGTCCGTCGAAGGAGATCTAGCCGGATCCGTAGCCGATGGTCTCGTGGTCGTCCGTCGAAGGAGATCTAGCCGGATCCGTAGCCGATGGTCTCGTGGTCGTCCGTCGAAGGAGATCTAGCCGGATCCGTAGCCGATGGTCTCGTGGTCGTCCGTCGAAGGAGATCTAGCCGGATCCGTAGCCGATGGTCTCGTGGTCGTCCGTCGAAGGAGATCTAGCCGGATCCGTAGCCGATGGTCTCGTGGTCGTCCGTCGAAGGAGATCTAGCCGGATCCGTAGCCGATGGTCTCGTGGTCGTCCGTCGAAGGAGATCTAGCCGGATCCGTAGCCGATGGTCTCGTGGTCGTTTTTTTTCTTTTTTACCCGCAGGAGGAAGCTGGAGCGGAGCGGCTAGGGTTCTGAAAGAGAAACAAAAGAGATGTAATAAGAGATCTAACGGTTGAGATCATTCCATGTGGACAAATACAATTTGCAATATAACCCAATAAAACCTAAGTTTTATAACGCATAACGTAACGCTGCAAATAACGTGTTTTTTTGGGCTTTTTTGAGCGTTAAACTCACTGTGCCTTTTTTGGCCCTGTTACGAAACATGAACCCCGCGTTACGTAGTAAAACGGGTTATAACGCATTTTTTAAAACATTGATGTAAACTAAGTAAATGAAATAAGGAAAAAGAACAAGAGAGTACTATGTCATCATATGCTTGGTTTATAAAAAAGGTGTGGAACAATCATCTACTCTTTTGAAGAAAAAAATATGAATGATAACTAAATTGGTAAAGGACAAACATGTAAACAAATCTATCGTGCTTGTTAGGGAATAAAGTTTAGAGGAATTAAGGAAAATGTCATATTCAGAATCCTAGAATATTCATGATTTCTAAAACAAAACCGGATAAATTAAAGGAAAATAGGAGAATCAGGAAAAAGAACTAAATTAATTCGAGTTACATAATTAACAATATTGTTTGCAAAATGGTATAAAAAATATTGGTTGAATATTTCTTTTTGTTGATACTCTTTAAAATTTAACAGTGTTAATAAAACTGTACCAAGGGATTAAAATGAGCTATTGTTGCATGGGGAGGAAACAGGTTCACATAGAATACAATTGGGCATGGTGGTACATCTATTTTTGATAGACCTCAGAATATGAAAAATATGTAAGTATGATTATATGTGTAAAGGCATAAAAATGTCTATACAACAACAACGGAATACTTGGAAACAACGTAATGACCAAGGTTACAGAAAGAGCTAGGCGGCATTGGTGTTTGACCCGACGCCTAGTGCCTAGGCGGGGAGCCTAGGAGGGGCCTAGGTGGTTTTCCTATTTTTATTTTTTAATTACAATGATTGATAGTAAATGCCATTGTAATAGAAAGTTTAGGCGCTAGACTGGTGCCTAGATGGATTTCTTTATTCATTTAAGTGGTGTTGGAGGATGTTTTGCAAAAGCTGAAGGAGATAGAAGAGATGTTCATAGTTGAAGCCTAAAGGAGTTTGGAGGTCAGAGGACGCGGAGGCTGCAACGTAGGAAATCACGATCAAAGCTTAAATGGTGCAATCCACACTCCCCTAGGTGCCCCCGAACCTAAGTGGGCAGCCTAGGTACCGCCTAAGTGCTAGACGCTATGCAGGCGGCGTAGGTACCGCCTAAGCCTAGGCGTACGCTTAGGCGGGCCAGGCAGAGGCTTTTTAAAACATTGGTAATGAGTAAGGATGATGTTAGAATATCGATCATTTTCTTTTAAGTTTGTGTCACTAGCAGAAATTACTAGCTTTTCATAATATGGAAGTAACCCACTGGTCACGCATCACAAACATTGATATTTCATTTACTTGAATGAATAAACTAGAGTAGGTTTTTGCATCAGTTGCTTTTTTGTATTGCAGTGGAAGTGCCTAATGTATTTTGTTGTGTTAAAAAGTAGCCTAAATTATTATTTTGATGAAGTTACCTTTAATGACACGAATGTAGAAAAGAATCATGTAGCTGATGTTTGGGTAAGAGAGAGGAGGGATATTTTTTTAGGGGCTACGGGGATTAGCTTTTTGCTGTGTGCATTCTCACAAAGAGTTTACTTCTATGTATAGGTTTTCTATTAACCTCCACCCTAAAGGAAACTGCCTCCAGATTTTCTCCTGAAATTTATTACTAACCAAAACAACTTCCTGCAACAAACTTATTTCTTTTTTTTGAGATTGTGAGCAATCAATTCTAGATAAATCAATCTCTGGATTACTTTGGTTGATTTGGTCATCTGACCAACAGCAGACTCAATACTTAGGAACACATATCAGTAATTACGTAAGGCAAAAGTATGTGAGTTTATGATCGATATTCTCTATCGTCTTTTGTGGACTAGCAAAGGAAGCAGAAGTAATATATGATGGATGTTCTAGCTGTATAGTTATTTTATCCATTGGCAGGCATAGATCATCTTGGGGCATTATATGTGTAATGGGAAAATTGTTCTTGTTTAGACTTTTAAATGATTCTTGTTTCTTACCCTTGTATATATAAAGGTTGAGAGGTTAATTACTGACATGCTGTGCAAAGTTGACTATTTTCACTTTGCGTGTGCACTCAACTAAACCAACTTTATTTGATATCATTAAAATTTGATACAGATTTGAGCCAAGAAAATATATACTATTTTAAATCCAACTTTATTTGATATCATTAAAATTGGATACAGATTTGAGCCAAGAAAATATATACTATTTTAAATCAGACAAAGGTTGAGTCTTGATTGAAGTTGGTGGCTCAATTAGCGTTATCTCGTAGTGTGATCCTGTTAAAGAACCACTTTAAGGGTTGCAACACTGATTATTTTTGGTAGTATATGCTTTCTATCTTTCGCTGGACAGAGTTTAACGATCTGAGATCTGGGGAGTTAGTTCTTTTCCATTCTTCTACTATATAGCTACAACTAAATTTAGTTCCCAATAGAAAATCTACCACGTTTCTTCGTTTTCTTTTTAAGATTCTCAAAGTGCAGATTTTTGCTTCTTCGTTGCATGATCTTAAAGTTGATGGTCAAATCAGGTAGGACCTATTAACCAACTGACCTTCGAAGATGTATGTCAAACTCCTTTCTTGTACATAGTTTTTGCCCAGGACTTTGATGCAAAATCAAGGCTAACAGCTAGTAAAGAAAAATGTTGGATACTAACCTATGTGTAGACTCTTATACTGTTAAACAGTCTATCAAAACTTGTTCGTGTGCAAGTGCATGTGGGCATGACTGAGAGAGAAGCATAAAGAATAAAGCATTGAACATACTAATTAGTAATACAATTTTGTCTCTGAGGAGACATTGTAGCACACTTCTGATTTAAAACAATTTATTGATCTATCATATTATTTCGGTGCAAAAAAAAAAAAAAGAAGATAATATGCTTGAAACATCTGTGATGAAAAAGTGGATAAACTACATGAGTAGCTGTTTTAGATACCATCAGGAAACAGAGAACTTATGGTATATTTGCTTTGTTGAATACAGTCTAGTTTAGATGTTCATTTACTGTTTTGTTTTTGACCAATCCTTGCTCTGTGTACATGTCCTTAGTAGATTAATTTTTTTCCCGTAGAGTAAACCACATCTTTTTTTTTAATTCAGGTACGTCGGCAGCCTTGTCACATTGTTTATACAGATCATCGACCTATC
This sequence comes from Asparagus setaceus, assembly GCA_012295165.1. Lineage (NCBI taxonomy): Eukaryota > Viridiplantae > Streptophyta > Magnoliopsida > Asparagales > Asparagaceae > Asparagus > Asparagus setaceus. Next base: position 5,501,309 of record CM022708.1, read on the forward strand.
CCACTTCAACATTACATTTTTCCTTTCCGAGGTGACAATTTATACTTGATACTTGATGAAAGAGGGAAATTCCTAGAGCACAGTTTTCAAAAGGCTTTGAATTCACTTACTTCAGCTGGAGAAGGGAACAAGAAAAGAGAAAAAAGGGAGGAGTCAAAAGGTTTTTTGTTAGTCCGGCATAAAGAAAATAACATATTTAAAATGGTTAAATTGATAATTCAGCGGCAATATATTCCTGCGATAATTCTCAGTTTTAGCAAAAGGGACTGTGAATTTCTTGCGAAGCAGGTAATGCTTGATTTTATCTGTTTGTTGATTCTATTAACTCATATAATAGACATTTTGTTTAAGGTCCAATTAACTTCATGTTACTTCTGATATCATTTAAAACTATGATAGCAATTAATCTGAATAGCAAAGTTGTTATTCCTTATCTAGGCATCTAAACATGAAGTTTGAGGTATTTTGCCTCTAATTAGTAGGAGAGACACTCTACGAGAAAGATTTCTTAAAAATGAACAATCAGCTCGCAACACAAGTTGCATTTGGATGCTTGTTATATGCTAGTTGAATAGACACTTCTATGATGAACCTGTAACCAACACTTTCCATACCGACGTCAAGACACTGACGCTCCTTGAATTTATGCATATTATTCACATGCGTGTTCAATTATATTATACGTGTTTTAATTAAAAACACTCTTTATTCACTTCTTGGACGTATATCCAACATTTCCATCCACTTTCTAAGACTTATTGGACAAGGGTTGGGTTAGTTTCAACACATACTTAGTTTAGAACATTGATTTTAGACGATCATTTGTGTATTGAGTTAAAAAACAAGTAGTTTCTCAAATTTTAATACACAACAATGAAAACAGTCTTTATTCCAAATGTTTGGGGTCAGCTTTATGAATCTTATTCTTCCATTCCGTTCTATTCTGGGCCATCTTCTTCGTTAAGTTAACCCTTACCTTATCCTCCAAATTGCTTCGAACCAAAGTTCTTTTCTTTTAGGTTTATCCGCTAGATCTCTTTGTTCCATTAACTATATAAAAATTATCACTTTTTCTAATCAGTGCACTAAGAGGTCCCCGTTATATATAATAAAAGAAAGATAATGCTAAGCTCATGTAAGTTATTATGGGTTTGATCGATATTTTGTAGCAACTCATTTTAGCAAAATGAGCTTTCAAGAGATAGAGGGGTGGGGCCCATACCATTCCATGTAACTAGTAGGGTGGGCCTTGCCACATGGCTATCGTTGGGTAAATTATTTTGCTAAATGAGCTGTTACTTTATACCCACTATATATATATATAGGATTACAATACACACATGGTGTAACTAAGTTGCGCACCTATAAAATTTACGTTTGCCCATGAATATTAACGATCATCACCGTTCATTATGATCTACCATGAATATTAACGATCATCACTGTTCACTATGATCTACATGTTAGCAAATTTATGTGGATAAAAAAAATCATGTGGTTTGGAATTTTCTATCTTATAATTCAAACAACTCAGAATAATCAACATTTTAGACCCTATTAGATCGTTCATTTTGGGTCATTAGATGTATTAACTAGAAATATTTATTTAATCTTTGGTTTTTTTATCTAAATGAAGTTTTCAATGCATAGATCATAATGAATGGTATGGATCGTTAATAACTTAATATCCATGGGCAAATGTGTATTTTCATATGTGTGTGTATTTAACTTAGTCCGTATCAAGCACTAAATTTAGTGTTTGGTAGTGATTTAGCCACTTCTGATCCACTCATTTAGTAGATAGGTCATCAAGCGGGGACTAGTTTTAAATAGACACTTTTGAAGGAGTGGATGAGAAGTATCCATGTCATTACCAAACACCAATTTTGTGCTTAGTACCAAACATACCCGTTATTCTCTCTTCTTATATATATATATATATATATATATATATATATATATATATATATATATATATATATATATATATATATATATATATATATGGATAATCTTAGTACCAAGGACAAAATTGGTCCTCGCTAGTGAAATGACCATAGCTTAACCACTCATCTTAGTGGTCTCGAATTGAAAATGACCATCTCCAACCCATGTGCAAGTGGTCCCCCTTTGAATGTGTGAATGAAAATGAGCCACCTCAATTCCAATGACCCAAAATGGTCCTTGATACAAAGATTCTCTATATTCTTCATATATATGAGTGTGTATGTGATGCGGTAGCGGCTCTTTTTGCTATATGAGCTATCAAGAGATAGTCATGTGATGAGACTCACTTTGCTAGTCACATCAAAAGCTGTAAGTTTCACCTCTCTATCCTTGGTAGCTCATTTTACTAAATGAGCTGCCATCTCGTAGCCATCATACACTATATATATACACACACACACACTCTTTATCCAGATACCCACTTTTTACAAATTTGCCCTGTTTTGTACCTGCATCGGTGCATCCCTACCCGTACCTGTGCAACATGGGTTTTTTGCAACTCGTTAACTAGTTTCTGAGTTCATGAATTTGATAATTCTGTCTTTGGATATTGTACTATTCTAATATTACACTATATCTTATTGGTATTAAGTGTGTTGTCCATTGTCACTTTCCGTAATGGTTCTTCGGTGTAGCTAACCAAGATGTTATTGACTTTATTATCTTTATATGTTTTTAGATGGCAGGAATGGATTTAAACGATGCCGACGAGAAAGCAAATGTAGAAACCATAATTTGGCAAACAATGGACAAGCTTTCTGACGATGACAAGAAGCTTCCACAGGCAAGATTCCGACCCGTAGCTTATTATGTACACCCTGCCTTTAATCTGATTTTTCTTTTCATGTTGATTCCTCCAGTTGAAATTAAATTTAGTTATTTCTCTATAGTGCCTAAGCTTTTGTGTCAACTTTTCAGAATCTATGTTATGCCTTATGGTGTCTTACATCCTGTTTCTTCCCATTAATTTCAGTTTCCTTGATGTTTGTTCATGTGACCAATTCCTTTCTTTTGTTAGTACAAACAATATTTCCTAGATTAGAGTTCACTATTGTACTTTATTTGGTGTTGCTTAAGTCAGGAGGGCTAGGAATTGCAGAATAATAAAGTATTAAATACCGATAAGACCAATATTGACTTGATGACTAAGGCTCGGTTACAATAGTGGTATGTTTTGGGAGGTTGTTGTTAGGGTCTTTAAGCTTATCCTAGAGAGTATGAATAGGATTCATAGACTATTTTTGAGTATATCACAGCGGATTAGTAATAATGTTCTTAATGAAAAGGCATGTAATAACTTTCACTAACAAGTGTAGAAAAATAAATACAGCATGCAAGATATTTACTTGGTTTGGCCCCAACCTAGATCCAGCCCCTCCAAAACAAGGAAAGCTTATTCCACTAGAGCGATTGTGCAAAATACAAGCCTCATATTTGTTGGCAGTAGTCTGATATTACTCACTGTAGCAATCCCTAAATTGATCTTAGTCCTCCCCTGCTCTAACCCTAGAACAAGTTTTTAAACACAAATGATAATTAAAGATTACAACTCAAAAGAAATTAAAAACGGACCCCTTGTAATATCACCCAATTGCAAAGAGACCCCCGTGTTTTGGTGCTGCAAATATATCCCCTATAGTTCTAGTTGTTGCGAATCAACCCCTGAGTGAAAATTTTTTGACTCTTAAAATCGTGAAAAATGTTTTAGGAGGCAAATAGACCCCCTATGGTTCTATTGGTGAGAATAGCCACCCAATTGCTAACTTTATTTTAAAAAGAATCAAAAACATTCACTAAGGGGTGTATTTGCAGGGAGTATAATCACAATAACTATAACTATATGGGGCATATTCGTAACAAATATAACTACATAAAATAAATTCAACATGTTAAACTTGAAATACCTGGACTAATATATCTTGCCTACTACCATGGCATTCATTAGAGGAGAAGGCTTGAAAGTAGTACCCCACTAGACTGTAATTTTTTTTAAAAAAAGATAAATATTCAAAACTGATGATCCGATGATTAAAAAAGGAAAAAGAAATAAGAAAAAAATCATGATCCCCAATTCTTGATGTAGACGTGAAAACATCTTTAGATAGTGGTTTTGTGAATATGTTAGGCAATTGAAAATCTGTAGCAATAAATTCAATGCAAACATTTTTCACAATATGGTAATAAGTAAAATGATTTTGAGTGTCAATATGTTTGGTGCGTGAGTAATGAACATGATTGTTTGACAAATCAATGGCACTTTTATTATCATACATGAGAGATACACCTTTATATTTCAATCCAAAATCTTCTAAAGTCTGCATCATCTAAAGAATTTGTGCACACCAACACCAAGAGCAATATGCTCAGTATTAATAATTGATAATGTAATACTGTTTTGTTTCTGACTAGACCAAGAAACAAGCGAGTGTCCTAACAAGTAACATGAACCACTAGGTGCTTTTTCTATCCATGAGAAATCATGCATAATTAGAATCTGAGTATCCAGTTAACTCAAATGGGTTGCAAGAGGGATACTAGAAGTCAACATCTTGAGTGTCATTCAAATACTGAAAAATCATTTAAACAATTTTAAAATGTGATCCTTTAGGATCTGTTTGAAAACACGCACATAAACATACAAAAAAACATGATGTTAGGACGGAATGCAGTAAGATACAAAGCCTACCAATCTTACCTCGATACTTCTTTTGAATAGTTGAAGTTCTGCTCTTATCTTTCATGACTTTTGCTGTTCGACTCATCGATGTAATTGCAAGCTTCAAGTTCTCTATCCCAATCGATTAAACAGCTCCTTATATTTACTTTGTTTCTGTCTTGTTTGCTTTGCTTCATGTGGAAACCGAGAAAGTATTTGAGTTCACCAACCAAGCTCATCTCAAATTTATCCTGCATAGCCTTCTCAAACTCTTGACGTAAAAGATCATTAGTACGACCAAAGATCTTGTCATCAACATAAGTTTGTACAATGAGCAAATCACTAAGATTATGTTTTATGGACAATGTTATGTCCGCACTCCCCTTTTAAAACTTTTTTCTAAGAGAAAATTACTCAGATAATCATACGAGCATGAGTTGCTTGTTTCAGACCATGCAAAGCTTTAGATAATTTATATACATCGTTTGGATATTCGAAATCTTCAAACCTGAGGGTTCTTAACAAAAACATCTTTTAAAAAACCATTGAGAAAGCACTTCTAATGTCTATCTGGAAAAGTTTTAAACCTTTAAAACACGCAAATGCAAGCATAATCCATATGGCTTCTAACCTATCAACTGGAGTAAATGTCTCATCAAAATTAAATCCTTCAATGTGGGTTATAATATACGTTGCGCAGATATGGGTGTGGACATAGTCATAGACACGGCTGCGGATATGGGACACAATTAAATTGTAATAGTTAGGATACAGAGACACAATTATATACATACATATTAAAATTAATAATCCATATAAGGTTCATATTGTTCTTGATTCATATGTTATAAGAACCAAAATCCTCATACCATTTTTATGATTTTTAAAATCCTATAGATTATAAATTGAAAACTCACTTGTTTTTGAACTAGATACCCAAATGACCCTTTGAAATGATACTTAATAAACTAGATATGTGCTCAAATGAACATATCTTGAGTCTAGTGGGTTGCATTTGGGGTGAAGTGTACAACATATGTTCAAGAAGTGTATCACGAGATTTTTGAATTAAAGTGTCGAGCACACCTCTGAAAAAAATGTATGTGTATTAATTCAAGAGGTGTCTTAAGGAGTGTTGGACATGGACACAGACACTGGTATGGAAGCCTAGATGAAATGTTCGGGTAACCTAGGTTATAACTTTCAGCGACAAGTTTAGCTTTATTTCTAATGATGCAACTTTCTTCATCAAGTTTCTTTTTAAAATACCCACTTAGTTCTAACAATAGGATGATCAATTGGCCTAGGGACCAGTGTCCAGACCTTATTTCTAACAAACTGATTAATTTTTTCATGCATAGCAATGATCTAACTATCTTTTTTAAGTGCTTCATTTATATTTTAGGTTAAATTTCAGAAATAGAACCTACATTAGCACAAAAATCATTAAGAGAGGATTGAGTTTGTATACTTTTAGTGGGATCACTAATCACTCTAGAGGATGATTATGTTTGACTTTCATTTTGTCTCTTGGTGCTTCCACTTTTCGTATTATTTCTTTTTCTGCCATGCCTTCTTGTGCCTCACTTGCATTTTCTTCTTTCAAAACAATTTCTTTTGCTGGTTCTTGGCTGATAATCTCTTAATCTTCCTTGCACAAAAATATCATTATAGACTTCATCCAATTTTACATGAATAGATTCTTCTACAATTATTGTCCTCTTGTAATAAGCTCAATATGATTAGCTAATTGAGGAATATCCTACAAAAATACATTTATCGGCTTTGGATCAAATTTAGCAAGTTTATCTTTCTTCTTCATTATAAAACATTTACAATAAAAAACTCAAAAATATGATACATTCAAAGTTCTAAGAAATCAAAGCTCAAAAAGTGTTTTGTTTTGTATCAATCTAATCATCACGCGATAACGTGGTATTTATGGCCTCTGCCCAAAAGAAATTTGGCAATTTAGACTCATTAAATAAAGTTATAGCCTTCTCTTGTAATGCAAACATTAAATAAAGTTATAGCCTTCTCCTGTAATGCAAAATTCTTTCTTTCAACAACCCATTTTGTTGATGTGTTCGAGGAGAGGAGAATTCATTATCACTACAAATAGAAATAATTAGAAATCCTTTTTCATTTTGGATGCATTTCTAAATGTTTTGAAAGAAACAGAATGCTTTATATTTGTTGGGTAGAAAGTAAACCCCTGTGTGTCTAGTATAATCATCAACCAATACATAAACATACTTTTTATCAACTATACTTTTAGTATTAATGGGGCCAAAACAGATCCTTGTGTATTAGTTGCAATGTTTTTTCAGTGCTCACCTTGTTTTCACATGGAAAGATAACCGTGTAAAATTACCTTTAAGACATGCATCACATCCCTTGCCGCTTTTATGTTGAGGAAGACCTCTTATTGAATCTTTCGTAGAAAGCTTCTAGAGTAGTCTTATGCTAGCATGTGCCATCCTCCTACGCCATAATATTGCCTCTTCGTTCCTATCAAACATTTAGAAACAATTATTTCATCAGAAAATAAAGTGTAAATATTATTATGTCTATTTCTAACAAAGAGAACAGAACATGTCATACCATAAACAATCTTTCACAAATTAGAATAAAAAAATAACTTGCATGCCTTTGTCACAAAATTGGCCAATTGATATAAGATTATGTTACAACCTTCAACAAACATGAGATTTGGAGCTTGAATCATCCTTACCAACCTCTACAACTCTAATGATTTTACCTTTGCGTTGTCTTCAAAAGAAACATATCCACCTTTTTTCTTTTTTAAGATAAGGAACTTTTGACATTTCCTGTCATGTGATAAGGAACTTTTGACATTTCCTGTCATGTGTCATGTTCCATAGTCTGCCAATATTCCTACATAAAATGAGTTGTGTGACCCAGGTATCCAAATTGGTCCACTATTGTTGGGAACTGTACCTTTTGGAATTCAGATTTGTTTGAATTTCATCTTTCTATTTCTCATAAGACAATCATTGTATGCATGCCCAATATTAGTACACAATGAACATTTAGGAAAATTCCTCTTTCATGAAACTCGCCTTTGTGAGATAATTTCTTATAAACTGAAATTTTATTTAAATCTAGATTAGCAGGTTTTCCAAAACCAAGCCCCTTTTTGTTGTTTGAAAGTTGTTGATTTGAGGGCAACGTATTTAAAGAATTTCTACAAAGAATATATTTCTTAAGTGCAAGTTCCAAATCGAGTATATGGTTTTTTAAGAAAGTATTTTCGCTAACAAGCAACACACATTTCCCTAAAAAATTTGTTCGCCTTCATTCATAGCTTTCAAGCATTCAATCTTCTCATTTAACACATATTTACATTTTCAACCAAAGGAAAAGTTTCACTCAAGGCACGATTTTCAATTTTCAGTTTGTCATATTCATTACAGATTTTGCGAGAATTATTTTCAATATCATTTTCGAATCTAGCAATATTTTATTTTGCAATTCAATTTCAAGTATTAACAGGTTTTCCAAAATTAAGTCCCTTTTGTTATTTTAAAGTTGTTGATTTGAGGGCAACGTATTTAAAGAATTTCTACAAAGAATATATTTCTTAAGTGCAAGTTCCAAATCGAGTATATGGTTTTTAAGAAAGTATTTTCGCTAACAAGCAACACACATTTCCCTAAAAATTTGTTAGCCTTCATTCATAGCTTTCAAGCATTCAATCTTCTCATTTAACACATATTTACATTTTCAACCAAAGGAAAAGTTTCACTCAAGGCACGATTTTCAATTTTCAGTTTGTCATATTCATTACAGATTTTTGAGAATTATTTTCAATATCATTTTGAATCTAGCAATATTTTATTTTGCAATTCAATTTCAAGTATTAACAGGTTTTCCAAAATTAAGTCCCTTTTGTTATTTTAAAGTTGTTGATTTGAGGGCAACATATTTAAAGAATTTCTACAAATAATAAATTTCTTAAGTGCAAGTTCCAAATCGAGTAAATGGGTTTTTAAGAAAGTATTCTCGCTAACAAGCAACACACATTTCCCTAAAAAATTGTTCGCCTTCTTTCTTAGCTTTCAAGCATTCAATCATCTCATTTAACACATATTTACATTTTCAACCAAAGGAAAAGTTTCACTCAAGGCACGATTTTCAATTTTCAGTTTGTCACATTTGTTAGAGATTTTGCGAGAAGAATTATTTTCAATATCATTTTTGAATCTAACAATTTTTTCATTTAGCAATTCAATTTCAAGTATGATATCTTTCTTTCCCTTTTTTAGAACATAAATTTGAGTATTTAAAAAGTCTTGTCTTTTCAACAGAATCATAACAACATTCATACAACTTAGTGTATGATGGTTTTGGTACCTCAAATTTTATTTCCTCATCAATAGATTCCTCATTTTGGTTGTCGTGACCCATCAAGCACAGATTCACAATTCCATTATTGTCGGTCACATTCTCTTTAGAATCTTCACCACTTGACTCATCCCATGTTGCTTTAAAAGCTTTTTCCCCCTTTCAACAATGGGCAATTTGTTGGAAGTTGTGCTTATTTTTTAACTTTATTTTTATTTCCTTATCAATGGATTCCTCAGTTTGCCTGTCATGACCCATTGAGCATAGATTCGCAATTCCATCATTGTCAGTCACATTATCTTTAGAATCTTCACCGTTTGACGAATCCCATGTTACTTGAAAGCTTTCCTTTTTTTCCTTTCAACAATAGACAATTTGTTCTAATTTGTTCTAATTTTCTTACTTTATTTTTTATTTTTATGTAGAAAAGTGGCATGCCCATGTTTGGTGTTTAGAATTTTTTTAGAATTTTTGACTAAATTAAAGTTGTCATCTAGAGCACTTTCTGTTTGTTAACAACTTTCAAGGCTAGATATTTCTTTTTCGGGTCCTCATCTTCACCAATCTCTTTAGCATTTTGCTCCATGTCATGAGTATTAATATTACTCACAGGGTCTTCTAGACTCGACTTGTTCAGATCTTTTGCTTCTTGGATTGGCAACCTTCTAAGAATCTTCCAATCAATTCAATATTTGCAAAATCTTTTCCTAGCTAGTACTCTAGTATTGTTCACGATATCATAGTATTTTGTGTACATCTTGCTAATGTTCGCCCCTTGCTTCATCCTGAAATTCTCATGGACTGCAAAGCAAGGAGAGTTTTGATTCTTTGACTTGGGATGTACCCATTGTTTTTAAAATAGGCCGATTCTATCGATTTATTGCCGATATATATAGGTTTTGCGCTATCAGATTGCGGATATCAAGGATATACTGAATATTAGAATGACATAACAGTTGTTTGCATGTATATAGTATAATGCACTAAAATGAAATCTCAACATACTAAATGAAATCTAAGTATACAAAATGTAAATATATATGTTTGGGATCACTAATCAACATTGTAAAACAAACAAAAGTACAAATCAACGTTGCAACAGTTTATCTGATTTTATGCCAAAATATGATTTGATATAATGGAAATCATGATATCTCATCCAAAAATTGCCAAATGCGGTATATTATTTTGCGACAAGCCATATAAAGGATATATCGGCCAACATATCAGTTGACATATCGGCCATATTAGGGATATATTGCCCAAACCAGCTAAAAAGCGGTAAAAGATATTTAGAGACTGTATCGGTTGCGGCAAACCCTGGAAAAGGATGTTGGAGGATAAACAGGGCCATGTCGGGGATATTTAAAACAATGGAAATTACACATATTTTATTGTAATAACATAGAGTTATTGATATTTCTATGTTAATTTATAAGGTTACGTAACATTTAAGGCATGTTAGATTACATAACATAACGAGTTATGTGACAGGTATTTTCAACAATAGTTTGTGCTCATTAAATTAAGAATTTTGTTCTCATTAAATTAAAAATCATGCCAGTACAACAGTTACATTACAAATATTGTTGAGATATCACGTAGATGCTCTAGTCTACCGAGTTTGTTTGTCATAGTTCATATAATATTTTTGGTTTGTTCTGCCTTCTAAGATTCCCCATAAGAATCTGAATCTAGTATTTCATTTACCATTGTAAGTGCCTAAGTGGGCTATAAAGTACATACTGTATCTGCTACCATTTCCAACTTAAGGGGATGATGCAATGTGTTCTTTTTGGGTGTGCTCGCTCATATATTCAGTTTTATTATTTCATTTAAACTAGTTTCCTGTTTGTTTTTATATAATGTAACTCATTAATCATTATCTTTTGTTTTTAGTATGCTATCAGTTGTTTGCTGATGGAGTGGATTTGTGTTATCTGTATTCCACAGGTTGCATATATGCTTTCCTTATTAAAACGTGGTTTTGGCGTACATCATTCTGATATGCTGCCAATTTTGAAGGAAGTTACTGAGATACTTTTCCAAGGAGGGCTTATTAAGGTTGGCCCCAAAATAATGATTGCCTCAATTTTTATCTGCCTCAATTTTTATCCGACACCAAGGCTATATGCAGTAGTCTTTAAGTTTTTCTTTCATTGAATGTCTTTTAAGCCTGAAAGAGTTTAAATAATCAATTATGAATTATGATTTTTCAAGCTAGTAAATGTCTAAGCGGTAGTCTTTTTTAATGATGCCATGAACTTTGCCATGAACTTTCCCATTTTCTTGGTATGTGCACAAGATACTTGCACATGCATAATATATGGCTTGATGGGTCTTTGCCTTACTCCTTAATTGTATTACTGGTTAGGGTTTATTAGATTTGTTTAGCTATTGCAATGTCTGAAATTAGTTCCGATTATTGAGGGAATCAAGCCTGTTAGCATGATCTGTTTGCTAATTTCTGTTTATGTCCGTCTTTCTTTTGTTTGCTGACATGAACATGTTTGCCACGGATATCTGTCATGTATTTGAGTTTCACAGTCCTTAGATACATTCTGTATGCTTCTCTAGGTACGGTATAACATTTGTATTCTGGTGCATATAACTGCTTGGTACTTTTGACAGTTACTAGACACTTTGGGTCTATTTGGTTCATTTCTTAAACGAAAAAGAAACAAGTTCATAGTAGATAAACCCTTTTCCGAGGGTTTCAACATTCTCTTAGAAAATCTTTCTTTTGTTTGGCTGAATAAGAAAATAAAACTTGGAAAGCCAACGGGGAAGCATGATTTCTTTATTTGTTAGAATTTATATTCAAAAGTAATTCTCAAGTGATTGTGGAAACAAAGTCCCAAGCGATTCTAATATTTTATTCCAAATTAACGTTTTCTGAGCAATTTCCTTCCCAAAATTGTCGAAATGGGTTTCCATTTGTAGGCCACTTTTTCATGACTCTTAAGAAACTCATTTCTTGTTTTATCAACTTAGCCAAAGAAAGGAATTAGAAACAAAAGCAAAAATTGGTTTTATTTTTATTTTTAGGGGTTGGAAATCGATTTTTAACGTTTCTATCTCCAACCACACAGTTCGTTTATGCAGGTCTTGCCCTTTTTTAGTTTTGGCTTCTTATTTCAGATTGATTGTTGTATTTTCATGAAAAATATTAAATACATCATAGAGATGATCCATATAATATCAGTGGAATTTACCTTACATATGGTGAGGTTGAGAAGATGAGGAGCCATGACATGCTGACCAGAGAGTTATGCAATTGTTTTGTTTTCCTTAAAAAGTTAATTAGTTTGAGGAGTTCCTACATGCAAGGTTTTAAATATCGGCCGATAATCCGATATTATCCTCGAGTTATCAGTTTTGTGAGCTTTTCGACATGATAAGTTAAAATTTAAATCAGTTATTGTTTTTTGGGGTTTATCGGCGAGAATGCGACGATAAAGGTGATTATTGGCCGATATTAGCAGCTTCAAAAATTGGAGTTATCGGGCCACACTGTTGGGTTGTGATTTGGGGTAATGGGCAGTTTTTGAGTGAAACTGAAACCCGACCTGACCCCTTCTTAACAACAAAACTTAAACCCGAAGCCCTAAAGCTCCGTTCTCTTCTCTTTCCCCTCATTTGTACGGCTGTGCCCACTGTCCTAATCCTTCGACGCTTGACATCGACCTCAACGATCTGGACGCTCGCCTCCGCCGACTTTTATGACCTCGACGCTCGCCTCCGCTGACTTCGACGACCTCAACACTCACCTCAAGCTCAACACAACTTTTGAAGTTGTAGCAACAAGTAATATTCTCTAGTTTTTTTTAGTAAAGGTTGAGATAATGAAAGAGGGGAGTTGGTGTGAGAGAGAAGAGGAAAAAACAAGAAAGGAAAGAGAGGAGTTGGTGGGAAAAAGCCAGACTGGAGCTCTGGTCTCTTCCTCCTCTTCTTGCTCTACTAATTTCCTCTCTTTCTCTCCTTGTTGTTTTCTCCTCTTATTTTTTTTGGGAGTTGGTGTGAGAGAGAGAAGAGAATGCTGTTTCATTGTTGTCTTGTTGATGAGAAAATATCCACTTGATTTCTAGCATTATATTAATTTATGGTAGACATAGGTATTAGATCAGTTGGTTTGCAAGCACTCTCCATCTGATTACATTATTTTTTAAAGAGATTTTTGTACCTAAATGAATGAGTTTAGAATTGTTGATGAATAATATTTGTTTTTAAACAAAGAATTGGACAGAGATAGAGTTAATGAGTTTAGAATTACAGTTAATTTTAACTTGGTCAATGATCTCTGAGTTTCACTGAATCACTGTTCACTACAAGTCTGCAACTAATATTGATTAGTTTTACAACTTGGATCTGTAGATAGTTTACAAGTGCTATTTTTAAGTTGTCTTTCTTGGAATCTTGATGTCATCTTGAAGACTTGAACTCGAGTCTGCAACAAAATAAACCTGATTTTAGGCATAAAATTTTATGACATAATGGCATAAAATTTCATGACATCATCCGGTATATCACTCCGATAAATACTATTTATCCCCGATATATCCCCGATTTTCGCTATCCAATAAGAATTTCGGTTGTCCGATAAATCCCCGATAACCGATATGTAAAATCTTGCCTACATGTTAATCTGGGACTGCTAAGATTGTCAAAAGTACGATTCTGTTGGTTACTGAGAGAGCTAGCTTTATCAATACTGACACCTCCTGTTGAGCAATTTTCTTCGTACTTTCCTTCCTTTGCAGAAGAACTATAACTTTAAAGTTATACCTAAGATTACAAATTTAGACACTGAGACATGAGGGGCTTATTCATTATTTTTAATTTTACAGTCCTCATGTGATTAAAGATATTGGGGTATTTCTGTGTTACTTATCCGTTTCCTTCTCAAATTTGCACAGCAAAGTTTTTTTAATTGTATTTTGATGATATATTTTGTTTTAATCTACTGATGCTGAATCACTATTTCTTAGATTTAACATTCTGTGTTGACACTGACTCCCTTGCATAAAAGAGAGTGGGACTTCTTGTTCCTTTACTTTCTTTTTTCAAAGCTTTTTTTTTGGCAGATTTTTGGATTGTGAGTTTTGAATAATTACTAATATTTAACTTTTCTTTGTTATAGTGTTTATTTGCCACAGAAACCTCGAGCAGAGGATTGAACATGCCTGCAAAGACGGTAGTTTTCACAAATGTGCGTAAATTTGACGGGGATAAGATTAGATGGATATCTAATGGAGAGTATTTTCAAATGAGTGGTTGTGCTGGCCGTCGAGGTATTGATCAGCAGGGCATTTGCATTCTAATGATAGATGAGAAGATGGAGCCATCTACTGCTAAGATGATGATGAAAGGAAGTGCTGATTGTTTAAACAGGTATGGTTATCCAGTTATCTTTGTACGTGCTGGCATGTAAAATTGTACTTTTGATTTCTCTGTATTTTCATCTCTCAAAACCTATTATATATTAGTTTTGTTCCTCTATTCTTTTTGTGGAAATGCACACGTGTGACATTCTATGCTTTTATTTGTATCTGTAAATGAAAGCACTGTGAATTAAATAACTTCTTGTTTTGTGAAAATATATACCAGGATACATGTTCTCTTTTGTCCCCTTTCTTGTCATATATATATATATATATATATATATATATATATATATATATATATATATATATATATATATATATATATATATATATATATATATATATATATATATATATATATGACAAGAAAGGGGACAAAAGAGAACATGTATCCTGGTATATATTTTCACAAAAACATGAAGTTATTTAAATTTCACAGTGAGTCACACCTCATATTCCTGTATATATATATATATATATATATATATATATATATATATATATATATATATATATATATATATATATAGAGAGAGAGAGAGAGAGAGAAGAACTTTGATCCACTTAAGTGGATAATGCAATTTGTCCACCCAACTTTTGCTCCATTGGATGTACCTTGGGATCCATGCAAGATATGAGCTTAATTTTTATTTGTTCCCACTACAAATCTCAAGAGAAGATGGATGGTGGAAAACTTGGTTGGACAAAAATCCTTGTCCACTTAAGAGGTTCATAGCAAACCTCTATATATATATATATATATATATATATATATATATATATATATATATATATGAGGTGTATGCTCATTTTAGTAAATGAGCTACTCACTAATGTGTATAGTGTTTAGGCCCACTTAGTGGTCACATCAATTGAGTGTTGGGTATGATGTTTGTGAGTGGGAGCTCATTTTAGTAAATGAGCCGCCACCTCATATTCCTTCCCATATATATATTGTTTTCATACGCATGGTGCTATTTCCTCTTTTTTTAACAGCATATGTTTTTTTGTTTTTGCATGCATAGCCTCACTTGCTCACAAGATTCAAACAGTTGCTTTTTTTGGATAGTTTGCAGTATGCTTCTACTGTTATTATATGCAACATTTTTCCTGTAAATTGCAAATACTTATTATATGGTTTTCCTTTTAACCAGTGGCTTCCATGTAAGCTACAATATGCTGTTGAACCAAATGAGGTGTGAAGATGGTGATCCAGAAAATATTCTGAGGAAGTCTTTTTATCAGTTTCGAGGCTATCGCGCACTTACTGATCTAGAGGTTTGTTACATTGATCATTGAAGGAAAATTATGTTTCTTTCTCACTAGCTTATAAACCTACACTTGAATGTGAATACATAAGTTAATACATACGTGAACATGCTTGGCCTCATTTACGGTGAAATTTGAACATTAGCTTTTAAATCGTAAATGAATAAACTTTTATCCCTGTCTTAGAATCATGATTAATTTAGGAGTCTGATTTCATGGAATTTCATTTCTGGGGACTTAGATGATTCTGGTTTCCTTTTCTTTTCATTTGACTCTTGACATTTTTTATGTTCTTATATTTTAATTAGGAAAAGAAAGGTCCTAGGGGCGAAACTGTGATCTTAAGTGTGATGCATACAGTTATGTTTGAGAGAACACAACTAATCTCAGAGAGAAGCTATTTGGCTTTATTTGTAACACAGCAAACACAAAGCAAGTAGGGTACAAATTCCTTAATCACAAAGGGAATTGTCTGGTTTTATTTGTAATAGATCAAATACAAAGCAACTAGGACACAAAAATCTTGTCTTGAAATAATGCATATGCTGTTATTATGATTAGGGGTTGAAACAAATCAAATTTGATTGGATGCATTTAAATTCGAATTCAAATTCTGTTTGCTCTAGCGAATTCGAATTGGAATTCGTGTTGAATGAGTAGACGGTGCTCAAATTCGATTCGATACGTTGGCTAGCTATTCGGTTAATATTCATTAATATTTGCTAGCGCACTTGATCGAGGCACTTGCTTCTTTAATCTGAGGTTTTGTGTTTGAATCCTATGTTGGTATATTATTTGCTTTCTTTTCTTTTACATGTTGCACAATTACTTAATGATTATTATGATATTTTACTACTAAAATTATTAAATTCATTTATTTTAAAATTATTAATTTATAAATTTATTAATAGTAGTATTAACATAAAAATTAGTATAATGCAATAATTTAGAAGCCAAAACATCTCATTATAGATTTTAGATCTACATGAATTCATTTTTATCAAACTTTTTAGCAATTTAAGAATGTAATCTAAGCTAAAATTTGCATAAGAATTTATTTCTAATATATATTTTGTTATAATATATGCCGACATGGTAATATCTCAAGAGCAACTTTAAAGGATAAATATCTTATGATAAATTGAACTTAGAGGAATAAAATGTAAAACATAAACGAACATTTAATAATCAACCGAATCGAATATACTTTTAAACTCTACTCATTTATGAGGCGAATACTAAAAATATTCATTTACTATTAAATGAACTATTGAGTCAAATATGGCCGAATATCTAGATCGAATAATAACCAAACAATTTATTAATTATTTGGCTCATTCCCAACCCTATTTATGATAAATGCTGAAAATAGTGTAAGTACAAATCATGTAGGATACAAATCCCTTGTCTTGAATAACTTTTCTGACTCTATCCAGACTCTAGCTTTCCTGTTGTACCAATAACAGTCTAATGACTCTATTACACAATGAAATTTTTCTTATTTATTTATGATAGTACAGACTACTATTGTATTTTCTGCATTTATTGTTTTGAGATAACGCAGATGCTGTTATTTATATGCTAAACTCGGGGTGTTTATGCCACATTGTTTTTACCAACCGATTGATTGGAGACTTTGAAGTTGCACGATATATTGATACATATGGCTCATTATTATGACCTGCTACTTCTCATTTCGCTGAATTCTTGGCTACAGAAACAAGCAAAGCATTTAGAAGCTGAGAGAGATTCAATTATCATTGAAGGAGAGGAGAAGCTGAAGGATGTTTATGATCGCTTACAGCTGTACAATAGTTTGAAAAAAGATGTTCGAGATAATGTATATTCCCCAGAATACTGTTTACCATTCTTGCTGCCTGGCACTCTTGTATGTGTACAGTGCACTCGTGATGATCACAAGCCATCTTTCTCCATTGAAGATAATGTTACATGGGGAGTGCTTGTTGATTTTTTTGAGAGGCCGAAAGACCAAGGTGAAGGTATGCAGATGAAAAGAATTCTGGTTTTGTATAGGTCCTTTCTTCACTAATCGGGAGCATGTCATGCAGATTAAGAAACTATAACCAGTTAGGCTGCAACAGTTGAGCACCTACAATTAGATAGTTACAAATACCTGTAATTTCTTTTTCAGGTTTTAATTTGGTACAAACATGAATAGTCAAGCATAGCAAGATGTTGAGATTACGCATATAAAAGTAACAGATCTTTCCATATTCTGGTGCATAACTCTTAAATATTTGTTCATGATGACTGAAACTTTTCATTATTTATTATCAAATTAGTTATACAGACTTGGATATAGTTAACGACAACCAATAAATGTTTTGCATGGAACCTCTTCAATTTGCAGTGATAGAATCGACTAATCCGTTCTCTTTATAATTCTATTACGCGTGGCTGTGTCATTCTTTTACTTACTGGTCTTTGTTGATTCAGATAAACAATCAGAGGATTCAGATTATACAGTTAATGTCCTAACAAGGTGCATGATAAACAACAAAATGGGTGCAGGGAAGTCAATGAAGATTGTTCCAGTAAATGAGCATGGAGAGGCTGTTGTAGTTTCATTACCTCTTTCCAAGGTCACTATTACTTCCTATGGCTTTAAACTTTCAAAATTAGACTATGCTGTGTTCTTCAACATTTCCTTTAATCTTATCAAACTAAACTATGAATGTAATATGACTTTGAGCATTGTTTAATGTAGGGTAAATTTTGCAAAAACTCCCTACCTGTAAATGACAAATAACTAAATGTCCTTGAGAAACAAAACCCAATTTGGTCATTTGTCTTCCACCAAGTGGCTAATTCTATTTTTCTACAGGTTATTGGCCTGAGCTTCCTCATGCTTTCCTTACCTGATGATCTTTCGCCACTGAAAGCACGAGAAAATACTCTGGATGAGCTTTCATCAGTTGTTTCTTCATTCAATGAACATGGTTTACCCCTTCTGGATCCTGAGGAGGATTTGAAAGTGAGCTACATAATTTCCTTCTTTTTTCAGTTTTTAGTATGTGTTTTCCCATTGATTGTTTGATGGTTAACATATCATTCTCTTTCAGGTCCAAAGTAGCTTGTACGAAGAATCTGTTAAATCGATTAAGATGCTGGAGAGCTCATTTGAAAAGGATGGTATAAAAAATTCTCCACTAATTCAGCAGAAATTGAAAGTATTCCATGACAAGCAAGTACTGACAGCAAGAATCAACTCGATTAAGAAAGCAGTTGGTTCATCTATGGGTTTAGCCTTTAAAGATGAACTCGAGGCACACAAACGGGTACTTCGGAGACTGGGGTAATGCATCTTGATTGTTGGTTCTGTTTAGTGCAATATGGTTTCAGGTCCCCTTGATATTTCACTTCTGGTTGATATTTTGTCTGCTGGCTTGGGTTCGTTTAAATTAGATTTGTCTAATTGATTAGTTTTATTTCTTTAGTTTCCAAGTGATTTCAAGTGTTGTCGGTTAGGCTAGGTTTGATCTCTTTATAAATTTTGAATAGTTTGATTGGAGAGGTAACCAATAAGTCACTTACTCTGGAAAATGAATAATAAAAAGCTAAGATTTGATTGGAAAAAAAACATGCTGGTAAAAATACTATGAACTGGCAGCTACTACAGAAATGCCCTGTTTCCTCTGTTTAGAGGTTGTATAATTTGCTTATACAATTTGCTTTCTCTTTGCATTAATCTCAGAAATGAATATTCGTTTTTTGTGCACATTGCGTGCATACTTTTGTTTGAACTTTTTCTAATATTGTGCAGTAAATCACCTGCAGATACACTACCAGTGATGACGTTGTGCAGTTGAAAGGGAGGATGGCGTGTGAAATCAGTTCAGCTGATGAATTAACCCTAACAGAGCTCATCTTCAATGGAGCATTCAAGGATGTCAATGTTGAAGAGATGGTGGCTCTTCTCTCTTGTTTTGTATGGCAAGAGAAGCTTCCCGATGCCCAGAAACCAAGGGAAGAGCTTGATTTGCTATTTATTCAGCTCCGGGAAACTGCAAGAACGGTTGCCACCGTTCAGCTTGAGTGCGAGGTAATATCTCCGGAGTGTTAGTTTTCTTTCTGACAGTGATCCTCACTTCATTATTCCCACATGCATAGTTATGAGGGAGCATCTAAACTCCCATCCTCGCAGCATGCACAATTACCGAGGAGTATCCTTGCATGATTTAGCTGGAAATACATTTGAACGTCAGGCATAATAATTTTCAAAAATTCATTATGTAGTTTCAATTCTTTGCTGTTTGAACACATCAATTTGAGCATACAATTCTCCTGTTCTCAAGACTTTCTGATTTTCCAACAACTCATTGGAGTTTTGACAATGTTTAATTCGATAATAGTATTTTGTATGTATGTGGACTCGCGGGACTTCAACTATCCTAACCAACTACAACTTAAACCAACACTGTTTAGCATTGTAATGCTACATGATTACATGTTTTTGAGTTGATAGACATTTCTTATGTTTATGACGATATATTTTCCAAGTTAATAGCCATAAAGCATGATGAACAAGTCTATTTGGTTAATGTTTTCCTTTCCCAAGTTTCTTAAAACAGCATTTCATTTTGACAGATCCAGATTGATGTGGAGAACTTTGTGAGCTCATTTTGCCCCGACATAATGGCAGCTGTATATGCATGGGCAAAAGGATCTACTTTCATGGAGATCATGGAGATTGCCCAAGTATTTGATGGCAGCTTAATCAGAGCAATAAGAGGTGTGGAGGAAATTCTACAACAGTTAAGTTTGGCGGCAAAGGCAATTGGAGAAACTCAACTGGGAGCAAAATTTGAGGACGCTGTTACAAAGATAAAGCGTGGTATAGTGTTTGCTGGATCCCTGTAGTCGTAGGCGAAGAGTTCAGCAGTTTAGTAAGTTAAGAAGAGCACTATGTATCATCATTAGTTATATTAAAAAGCCGAAGTAGCTCAATTCGTTTTGCGGAACCCGTTCTTGCGGTCCGAAATTTTACTTCACCGTTTTTGCCTGTAGACTTTTTAGTCAATTTCATAACTTATCCTTTAGTTATATAAAAAAGCACTTTTGTAGTAACTGTTGTAGGGGCCAGCAAGGAAGGTTGAGGAAAACGCATGATGGGCAATCAAGACACGTGGTTTTTTTTTTTTTTTTTTGGGGTGGGTGGGGGTGTTGCGGGGAAGATTTTGCTAATAAAATGAAAATTGGCAATTGTTGTATTCTCTTACTTTCAACTCTTTAATTCCCCCTCTTTTTCTCATTTCATCTTAATTATTTTCCTCAATATTGATTTGAAGGCGCTTCGCCATAGTAATCATGTACCTCATTCTTTGGAAGAATGTTAATTTAAGGGCTTTTTGCTCATAAACCCAAAGTTTTAACTCCATTTATTTTAAAATCCACGTAGTATATATGTTCTCATGCACAAAAATACAAAGTTTACTTAACTTTAACCTAAAACAAAGAATATTAAGTGTGTAAATACAAAGTGCATAGATACATATAGTTATATATGGTAAATGTTATAGCTACATACAATATGATGTGCAGCTACTGAGCTGCACATTGTATACAAAAAAAAAAAAAAAAATCAAAAAAGAACTTTTTTATTGAAGATTTAGTGAATTAGGAATAAAACAAATAACAATAAAGATTAGGTCATTCAATCTACACAACATATTAGAGATGCTAATCGAACTTTTAATTAGAGGATTATGGGTCAGAAATGATCTATATTAATGTCAAGTTGAAATTTTCAGTACGAAAATTTATTATAGCTAGAGCTACACCAAACTTTTTAGTACGAAAGTTTCAGAGTATTATAACTAGAGCTACACCAAACTTTTTCACTACGAAAACGTCAAGAGTATTATAGCAGAGCAACACCAAATTATAATTAAAGTGAAAACACGTGCAATGCACGTGCCTCCCTAGCTAGTAGTTTTAAAAGATGTAAAGCTTACAAAAGAAGTTTAATATTATCGTTCACTGAAGAACATGAGGTTCATTGTTCTGATTATTTATGATACCGTGCTATAGCATAATGCAATCGCATAATCCCTCCCGGGAAGACGCATGTTCGACACTTTTGGGTTTGGTTCATGTAAAACTATAGGGTCCTTTTAGATATTAGTCTCTTCAAATCTCTAGTTTTTTGAAATTAGTCCCACAAATCATTGAAATTGCGACTGGGTTTCCTAACTCTTGTGTATTTGTCACTTTGAAGCGATTTATAAGAATTACCGTGTCTTGATTTAAGGGACTAGTTATGAAAATTTTATTTGAAGAGAATAACGGAATTCTCTCAAGGAACAATGATGTGGCTTGATATCCTCGATATCCCGTAAGGTAAATAAAAAAAGAGGAAGAAGCTATCATAGTAATATTTGGTTAGAAGGATTTTGAAAAGATCATTTTTAAAAATAATTAGCAAAATCAACCATTTTTCTTAATATTTGGTTAGAAGAATTTTGAAAAAGATTATTTTTTTAATAATTAGTAAAATCAACAGTTTTTCTTAATATTTGGTGTGGGGAAAGTCCAAATGAGCTCACCAGATTCCATATGAGCTTATCAGATCTGATTAGCACGATGACCCAACGATTCTATATGAGCCCATCAGATTTGATTCCATCTTTCTTTGAGGACGATGACCCTAATGAGCTCATTGACGATTTATAGAGGAGACAAATTAATGTAAGTTTCAGTACCAGTGTGTCATATCACTTTGAGTCGGTTATCTACATTGCGGTAAAATGTTGTCATGCTATAACAAAGGTGATTGTACAAATGTCTGATGGAGATAAATAAGACTCATATAGTTTATTTCAGTGGGTTCAACGATATACGTACATTCTGCAGTGCACCTCTACCGGGTTAGACCTCAGTCAGTTTAATAGCACACCTCGATTTAACACTATACCTCAACTCAGATGACTATTTGTTAAGTTCAACATTACAGCTACGACAATGGTCTCACCGAAATGTTCCACATTAAATCTCCTTTAGAGTTGCTAGTGGGTTCAACAATACACTTAGGTTCAACAATACACCTTTGCCAGGATATATCACATGTGGTTCAATAGTACACCCATGTTGAACATTCCACATTTGCTGACATAACCTCTTGTTATGTTCAACATCACATCAGCGTTTACGGCTCAGAAGTTCAACATCCCACCTCTTTGAGAGATATTTCTAGTACATTCAAAAGTACACCTCTATTGGGATGAATCAGTCATTTTACTCGATACTGCACCTCTTGTTGCGACTAATGTCCCAGTAGTGCCTAACGACAGGTATGTGACTAGGTTAGATAGCATATATAGCCGGTCCAAACACCGATCAAAATTATATACTTAAACTTATCGGTACATACATCTCATTCACCACACATAGAATACAATAACTAAATCATATATAAAAGCAAATACAAGGAATGAAAATGTGGCATAACCAAGTATTTAGTACAAGTACATAGTGGAAGCAAGATAGTCAACAAATATC
The DNA here is from genome assembly GCA_012295165.1 of Asparagus setaceus. NCBI lineage: Eukaryota > Viridiplantae > Streptophyta > Magnoliopsida > Asparagales > Asparagaceae > Asparagus > Asparagus setaceus. The sequence goes on from CM022708.1 coordinate 5,524,511, forward strand.
AACAAGTCTAAAATATAACGAATAACATAAAATATATCACAAGTCTGATACGATGTCAAGAGCACAAATATATGAGAACCTGGTCACATGGACTCATAAATTTGAAAGAATTAATATAACTGTCTACAACATCAGTGTTACTACATTGTAGCGAAAAGATAAGCATGAACATTAAAGTCTGATAAAAAGGATGAAACAGAACAAGTATAGACACAAGCTTGTCATCAAAAACACTATTTACAATGAATTACTACACTTTGATGTGCCTAAAAGCAAGGGTGGGAGATTCGGGTTCACTACTGGTGTGCAAACTAGGACAGTAAAAAAGCATATATAAAGTGATGAAATGAAGGAGTGGCTCGGTGTCACGCCCTGGCTCTCAAACTGTATAAGTTGGGGCATGACTTGGCTGATAATGCAACCATACGGTCATATTCACGTCTCTAGATCATCTTGTATACAAATATATAGCCAAAAACTACAACACGTAGCATATAACTAAGATAACAAAAGAAATATGTAGATAAAGAGATCTCCGGAAAGATAGAGTTGTACTACAAGTCCACAACTATCCACAATGAAAAAGAGTAAGAAAATACATAATAGTCTAGAAAATGACTTGTGGCTCAAGGAAAAGTCTGAAACAAATAACTACTTAAACAAACTGAAGCTGAGAAAACTGATAGGATAGAAGGTGATCACTGCCGCTAGGTCTACTCCTTAAAATACTATTGATCCTGTGAAGAAAGAACGTTCCCGGAGTCTGGGGTGCGCAAACCCCTAGGGAGTCAGAAAACTCTCAACAAGCATGTAAAATGAAAAAATTGTGCATAAGTAGATACAAGTGATAAATATAAAAGATAGATGAAACTGAATTAAATGTGATCAAAATTTCAAATACTATCCACAAACTGTCAAGGGGAAAAAACCTACCATAAGGCTCAAACACATTATATGTTTTAGTTTATTAGATGTTATCTGAATTAGAGGAGAATATTTCCATGTATATAAGTTGGTTTCCCGTAAACCGTCTGTGGAACACAGTGTTAAGTCAGGTATTGGTTCTTGGCACTTATATATAACTCAGGATATTAGGATGCGCATAAACCCGTTTATATACACTTTGTCCACTCTATTCAATTCCCCTTTATTAGACACCATTTTATTTGATTAATCTTAAGTGAATATGCATGAAATATTGTGCACTAACCACAGAGTTATCATGGAACGGCTTCCGTAAAACTATGAAAAATAACCGTGACCCAATACATGTCTAATCAAGATGGGTGCATTGTATAGTCAATGTCATAATAATTGTAGTAGTCAAAGAAAACTTCACAACCGGATATCCATATCGAGCGTGTAGCCATGCTATGATAGCACACTTATGAATCATATTTTTTACGGAAGTCGTCTTCACACATAGTCGGTCCTATTATATGTCACTAGGTGATCAAACATATCATCAAATGATCAAATATATCCTCATTCACCTTAACAAAAAGAGAAAATAAATGAATAACGTAATTGTTTAATATCAAACTAGGTCAATTGGATTTGGTTTGATAGCATAAAGACTCAACAAAACTGATTTTGGTGAGCTAAGGACCCAAACTTGTTTGGTTTATGCCTTTTAGACCCAAGCAAGTCTGATTTGGTAGTGGGTCCAAAACCAGGTCGGGTTCCAGTTCACAACAGACCCGAAAAGAATATTTTTTGTAAAATAAAAGGTCATGGGATTAGAACCCCTGACTAGAGGAACAAAGTACGAGTATATACCAAGACTTCTTTATGAAATCTCAACCTCCGAAATTATAGATAACTATTGTATGCTGATATACCGTAGAAAACTTCAATCAAAATTTCAAAATAAGTAATTTGATTTAATATCACATTTTGAATACTTATGATGACAAAAGTATTGTTATCGTTAATTGGAAGAAATTTAGAAATCTCTATCATTACTGTGAAAGGGTAACTTGGTCAAAACTATTTTTATTAGAAAAAATATAAATAGCTTAATATTTATGAAAGGAAAATTTGAATATGAAGCAAAGGATGTTATCTTGTTGAAAGGATTTATTTTCAGTTAATGATTAATAAGAAGGTTGCAAATACAATCTATTTTATTATCCATGAAAAATTAATATTATTATTATATAAAAGCACTTCTAGATATTTCAAAAGATATATTTCCCTTTTTTAAGCAAGGAAAAAATCAAATCATATTCAACTATTTTTATTGACTAAAGTCTAACTGACCAAAAATTTGAACACAAAGCATGAGGCATGATTGCTTCGGATGTACCAATGTTTGTAGAACAATGTCAACCAAAGAACCCAGCTTATGCAAGGGTTATATGTAGCATAAAACTCAAAGAGACCAAGCTCCAGAACTGAGTATAATCATGTACCCACAAAGAACAAACATTAAATATGTTGGCTTATGAATGGAACTAGGTATAAATAACTTTCAACATAAAACTCTAGTTTACATAGGAATGCTTGAAGTAGCCTAGAGTTTCTATGGACAAAAATGATCTACCATATAGAAGAAAAAAATGGTCAAACCAATAAATCTCTAATAAATCTAAACATGAAGGCAACTATTTGTTTCTACGAAACTAGAATGAGAAGGAAGAAAAAAAAAAAAGAAGCTTGCATGAAGATAAGCTAAAAAAAAATTAGAAAAGAATTAAGGAAAGCTATGCTTGTCGATTTGCGAAGCAATGGCTTTAAATACCAATCCCAAGAAAAATCCCAATCTGATAGGTATATTTTCTAGTGATATCCTAAGTTGCAAGTATACAACCTTGATCAAGTTATAGTATAAAAGTTTATCGATCCCACGAGGAACGTGAAGTAGGAGTTATTCTATTTCGGTTCTCAAATTATGCGCATGACAATTAGGAGTTTATTTGAATAAAATGAAAGTAAAATATGGTGAAAGTGGTGGTGAAGAGGTTAGAGAGAGTGGATGTGGATTATACGCAAATGAAAGAAAAACGAGGAAGAAAATGTGAGTGGAGAGATTAAAAAATGTGTGTGATAAAAACGAGGAAGAAAGTGAGTGTGGAGGGATTTAAAGATGGAAGTGGTGAAGTGAAAATAAAAAGAAAATGAGTTTGAGAGATGAAGAGTGATTGTGGTTTGTGCAAAAAAAAAAAAAAAAAAAAAAAAAAAAAAGAAATCAAGAGAGGAGAAAGAAATTGAAGGAAAACAAACAAATGAAAAGCAAGGATAAGAGGAAAATAAAAAAGGTAAAGTATGGAGGATTAATTAAAGATATGAGGAATCTAGAGTAGATCCACTTAGCTTATCTCAATTTTATGGAAATAAGTTGAATTTGTTAGCTAGTTTCAAACAATCTCTAGGGATCCCACAAATATTAGCTCCATACTTAAAAAAAGGGTAATTCCCAGAGGGTTCTAGCCTCAAGGTGAATTAAAGAAAAGAAAATTGCAAAGAAAGTAAATCTAATCTATGGATTAAAGACAAGACATGAAAGTAAATTGCATGGAATTAAATTGCAAGAAAGTAAATTGCATGAAAGTAAATCTACTCTACCAACAAGAAAATAAAGAAGAGAAAAGAAATAAAAGAAAACCCACGATTCCTAGTTCATCTTCATCCTCCTTTTGGTCTTTGGACAAAGAGAAGAAAAAGGAAATTGAAGGGGTGAAAAATTTTATTTATTGTGTAACAAAAGTTATAATTTTTAGAAGGTATTCTCAATTAAGAGCACCCCTTTCCTTTCCAAATGGAGTTTACAAAATATTTCACACTCTAAAACCCTCACAATCCACCTCTATTTATAGTCCAACGGAGTGAAGGAGAGCCATTGGATCAAAATTGACATCCAATGAGTTGAAATCAGCTATTGGATCAAATCTGGTGCAAATCAATCGATTGGCCAATCGGTCGGCCAACCGATTCGCCAATCGGTCAGCCGACCGATTGGTCGACTGATTGGGCTGCAGTCAAATTCGTTTTTACATCATTTTTTTACATGATTTCTTCTCGGATTTCTTGGGTGTCTTGGGCCTTCTTTGGACTTCATTTTTAGGCTTCAATAATTGGTAGAAAAATAAAGAGTTTGAGTCTTTTAGGCTTTTATTCATTATTTTTTTATTAACCTGTAAAATAAGATAAAAATAATTATTAGTAATATCTTTATTTATATAAAATAGGTAATGAGGGTATAAATATGTAATTAAAATGTGATAATCAAATACCCCCACACCTAAACTTTTGCTAGTCCTCTAGCAAAGAAAATAAAAAAGAAAACCTAACTCTTTCACAGGAATCGCGGTTGTATTTAGCGCATACAACAAGCCTTTAAACTCCTAGGTTACCCAAGTGGACGAGTTGTAGTCTCGTGAGAGTTTGTAGTGAATATACCCACAAAATTCAGTCAACTTGCCAATTTAAAGAAGTTAATGAAATAATTAATTCATTTGATGTATTCAAATATTCCAATTGAAGTTGGTTAATACTCAAGAAAACGTTTTATCATAACTCCAATGTAATTTTCTTAAGAAAATCCTTCCATTATAGTTATACAAGACCAAGTTTAACTCAAAAATTTAATTTAAAAGTCTTGAAAAGAACATGCCAACTCTTTGTTTTAAATAAACTTCAAGTCTTTTAATCCATTTAATTTTTTTCAAGAACATATACAAATATAAATATGTAAAAACATGGTTAGTATGATTTTTTTTAAAACCTCTTTATTCCTTGGTGGTGTTGTTCTTTTTAATCGGGCTTTCTAAGTGACCATTTAGCGAGTTTTGAGCCAATGAATCCCAACCCAATTGGGCTTAGGTCATTAAGCATGAAAATACTCCTTGGACTTAATTACTCGGTCAACTTAAGCTTAGTAGAATAGAACCACCAATGATTTTAAGAGAAATTTATTTGGTACCCATTTTTCGCACTCTTCTTTTTGTTAAGTTAGTTTTTTTTTGTTTATATGTATATATGTACCTTGAAACAAAAATTATTTAGATTAAAACAACTTGAAAAATTATTTTCAACTCTAAGTTAGGCATGCAAAAATTTCATTACTTTAATTAAAAATCTAAGTTAAAACTTAAGTAAAGTATACTACTTTGAAAATTATTTCTTAAGAAATTTATTTAGAGTTATCATAAAAGGTAAACTTGAGTATAGAACTAACTAAGGATTAGAAGACTTAAATTCTATCAGATAGATCAATTATTAATTAACTCTATTAAGTTGGCAAGTGACTATATTTTTTAATGAAAAGAGAAGAAAGAAAAAATGACATAAAAAGAAAAAAATGGTAAGATAAAGAGGAAAATTGACTAAGATAAAGAGCAAAAATGACTAATTCCCACCCCACACCTAAATTGTGCATTGTCCTCAATGCAAATTCTATTATGCACAAAGTAAAACAGATAGTAATTGAAGCACTTACATTTGTTCGGCCGGCTTCGAACAATGATAGAAAAAAATAATCTGCAATTACTTTTGGTGTGAGAGGGTTGAAGGCAAATATTTTTTTCTCTTTTTTATTTATTTTTAAAGGGAAAAATGAACAAGAAACTCTCAAATGAGAGAAGAATAAATTCTTTTATTTTTATTATGAGACAAAGAAGAGAAAAATGTAGAATAAAAGATTAAACATGTGAAGTTCATATTCTACATTAAATCCTACTTTATCGCTGAAAATTCTACCCCGAAATTTAAAGAATTTCAAGATGATATAATCAATGATGTTCTCAAATTCTAAAAATTCCAAGGTTTGCAATGATTTTTGCAGCAAATAAAGGTAGGTATTATTGGTGTTGTTCATTTTGAACTTAGCTTCTTTATTAACAATATTTGGTGCAATCAGATTATCTTTGAAATTTTTCTCAAACATAAATTCTATATTTGAGGGTTTAAATTTTGAATGGTTATTTTCTAAAAACTAAGTTCATCTAAAAGAGTTCTTTAAAAGTTGCATTCAAGAGGCATGTATTCAACACAGCTTCTCATTTTGAAAAATCAAATCGATTTTTAAAGATTTTCGACTCCTCATGAAAGATTTCCTCAAAACTAAGGTCCGATTTATTCTCTTCTTCTTCTATCTCTTCAATCAAGCTTTCCGGATGTAATTTATTTTCATTGATTGATTATCCGGTTGGTTTCGGGTTAAAAATATTGAGATCAACAATCAAATTTCTAAAGGACAGCTTCATTTGACCAGTTCTACAGTTGATGAGAGTATTAGAAGTGGCTAAGAAAGGTCTTCCTAATATAACAGGTATTTGTCCTTTGGGATTGGAAACAGGTTGTGCTTCCAAAACTATAAAATCCACAGGAAAGATGAAATCCCCAACCTTAATCAGAACATTCGTTATTTCACCCATGGGGACCTTGACAGATCTATCAGCTAACTGTAGGATGCATCTGGTTGGTTTGAGCTCCCCTACATCTAGTTGTTGGTAGACCGAAAATGGGAGCAAATTGACACTGACCCCTAAGTTTAAGAGTGCCTTATCAAGGGAACTATTACCAATGACACATGAGATGGTAGGGCAACCTGGATCTTTATGTTTCAAAGGTACGGATTTTGAGAGTATATCAGTGATATTGGCAGCAAGAAAGACTTTCTTCGGAACATTAATTTGCCTCTTTTTGGTACATAATTCCTTCAAAACTTTGCATAAGAAGGAATTTGATCAATGATATCTAAGAGAGGAATATTGACCTTAACCTGCTTGAAAGTTTCTAGAATTTTCTCCTCCTGAGGGGAGTGTTTCCTAGATCTGAGTCTGTCTGGGTGAGGAGCAACTGGTTTAAACCGATCAAAATTAGACTCTGGTTCTGGTTCAAGTTCTGGGTCATCAGAAGGGTGTGATTTTTGAGTAGAGACAGCAGAAGGAGAGAGAATTTGTTCTGGTTTAAGGGTTTCACTTGGAGGCATTCTAACCTGATTATCGACCTGTTTACCTGACCGTAGTGAATGGATTGCATTCAATTGAGCTTGGTAGGTTGAACTTGATCCCGTGTCCTTCGGGTTGGGCACGGGTTGACTCGAAAATGTTCCTTTCTCTCTCTCTCACTCATAGCACTAGCTAGTTGTCCAAGTTGGGTTTCTAATCTAGCTATGGCTTGAGTGTTAGAAGTAAGAATTTTTCCGGTTGATTGCATAAAGGTATTCAAAGTGTTGGATGTTTGAGTCAACAAGTTGGTGGTTTGTGAAGAAGCCTTAATCATGGTTTCTACTCCCTTTTCTAGAACAATAAGACGTCTTTCATGATCAGGATTCGGAGGAGTGTGATGAGGAGACTGATATGACAGATTTGGTTGGTGGAAATTATTTTAAGGAAATGTGTTACCCCTAGGAAATTGATGGTTTGAAGAGGGAGTGAAAGTTTGGTTACTGGAGTAGTTTCCCTGGTTCCATGCAAAATTCGGATGATTTCTCCAACCTGAATTGTAGGTTGGAGAAAATGAATCATTCACCGGACGCTGAAATGCAGCGTTTACCAGACCTAGTGGCTGACCGGGTCCTAAAAGAGGACATTCCTTTAAAACATGAGATGGAGACAGACAGTTTTGACAACCTGAGGCCGAAACTTGATTGATTTGAACGGGAGCTCTTTCTTTGACTTTTAAAGCTTGTAACCTACGCATGATTGTAGCCATCTTTGCTTCAGAGACTATATTCATTTCTAAGGAAAGACCACTGGTTCTGGTTTGGGGAACTGATGAAACTCGGTCATCACAATGTTCCCATTGCATAGTTTTTTAGGATAAACTCTCTAAAAAGTCCCAAGCTTCATCGGCATTTTCTTCATGAAATCCCCTTGACACATTGATTCTAAGAAAGTTTTTGAAGAATAATCCAATCCTTCATAAATGATTTGGCATAATCGCCACTTTTCATGACCATGGTGAGGACATTGGATGAGGAGATCCTTAAATCTATCAAAATACTTCCAAAATGGCTCACCCGGGACAATCCTAAAATTTTGTATGTTGTTTCTAAGCTTAACCGTTTTGTGGATAGGGAAAAATTTCTTTAAAAAATGGTGACAAATTCATCCCAAGTTGAGATAGAATCTGTGGGTAAGCTATACAGCCATTTCTTAGCTTTGTCCTTAAGGGCTTGATCATGAGGCAAACTTCTTCAAATTCGGAGATGAAAATATAAGCGTCTTCGGTTTCTACTCCTAAGAATTTAGGAAGCATGTTAATAAAATGCGGTCGAAGTTTAAAATTTGCTCCATTGACCTCGGGGAGTTTTATGCAAGAGGTAATTGTATTTCTAGTGGGGTAACAAACATCTTGAAGAACGGGTGAATTAGGGATGGCCATTTCGTTTGGTTCAAAAGATGGATCAAAACGAATTAAATGATTGGTATTATCCCTAACCCAAGTTTGCATACACCAAAATCAATTCTTTTAAATTTTTTTAAAGAAAAAGAGAAAAAGTTAAAAAGATGATGAGAAAAAGAAAAAGGAAAACTAACTAAACACAAATCAAGACAATCACTTTTTAATCACCCTAGCTCTAGGGTTAAGCCTAAACTTGACTTAGACCAGCTCCTAACAAAAAATTCCCTTAATGAAAAGATCAAAGTTTACTTGGAAAATTAGCCAGGTAAGGATAGTACTAGAGGGAGATCAAAGATCAATTAAGTACCTCTTTCCTTGCGGAGCGCCTTACGCAACCCCTAAACCTTGCCTTGGACACCAATTAATCCAAATAAACTTGGACCAGTTCACTTAAGGATTTCTTATTCCTTAATGAGCTCGAATCCTTAGGGGCCAATGTCTAATCTGTTTTTAAGAGGCTTGGGTATGTGTATTGAGGAATTAGTGATTTTTGGGCTAAGGAAAGGGTGATGAAGTCCCTCACCTTATCTTGATTAGGGGGTTTTGCCCTTAAGATATTTTCAAGTGTGTGCCAAATCAAGATGCTTAAATCACTTGGTGAATTCCAACTATTATATGAAATGTAACCCTAGGAATTAAAAGCAACTAAAAAGGATGCAAAAACAAAAATATTTTTATTTTTTATTATGGTCGACAATCAAAGAAATGAAGTTTATTAGGGTCGATAAAAGTAAAATCTTTTTTTTTATTTTTTATTTTTTATTTTTATTTTAATCCTAATTGTCTCTAATGTAAATGAACTATCTAAAGGGTGGAATTAAAAATACTAAAAAGAAGAGTTACCCACGCAATCACTATCCAAAGCCTCGTTGGAGGCAAATCTTCACTCTTCGAATCTTCAACTCTTAATCTTCAAGCTCCAAGTTCCTTCAGAAAAGAGAAACACACAAGTTAAAGAACTAAAATAGAACAAATTTCCTACTTAACACCGTTCCCCGGCAACGGCGCCAAAAACTTGATAGGTATATATTCTAGTGATATCCTAGGTTACAAGTATACAACCTTGATCAAGTTATAGTATAAAAGTTTATCGATCCCACGAGGAACGTGAAGTAGGAGTTATTCTATTTCGGTTCTCAAATTATGCGCATGACAATTAGGAGTTTATTTGAATAAAATGAAAGTAAAATATAGTGAAAGTGGTGGTGAAGAGGTTAGAGAGAGTGGATGTGGATTATACGCAAATGAAATAAAAACGAGGAAGAAAATGTGAGTGGAGAGATTAGAAAATGTGTGTGATAAAAACGAGGAAGAAAGTGATTGTGGAGGGATTTAAAGATGGAAGTGGTGAAGTGAAAATAAAAAGAAAATGAGTTTGAGAGATGGAGAGTGATTGTGGTTTGTGCAAATAAAAAAAACAAATCAAGAGAGGAGAAAGAAAATTGAAGGAAAACAAACAAATGAAAAGCAAGGATAAGAGGAAAATAAAGAAGGTAAAGTATGGAGGATTAATTAAAGATATAAGGAATCTAGAGTAGATCCACTTAGCTTATCTCAATCTTATGGGAATAAGTTGGATTTGTTAGCTAGTTTCAAACAATCTCTAGGGATCCCACAAATATTAGCTCCGTACTTAAAAAAAGGGTAATTCCCTAGAAAGTTCTAGCCTCAAGGGGAATTAAAGAAAAGAAAATTGCAAAGAAAATAAATCTAATCCATGAATTAAAGACAAGACATGAATGTAAATTGCATGAAAGTAAATTGCATGAAAGTAAATCTACTCTACCAACAAGAAAATAAAGAAGAGAAAAGAAATAAAGGAAAACCCACAGTTCCTAATTCATCTTTATCCTCCTTTTGGTCCTTGGACAAAGAGAAGAGAAAGGAAATTGAAGGGGTGAAAAATTTTATTTATTGTGTAACATAAGTTATAATTTTTGGAAGGTATTCTCAATTAAGAGCACCCCTTTTCTCTCCAAATAGAGTTTACAAAATATTTCACACTCTAAAACCCTCACAATCCACCTCTATTTATAGCCCAACGGAGTGAAGGAGAGCCCTTGGATCAAATTTGGCATACAAGGAGTTAAAATCAGCCATTGGATCAAATCTGGTGCAAATCAATCGGTTGGCCAATCAGTCGGCCAACTAATTCGCCAATCGATCGGCCGACCGATTGGGCTGCAGTCAAATTAGTTTTTACATCATTTTGTCACATGATTTCTTCTTGGATTCCTTGGTTGTCTTGGGCCTTCTTTGGACTTTATTTTTGGGCTTCAATAATTGGCAGAAAAATAAAGAGTTTGAGTCTTTTGGGCTTTTATTCATTATTTCTTTATTAACCTGCAAAATAAGATAAAAATAATTATTAGTAATATCTTTATTTATATAAAATAGGTAATGAGGGTATAAATATGTAATTAAAATGTGATAATCACAATCAAATGTCCTTCTCCTTCTCTTGTTAAGCTGTAACCGCTGCCTTCTCTTCTTCTTCTTCTTCTTCTTCTTCTTCTTCTTCTTTTTTCCTTCTTTTAGGTGAGATGAAGAGAATTAAAAGAGAAGATAAAAGGGTTTTCTCTTTTGTCTTGTAGTTTCTCCATTTCGTTAGAAAACCCCGCAGTAGAGGGATTGGGGCAAGATATTTGTGGAGTTGGGTTTTCTTTTTTAAAGCTAAACGTGCCTTTTCAAGAAAATCGACTAAGAAATAGATGGGCCTTTGAACAAAGCTTATGATAATCACATTTTTCTTACATTTTCATACCGTCATTATCTATATTATTTAAATAAAAATATCACTAATAACATACTTTATCTTAATTTACAGGATTAATGAATAAAAGCCCTCAAATATCTCATCTCTCAATTTATTTGAAGCCTAAGAAGCAAAGCCAACAAACAAATTTGACAAAGGAAAAAACGGGCGAAGCAACGATGCGGGCATTGATGCCCCCATCAATGGGTAATGTGATCTGTTTTGTAAAACGATTTTATGGGGTTTATAGTAATTAAATTATTAGGGTTGATTGTAATGGTGTATAAATAGAGGTAGAGAATGAGAGTTTGAGGGGTGGAAAAATTTTCTAACTCTATTTAGAGAGGATTACTCTTAATTGAGAAGACCTTCCATAATTATAATTTTATTACAATCTATAAACGAATTTTTTACCTCTTCATATTTTTCTTTTTTCTCTTGATTGTGAAAGATGATGAGTATGGAGATGGAGATTTGCCTCCAAGAGGCTAGAACCCTCTTGAAATGTAAGTTTTTCTTTTTCTTTTTCTTTATTTTATTTTATTTTATTTTTTAGTAGATTAGATTTTTTCTTGCATAGTATATTAGATTTTACTTTCATGTCATGTATTAATTTCTTAGTATAGATTTACTGTTTTGCATAGTTTAGATTTTCTTTTATATTTGTAATTAGTTTAGTTTTTTTTTCATGTTCATAATTTAGATTTTTATTTATTTGTTCTTCTTTTCTTTTTATAATTAGTCCTTATTTTTATGTTCATAATTAGAGTTTTATTAATTTGTTCTTCTTTTTTTTGTAGGTAGTTTTATTTTTCTTTCTTTCCTAGTTTAGATTTTACTTTTATTTTTCAATGTAGAACTAAAATCTTATAAGAATTATAGAGTGTATGAAACTAGTTTAGTTTTCTTTATAATATGTGAGTTATTCTCTTATGCTTAAAATGATCATGTTAGGATAATAAAGTAGAAAACTAGAAGAAGAATTTTATAATCTACGCTTTCCTTAAGTGGTTTGATAGGTTACACTTATGAATTCTAGAATTAATCTCTACTTAATTGTCCTTTTCATGAATATAAATTTTACTTAGATGATAATTGTAGGCGGGAAAAATCGCTAACCCCGCCGATCAAGAAGGAGTTGAGGTCGCCCGCACGAGCTCAACGCGGCTCATGGGATAAGCTTGCCCGCAAGGGCTGAAACTATCGCCTGCTCGACGAATTCGCCTGCACGAGGTTGCCCCACTCATTGGGCCCGCCTGTAGGCTCAAACCCGCCTGACGGGTGAACTCGCCTGCACGAGCTCAACTATGCCGAGCGCTACGTTCGCCTGGGCGCCAAGCTCGCCCGCAGAGGGGCCCACCAGCTGACCTCGCCTGCAAATCAAACTCGCCAGTACGAGAGCCAGCTCAAACGCTGAGGGGCCCGCCAATTGACCCCGCCTGTGCACTAAGCTCGCCTGGGCTTTCAAACAAGCTCTCAGGAGAAGTCCGCCTGCATGAGCGCTAGCTCATGCATTGAGGGGCCCGCCAGTTGACCCCGCCTGGGCGCCATGCTCGCTCGCAAGCTCGCCTGGGCTTTCAAACAAGCTCTCAGGGGAGTCCGCCTGCATGAGTGCCAGCTCATGCGTCGAGGGGCCCGCCAGTTGACCCCGACCGGGCGCCATGCTCGCCCACAAGCTCGCCTGCTCACCTACTTGAGCGAGGCAAACGGCTACTTTCCACGTCCCATGTGACGGGGCAGTATGGCTCTCATTACCCCTATAGTGGTCACATCCCACAGCTAGGGGAGGGCATGGTGCTCCTTATTCAGCAATGGTCACATCCCATGTGTCCAAGGAGTGATCCCTCCCACTCCTTAGCCTATAAAATAAGCCCTCTTGGCAACAAGCTAAGGGGCTGGCCACTAAACTAATTAAGGAAGGCTAGCAAAGAGTTCGGGCAATCACGAACCGAACGATTGTCTACTCTCCTCCAACGGTTCAGCTTGAGCAGAAGCTTGGATAGTTGAAGTAGATTCCCTCTGAATCTTCAGATTCGGAGGTTCTTCTTGGCTCCTTGCAAACCCTTGCATTGCTGAACCGAACTCAACCGCATCAGGGCTTCTACCGCGTACTGAAGCTTGGCCGCGACGTCGATCAGATCGTCCAAGGGAAGCGAACTCGGCTCGAGCACCGAGGGAGGCGTCCTATCGCTGCCGACGAACCCACGTTAAACAAGAAGGGCCTTCCCTTCGCTTCTGTTGTAAAAAGAACAATTCTTGATTTGTAAACAAAACAACTTGATTAATACAAATCCGAGAGGTGGACTTTTACACCAAACAATAATTTGATAGATTAATTACACTTTCCTTAAGTGGTTTGATAGTCTATACTTAATAAATCTAACGAAAAATTTGATAAAAGAAAAAGATGATAGTTAATAATTACTAAGTGACATAGAATAGTGGATTCAATTTTAGATTCCTTATATCTATAATTGAATCCTCATCTTTATTTTCTTGTCTTTCCTCTTTTCTTGAATTTCTTTTATTTGTCTCTTGTTTTTATTTCCTCTAATTTTGTTATTTTTCTTTCTCCCTTCTAAATTTAGTTTTTTTATTTTGCACATAATTACACATTGAACATCTCTCCAAAATCAAAACACATGCATTTATTGTCCACTCCTAATTGTCCACACACATTTTATGAACCAAGTCTCGATAAATCTTCCAAAAACACCTTTCCTCGTGGGATCGATATCTTCCTATATTTTAACTTGTTAGTTGTGTGCTTGCGGCTACTTATTTTATGACAATAAGTTTTTGGCACCGTTTCCGGAGAAACGATGTTTTATAAGTGGAATTTTTCTAACTTGATTCTTTAACTTGTGTGTCTTCTTGTGAAGGAGCCACCTTGAAGATTGAAGATCGAGAATTGAAGATCGAAGTTTGCAGATTGAAGATTTGCTTAGGGGAGTATCTCTTTCTAGTATTTTCAATTCCAACCCTATTATGACTTTTTCACATTAGAGACAATTAGATATATATATATATATATATATATATATATATATATATATATATATATATATATATATATATATATATATATATATATATATATATATATATATATATATATATATATATATATATATATATATATATATATATATATATATATATATATATATATCTATAGTTGACCTAAATTAAAAAAAGATTTAAAAATTATTTTTATTTATTTTTGCATCCTTGTGTAGTTGTTTTTAATTCCTAGTGTTGCATTGCATATAATAGTTGGAATTCACCAAGTGATTTGAGCATTCTGATTTGAGCACTCATTTGAAAATATTCTTAAGGGCAAAAATCCACTAATCAGGATAAGGTGAGGGATTTCATCACCATTTCATTTGCCCAAAAATCACAAGAAATTCATAAATGTTGGCCCCTAAGGACTCAAGCTCATTAAGGAACAAGAAATCCTTAAGTGGACCTATTTAAGTTTACTTGAATCCATTGGGGTTCAAAGCAAAATTTAGGGGTTGCGTAAGGCACTCCGCAAGGAACAAGGTACTTAATTGATCTTTAACCTCCCTCTAGCACTATCCTTACCTAGCTAACTGACCAAGTAAACTTTAATTTTTTTTACCACAGAAGTTTTTGGTTAGGAGCTGGTCTAGTTGAGTCTAGGCTTAACCCTAGAATTAGAAGTGATTGATACAATATGATTGTTTTTGAAATTATTGTTGATGCTATGGATCACACTGTCAATTAATTATTTTTCTAAGAGTGGTTGCAGTCCTGTAACTCCTCTAGATGTACAGGCTTGAAAATCCCTGAATTACGTTGCACATGTCACAACTCGTGAGAGGTTGGGGTTTGATCCCTGGTTGTTCCTCCAATGATCAAGTTAGTAGATAATCTTGAGTGCGGAACTTTTTATTGAAAAGTAATTATAACTGTGTTAAGGCTTAGAAAAATTGCATACCTTGATTTGCCAATAGCTCTCCTATTTATAGGGTTAGCTTAGGGGTAGATTGGTAACTATAGTCGACTGATAGCTGGCGAACGAGTTAGCTGCTACTTTACAATTGTCAACCAGTGAGTGAATGGGGGTCACTTCAATCAGGTAAGGGTCAGCGCTGAAATCTGATTTTGCCTTTACAGGTGTTGCCAATTGAGTGGGGGAGGACGAGTCGGCATTTAATGCGAAGTGATAGGAGACACGTGGTACGACATGTCTTAAAGATCTACGAGATCAGAGAATTAATGGCTAAGATCTAGCATTCAATGTGGTGACGACTCATCACTTGGCGGGAGGTTCGAGGTATGGTTTTGTTGTCCTATCCTGGGTGGTGTGTCGGGCAGCACCGCCTTTCGAGTCGAATTCACGAGGAGTCGACTAGTTAGAGGAGCGGTCGGTAAAAGGGGTTGTCTCATTTGAGGAGGTTGGCACGGTCCGTCTTTTGAGTCAGACTCGAAAGATGTCGGCAAAGAGAGTTTCCTGACGAAGGAGCTGGCTGATTGACAATCATTGTCTTTTGAGTCGTCCTGGGTAGGTGTTGGCACCTTGAGTCATCCGGGATGTGGGTTCAAGTAGCTCTTAGTTGGATTAAGCTTATTAATGCGGGATACTTGTTTGTCATCAAACTTATATTATTATTTAGATAATTCTGGACCATAACAGTTGGCCCCTTTCACTTGGAGGCGGCTTAAGCCGGGTCCGAGAGAAAATATCCCTGCATTTGTTCGATACAGTGTGCATTTTATGCAAAGCATGCAGGTAGTCCTTTCGACGCGATGTGGCTTACGTCATCACCTACTTTTGGTTGCGGGTGTCTCGTATTTTGAGCCTGACTACGGGCTAGTCAAGGTGGACATGCCCTATCTTGGTCATGGTGAGGGCGCTTCGGGTTCTGGGACGTATTCAGGCCGTTGATTTTAAACCGTCCAGACCGCTCGGATCATGACAGTTGTGGGGTGTGGAAGCTTATAAGAGTGGGCAGACTAGCAGAATGACAAGAATTGTTACCTCCAAAAATTTTCCTTTCCAAAAAAGGATTCCGATCTGCTCCTCCTTCTCCGGTGAACTTGCAACTTCGAGATGGCTGATGTGCCTGTTCTCGACGCCAGACAAGAGAAACTGCGGACCATCTCTTCCAAGGTGAATGCGCCACAATTGAAAGTTCTGCATTCCAAATTTGATATCCCTCAAGGGTATAAGATATCGGTGCCTGCGAAATCTCAGGCAATCTACGACCATACCGAGACCAGGCAGCCACTGTATATCAAGAATTTCGAGTATGGTCTGCACCTGCTGTTACACCCCTTCATCGACCAAGTTTGTACTATGCTAGGGGTGTTGCCCATGCAGTTAACGCTGAATGGTATTGTGGCGTTAGTAAGCTATATTGTTATAAGCTTCTGGTGCGAGAGGGAGCCATCTCTGAATGTATTCAGACATCTAGTTACTCACACTATAACCCAACATGAGGCCCACGGTCATTTTAAGATGGTGGGCGGATTCAAAATTGTCTCTGATTTGCCTGACTTGAACATGGGCTGGAAGGAGAGATTTGTGTGGGTGGAAGGGAGAGATTTGGAGTTGGGGTGCTTGAATTGGCCTGAAATCATCCGCGAGGGTCTTGCGGGTAGAGAGTTGTTGGATGAGGAGCAAGACGCTCTTGACCAGATTAGACGGTTCGAGAGCTCTCGTAGCATGGACAGCTTGTTTGACAACTCCATATTGAGGGTGGTATGTGAGACATTTTAATCAAGCCGAACTCTAAGGGGGGAGGGAGTTGAGGCCGAGAGTCCCTAGTTTGGTAGGAGTCCTAGTTGTTGGATAGAGTCCAAGTTAATAGATAGAGTCCTTGTAGTAGATAGAGTCCTAGTTAGGATGAAGTTATGACCCTATATATATGTAATCAATCATGTAATTTTAAGAATTAAGTAATAGAAGAAAAACTCCCCCACCAAATTCTCTCTTTCTCTCTGTTTTCTGTTTTTGCTACAGTAACCCGAAATCAGGGTGCTACAGTAACCCGAAAACAGGAATTCTCCTTTCTCTTCCTATAGCCGAGTTTTCTCTCTCTCTTCGCGACGATTCTTGGCGTGTGCTTGGGCCGATCCCAGTTACAAGCCAACAAGTGGTATCAGAGAGAGGTGTATGCCCAAGTTTCAACCGAGATCTGAAGATATGACGAGCGCGGAGAAGATGACGACCAAGGTGGGTTCGATCACTCTTCAATACCCGACGCTATCGAGAGATAACTACGCTTCGTGGGCGATCAAGATGAAAGTCTACATGAAGGCTCAAGACGTGTGGGACGCCGTTGAGCCCGCGGCAGACGTGACCGTGGAAGCTGAAGGATCGATGGCGCTATGCCATCTATCGTGGGATTCAAGAGACTTTGATGGTGATCGCAGAGAAGCAAACGGCAAAGGAGGCGTGGGAGACGCTGAAAACGATGCATCTAGGAGCGGACCGTGAGGAACGCTGGCGGTAACCTTGAAGTCCGAAGTTCGAGCTTCGTGATGAAGGAGAGTGACAACGCCGACGCATTTTTCAACGGTTGACAGAGTCGCCAACAAGATCCGGCTTTAGGCGAAAGATGGAGGAGAGCTACGCCGTCAAGAAGCTACTTCGGGCGGTACCGGAGAGATTTCTTACCATCGTCTCCACGATTGAGCAGTTCGGGGACATCGACAAAATGTCACTCGAGGAGGCGAACGGACGTCTCAAGGCCCACGAGGAACGGGCACGTGGTTTTCGAGACAACGTCGACGACCACCTATTGTTGACGCATGCGGAGTGGCAAGCAAGAGGTAAGAACAACAGTGGAAACTCCTCCTCAACACACTCGACAAGCGGCCAGCCGGACGCAGGTCGCGCAAGACGAGGAGCCGGTCGCTGACGCGGTCAGCTGCCAGCGGCCATGGTGGCCGTGGAGGCCGAGGCAGCGGCCAGCAGCCGTACCGGGCCGCGTGGCCGTGGGCGGAGGAGGACAGGGTGGCCAGATGGGCCGCGGCGGTTTCGGTCACGGTGGCGCAGCTCGACAGGAGGGCGAGAGTAGCACGGGCGGTGGTCGAGACAAATCCAACATCAAGTGCTTCAATTGCGGAGTCTACGGGCACTTTAAGTCAGAATGTCACAAGCAAACCCACAATCACGATCAGGAGGCTCATCTCACCCGAGTCTACGACGATGAGCCAGCCTTGATGATGGCGGTGTCACAAGAATCACCCACCGTTATTTTGCTCAATGAAGAGAAGGTGGTGCCGGACTTACTCACAGCGGGGGAGACACGAGTTGACAACGACGTTTGGTACCTTGACAACGGAGCTAGCAATCACATGACCGGTCACCGAGGCAAGTTCAAGGAGCTCGACGAGAAGATCACCGGAACCGTCAAGTTTGGTGATGGATCCGCGGTGGAGATCAAGGGGAAAGGCTCTATCCTCTTCCAGTGCAAGAACGGCGATCAAAGGCTACTACCTGAGGTATATTATATTCCGAGCTTGAAATCCAATATCATTAGCCTTGGTCAGATGACTGAAGATGGAAGTAAAGTAGTTCTTGCTGATGAGTTCTTGAGGGTGTTTGATCGGAACGGTACTCTCTTGATGAGGGTGACGCGTTCATCTAACCGATTGTACATGATAGAGTTGAAGACATGCAGACCAATGTGTTTGACGACGATCATCGATGATCCAGCTTGGTTGTGGCATGCTCGTCTTGGGCATGTCAATTTCTTCGCCCTCAAGATGATGACCGATAAGAGGATGGCTGCCGGGTTGCCGAAGATTTCGCACCCGAACCAACTATGCGAGGGGTGCCTTGTCGCCAAGCAAGCAAGACTTCCGTTCCCTTTGCAAGCAACTTTCAGAGCTCAGAAGCCGCTAGAGTTATTACACGCTGATTTATGTGGCCCGATCACCCCATCTACACTTGCTGGTAACAGATATTTCCTCCTTGTTGTCGATGATTTCAGCCGGTGGATGTGGGTGTACATGTTGAAGGCCAAAAGTCAAGCCTGTGAAGCCTTCAAGAAGTTCAAGACTGAGGTTGAGAATGCATGTGGCCACAAGGTGAAGACCCTGAGGACAGATCGAGGAGGCGAGTTCTTGTCAAAGGAGTTCATCCAGCTATGTGAAGACTACGGCATCAAGCGGCATCTCACTGCACCGTACACCCCGCAGCAAAACGGTGTAGTGGAGAGGCGCAACCGCACGGTGATGGCCACGGCGAGGAGTTTACTCAAAAGCATGCATATGCCAGGAACGATGTGGGGTGAAGCAGTTAGACATGCGGTGTATTTGCTCAATCGACTACCAACCAAAGCGTTGCACGATCTCACACCCTACGAAGCTTGGTTTGGTAAGAAACCCCATCTAGAACACTTGAGAATATTTGGATGCGTGGCACATGTGAAGGTTGCAGGTGCTTATCACAAGAAACTCGACGACCGGAGCACGCCAATGGTGTATATTGGCGTAGAAGAAGGGAGCAAAGCGCATCGCCTCTATGATCCTCAACGAGGCAAAGTTCATGTCAGTAGAGATGTTGCGTTCGAGGAAAGAAAAGGATGGGAGTGGAGTGTAAATGGAGATGAAATACCACCCAACTGGGTGGAGTTCACGGCGGAAGGAGAAGCGGCTGCAGTCGGCCGAACCGGACAGCCAGTCGGCCGAACCGGACAGCCAGCAAGCCGACCCACCTCGCAGATAGCAGCGAGCCCAGGAGCAGCAGCCGCTTAAGAACAAGCAGCAAGAAGCCCAGCAGGCTGCCGAGGCACGAAGTCCCACAGACGGAGGTGTTCGATCCCCGGCCGCAATGATGACTCCATTAGCCTTCCACGGAACACCGGGCACTCCAACCTCTCAAGATGGACCTGTGCGCTACCGTTCCCTAGCGGATATTTATGCAGAGACGGAGGTAGTTAACCTTCCCGCTGAGGAGTTGTTTTTGGCCACTAAAGAACCCACGAGCTTCCGTGAGGCTGCAACGGAGCACGAATGGCGGATAGCCATGGAAAAGGAGATGGAGGCCATCGAGAAGAATAAGACTTGGGTACTCACGGAGCTACCGCGGGGCCCCAAACCCATTGGCCTCAAATGGGTGTACAAACTGAAGAAGGACAACGAGGGCAACATTCTCAAGCACAAGGCGAGACTTGTAGCAAAGGGCTATGTTCAGCAGCAAGGCGTGGACTTCGATGAGGTGTTTGCACCTGTGGCGAGACTTGATACCATCAGGATGATCCTTGCTATATCAGCACAGCGCAGATGGGAGGTGCACCATCTGGATGTCAAGTCGGCATTCCTAAATGGTGATATCCAGGAAGAAGTGTACGTGGTCCAACCTGAAGGGTTCGTTGTGAGGAATGAAGAGCACAAAGTCTACAAGCTTTCCAAAGGCTCGGCCTCGCTAAGCACCGCAGGCGTGGAACACGCGGCTTGACAAATGCTTGAAGAGCATCGAGTTTGTGAGGTGCTCTCAGGAGCAGGCAGTATATACCAGGAGCAACGGAGGGGCTATACTCATTGTTGGTGTGTACGTGGACGACTTGATCGTCACGGGCTCGAGTGAGGATGAGATCAAGATTTTCAAGCTGCAGATGATGAAGGAGTTCGAGATGAGCGACCTTGGGCTACTTTCCTACTATCTTGGGATCGAGGTGGACCAGAGAGGTGATTGTATTTCGCTAAGGCAAGCTGCCTACGCGAAGAAGGTCCTGGTTCAGTTCGGCATGATGGATTGCAACCCGACCCAATATCCCATGGAGGCAAAGTTAAAGCTTGGAAAAGACCCGAACACCGACGGGATGAAAAGTATGGCGCCATTGATGCTTGAGGTATCTAACTCACACCCGACCCGATATTTCATATGCCGTGGGGATTGTGAGTAGATACATGGAGCACCCTACAGTTGTGCATCACCAGGCGGTCAAGCACATTCTTAGATACGTGAAGGGTACCGTGTCCTATGGATTGGTGTACAGACAAGGTCGAGGCAATGAAGAGTTGGTGGGATTCACTGACAGTGATCTTGCGGGAGATCTTGATGACAGGCGCAGCACAGGCGGCATGGCATTCTATCTAGGTAACAGTCTGGTCACTTGGACATCGCAGAAGCAGAAGACGGTGGCATTATCCTCATGCGAGGCGGAGTTCATGGCGGCAACAGCAGCAGCGTGCCAAGGTTTGTGGCTGAGAAGCTTAGTCAGCGAGGTGATCGGCAGTGAGCCCAAGCCGGTTACTCTCTTCGTCGATAACAAATCCGCGATTGCCTTGATGAAGAATCCAGTATTCCATGGAAGAAGCAAGCACATCGACACACGTTTCCACTTCATTCGCGAGTGCGTTGAGAGAGGGCAGATTAAAGTGGAGTTCGTGTGCACGAGCGAGCAGCGGGCGGACATTCTCACGAAGGCACTAGCAAAGGTGAAGTTCATCGAGATGCGGGAGTTGCTAGGAGTGAAGAACTTAGAGTCTCGTCCAGATTAAGGGGGAGAATGTGAGACATTTTAATCAAGCCGAACTCTAAGGGGGGAGGGAGTTGAGGCCGAGAGTCCCTAGTTTGGTAGGAGTCCTAGTTGTTGGATAGAGTCCAAGTTAATAGATAGAGTCCTTGTAGTAGATAGAGTCCTAGTTAGGATGAAGTTATGACCCTATATATATGTAATCAATCATGTAATTTTAAGAATTAAGTAATAGAAGAAAAACTCCCCCACCAAATTCTCTCTTTCTCTCTGTTTTCTGTTTTTGCTACAGTAACCCGAAATCAGGGTGCTACAGTAACCCGAAAACAGGAATTCTCCTTTCTCTTCCTATAGCCGAGTTTTCTCTCTCTCTTCGCGACGATTCTTGGCGTGTGCTTGGGCCGATCCCAGTTACAAGCCAACAACCCAGTTACAAGCCAACATGGTAGGCATCTCATCTGTGTCTCCTTCGGAGAAAGATCAGAAGATAGCCACTGAAAAGATGATCTTTGGCTTAGCTGGAGGCGAGGAAGAGTCGGGTGCTCTCCCTACCGGCGCTCAAGAAGAAGTGCCGGTAGGACCAATCAAGCATGCTCGCTAGGACTTATCCTTGGTGCCCGCGGCGGAAGTTCAACCTCACGCGACAACAGTGTGCATTCAGCCAGCGGGGCAGTCGTCTTTGACTGTTCCAGTTGAGAGATGAAAGAGGCTGAAGAAGATAGGGGAACAAGGACCAAGAGGGTCCTCCGAGGCTGCGAGGGTTGGCCTTGTTCATTTGGATGAGGGACCATCCAGTCGAGAAGAGGAGATGGTAGCCTAGGCCGAGGTCTCCACCGAGACAATCGGTGGTGCTGGAGTGTCAGGGGCGCAGGCTAAGTTGGCGCGTCGCTCCGGGAAGGAGCCAGCCACTGAGGACGAGACCTCTGAGGATTTGAGCTGGCCTTTTCCCCATCGCGTTAACGAGATCAACTCACCCATGTGGAACAAAATAAGGGCATTACTGATAGGGACTGCCAAGGTGGGTCCTCGGTATGAGAGAGAACCAAGCCAAGAGAATAGGCACGAGCCGGGTCGATATCTGGACAAGAGGTCTTCGGTCTTGGAGTCTCGTGTCACCCAGTTGAAGGCAGTCGAACAGTTCTGGGCCTCTGGCTCCCGCGTGATATGGAGATTTTGGGGGAGGTACCCGATATCGGTCTCCATCTGATTCTGCAGAGCTATTTGATTCGAGCGGCCTTGGTAGAACAAGAAATGTTCCGCCAAATTGAGTACGTCTGGGAGGTCTACGCCAAACTTAAGGAAGCGGCTAGCAGGCCAAGGGCTGAGGTTTCAGTTGACCTTGAGCAGGCTCTCAAGGAGTTATCATCCAAGGAGGAAGAATTGACCACTTGGCGTCTCGAAGTTGAAGCAAGGGAAAAATTGGTGGAGAAACTAAAACTTTTTGATACTCAAAAGTCTGTCGAGATCGCCAAGCTCAAGTGGGAACTTGCTAAGGATCAGAAGAAGAACCACCGATTGGACACAAGCTGAGGTTGAGAAAATGGTTGTTCAACATGTAAAGGCTCAGTTAGGAGAAGTGCAGGTGGCGAGGACCCAACTTCAGGAGGAGGTCACATGTCTTAAGGAGTCCTTAGCCATATCTCGAAGTCAAGTAGAGTCTTTTGAATCCGAGGCTTATAAGTCAGCATTCATTGAGGAGTACCGACAAGGTCTGATCGGAAAGACCGAAGTTGCACTTGCTTGTAAAGCCGGATATGACTATTTGAAGGCACAGCTTCCTGCCGAGATGCGAGACACGACTGGTCATTTCCACTACCCCCAAAGTGTCGACTGCTGTCTGGACATCCTGGAGGAATTAGAGAGATAGGGCGTGGGGATAAATCTTGGCGAGGTCAGAGTGAGATAGGGCATGGGGATAAATCTTGGCGAGGTCGAGTGAGATAGGGCATGGGGATAAATCTTGGCAGGTCGAGTGAGATAGGGCATGGGGATAAATCTTGGCGAGTCGAGTGAGATAGGGCATGGGGATAAATCTTGGCGAGGTCGAGTGAGATAGGGCATGGGGATAAATCTTGGCAGGTCGAGTGAGATAGGGCATGGGGATAAATCTTGGCGAGTCGAGTGAGATAGGGCATGGGGATAAATCTTGGCGAGTCGAGTGAGATAGGGCATGGGGATAAATCTTGGCGAGTCGAGTGAGATAGGGCGTGGGGATAAATCTTGGCGAGGTCAGAGTGAGATAGGGCATGGGGATAAATCTTGGCGAGGTCAGAGTCTCGGCAGGAGATCATGAAGACAAACCCTCAGCCGGCGCGACGGCTAAGATGGATGAGGGTTCTTCCGGGCAGAAAGACGAAGGAGCTGAGCCGAGGTCTCATTTGACTCCTCCGCATTCTACTTCCAGTGCTCTCCCTCTGACTCCGGGAGCGGGACTTCTCGGCGTCCCCTTAATTTTGTTTTTTTTATAGATTTTTGTACTTGTGACTTTGTAATTAGTTTTGACATATGAATAAAAATACATTCTTATTCTTTTCGAATCGATCTTCTCTTGCTTGTTTTGATAATCTTGCAATCTTGTTTGTTGAGTTGTATGAGATAAAGTCAACTTGTTTGCAAGTCCAACTACCACATCTATTTTATATGTCAGTTCATATATGATACTCAGCATCTGTCTTTGATTTTATGCTGAGTTAAAGTCTTCGCTTTGTTTTTGAATAAGGATTGACTTGGTCAGTGGACTCGTGGGGTGATTTCCCTTATGTGGGGAGACGTCAAAAGTTCAAAGGCCGACTTGCATCACATTTTTGGCCGTCCATGTTAGGCGTCGGCGGAAAATGCTATTTGTTGAATTAGTCGACTTGACATCAAGGACCCTTTTCCATGTCGGCCTTTGCGCCTTGGGTCGAATGCCTGACTCAACAAATTAGGTCGGCTTGACTTGTAAACAGTCCATCGGCAAGTGAATGACGAGACTTGTCTTTAAGAGGGAAATGATAGGTCTCTGTTTGAAAAGACAGCATGACGTCATGTAGGACACGTGGGTCGTCGTCCCGAATTTCGAAGAAAAGCGGTTGTGGAGTAAAAAGGGAGGCGGCGATTTGATTTTTGTGACGTATGTTCAGATATCGAGGCGTGATGAGGGCCATCCATACACAGGCGTGTCAGCCGCTCCGATTTTGCCACGTGTCATCCTTAAAGCCTCTCTCTCTCTCTATATATATATATATGTATATATATATATGTATATATATATATGTATATATATATATATATATATATATATATATATATATATATATATATATATATATATATATATATATGGGTAAAGTGTGTATAAGGTGACACCTTATACACAATATAAGGTAGCGCTGATGTGGCGAAATCTGGACCCTCTATTCAAAATGAATAGATCCAAATTAAAAAAACGTGGGCCCCACAAGTAACCCTCTCTTTCCCCTTCTCTCAGATCCATCTCAAACCCCCCTGTTCTCTCTCTCCATCTCCTCTTCTCAGATCCCATACTCCCTGGTCGCCGTCGCCCGCCTGGTCGTCACCGCCGCCGCCCATCTGAGCGCCGCCGTCGCCCAGCTGCTCCGTCGCCCAAGCCGCCGCCCCGAGCAGCCCCTCCGTGACCCTCCCAGCTCCTCCTCGAGCCCCTCACTGCCTCGTCGAGCCCCGCCGCGTCCAACCCAGCACCCCGTCGCAACCAACTCCTCGCCGTCTCCGTCGCACAGATCCTGGCCGTGAGTGATCCTGATCTTACCTTAGTCATTTTTCTCTATATTTTGTCTCTTACATGGTTCCTGAAATTTGAGTTCTTGATGTAATTGCGGCTGGGGTTTAGGATCAGTGTTAATCTGGACCTTGAATTGTAATTATCTTGTTACTAATAAGTAGATGGTTATTTGAATGGATGATTTCCAGATTCTATTTCTCTAAATAAATATTCTGAGAGTGTTCTTGATGGTGTTTAAATGAGTTAGATTCGACTTAGTGAAATTTTAGCTAAGGGAAATGTTCTTAGATGGTTCTTGATGGTATTTAGATGTCTTAGTGAAATTTTAGCTAACGTGAGAAATATGAGTTGAGCTTCCTGTAGTTTGCACTGTAACTATGCTCTCACTATGGATTCGAGCTCCTTAGAATATTTTATTAATTATAGCGATATTGTTTTTCTTTACAGTTATTTTCAGTGTTCTTTTGTGGTTGGTTGTGCAAGTGAGCAACTAGGATTTAGGATCATGAACTGATCTCGTGTTAGTTGGGATCTTGTGCTGTACTCATCTAGTTATCCATGTGTAGTTTATTTGGATGGATGCTTTCCAGATAGCATTTCTTTTAGAAAATATTCTGACATGTATTTTGATTATTTGTTTGTTAGTAGTATTTTCTAATGTGTTTTTTGTTTTTTATTTTTTATTTTATTTTTGAGTTTGTGCTAATTTAGGATTGGTTTCAGTTTTTGCAAGGCGATTTGGGTCTTCACCAATTTATGATTGTTTAGATGGACTCTTCACCAATTCCCTCATATGATGCAACAATGGACTCTCCAATATTTGCTTCATCTGAGGATATGGCTTCGATTCATGGTTTTTTACCCACTATAAATCACAAAGCTCCAATTAATGAACAATAAAATTACCATTTGAAAGCGTACATCAAAATGTATGAGAAATTGAAACATGATGGAGTCTAACTCACATCTAAAACCATTGGATCCTTAATCTCATCCGGGACTTTAAGCGCTGGTTTTTTCCTCGGTGAATCTCGGTTACTATAAGTACAAGTTGTCCATTCACTATAAGCACCCTTGCAAGCATAGTTGCTTCCAGTGCAATTCAATTGGTACCCACAAATTGGGCACTTCTCCATAATTACCATCTATAAACAATTGCATCTTCAGGACCAGATGAATCTTGATCATTAGCTTCAAGGATTCTACGCATTTGCTCAACAGAAAGATGCTCTCTTGTAGCTTTGCAGAACTCGTCGAACTCTACAGTAATGCTTTCTGTAGATTTTGCATTGGCACCGCCATCCTCGCTGTCCGTGGATTTGGCCTTCTTGCTTCTAGAAGCCGGTGGTTCGCCATCGTGAGCTCTGCTCTCTGCCTTTTGCTTTCTTGTAGCCATCTTCCCTTCCTCCTCGAGGGATGAATGGGAATGGGACCTCGTCTCATGAACCTTCAAACAAAAGGGCTGACTGTAATCACTACATGGACTCAAAGATCACAGTTTTTCTTACAAAGAGCTTCCCCCCTCATTACTGCTAGTTTCCGATCTCAAGATGGACTTGTAATCTTCATGTGTCTTAAAGCCTCAACAAACTATCAAAATGCTGATCAAAGTCTAGTATAGCCACATCAATTGAGCAAATTTCTTCTCTTTTATATGCTAACACCATCCTAGAGAGGATTCATTCCATGAGAGATTTAATAACATTATGAACTTTACCAGTACGGAGTGCTGGGCTAGACGCAGCGGGGCTCGACGAGGCAGTGAGGGGGTTGACGGGGGTAGGCGGCGAAGGGGGTCGACGAGGTAGCGAGGGGCTGGTTCCTACCGCGGAGAGGGGCTGGACGGGCTGCGACGGCGAGGAGCTGGGCTGGCTCGACGGCGAGGCGCTAGGAGGGTCGCGGAGGGGCTGCTCGGGGCGACGGCTTGGGCGACGGAGTAGCTGGGCGACGGCGGCGGCGACCAGGCGAGCGGCGGCGACCAGGGAGTGGGGGATCTGAGAAGAGGAGATGGAGAGAGAGAGAGGGTGGGGGGGTGGGGGGTTGAGATGGATCTGAGAGAAGGGGAAAGAGAGGGTTACTTGTGGGGCCCACGTTTTTTTAATTTGGATCTATTCATTTTGAATAGAGGGTCCAGATTTCGCCACATCAGCGCTACCTTATATTGTGTATAAGGTGGCACCTTATACACACTTTACCCTATATATATATATATATATATATATATATATATATATATATATATATATATATATATATATGGCACTTAGGACCGAAGGGGAAATCTCCTAGCAAAATTTTGCCCTTATTTTATGCTCACATGCTGTCTTCTTCATAAGACTTTCATTCTTCCGCCTGCTCAAGTTCAATGGCTGCCCAAGCTTCCGGTGTGGTTCACAATGAGGCCAGAATTGCCTTACTAAGAACTGTTTGAACGAAGATCATCGATAAAGAATCAGAGGGGTATTACGATATGTACGACCTTCCTCGATCTCTGACCTTGGCGGTACCCGGTGGCAACGAGGCGTTCTATCACCACGACCACAACTGGCTTCCTCTCTACATTAATCACTTGGAGTTTGGGCTCTGGCTGCCCTCCACCCATTCTTGAAGGAGGTGTGCAGTGTGCTGGGGGTGTCCCCTTCTCAATTTACCCCAAATGCCATCACCATCCTGGTCACTTTCCTTGTGGTCTGCCACCGAGTCGAGGTTGAGCCAAGTTTGCGTCTTCTGAGCAATCTCGTCGGCATCAAGACAATGAAAAAAGACGCTCACTACTACTTCCACTATCTTGGAGGATACAAGATAGTGTTGAACGCTCCTGAGTAGAACATGGACTGGAAGGAGCGATATATGTGGGTGATGGGCACCGATGAGATTCTAGTGTGTCCCACGTGGCCAGAAATCAAAAGGGAGGAGCTGAGGCCATGTATCCTGCCAGCCGAAGAGAGCCAGCAGTTGGAGAAGATATGCAACTACACTGGATCTAGGGAGATGAGCAATTTGTTCAACCCCGCTACTCTTCGAGTGGCTCGGATCTTGTCCTTTCCTCCCTTCGAGACCGACAAGGAAAAGACGGCTCTTCTAGCCATTCCTTTGAACAAAGGCCCTTCGAGAGATTCGAAGGAAGAGGGCTCCGTGACCGCAGCACAAGCCCCTACTAGCAGGCCCCAAAAAAGGATGAGGGGGGTTGTCGCTTCCTTTGATCTGGCCGGATTGCGGTCTCAGAAGGCGGAGATTTTGGCTGCGCTGGGGGGACCAAGCTTGTCTTCCCAGCAGGAGGAGCAAGAGAGAAAGAGGAAGAGGACAATTGCTAGACCCTCTTCAGCTGCAGTTGCTGAGGGCCAAGCAGCGAGCCCTTCTCCTGTACAAGCCGAGATTGTCATGCTTGACGAATTTTCTCCCCCTCAACAAATGAGGGGGGAGCAAGCCAAGGATGACATCACCCAAGCCGAGCAACCCAAGGAGATGCTGGCCCCAGCCACACAACTCGAGTCGGATACTAGGCCAGGTAAGGAGTCAGCGAGGGCAGCCAACATCACGGGAGAGGGAATGGCCACACCCCACTCCATTGAAATCCCAAGGGCCGGTGCTGCCTCTACTCGGGAGGGAGGCTTCAGTTGGCCCTACCCCTATCTCGTTTCGGATATCGACCCCCGAAGATGGGAGGAACTCTGAGCGATTGTGATAGGGGAGAGGGGCAACAACCCCTATGAGGATGAGCCGGCGTAAGATGCTCGGTTTCGCTGCTCATGTACCGCTCCACAAGGAGGGCTCGGTTTTGCGATCGAGCACTACCCAAGTTAGGGCCGTGGAGTAGTTTTCTCTTCTGAAGGACCTACAACTATTTGAAGAGATGCCAACCATCGGCCTACACTTCGCCCTCAAGAGTTATTTTCTTCGGGGGGCATTGATTGCGCAGGAGCTATTTTCTCAGCTGTCTCATGCACGTCGACTTTCGGTAGTCCTCTAGAAAAAATAAAAAGAAAAACCAAACTCAATTTTGCAGGAATCGCGGTTGTATTTAGCGCATACAACAAGCCTTTAAATCCCTAGGTTACCCTAGTGGACGAGTTGTAGTCTCGTGAGGGTTTGCAGTGAATATACCCACAAAATTCGATCAACTTGCCAATTTAAAAAAATCAAAGTATAATTAATTTTACTTGATATATTTAAACATTCTAATCGAAGCTAGTTATTACTCAAGAAAACGTTTTTATATATAACTCTAAGGTAAGTTTCTTTAGAAAATCTTTTCATTATAGTTATACAAAACTAAGTCTAACTTAGAAATTTAATTAAAAGTTTTGAAAAGAACATGCTAACTCTTTGTTTTAAACAAGTTTCAAGTCTCTTAACCACTTTATTTTTCAAGAACATATATATAAATATAACTATATATTTAAAAACATTGTTAGGAATTAGTTTGTTTTTAACTCTTTATTCCTTGGTGATTTTGTTCTTCTTGTTCGAGCTTTCTAAGTGATCATTTAACGAGTTTTGGGCCAATGGATTCCAACTCAATTGGGCTTAGGTCATTAAGTATGAAAATACTCCTGGGCTTAATAGCTCGATCAACTTAGGCTTTATCTGACATAACCATCTTGGGATTTAAGAGATTTTTTAATTGGTGTCTATTTTTCAGACTCTTATTTTGTAAAGTTAGTTTTTTTTATATATATATATATATATATATATATATATATATATATATATATATATATATATATATATATATATATATATATATATATATATATATATATTCAAAAATATTTAAATTAAGACAACTTGAAAACTTATTTTCAACTCTAAGTTAAGCATTACAAATTTTATTACTTTAAATAAAAGTCTAAGTTGAGACTTAAGTAAAGTATACTACTTCAAAAATCATTTCTTAAGAAATTTATTTAGAGTTATCATAAAAGGTAAACTTGAGTATAAAACTAACTAGGGATTAGAAAATTTAAATTTTATCAATTAGATCAATTATTAATCAACTCTATTAAGTTGGCAAGTAACTATATATATATATATATATATATATATATATATATATATATATATATATATATATATATATATATATATATATATATTTAGAATGACAAAATAAAAGAAAAAAGGTAAGAAAAAGAGGAAAAATGACCAATATAAAGAGGAAAAATTACTAATCCCCACCCCACACCTAAATTTTGCATTGTCCTCAATACAAATTCTATAATGCACAAAGTAAAGCAGATAAAAATGAAGCACTTACATTTGTTCAAATTTAGCTTTGAACAATGATAAAAAAATCTGCAATTACCTTTTGTATGAGGAGGATGAAGTCAAAATTTCTTTTTTTTCTTTTTTAACTATTTATTTATTTATTTTAATAAAAGAACAAGAAACTCTCAAATGAGAGAAGAACAAATTCTTTTATTATGATGAGACATAAAGATAAGCAAATGTAGAATAAAAGATGAAAAATGAGAAGTTTAAATTCTACATTAAATCCTACCTTATTATTGAAGATTCTACCCTGATTCTAAAGAGATTTAAAATGATATAAACAATAAAGTGCTCAAATTCAAAACATTCCGAGGGGTTCAATGATTTTTGAAATAATTCAAGGTAGGTTTCAATGGTGTTATGCAATATGAACTTAGATTTATTTACAAAAGTTTGTCCATCCAATTTTTCTATAAAATTTTCCTCAAACACAGTATCCACATTTGATGGTTGCAATTTTGGTTGTTCTTCATTTTCCAGAAATCTAAGTTTATCAGAAAAGAGTTCTTCAAAAGTTAAATCAAAGAAGCATGTATTTGACACAGTTTCCTCGTTTTGAAAAACCAAACCTGAGGCTGCGAAAATCTGCAGCTTCTCACCAAAGATTTCCCCAAAACTTAGGTCAAATTCATTCTCTACTTCTGTTGAACTTTCTTGGATGTAATTGATTTCGAAAGGTTGATTATCCATATTGTTTCCTAGATTGAAAATATTAAGTTTAGCAGTCAGATTCCCAAAGGACAGCTTCATGTGACCAGTTCTACAGTTGATGAGAGCATTAGAAGTGGCTAAGAATGGTCTTCCTAAGATCATGGGTATCTATCCTTTGGGATTAGAAATGGGCTGCGTTTCCAGAACTACGAAATCAACAGGAAATATAAAATCTCCAACCTTTATCAATACATCTGTTATTTCACCCATAGGACCTTAATGCATCTATCGTAATCAAGTGTGCATCTAGATGGCTTGAGTTCCCCGACACCTAGTTGTTGGTAGATCGAATATGGAAGCAAGTTGACATTGGCCCCTAAGTCTAAAAGCGCCTTATCAATACGAGTGTCACCAATGACACATGAGATGGTAGGACAACTTGGATCATTATGTTTCAATGGTACAGACTTTGAGAGGACATCACTGATATTGGCGGCGAGAAAGACTTTCTTTGGAACATTTATTTCCTTCTTTTTGGTACATAATTCCTTCAAAAACTTGGCATAAGAAGGAATTTGTTCAATGACATCTAAAAGAGGAATATTGACCTTAACCTGCTTGAAGGTTTCTAAGATCTTCTCCTCCTGAGGGGAGTGATTCCTAGGCCTGAGTCTATCTAGGTATGGAGCAACTAGTTTAAACCTATCAAATTTTGGCTCAGGTTCAGGTTCAGGTTCAGCAGAACTGGGTGACTACTGAATGGAGTTATCAAAAGGAGAGAGAATTTGTTCTGACTCAAGAGTTTGACTTGGAGGCATTCTAACTTGATTATCGACTTTCCTTCCCGACCGGAGTGAATGGATTGCATTCACTTGAGCTTGGTAGGTAGAACTTGATCCCGTGGCCTAAGGGTTGGTGACGAGTTGACTTGGAAATATTCTCTTCTCTCTCTCTCACTCACAGCATTCACTAGTTGGCTGAGTGGAGTTTCTAAACGAGCTATGGCTTGAGTATTGGAGATGAGAATTTGTCCGGTTGATTGCATGAAGGAATTTAAAGTGTTGGATGTTCGAGTCAACAAGTTCGTGGTCTGTGTGGAAGTCTTAATCAGCGCTTCTAATCCTTTTTCCAAGATGTTAAGACATTTATCATGGTTAGAGTTTGGAGGAGAATGATTTACAGATTGATGATGAGGAGACTGATATGGCAGATTTGGTTATTGAAAATTGGTTTGAGAACCGAAAGGAACTGTGTTCCCCTAGGAAATTATTGGGTTGAAGAGGGAGTGAAATTTTAATTTTCGGAGTAGTTTCCCTAATTCCATGCAAAGTTCGGGTGATTTCTCCAACCTGGATTGTAAGTTGGAGAGAATGGATCATTCCTGGGATGCTGGAATGCAGCGTTAACCTGGTCTAGTAGTTAATTGTTTCCTAAGAGAGGACATTCTTCAAAAACATGAGATGGAGAATGACAGTTATGACAACCTGAGGCAGAAACATGATTGATTTGAGCTGGAGCTCATTCTTTGACTTCTAAAGTTTCTAACCTACGCATGATTGTAGCCATCTTAGCCTCAACGACAATATTTGACTCTAAAGAGGAGTTTTGGGTTGGGGAACTGATGAAATTCGGTCATCACAGTGTTCCCACTGCATGGTTTTCCCGGATAAACTCTCTAAAAAATCCCAAGCTTCATCAGCATTTTTCTTCATGAAATCCCATGACACATTGACTATAAGGAAGTTTTTGAAGAATAATCCAATCCTTCATAAATGATTTGGCATAATCGCCAAGACCATGGTGAGGACATTGGATAATGAGATCCTTAAATCTATCAAAATACTTCCAGAATGGCTCACCCGGGACAATCCTAAAATTTTGAATGTTGTTTCTAAGCTTAACCGTTTTGTGAATAGGGAAACATTTCTTTAGAAAAACGATGATAAATTCGTCCAAAGTTGAGATAGAATCTGTGGGTAAGCTATACAACCATTTCTTGGCTTTGTCCTTAAGAGCAAAAGAAATAAATCGGAGTTTGATCGTATCTTCGGTTAAGTCCCTCATCTTAATCATGAGGCAAACTTCTTCAAATTCAGAGATCATCTTCAGTTTCTATTCCTAAGAATTTGGAAAGCATATTAATAAAATGCGATCGAAGTTTGAAATTTGCTCCATTGACCTTCGGGAGTTTTATGCAAGAGGGGATTGCATTTCTAGTGGGGTAACAAACATCTTGAAGAATGGGTGAATTAGGGATGACCATTTTGTCGGTTTTAAAAGATGAATCAATACAGATTAAATGGTTTGTATTATCCCTAATCCAAGTTTGCATACACCGAAATAATTTTTTTATATATAAAAAATCTAAGAAAAACTAAGTTAGTTTTTTAGGAGGGAAAGAAAAGAAAGGAAACTAAAAGATTAAAGAGATGATGAGAAAGGAAAAACAAACAAATCAAGGCAAACACTTCAATCACTCTAACTTCTAGCGTTAAACCTAGACTCAACTAGACCAGCTCCTAACCAAAAACTCCCTAAGTAAAAAGATCAAAGTTTACTCGAGTAATTAGCCAGGTAAGGATAGTACCAGAGGAAGATCAAAGATCAATTAAGTACCTCGTTCCTTGCGGAGCGCTTTATGCAACTCCTAAACCTTGTCTTAGACACCAATTAATCCAACTAAACTTGGACCGGTTCACTTAAGGATTTCTTGTTCCTTAATGAGCTCGAATCTTTAGAATCCAATGTCTAATGAGTTTTAGAAGGCTTGGGTTTGTGTAGTGAGGAATTAGTGATTTGTGGGATAAGGAAAGGGTGATGAAATCCCTCACCTTATCTTGATTAGGGGGTGATAATCACATTTTATTACAATTTTACACCATCAATATCTAGTTTATATCAATAAATATACCACTAATAATATGTTTTATCTTAATGTGCAGGTTAATGAAGATTCATGAATAAAAGCTCAAAAAGAAATCAAATTACCTCATTTTCTAACCCTTTATTGATCAAGCTAAGCAATCTACACAAGTCAAAGAAACAAGGATCGAAAACGAAATGAAATCAAGTCAAAATTATACTCGGATGATGTGTTACAAAGAAATGATGATATCTCTCAATCCGGAAGGCGGAATTTAACATATAATATATGAAAATCGCCTATCTCGACGAGACGAAGCCATTTGTGAAGTCAGATTTTTTATCCAAGTATCGATACTATTATCGATACCGGTATTGATACTGGTATCGATACCAATATCGATAGGGGTATCGATACCCAGTTTTCTGTTACGATTTAAAGGCTGAAATTGATTAACTTGGGGATCAAGTTTAATCCAATGGTTGATATTGGTTGTAATACTATATAAATAGGGATAGAGGGTGAGGGGTTTGAGTGAAAAATTTTGTAAAAACTCTATTTGGAGAGGAGGGTTACTCTTAATTGAGAAGACCTTCCAAAAGTATAACTTTTGTTGCAATAAATAAAAATTATTTTTCACCCCTCCATATTCTTTTCTTCTCTTTGTCCAAGGATGGAAAGAGGATAAAGATGAAGAGATCAATATGTGGGTTTATCTTTTCTTATTTTCTTTTCTTGTTCATTTAGTGCTTTGTAAAGTAGATTTACATTCTTGTCTTTACTTTCATGCAATTCTTTCTCTTTCATTCTTGTAATTAATTTTTCTTTTCTTTTCTTTTCTTTGATTAGCCCTTGAGGCTTAAGATCTCTTGAGAATCACTCTTTTCTAAATGTGGAACTATTATTTGGATCCCTAGATATTATTTAAAACTAGCATTATGTCCAACTCATTCTTGTAAGATTGAGATTTGCTAAGTGGATCTACTTTAGATTCCGCCATCTCTAATCATCCTCTACATTTTACCTTCTTTTTTTGTCGCTTTGTTTTTCTCTTTTCTTTTTATTCATGGAGATCATAATTGGGGATATCTAGAGATTGTTTGAAACTAGCTTCATATCCTACTCACCCTTGTGAGATTGAGATTAGCTAAGTGAATCTACTCTAGACTCCCCCTATATTAAATCTACTATAACTTGATAAGTTGTATACTTGCAACTCTAGGTTCAAATTTCGACATCTATTATTAACCTATCAAGTTTTTAGCGCCGTTGCCGGGGAATGTGTTTATTTGTAGGATTTCTCTATATTTGGTTCTTTAATTCGTGTGTTTAAGTGTGAAGGAACTACTTTGAAGCTTGAAGATCGAGGATTGAAGATTGAAGAATTGACTTCAAGAAGGCGAGGATTGCTTTTGCGTGGGTAACTCTTCTTTCTAATATTTTCAATTTTACCATTTAGTAAGTTTCTCACAATTAGAGACAATTAGGATTCAAAAAAAAAAAATTTTTGTCGACCATAATAAAATTTACCCTCCACTTAGACATTTACTAACAAGATAATAAATTCAAACAATATTACCCTTTCTTACATTTGTTTGATTGCTAACCTTAACTAAGAAAAAGATTTTTTATTTTTGCATCCTTTTGTAGTTGCTTTTAATTTCTAGGGTTGCATTGCATATAATAGTAGGAATTCACCAAAGTGATTTGAGCTTCTTGATTTAACATACACTTGAAAATATCTTAAGGGCAAAACCCCCTAATCAAGATAAGGTGAGGGATTTCATCACCCTTTCTTTAGCCCACAAATCACTAATTCCTCACTTCACAAACCCAAGCCTTCTAAAACTCATTAGACGTTGGCCCCTAAGGATTCGAGCTCATTACGGAACAAGAAATCCTTAAGTGCACCGGTCCAAGTTTATTTGGATTAATTGGTGTCTAAGGTAAGGTTTAGGGGTTGCGTAAAGCGCTCTGCGAGGAACGAGGTACTTAATTGATCTTTGACCTCCCTCTAGTACTATCCTTACCTAGCTAATTACCCGAGTAAACTTTGATCTTTTCATTAAGGGAATTTTTGGTTAGGTGCTGGTCTAGTGGAGTTAGGCTTAACCCTAGAAGTTAGGGTGATTGGAAAGTATTTGCGTTAATTTGTTTTAGTTAGGTTTTCCTTTTTCTTTTCTCATCATCATCTTTTCTTTTCTTTTCTTTCTTTTCTTTTTGTAATTTTCATTTTAGTTAGGTTTTTCATTTAACTTTCTCCTTCTTCTCATTATCTTTTAATTTTTCTCTTTAAAAAATAAAAAACTAACTTTTGGTTTTCTTAGAATTTTTTCATTATTCCCTTTTAGTTGAAAAAATCCAAAAGATTTTGGTTTGGTGTATGCAAGTATGGATTAGAGATAATATCAATCGATTAATCCGTGTCGAACTAATTTTTAAAATAAAAGAAATAGCAAATCTTAATCCATCCATTCTTTAAGACATGTGTGACCCAAATTTTGAGGAAATCTTTGGTGAGGAACTGTAAATTTTAGAGAAAACAAATCTGGTTTTTCAAAATGAGGAACTGTGTCAAATACATGCTTCTTTGATTTAACTTTTGAAGAACTCTTTTCTGATGAACTTAGATTTCTGGAAAATAAAGAACAACCAAAATTGCAACCATCAAACGTAGATACTGTGTTTGAGGAAAAAGTTATAGAAAAATTGGTTGGACAAACTTTTGTAAATAAATCTAAGTTCATATTGCATAACACCATTGAAACCTACCTTGAATTATTGCAAAAATCATTGAACCCCTCGAAATGTTTTGAATCTGAGAACTTCATTGTTTATATCATTTTAAATCTCTTTAGAATCTGAGGTAGAATCTTCAACAATAAGGTAGGATTTAATATAGAATTTGAACTTCTTATTTTTCATCTTTTATTCTACATTTGCTTATATTTGTGTCTCATCATAACAAAAGAATTTATTCTTCTCTCATTTGAGAGTTTCTTATTCTTTAAAAAAATAATAAGAAGAAAATTTTGACTTCATCCTCCTCATACCAGAGGTAATTGCAGATTTCTTTTATCATTGTTGAAAGTCGACCGAACAAATGTAAGTGCTTCATTTTTATCTATTTTACTTTGTGCATTATAGAGTTTGCATGGAGGACAATGCAAAATTTAGGTGTGGGGGTGGGGATTAGTCATTTTTTCTCTTTATCTTAGTCATTTTTTTCTTACCATTTTTATGTCATTTTTCTCTTTTTCATATACCATTTTTATGTCATTTTTCTCCTTTTTTATATACTCGCTTGCCAACTTAATAGAGTTGATTAATAATTGATCTATTTGATAAAATTTAAATTTTCTAATCCTTAGTTAGTTTTGTACTCAAGTTTACCTTTTATGATAACTCTAAATAAATTTCTTAAGAAATAATTTTCAAAGTAGTATACTTTACTTAAGTCTTAACATAGACTTTTAATTAAAGTAATGAAATTTGTGCATGTTTAACTTAGAGTTGAAAATAAGTTTTCAAGTTGTCTTAATCTAAATATTTTTCAGAATATATATATAGACACACACACATACATACAAGACACACACACACATATTTAAAAAAACTAACTTTACAAAATAAGAGTGCAAAAAATAGGCACCAATTAAAAAATCTCTCTTAAAATCCAATATGGTTCTATCTTATAAAGCCTAAGTTGACTAAGTTATTAAGCCCAAGGAGTATTTTCATACTTAATGACCTACGCCCAATTGGGTTAGGATCCATTAGCCCAAAACTCGTTAAATAGTTACTTAGAAAGTCCAACAAGAAGAACAAAATCACTAAGGAATAAAGAGTTTTAAAAACTAATTACTAACAATGTTTTTAAATATATAGTTATATTTGTATATATGTTCTTGAAAAATAAATTGGTTAAGAGACTTGAAACTTGTTTAAAATAACTTTTCAAAACTTTTAATTTAAATTTCTAAGTTAGAGTTAGTTTTGTATAACTATAATGAAAAGATTTTCTAAAGAAACTTACACGAGAGTTATATATAAAAACGTTTTCTTGAGTAATAACTAGCTTCGATTAGAATGTTTAAATATATCAAGTAAAATTAATTATACTTTGACTTGTTTAAATTGGCAAGTTGATTGAATTTTGTGGGTATATTCACTGCAAACTCTCACGAGACTACAACTCGTCCACTAGGACAACTTAGGGGTCTAAAGGCTTGTTATATGCGCTAAATATAACCGCGATTCCTGCGAAAGTGAGTTAGGATTTTCTTTTTATTTTCTTTGCTAGAGGACTAGCAAAAGTTTAGGTGTGGGGGTATTTGATAATCACATTTTATTACAATTTTACACCCTCATTATCTAGTTTATATCAATAAATATACCACTAATAATATGTTTTATCTTAATGTGCAGGTTAATGAAGATTCATGAATAAAAGCTCAAAAAGAAATCAAATTACCTCATTTTCTAACCCTTTATTGAAGTTCGGGATCAAGCTAAGCAATCTACACAAGTCAAATAAACAAGGATCGAAAACGAAATGAAGTCAAGTAAAAATTGTACTCGGATGATGCGTTACAAAGAAATGATGATATCTCCTAATCCGGAAGGCGGAATTTAACATATAATATATGAAAATCGCCTATCTCGATGAGACGAAGCTATCTGTGAAGTTAGATTTTTTATCCAAGTATCAATACCGGTATTGATACTGGTATCGATACCCTATTTTCTGTTACGATTTAAAGGATGAAATTGATTAACTTGGGAATCAAGTTTAATCCAAAAGTTGATATTGGTTGTGATACTCTATAAATAAGGATAGATGGTGAGGGTTTTGAGTGTGAAAAATTTTGTAAAAACTCGATTTGAAGAGGAGGGTTACTCTTAATTGAGAAGACCTTTCAAAATTGTAACTTTTATTGCAATAAATAAACATTAATTTTCACCCCTCCATATTCTTTTCTTCTCTTTGTCCAAGGATGGAAAGAGGATGAAGATGAAGAGATCAATATGTGGGTTTATCTTTTCTTATTTTCTTTTCTTGTTCATTTAATGCTTTGTAGAGTAGATTTACATTCTTATCTTTACTTTCATGCAATTTACGCTCATGCAACTTACTTTCATGCAATTTAATTTCATACAATTTACTTTCATGCAATTCTTGCTCTTTCATTCTTGTAAATAATTTTGATTTCTCTTTTCTTTTCTTTGATTCGCTTTGAGGCTTAAGATCTCTTGAGAATCACCCTTTTCTAAATGTGGAGCTATTATTTGGATCCCTAGAGATTGTTTAAAACTAGTATTATGTCCAACTCATTCTTGTGAGATTGAGATTTGCTAAGTGGATCTACTCTAGATTCCGCCATCTCTAATCATCCTCTACATTTTACCTTCTTTATTTGTCGCTTTGTTTTTCTCTTTTCTTTTTATTCATGGAGATCATAATTTGGGATATCTAGAGATTGTTTGAAACTAGCTTCATCTCCTACTCACCCTTGTGAGATTGAGATTAGCTAAGTGAATCTACTCTAGACTCCCCCTGTCTTAAATCAACCCTCCATCTTTTACTTTCTTGCTTTTCATTTAGTTGTTTCTTTTCTTTTTTTTTTCTTCTTATTTTCATACTCACTTTACTTCTTTCTTGCTTTTTTTATTTGCACATATTCACTCTCATTCACATTTTGCTTATATTTACATTCTATCACTTCCACACTATTAATCTCTTCACACTCACTTTCATTCTCATTTTATTTTTATTTGCACTTATTCACAATCATTCTCTTATCCTCTCACAATCCACTTTCACCATACTTTAATCCTAATTTCGTGCACATATCAAGAACTGAATTTGACTAAACTTACAACGCCTTCCTCGTGGGTTTCGATAATATTTTATACTATAACTTGATAAGTTGTATACTTGCAACTCTAGGTTCAAACTTCAACATCTATTTTAACCTACCAGGGGGTTTTGCCCTTAAGATATTTTCAAGTGTGTGTCAAATCAAGATGCTCAAATCACTTAGGTGAATTCCAACTATTATATGCAATGCAACCCTAGAAATTAAAAACAACTAAAAAGGATGCAAAAATAAAAATCTTTTTATTTTTTATTATGGTCAACAATCAAACAAATGAAGTTTATTAGGGTCGACAAAAGTAAAATCTTTTTTTATTTTTATTATTTTTTTATTTTTAAATCCTAATTGTCTCTAATGTGAATGAACTATCTAAAGGGTGGAATTGAAAATACTAAATACAAAAGTTACCCACGCAAAAGTTATCCTAGCCTTTTTGAAGGCAATTCGTCAATCTTGAATCTTCAACTCTTGATCTTCAAGCTTCAAAGAGGTTCTTTCACAAGAAAATACACAAGTTAAAGAACCAAATATAAAAAAATCCTACAAATAAGCGTCTTCCCCGGCAACGGCGCCAAAAACTTGATAGGTTTAAAATAGATGTTTGAAAACCTAGAGTTTTAAGTATACAACTTATCAAGTTATAGTATAAAAGATTGTCGAATCCCACGAGGAAGGCGTTTGTAAGAGTTAGTCAAATTCGGTTCTTAACATGTGCATGACAATTTAGGATTGAAGTAAAGCGAAAGTGGGTTGTGAGAGGATAAGAGAATGATTGTGAAAAAGTGCAAATAAAGATAAAATGAGGAAGAAAGTGAGTGTGGAAAGATTTAGAATGTGGAAATGATGAAGAGTAAATAAAAACAAAATGAGATTGAGAGTGGAAAGATAAAGAGTGGATGTGAATATGTATAAAAAAATGAGATTGAGAAAAATCAATGCAAGAAAATCAAGAATAAGATGAAAATAAAAAGAGAAAACAAAGAGACAAATAAAAGGAAATAAAGAAGGTAAAATGTGGAGGTGAATAAAGATGGCGAATCTAGAGTAGATCCACTTAGCTAGTCTCAATCTCATAAGAATGAGTTAGATGTAAAACTAGTTTCAAACAATCTCTAGGGATCCAATTAAAGGCTCCACATTTAAAAAAAAGGTGAATTCCCAAGAGATATTAAGCCTCAAGACGAATCAAAG
The DNA here is from genome assembly GCA_012295165.1 of Asparagus setaceus. NCBI lineage: Eukaryota > Viridiplantae > Streptophyta > Magnoliopsida > Asparagales > Asparagaceae > Asparagus > Asparagus setaceus. The sequence goes on from CM022708.1 coordinate 5,565,675, forward strand.
AAAAGAAAAGAGAAATCAAAATTAATAACAAGAATGAAAGAGCAAGAATTGCATGAAAGTAAATTGCATGAAATTAAATTGCATGAAAGTAAAGACAAGAATATAAATCTACTCTACAAAGCATTAAATAAACAAGAAAAGAAAAGAAAAGAAAAGAAAAAAAAGGGAAACCTACAATTCCTAATTCATCTTCATCCTCCTTTTGGTCCTTGGACAAAGAGAAGAGAAAGGAAATTGAAGGGGTGAAAATTTTTATTTATTGTGTAATAAAAGTTATAATTTTTGGAAGATATTCTCAATTAAGAGCAACTCTTTCCTCTCCAAATAGAGTTTACAAAATATTTCACACTCAAAAACCCTCACTATCCCTCACTATCCACCCTTATTTATAGCCTACAGCAATGAAGGAGAGCCCTTGGATCAAACTTGGCATCCAAGGAGTTGAAATCAGCCATTGGATTAAATCATTCTGAACAAATGTTGGTTCATTTGGCGAGCCGGTCAACCCGGCATGGTTGGCCGACCGATTGGTCTCCAACAGAATTTATCTTTTCTTGATTTTTTCATATGATTTCTTCTTGGATCCTAGGGTCTTCTTAGGCCTTCTTTGGACTTCATTTTTAGGCTTCAATAATTGGTAGAAAAATGAGGAATTTTGAGTCTTTTGGGCTTTTATTCATTATTTCTTTATTAACCTACAAAATAAGATAAAAATAATTATTAGTGGTATATTTATTTATATAAAGTAGATATTGAGGGTATAAAATTATAATTAAAATGTGAATATCAGCGAGGCGGGCCACTGAGGCGGCCGAACGCTAAGTCAAGGAGCTTGAGGCCGAGAGGGCCTAGAGGGAAGGCAACTAGCGGCGGGAGCTACAGATAAAAGATGACCACATCAAGGGAGCATCGCTCCAAGCAATCTTCTGTCATCGTTGGGCTCAAGAGCAAGGTCGGCTGCCTTGAGAAAGGAGTCGCTGAGCGGGATGCCCGCATTAAGTACTTGGACGAGGAGGTGGCGATGGAGAAGCGCCACTGGATCGAGGGTCAAGAGAAGGCTAGGTCGGAGCGTATAACTGCTGACAACGCCATTCTCGACTTTAAGGATGAGCGGAGGGCTCATGAGGCGACTCAAGCTCTAGTTCAATCCTTCGAGGAACAACTGGCCCTGCTTGACTCTAAGGCCCATAAGGCAGAGGTGATTGAAGAGGATCGCCAAAGTCCACTGAGGAAAGTTGAGGTGGCTTTGACCATCTCTCTTCTCCCTACCTCCTGGGTTTCGACCCCTCATCGACAATGATTATGCCCCTTGGGTCTTCGCTTGTCTCGAGTTTCTAAGGGAGCTTGAGACAGCGGGAGGAGTGTCATTGGTGGTGGATGGGGAAGAAGATGGTGAGGCCGAAGGTGAGCCAGAGGGTGCTTCTGTTGCCGCCACAACAACCCAGCATGTAACGCCCCTCCTGGAGGTACATAAAAATTGGGCATGAACCATCCATAATAAGAAGGGTCGACCTGCTCAATCTTTACGTACTTCCATATATATATATATATATATATATATATATATATATATATATATATATATATATATACAACAATACTAAAGGGCAAAAATAAAGCAACAAAAATACATACAACACCCAGAATCACAAGGTTGACAACAAAGTCCATAGTATACAGAATAGAAGAAAACTAGAGGGAACATAAACTAGTACAAGTCTGATAATAGCTACAACATTAGTACATGTTTGATAAGCCAAAAGTACTACAAAAGTTAACACAAATTACTCCTACTTAGATCTTTCTCTGGAGCTAATCTTCAAGGTTAGGGTCTATGATCACCTTTTCCTCGCCAACTGTATGACCTGCGAATGGATACAGAAACAATCCGGGTGAGCCTAAAGCTCAATAGGCAACCATAAATATCTCAGGTACAACTTAAGGGGATAAATGAAAGGAATAATCATAGATATTTGAATCAACGAAGGGATCAACATGAAGTTACCATACTTAAATCATGATCTTTGATCGAAATTGAATAGCATGTTAATATGAATAGTCAAAGTCTAATATTCAGGATTCCAAACTCCCCAATCATGGGATAATCAATAAACCACGCATGCCTTTATACACCCACTGGTGAGCGTCCTCACATAGGGCACTTGTCCCCACCGGGACCCATTACTATTACCGCCCACCGGTGAAGCTTGCTTCACACAGGGTATAATGCATATATATAGACTATCAATCATCAGCAAAGAAAAGATTACTATCATACTCAATAATTGAATCATCGAAGCAAGTCGAATTGCTACATTATAATCATTCAAAGGATATCAACAGTATAAAATCATGATAAACAACATTGGAAGTAGCAATGATTAAGCAATCAACAAAGAGCCCACACATGAAGTAAATCAAATAGGAATATTATGAAAGCGATAAGATATACAACTGAGCATGGGGAAACTAACCCGCAGAAATTCAAAGAAAGTAATCAATCGAACTCTCAAAGAATTGAGAGGAGACAACGAAAGGTTACCCACCGATTATGTCGGGTTCCTCTGGACCAACGAATGAATCCAAGATTCTCAGTCCTATACACACATACATGTATATCCATGAGATTCTAAATAAATACATATTTTATTATAATTATTTTCTAACTTATATCATGGTATAAGCTACACTCTAGATGGTTACATCTAATACCTATAATATGCACAACAACAAAAGTAGTGTACATGTAGCAGTTTGGGATGCATGAATAAAGCAATCGATACTCAAAATGCATGAAACTAGCGTTATATGATTCTAATATGAGTCTACTTTCAGAATATGTAAAATTTATGTCAAGGTATGGTACATAGCAATAGTTATGCTCTCAGTAAACTGTGCATGTCAAGGCTGCAGCAGAAAAATAGAGACTGTAATCTGAAATGATTAATTCATTTCAGGTAATTAACATTATATAAATTAGGTCATATTTGGCATACAAGTAATATAATGGATTAGCTTCCAAATGCCATGAGTTTCATCAAATTAGCATGTTCATGGTGCAAGTTATATGCAAAATAACACAAGGGGTGCAGACTGGAATTTCCAATACACATGCAATCCATTAAAACTGAGATTTGACTATTAAAAATCATCCAAATTAACTCAAAATTGACTCATATGAAACATAATTGAGTTTAGTTCTGTGAACATAAATAATTTCATGCATGCAAGGTATATAATGAGAGTTATACTCTCTGAAGTGAACCTATCTCCAGCAGTCTGTTTCAGACACATGCATCTATTTATTCTAAGAATTCGAAATAGAAAATGGTATCCAAAATTGACCAAACATTTTCAAATCAAGTAAAATTGAGTTAAGATTTTAAAATATAAAAGTTCACATAAAAAGGATATTCCTACTAGAAGTTATAGTCAAAACACTAAAAGGGTGTCCTGCAGAAATTCCCTGCACGAGATTAAGTCATAGAGACCGACATGCATCCCATTTCAACACTCATACATTGCATGCATTTCCTAATCAGATACAAAGATCATCTTTTTCACAATTTAAAATCCAATATTCCTGCAAAATCCCATTTTTATTTAAAATTAAGAGCAAAGGTGATGTCTTTTATACTTTCTAATGCCATGCATGAACCGAAATGCCATCTACCCTTACATGCAAGCCAAATTTCAACTATAAATGCATATTGCATGATCAAAGAAACTATTAACCATGGAAAACTCAGAATTACACTTTCTTGAATTATTAGAAAATAATAGAGTGAAATTTTACCTAGACAATGCCCAAATCTCCTCTCCTCCTAAACTTCAATGCCCTTTCTAGACTATCTCAAGCTTGTTCCTCTTCTTCTTCTTTCTTTCTTTTTTTTTTAAGAGGATGAATGATGGAAAATAGGGGGCTGCTGGTTCTTGCCGGCCAGAGGAGAGGAGGGTTTTGGTGTTTTTTTCTCTCTTGAAAATGACAAAGAGAGGGAGGGAAGGTTGAGTGTTCAACTATGTAAGCCCATGTGATGGGGAATCTTCAATTGGCCATTGGATGAGGGTTTTTATGCAAAAGTGCTCCCACTAAGATGGCTGAATAAATTAAATAAATAAGTTAGTTAGAAGGTTCCAAAATAGGTATTTTACAATTAGGTTATCTCTAATCAAAGTTTAAAACAAGTTTGGTGTAGTTGTAAATGCTAGGTTCATATACATGCCATGATGCAGTTAATTTAATCATAAAATTAGAATTAGTTAAGTTAGAATCCTCATACTAGAAAATTATATGGATACAAGGAAGGAAAGGATTTATTGATTCACGGATCGGTATTGGTAACATTATCCGATCATCGGAAGGAAAGAAAAAGATTTGCGATGTTACATACTTCCCCCCTAAGGAAATTTCGTCCCCCAAATTATACATACCTTCAAAATAAATGCGGATATACTTTTCGCATCTTAAATTCTGGTTCCCATGTCGTCTCCTCAACCCCTCGATTGTGTTCACGTCGAAAGTCGGGTCTTTCTTTTTCATTGATGTTGAACTCATAATGCCTTTATGGAGTTACAGATGAATTCAAAACTCATCTTTTTATAAGACTGAGTTACAATGAGAACGAAAAATTATAACTCTCGCCTTCAAACAAACGCGAGACTCGTCGATCGAGATCCTCGCTTGCGTGGGTATCTTGGCCGGTGCCGGGGTTTATCCGTGGACCACCGCGCAACCCTTATCCCGATGAATTTGTCGAAGAAGTTGAAGGAGTCCTCGCCTTTGTCGATGAAGTCCTCGCCTTTGCTCTTCGTTGCCCAAGTTCTTAATCTCACGGATTTCAACGATCCAAGACGATTTCACACTCAACTACCCGAGGGTCAAACTCACGCAGGAGAATGATAACCTCGATTAGAATGAGAGAGGAGCTATCCCACGTAGGAGATAGTAGTCCTAGGGGTCGCCACCGCGAATGACGATAACCCTTGATGATCTTAGATCTGAAAAATCCGAAAGAGAAGAGAGTTGGGGAAGAAGAAGAAGAAGAGTCGATGAATTCTCAAGGAGAGGATTGAGAAACTCTGGCTTTACCAAGAGCTCTTTGGCCTCAATCAGTCTTCAATCGAATCCCCGAGGTTGGTAAATTCTCAAATCACGGATTGAGAGAAACTCCGGCTTTACCAAGAGCTCTTTGGCCTCAATCGGGTGATCGAAAATTCCAACCCTTTGCAATGGAGAAGTAGGGGGTATTTATAGTTGAAGAAGAAGACACACCCCCCCTCTCTTGATCCTGCTACAGTGCCCCCCTATGAACAGTGTCTCAGCCTCAAATAGGACTGTCTCGGCCATGGGGGGTAAGTGTCTCGGCCATGGGGGCTAGGTGGCTCGGCATGGGAGCTGGGTGTCTCGGCCATGGAGTGGGCAGTCTCGGCTTTGGAAAGGGAGTGGCCTGAAGTGGGGTGTCTCGACATGGAGTGGGTGGCTTGGTTAAGAAGTGGAGTGGTTCGGCCATCTCAACACTGTCTCGTTCAACTTTTACACTGCCTCGGCGTTGAACTTCAAGTGTCTCGGCGTAAGGGCTGGGTTTGGTGCTGTCTTGGCTTGCTCGAGTTGGCTACTGTCTCGGCAGTTGGTCGAGTGTCTCGGCCACTTAGGTGTGTCTCCAAGCTCCAATGGCCAGCCCCGAAGCTCAATGTCTCGTTGATGGATGAGAGTGTCTCGGCCAAATAGGGATAGTGTCTCGGCCATGAGTGACCCTATCTCGGCCTTGAAGAAACTCCAGCCTGCCTCGGCCAGTTAGAGCACTGCCTCGTCCAACATGGGGGAATGTGCTCGAAGATGGGACAGTGTGGCTCGAAGATGGGACAGTGTGGCTCGGCAAGAGGGATAGTGTCTCGGCCATGGGGGCTAGGTGGCTCGGCATGGGAGCTGGGTGTCTCGGCCATGGGGGTAAGTGTCTCGGCCATGGGGGTAAGTGTCTCGGCCATGGGGGCTAGGTGGCTCGGCATGGGAGCTGGGTGTCTCGGCCATGGAGTGGGCAGTCTCGGCTTTGGAAAGGGAGTGGCCTGAAGTGGGGTGTCTCGACATGGAGTGGGTGGCTTGGTTAAGAAGTGGAGTGGTTCGCCATCTCAACACTGTCTCGTTCAACTTTACACTGCCTCGGCGTTGAACTTCAAGTGTCTCGGCGTAAGGGCTGGGTTTGGTGCTGTCTTGGCTTGCTCGAGTTGGCTACTGTCTCGCAGTTGGTCGAGTGTCTCGCCACTTAGGTGTGTCTCCAAGCTCCAATGGCCAGCCCGAGCTCAATGTCTCGTTGATGGATGAGAGTGTCTCGGCCAAATAGGGATAGTGTCTCGGCCATGGGGGTAAGTGTCTCGGCCATGGGGGTAAGTGTCTCGGCCATGGGGCTAGGTGGCTCGGCATGGGAGCTGGGTGTCTCGGCCATGGGGCTAGGTGGCTCGGCATGGGAGCTGGGTGTCTCGGCCATGGGGGTAAGTGTCTCGGCCATGGGGGTAAGTGTCTCGGCCATGGGGGTAAGTGTCTCGGCCATAAGTGACCCTGTCTCGGCCTTGAAGAAACTCCAGCCTGCCTCGGCCAGTTAGAGCACTGCCTCGTCCAACATGGGGGAATGTGGCTCGAAGATGGGACAGTGTGGCTCGAAGATGGGACAGTGTGGCTCGGCAAGAGGGATAGTGTCTCGGCCACGGGGCGGTGCGGCTCGGAGCAAATGGAGAGGGTACTGTCTCGAGTTAGTGTCTCGCTAAAGAAGACCCTGTCTCGGCGTTGGGAGCTGCCTTGGTATGCTGGCTAGCTATCTCGGCGTGGAGCTAGGACAGTCTCGGCCACGGTTAACATGGGTGTCTCGACCTGAAGGGGCTGCATGAGCATTGCCTTGGCATCTTGGCGACCAGCTGCTCCTATCTCGGCGCCCGAAGCTAAGTGTCTCATCCAAAGCTTGGTGCCTCTATCCGAGCCTAAGTGCCCCACTCCAAGCCTATGTGTTTCGCTCTCCCCAAACCTGAGTGGCCCGCTCCCTCTCAACGCATGTGGTCCCGCTGCACGTCCAGCTCATGCAGTGTCTAGGCCAGCCGCAGCTCTCTGGTGTCTCGGCTGCTTGGAGACTGCCTAGGCCAAAGATGAGGATGTCTCGGCCATTGAGGGCACTGCCTCGGCTCTCATGGTGTCTCGGTGCGGTAGGGGTGTCTCGGCGTGTGATGTGCTGTCTCGGCGTTGGGAGCTGCCTTGGTATGCTGGCTAGCTATCTCGGCGTGGAGCTAGGACAGTCTCGCCACGGTTAACATGGGTGTCTCGACCTGAAGGGGCTGCATGAGCATTGCCTTGGCATCTTGGCGACCAGCTGCTCCTATCTCGGCCCGAAGCTAAGTGTCTCATCCAAAGCTTGGTGCCTCTATCCGAGCCTAAGTGCCCCACTCCAAGCCTATGTGTTTCGCTCTCCCCAAACCTGAGTGGCCCGCTCCTCTCAACGCATGTGGTCCCGCTGCACGCCCAGCTCATGCAGTGTCTAGGCCAGCCGCAGCTCTCTGGTGTCTCGGCTGCTTGAGACTGCCTAGGCCAAAGATGAGGATGTCTCGGCCAATTGAGGGCACTGCCTCGGCTCTCATGGTGTCTCGGTGCGGTAGGGGTGTCTCGGCGTGTGATGTGCTGTCTCGGCTTTGGGAGCTGCCTTGGTATGCTGGCTAGCTATCTCGGCGTGGAGCTAGGACAGTCTCGGCCACGGTTAACATGGGTGTCTCGACCTGAAGGGGCTGCATGAGCATTGCCTTGGCATCTTGGCGACCAGCTGCTCCTATCTCGGCGCCCGAAGCTAAGTGTCTCATCCAAAGCTTGGTGCCTCTATCCGAGCCTAAGTGCCCCACTCCAAGCCTATGTGTTTCGCTCTCCCCAAACCTGAGTGGCCCGCTCCCTCTCAACGCATGTGGTCCCGCTGCACGTCCAGCTCATGCAGTGTCTAGGCCAGCCGCAGCTCTCTGGTGTCTCGGCTGCTTGGAGACTGCCTAGGCCAAAGATGAGGATGTCTCGGCCAATTGAGGGCACTGCCTCGGCTCTCATGGTGTCTCGGTGCGGTAGGGGGTGTCTCGGCGTGTGATGTGCTGTCTCGGCGTTCATGGGTTTGGCTGCCACGCTCCGAAGCTCGGTGTCCTGCTCGAATTTGGGTTCGTGTCTCGGCTGAAGAAGGATGCTGCCTTGGCCATGGCTGCTTGGAGGCTGCCTCGACCACCCAACAGCCCAAACTTCGACCTCACCAACTCCCTACCTCGGTCAGCTAACCAAGCCTGAGTGTCTCGGCCTCCTTGCGGCCATGGCCACCACCCAAGTCATGTCTCGACCTACGAAGAGCTATCTTTGGTGGTTTGAGTTGATTTCGGGTTTAGTTGACTTGATTCGACGAGTTTTGATTGAGTTTTGACGAGTTGAATTTGGTCGTGTTGACTTTGTTGAGTTGACTTTGACTTCGTTGGCGTGCGATCAGTCCGGACGAACCGTCGCCATGATAAGTTGACTTCATACTAGCTATTGACTCGCTTGGTTGACTTTCGACAGCCCGTTGACTCTCAACGGTTGACTTTGACCCCATGAGTTGACTTTGTCGATCCGTGCGCGTAGCCTTTAATTCCGTCGACGTTCGTTGAGTTCCGTCAACGTCCGGTGTGCGGATCGTTTAGACGACTCAAACGATCCGTCGGTTGACTTCCGACAGTTGACTTCGTCGATTCGTGCGCGTAGCCTTTGATTCCGTCGACGTTCGTTGAGTTCCGTCAACGTCCGGTGTGCGGATCGTTTAGATGACTCAAACGATCCGTCGGTTGACTTCTGACGGTTGACTTTCGATGGTTGACTTTTCGTCGTATTCCGTCAGCATCCGTTTAGCTCAATTCGACGTCCGTTGGATCGTTAAACGATTTGAAAGACTCGTCGTTACATTAGCGTGTAGTTGAGTGATTTGACGATGTCGTTCGATGGTTCGTCGAGCTAGTCACCCATTCGCATGAGTCGGGTTTGGGATTTAGAGGCAATTTTTGACACCTACAGATACCCCCTCCAAAGTGTTTCAGTCGCGTTCTTTTATAGAAGCGCCTGAAATACTTTGGATATGATAGGCCCAGACCTTCAATAGGCGTGATAAGACCTGAAAATGACTTCGATCTTGATCTCTCCAACTCCTTCAGACTATCCAGTGCTTTGTAGGACGCTTGAGAGGATTACGGTGCTGCATTTATTGACTGACCGCTGTTAAAATCTTGAACTGAAGCCGATAACTGAAATTTCGCTTTGACTCATGCTGGTGAGCTGTCGTAAGACCGACCATCAATCAGTGGGAGATTCGTCCTTTAGCCGGTAACCTCTCCACTGCAACGCTCGTCATAAAATCAAACCTTGACAACACGTTGACCGGTGTTCCAATTTTCTTTGCAATGCGTTGTCCGGCATTAACACAGTTTATACTCATACATTTACTGGAGTTTTCGGGAACTAGTTTATCCTCATATACCCGTTTGGAGGTTGTCGAGTTATCCTTAAGAATATTAAAATATCCTCCAGGAACTTCTCGGTAAAAATCAAGAAACAGTTTAGACTCGTATACCTTATTGGAGTATATAACCACTGTGGGAGGAGATTAATGGTTGTCGAATTATCCTTTTTGGAGTAACCCAGTGGGAGAAAATTGGGGGTTGTCGCTGAAGAAAGAACTGCAGAAGCACGAAATGCCACCGGGGAATCCTTCAAAGCTGAACACAATATAGGATTTTTGGCAAACCCTCAGCCTTCAACGGATTTGATTAGCCTTTACTGACTACCGTTTGAGTCGGGCTAGCGTGCGGATTAGATCCGTTCCGCACATGACGTTGTGCTAAGAGAATGAAACTCTCCTAGACTTAATGCTACGATGTTGAATACATAGGCTCGGTCAATTATCATGGGAATTGACTACCCGGCAACGCGTTTGAGGCGTTGACTCATCCCTTCTTAGGCTTCAGGATGAAATACCCCAGAATCGAACTCTAGTGTCTTCTTCAATCGGAAAAAGACTAAACCGGCACCACGTGTTAGGCGATGGCTTATCCCTGCTTAGGATTCGGGATTGAATTCCCCACGTGTGTGAGGCGTGGATTATGGTATTATTAATAACAATCTGCCACAATTTGGAATATGTGGTCCTTTGCTCTTTTACGGTTAAGAACTAACCGGCAACACGTGTTAGGCGATGGCTTATCCTGCTTAGGATTGAGTTGAATTCCCCGTGTGTGGCGTGGATTATGGTGTTATTAATAACAACCCGCCACAATTTGGAATATGTGGTCCTTGCTCTTTTACTGCTAAGAACTAACCGCAACGCTGCAGGAGGCGTTGGGTTTATCCCTTCTTAGGCTTTGGGATAAAATACCCCGAATCGAACTCTAGTGTCTTCTTCAATCTAAAAGACTAAACCGGCACCACGTGTTAGGCGATGGCTTATCCCTGCTTAGGATTCGGGATTGAATTCCCCACGTGTGTGAGGCGTGGATTATGGTATTATTAATAACAATCTGCCACAATTTTGAATATGTGGGCTTTTGTTCTTCTTACGGTTAAGAACTAACCGGCAACACGTGTTAGGCGATGGCTTATCCCTGCTTAGGATTCGGGATCGAATTCCCCACGCGTGTGAGGCGTGGATTATGGTGTTATTAATAACAACCCGCCACAATTTGGAATATGTGGTCCTTTGCTCTTTTTACGGTTAAGAACTAACCGGCAACGCGTGTGAGGCGTTGGGTTTATCCCTTCTTAGGCTTTGGGATAAAATACCCCAGAATCGAACTCTGGTGTCTTCTTCAATCGGAAAAAGACTAAACTGGCACCGCGTGTTAGGCGATGGCTTATCCCCGCTTAGGATTCGATTGAATTCCCACGCAGTGAGGCGGATTATGGTATTATTAATAACAACCGCCACAATTTTGAATATGTGGGCTTTTGTTCTTCTTACGGTTAAGAACTAACCGGCAACACGTGTTAGGCGATGGCTTATCCTGCTTAGGATTGAGTTGAATTCCCCGTGTGTGGCGTGGATTATGGTGTTATTAATAACAACCCGCCACAATTTGGAATATGTGGTCCTTTGCTCTTTTTACGGTTAAGAACTAACCGGCAACGCGTGTGAGGCGTTGGGTTTATCCCTTCTTAGGCTTTGGGATAAAATACCCGTAATCGAACTCGTGTCTTCTTCAATCTAAAAGACTAAACCGCACCGCTGCAGTTAGGCGATGGCTTATCCCTCCTTAAGGATTCTGGATTAAATTCCCCAGGGTAGATCCTGGATTCTTTTTTCATTCGGAAAAAGACTAAACCGGCACCGCGTGTTAGGCGATGGCTTATCCCTACTTAGAATTCGGGATAAAATTCCCCAAGATGAATCTTGGCGTCCTCTTTTGACCGGAGAGCGACTGAACCGGATCGAACTGATGAGTGGAATTGATTGTGGGAAAGGAAGAATTTTATATTCTATTTCCCGATGTCGGAGAGGAAGGATTTTATATCCTGTCTCTAAGTGCTGGAAAGGAAGAATTTTATATTCTATTTCCAGGTCTCCTTTTGTCTGGGTAGAGACGAACCCCTAGTGAGCATAAGAAAGGAAGGATTTTATATCCTATTTCTTGGTTTTGGAGAGGAAGAATTTTATATTCTATCTCCGAAAGATGGAGAGGAAGGATTTTATATCCTATCTCCAAAAAGAGGAAACCAAAAGTGGGATCTCCACTTCGAGAATCTCTTAAGGTGAAACTAAGAGTGGGATCTCCACTCCGAGAATCGAAGAGATACAGGTAGCTTTCACTTTTATAGGATTCGCCACCTGATCTGAGAGTGTTCCAATTTTAGTACAACCGCCTTGGGAGGGCGTGACTAAAATGGAGATGACGGAGGCTTTCTGTTCATCAGAAAGTGATCTCCGAATTTGAAAGTGGACCTCTTGTTCATTGAAGGATTCTGATAGAGGATCAGGAATTTTGTGAACCCCTCGCTTATTGAAATAAGTCAAGGGGGTAATTTTGCTGGTGGATGGACCAGAGAGAACTTTGTGGACCCACCGTCAATGAGTTTGATCGGTGGGAGAGCTCTGGAGGAAAGAATTAGGGTTATCTTCAAGGAAAATATTTCCCGAAGAACTTCCCTCTAAAACAGGTTATCCTGAAGGTACTAAGGATAGTACTTCTTCAGGAATTTCCCGTTGATTGGCATTAATTGCCTGTCGCCGTTCTGAGTGATTAGGCGATATGCACCGTTTGAATAGGCTGTTTCTATTATAAACGGTCCTTCCCATTTAGGCTCAAATTTGCCTTTATTCTTGGAGTTGAGGATGATCGGTCGTCGAGCAGCGAGAACCAGATCTCCTTCCTTGAAGCTTCTCTGTCGAACTTTCTTATCAAAAGCCCTCGATATTCTGGCTTGGTAAAACTCAATGTGTTGTTGAGCTCTCAAGCGCTTCTCATCTAGCATCTCGAGTTCTTCGAGGCGCTTTCGATGGTTTTCTTCCGTCGTCATCTCCGTTGAAAGGGCGATCCGAAGCGACGGGATTTGGATTTCTAGTGGGAGTACTGCTTCGCATCCGTATACCAAAGAATACGGGGTTGCTCCCGTTGGTGTACGTATTGTCGTGCGATATACCCAGAGCGCTTCTCCGAGTTTATCGTCCCAATCCCGTTTGTTGGTCTTCACTAGCTTTGACAGGATCTTAATGATCGTCTTGTTAAATGCTTCAGCTAAACCATTGGCAGCGGGATTATAAGCTGTTGACGAGACGTCTTGAATTTTAAACTTCTCGCAAAACCTGATGAAGGCGTTGCTGATAAATTGGGGGCCATTATCATGAATGATCCTTCTCGGCACACCATGTCTGTAGATGACGTGGTGCTTGATAAACTTGATGACGTTGCTCGCCTTTACTTCTTTAAGCGGAATTGCTTCAGCCCACTTAGAGAAATAATCGGTGATAGCAAGGATAAACCGGTCACCTTTAACCGACGGAGGGAAGACAGGACCTATAACATCCATTCCCCACGTCTCGAACGACCACGAAGTAGCCGAAGGATGCAAGTGCTCCGGGGGTTGATGCAGGTAATTCGCATGTATCTGGCACGTGTGGCATTTTCGTGCATACCCGACTGCATCATTGATCATTGTTGGCCAATAATATCCCATTCTTCTGATGCGATCATAAAGATTGGGACCAGGTTAATGTGCGCCAACATCTCCTCCATGGGCTTCTCGAAGGACTTCTTCCGCTTCTTTAGTCGAAAGACATCGGAGCAGCAAACCATCGTATGCACGACAGTATAGTGTCCGGGTTTGGGAGTCGTAAAAGAACCTTGGCGCCCTCCGTCGGATTGATTCCCTTTCTTTCACGTCTTCCGGCAAAATGCCGTGAAGGACGTAGTCGATTATTGGAAAACGCCAATCCCGAGACTCGAACTCAATCTGGGTTGAGTGCACTTCTTTGGTGACCACCCCCTGCCCAACTTCCTCCCCGTCGTATAACGGTACCAATAGCTGGTGTGTCCTGACAGTGATTAACTGTTCAGTTTCAGGAGGTTGCGCCAATGACACTGCCAATGCTGCCAAAGCGTCTGCATACACGTTTTGGAGGCGTGGGATATACTCGATGAAGAATTCCTCAAATGAATCTGTCATCTCAATGGCTGCCTGATGATACGGAGTCAAATCCGGGTTTCTGACTTCGTAGTCACCACGGATTTGTCTGACCACCAGCTGAGAATCTCCGAAGGCTTCGAGATATTCGACCCCCAGTTCTTTGGCGAAATTGAGTCCAATCAGCAGCGCGTTGTACTCGGCCACATTGTTGGAGCACGGCTCGGTTAATGTGTAAGCCCGCGGCATCACATGTTTCTTGGGGAGACTAAGACAACGCCGACTCCGGACGAAATCTTAGAACACTCGGGAGAACTTGCTACATTAGCTGCCCGAAGCTCCATCGAAGTATAATTGCCACACTTGCTGATGTGACGTAACGTTGACTTCGTGGGTCTCATCTGGCAGGTCCTCGTATAACTGAGCTGCATCCGTCGTTGGATTAGATGCCAACAGGTCGCAGATGGCCTGTCCTTTGACCGACTTCTGTTGTTTGAAATGCAGATCATATTGGGATAACAGCAAGGCCCATTTTGCTAATCGCCAATTCATGGATGCTGGTTGCGTCATGAATATCCGGACGGGGTTCACATTGGAGATGACATGGATTGTCTGCCCAACCAAATAGTGCCGCATTTTCTGGATTGCGAAGGCCAATGCAAGACATTGTTTCTCGATCATCGGATAACGGGATTCTGCACCCACTAAGGTCCGGCTCAGATAGTACACTGCCTGCTCGTGACCGTTGTCGTCATCTTGCGCGAGCAACACGCTTAATGAGTGGTCCGTCGCCTTGATATAAATCAAGAACGGTTTACCCGACGTCGGTGCAACGAGAACAGGCGGATTCGCGAGATAAGCCTTGACATCCTCAAATGCCTTTTGGCAGGCGTCATCCCAGACGAATGATACTCCTTTCTTTGCTAGCCTGGAGAATGGTTGGCACTTTCCGGAGAGGTTCGATATGAACCGCCGGATGTAAGCCAATCGCCCCTGTAACCCTCTGAGCTCTCTAAGATTCCTCGAAGGTTGCAATTCATTTATCGCCTTCACTTTATCTGGGTCGATGTGAATACCTTTGGTGGTGACAACAAACCCAAGGAATTTGCCGCTGGACATACCGAGGAAAGACTTGGTCGGGTTCATCTTCAGCTGATGAGTTCGCATGAGCTCGAACATCGTCTTTAGATCTTTAATGTGATCATTCTTGTTCCGACTCTTCACAACCAAGTCATCAACGTAGCATTCGACGGTCTTCCGGAGATGTTCCTGAAAAATCGTCGTCATGGCTCGCTGATATGTGGCGCCCGCGTTCTCCAAACCAAATGGCATGACTGTGTTGCAGAAAATGCCGAGAGGGGTTCGGAACGCTGTGTTTTCTTCATCGTCCGAGTGCATCTTGATTTGATTGTAACCCGAAAACCCATCCATGAAAGACATTCGCTCGAATTCACATGTATTATCGACAATTACGTCGGTAATTGGAAGTGGAAAGTCGTCTTTTGGGCACGCGGCATTCAGATCTCTGTAGTCAACACAGATTCTGATTGTCCCATTCTTCTTGAGCACCGGAACGATGTTCGCTACCCACTCTGGATGCTGCACCTCCCGGATGAAACCTGAGGCTATGAGCTTCTTCACTTCTGTTACAATCGCTTCCATAATCTGTGGACGAAACCGTCTCTGCTGTTGCTTGACAGGTTTGGCATCCACTTTAATGTGAAGACGATGTGTGGCCACTTTTGGATCTAGCCCTGGCATGTCTTCATAGCTCCATGCGAAGACATCAATGTATTCCCTGATGAGAGCGATCAACTCCTCTTTCTCTTCAGGTGAGAGGCTGTTGCTGATGAAGATGGGTTTGGGATGTTCTTCATCGCCCATGTTGACCTGAATCACCTCATCCTTGGTAGGGGGTTCCCTCTGTTCGAATCGATCCCCATATTGCATTTTGAGGTGATGGATCCACGGGTCTTCCCATATTGGCATGTCTTCATCCTCCTCCATTGTGACGGGATCAGCTGTAGCCATGTTCGACATTAGCCCTTTGAACATCTCTCCAAGACTTACATCGGAATCCCAACCAGAGGAATCAGACGAATAACCATCTTTCGGGTTGGATGATCGGTTGTTGACTAACCAGCAACATTCATCCTCTGAAGATATATAGCCTAATCCTCTTTTGAATCCGTAATAATTATCAGGTTTTCCTTCCCGGACATAGGCGGCTTTCACCGGGACTTTGGGGCCTCGTCCGAAGTAAAGACCCTCTCCTCGTGTGAAGTCGTACCCCCATTTCTCCATGAGAGAGCGAGCTTTTGGGCTGTATTTGCATAGATGCGGACCTGGTTTGTCATCATTAGTCTCTTATCCCAAAAAGCAATTAGGTGCTGGAATAGCCTCTCCTCTGCCGTAAACCACGTCCCTTTCTTCATTTACTTTGGCTGGGATGATGAATGTTGCTTCAGAGGAGTGCCGGATGTGCTTCTGTGTTACACATGTCGATTTGATCGGCATATGCAATTCAGGATCATTATACAACTTTTCCATCACATCAACCAAAGACAACGAGTACTCTAAATCATTATTTATTCCATCATCGGCAAGTTGCCAGTTAAAGCTTTCATCAGAAGATCCCTCTTCGTCCAGATTGACTACTAAGGGTACAATGTCATTTAAAACATAACGACCTTTGTAGTCAAGCCCAGCTTCGGTATCAGCGTCCTCACCGCTGTCCGTGTCATGGGCCGATGATTCAATATCGGACTCATTACCGTAAAAGAGAGAATCAGTGAAGTAATTCTCAAGCCCCTTAAACGGTTGTTTGTCCGCGACCACCGTCTTAACCTCACCATTAGTGTCGACATATTTCAGACACTGATGGAGGGTAGAAGGGACTATAACGTTGTTATGGATCCATGGTCGACCCAATAACAGGTTATAGGAAGTCTCTGCGTCAATGACGTAGCAAGTGACTTCAGATCTTAAGTCTCCCATTCGGCACTTTACGCGGATTTTACCGAGTGGCCGAGACCCACTGGTGTTAAACCCGTATATGACCGTGCCTGTGGATGCAAGCTTGCTAACAGGGATCCCGAGGCTGTATAAGAGACGAAGGGGCATGATGCTCACAGCGGAACCCGGATCAACTTGGATCCGGTTGACTTCGCTGGAACCTATATATCCCGTGAAGTATAATGGCCTGTCATGCTTTGAATCTTTCGTCTGCATATCCTCCTTGGTAAAGATTATGCAGGGAAGCTGCTTAGCTATCAAGTTGCATTGCTGAGTTGATGACTCTGGCACGTCAGGAATCTGCTTGACCTCGGTGAGGAATACTTCAGAATTTGCCAAAGCTTCTTGGAGGGCCTCCCGAGTTTCCTTTGATAATCGCAAGAGCTCGTAGAGAGTCATCCTGGCCGGAGTATTAGCCAACTGAGCCATGATGTTGAAGCGGTATTGGGCGTTGGAACTTTCCGGTTTGTCTCTTCCAATCGGTCGATTGAAACGGGACTGCTTCGGAATTTGAACCTCTTGTTGTTGGGGTTGCTTGTCCTTTGGCATGGCTACATCCTCCTTTGCAGCTGTTTGTGACTTCTCAATACGAGTAGGAGGAGTGATTACCACCCCCAGCTCTGCTAGAGTTTTTGCACCCGGGTCAGACGCCTCTGGATATTTGAAATGGTATTCATGACCGCTCCGACTAGTGAAGACTTCCTGTTCCTCTTTCGAAAACTGAAGCGTTGTCATCTGTTCGTCATCTGCTTCTAGAATTGCTGAGGTGGCATGACACCGCTTCCCTTTGCCTTTTGACTTCTTCTTGGACGAAGAAGATGCCCACTGATCGTCTTCGAGAAGATCGGGATGAATCCAAAGAGTTTCGCCCTTAGGGGTTGTGTGTGGCACAAGTCCCTTAGCGCGTTGTCCATGGGGATCTTCATTCACTGTCTTCATGCCCACCTTCATAACCGGCTGTGGTTGACTCAAAGGTACTGATCCGAAGTTAACGGATACAGCATTTGCACCCATCTTCTTCTCCTTTGACGGCTTCGGGGCGATGACTCCCACGTCAATCAAGGCCTGGATTTTGTCCTTGAGGTGATAGCATGACTTCGTCGGATGATGGACTGCCCTATGATAGGCGCAATACTTTAGATCCGTGGTCATCTTAGCCTCCTCCTGATTCTGAATTGGTGGCAATTGGATCTTGTTGTTATCCAGAAGATACTTGAAGATACCGGGCACCTCATCATCTTTGAAGGAGTAGGTTTTAGGGAATCTTGGCTGAGCGGCTTGCTTTGAAGGCGGACGCTGCCATTGAGGTTGCGACTGCTGCGGAACCCATTGCCGGGATTGTTGTTGCGGCTGTCGTTGCTGTTGCGATTGAAACGTTAGCCTTGCATCAACTGCATTAGCTTGCGCCTTTCCTCTTCCCTGTGGATTGAAATTTTGCCGAGGATTATTGGTCACCGGTTGGCCTCTTTCCGCCTTCTTCCTTTTAACCGTTCGGCTTCTTCTCCTCGAACCTTCAAGTCTTTCCACATCTTTGACGGCTTTGTCCCCATCACCTCCAATATGTCGATCGTCAAGTTATTCTGACAGGTCTTGAGAATGAATCTTTCGGAAATT
The DNA here is from genome assembly GCA_012295165.1 of Asparagus setaceus. NCBI lineage: Eukaryota > Viridiplantae > Streptophyta > Magnoliopsida > Asparagales > Asparagaceae > Asparagus > Asparagus setaceus. The sequence continues at coordinate 5,583,943 of CM022708.1, forward strand.
GGTTCTCGGCAGTTCATGGCCTTGTTGCGGAATCTCTTAACAAAAGTTTCGACTGTTTCCCTAGCTTTTTGCTTCTCCTCCATCAGTGCTTCGACTGATACTTCCGTGTCATCATCGAAGAAGTTAGTGAGGAACTGAGTTTCCATATCATTCCAACTGTTGACGCTCCCCGGCTTGAGACGGCGGTACCAGTCGAAGGCAGCTCCCCGAAGGGTGCCAACGAATGACCGAACCATCAAGGGCTCGTTCCCAGAAATGACGCCCAAATGAGATTTAAAGTAGATGCGGTGCTGGGTAGGTGACCCCTTTCCATTGAACGGAGTGAAGTTAATTAGATTGAGCTTCGCCGGGTACGGAATAGATTCCCACCCCCTTGGATACGGACATGGTACGCCCGTCTTCTTCACTTCCTGAGCGGAGATTAAAGAATTGATTTTATTCTCCAGCTCTTTGAATTTGTCATTTTTAGCGGAACCCTCGCTTGGATTACTTGGAGGAGGAACAGTGTTGCTATCGAGCTTGTGGACGTCGTTTTCTTCATTTACATCTGAATCGGCATCAGCTTGAGCGGGATTGTCCTGATGATTTGGCTCCGCTATTTTGTCCTTCAGTGCCTGGATTTGCTGGTCGTGCATCTCCCTCATTTGCTGCATGGCCATGTCCATTTCAAACTTGAAGCTCTCCCTTTGTTTGGTCAAAGCTTCCTCTAACATCTTGGACATCTGCTCCATGCTGATCATCAATGATTCACGAGGCACTCCTTCACTCGACACGGTGTTGTCGGATGCGACTGCAGAATCGTCATCTGACTCTTCATCATCAGTGAACATCGCTTTTCGCCTTTCACTGTAGTTGGGGCGTTGAATGATTCCAGACCGCAAACGAGTTACTCGTTGCGATGCACCGGAAATTGGATGTGATGACGACCCTCTACCCACCATGTTAGCAGTTACTTCTCCTTTTCTCTTCCAGCAGCGTCTCGGTTTGGGTTCCGTGGTCTTGGTTCCCAATCTATCAAAAACTGATAATTTGTTTGGGGGCGCCTTTTTGCAATTGCATTCGGATAACACCGCCTTGATTAGCCTGGAGCAGGGACAGTGCATATCCTTTTCTGGGGATCTTCTCTTTCGGGACTTATTTGTACCTGCATCATGATAGTACATCTCATTAGTGTGATTATCAGAGTAATCTATCGTGTGTAGACACGATCTCTCAGGTATAACTTCTTCGTCGTCAGACGAGAAAGTCTCCTTCTGAGGATGTATCGCCTTCGTAGGGCTGTCAAAGGTCACCCGCCGTGCTGTACGCCTAAGTGAGTGTGAGCCTTCTTGAACTTCAATCCGTAGATTAGTGCGGATAGCTGCATGGACTTTGTGATCAGAGTGGGTGTGACCCCTTGGGTTAGGGGTGACCCGAGACTCCTTCAGTGGACCCAATCGCTCCTTCACTGGAATTCTTCCTTGATTACCAGATGATGGACCAAGGCGTTCAAACACCAGTTTCTTGCCTTGTGAAGATCTGGTGGGATCAACTGAGATGGAAACCGAGGGAAGTGGTGACTTGGACGAGCTTGCTGGAGGTGTAACCTTCTTCTGACTCAGCTCACTTTGTGGTGATCGAGCCTTGGTTGAATCAGTCCGAGGTGGTTGAACTTTGATTGGTTCTTGGGCCTTAGTCATTGCTCCGGACTTTGGCCTCCACACTTGGTGTACCTTCGGGGGCTTCTTGGCTTCTTCCTTCTTCAGCATGTGGGCCTCTTGGACCAGGGCTCGTGCGTGCGCTAGGAGTGCACGACGTCTCCGGATGCGTTCCTCAAGTGTTGAACGATTCCGTTTAACACGAACCCATTCGTCTGTAGCTGGTTTGGGGAGGTTGTTTGCCTTGGGAATCTGAAGCTTCTGATCTCTCCCGGCATTGGATCTCGCTTTGTAGCTAAACCCATCAGTTGACTTAAGGGCCTTGGCGAACTGACGAGCTTGGGCTTGGCGGCGCCTTTGGCGGGCTCTCTTGGAGAGAGTCACATCACCATCGGCGGTAACTTTGGAGACGGCGGAGGCGAGCCTTGGAATTCCGGTAGACTTGGGCATTGGAGATTTGGTCGTTGCCATCTTAACCTGGTCGAGGTTGTGATTTCCGCTTTGAGACACCGTGTCCGCAGACCGACGGGTCCTATTTGAAGCGGGCTTCTTCCTGCATCGGCGGGAGGAGGATGATCCGGACGAGGATGAGAGATATTCTTCGTATTTCTCTTGGTCAAACTCATATTCAACTTCTTCTTCGATTGGGATGAGGATCCGTGGCTGCGACACATCAATCTTCTGGTTGAGATTATCGGCTCCCACTGTGGTCGCCAGCTTGTTCGCGTCGAAAGTCGGGTCTTTCTTTTTCATTGATGTTGAACTCATAATGCCTTTATGGAGTTACATATGAATTCAAAACTCGTCTTTTTATAAGACTGAGTTAATGAGAATGAAAAATTACAACTCTCGCCTTCAAACAAATGCGGGACTCGTCGATCGAGATCCTCGCTTGCGTGGGTATCTTGGCCAGTGCCAGGGTTTATCCGTGGACCACCGCGCAACCCTTATCCCGATGAATTTGTCGAAGAAGTTGAAGGAGTCCTCGCCTTTGTTGATGAAGTCCTCGCCTTTGCTCTTCGTTGCCCAAGTTCTTAATCTCACGGATTTCAACGATCCAAGACGATTTCACACTCAACTACCCGAGGGTCAAACTCACGCAGGAGAATGATAACCTCGATTAGAATGAGAGAGGAGCTATCCCACGTAGGAGATAGTAGTCCTAGGGGTCGCCACCGCAAATGACGATAACCCTTGATGATCTTAGATCCGAAAAATCCGAAAGAGAAGAGAGTTGGGGAAGAAGAAGAAGAAGAGTTGATGAATTCTCAAGGAGAGGATTGAGAGAAACTCCGGCTTCACCAAGAGCTCTTTGGCCTCAATCAGTCTCCAATCGAATCCCCGAGGTTGGTAAATTCTCAAATCACGGATTGAGAGAAACTCCGGCTTTACCAAGAGCTCTTTGGCCTCAATCGGGTGATCGAAAATTCTAACCCTTTGCAATGGAGAAGTAGGGGTATTTATAGTTGAAGAAGAAGACACACCCCTCTCTTGAGCACCTCACAGTGCCCCTATGAGCAGTGTCTCGACCTCAAATAGGGCTGTCTCGGCCATGGGGGTAAGTGTCTCGACCATGGGGGCTAGGTGGCTCGGCATGGGGCTGGGTGTCTCGGCCATGGAGTGGGCGTCTCGGCTTTGGAAAGGGAGTGGCCTGAAGTGGGGTGTCTCGACATGGAGTGGGTGGCTTGGTTAAGAAGTGGAGTGGTTCGCCATCTCAACACCTGCCTCGCTCAACTTTTACACCGCCGGCGCTGAACTTCAAGTGTCTCGGCGTAAGTGGGTTTGGTCTTTGTCTTGGCTTGCTTTCGAGTTGGCGGCTGTCTCGGCGATTGGTCAAGTGTCTCGCCACTTAGGTGTGTCTCCAAGCTCCAATGGCCAGCCCGAAGCTCAATGTCGTTGATGGATGAGAGTGTCTCGGCCAAATAGGGATAGTGTCTCGCCATAAGTGACCTGTCACCGGCCTTGAAGAAACTCCGCCTGCCTCGGCGGTTAAACCTTGCCTCGTCCAACATGGGGAATGTGGCTCGAAGGTGGGGCGGTGTGGCTCGAAGGTGGGGCGGTGTGGCTCGACAAGAGGATAGTGTCGACCCGCGAGGCGGTGTGGCTCGGAGCAAATGGAGAGAATGCTTGTCTCGAGTTGGTGTCTGTTGAAGACCACTGTCACCGGCTTTGGGAGCTGCCTTGGCATCTTGGCTAGCTGTCTCGGCGTGGAGCTAGGGCGGTCTGACCCGCGGTTAACATGGGTGTCTCGACTGAAGGGGCTGCATGAGCCTTGCCTCGGCATCTTGGCGACCATTTGCTCCTATCTCGGCCGAAGCTAAGTGTCTCATCAAAGCTTGGTGCCTCTATCCGAGCCTAAGTGCCCCACTCCAAGCCTATGTGTTTGGTCTCCCCAAACACGAGTGGCCCGCTCCCTCTCAGCATGTGGTCGTGCCGCGTCCGGCTCATGCGGTGTCTAGGCGGCCGCGGCTCTCAGTGTCTCGGTGCGGAGGCTGCCTCGGCCAAAGGTGAGGATGTCTCGGCCAGTGAGGAGCCTTGCCTCGGCTCTCATGGTGTCTCGGCGGTAGGGGTGTCTCGGCATGTGATCTGGCTGTCTCGGCGTTCGGGGTTTGGGCGCCCGCAGCTCCGGCTTCGGTGTCTGCTTTCGAATTTGGGTTCGTGTCTCCGGTGAAGAAGGATCTTTGCCTCGGCCATGGCTGCTTGGAGGCGCCTCGGTGCTCGACCTATGGGCGCCTCGACCACCCAACAGCCCAAACTTTGACCTCACCAACTCCTACCTCGATTGACTAACCAAGCACGAGTGTCTCGGCCTCCTTGCGGCCATGGCCACCACCCAAGTCATGTCTCGACCTCTGAAGAGCTATCTTTGGTGGTTTGAGTTGATTCGGGTTTAGTTGACTTGATTCGACGAGTTTTGATTGAGTTTTGACGAGTTGAATTTGGTCGTGTTGACTTTGTTGAGTTGACTTTGACTTCATTGGGGTGCGATCAGTCCGGACGAACCGTCGCCATGATAAGTTGACTTCATACTAGCTATTGACTCGCTTGGTTGACTTTCGACAAAGACGCTGACTCTCAACGGTTGACTTTGACCCTATGAGTTGACTTTGTCGATCCGCGGCGCTGTAGCCTTTAATTCGTCGGCGTTCGTTGAGTTCGTCAGCGTCCGGTGTCGCGGATCGTTTAAACGACTCAAGCGATCCGTCGGTTGACTTTGTTGAGTTGACTTTGTCGATCCGCGGCGCTGTAGCCTTTAATTCGTCGGCGTTCGTTGAGTTCGTCAGCGTCCGGTGTGCGAATCGTTTAGGCGACTCAAGCGATCCGTCGGTTGACTTTCGGCGGCCGTTGACTCTCAGCGGTTGACTTTGACCCTATGAGTTGACTTTGTCGATCCGCGGCGCTGTAGCCTTTAATTCCGCCGACGCTCGTTGAGTTCCGCCAACGCCCGGTGCGGATCGCTTAGACGACTCAAACGATCCGTCGGTTGACTTTGTTGAGTTGACTTTGTCGATCCGCGGCGCTGTAGCCTTTGATTCCGTCGACGTTCGTTGAGTTCCGTCAACGTCCGGTGTGCAGATCGTTTAGACGACTCAAACGATCCGTCGGTTGACTTTCGACGGTTGACTTTCGACGGTTGACTTTTCGTCGTATTCCGTCAGCGTCCGTTTAGCTCAATTCGACGTCCGTTGGATCGTTAAACGATTTGAAAGACTCGTCGTTACATTAGCGTGTAGTTGAGTGATTTGACGATGTCGTTCGATGGTTCGTCGAGCGAGTCACCCATTCGCATGAGTCGGGTTTGGGATTTAGAGGCAATTTTTGATGCCTCCAGATTGTTCCATAACACTTTAACTAGCAATATGGACTTGTTTCTCAGCTGCTTCTCCTTGAAGTCAAGCACTCAAACTGGTCGTTCTTCGTAAGATAGATCCTCCCGCAGGGCCAAGGTTTGGTGTGAAATGATGTGTCTTGGATCTGGTACATATTTCTTCAAGTTGGAAACGTGGAACGCATTATGAATCTTCTCCAATTTTGGGGGTAAGGCTAGCTGGTATGCCACAGGTCCGATCCTCTCCAAAATCTCGAATGGCCCAAGGTATCTCAGACGGAGTTTGCTTTTCTTACCACCTCTTGATATTCCTTTCATTGGTGTAGCCTTTAGAAATACGTGATCGCCAACTTGGAATTCTAGGTCCTTGCGTCGTCGATCTGCGTAGCTCTTTTGCCTACTTTGTGCCATCCTCATATATTGCCGAATGGTTTGGATCTTCTCCATCGTCTCTTGGATTACGTCAGGTTCGAGTAGTTGACGGTCACCAGCCTCTTCCCAATAGATAGGGGATCTGCATCGCCTCCCATATAGGGCCTCGTACGGTGCCATGCCAATGCTAGAATGGAAGCTATTGTTGTAGGCGAACTCTACTAGCGGCAAGTGCGTAGCCCAATTGCCTTTGAAATCTAAGGTGCAAGCTCTCAGCATGTCCTCCAGGGTATCATCCTCTCAGATTGTCCATCAGTCTGAGGATGTGCTGAAGTGCTGAATTTCAGTCCAGTCCTTAAAACTTGATGTAGGCTGTCCCTAAAGCTCGATGTAGGCTCTTCCAGAATCTTGAGGTGAAACAGGGGTCTCGATTAGATACAATGGATATGGGAATCCCATGGAGCTTCACGATCTCTTCAATGTATAAGCTAGTCAGCTTCTCTATGGTATACGACATCTTGTAGGGTATGAAGTGTGCTGACTTGGTTAGGCGGTCAACTACCACCCATATGGCATCCTCTCCTTTTGCCGAGCAGGGTAGTCCAGTAACAAAATCCATAGTAATGTGATCCCTTTTCCATTTTGGGATGAACAAAGGTTGTAACAGCCCTGATGGCTTTTGATGTTTAATCTTCACCTGTTGGCATGTTAAACACTTTGACACAAATTCAGTTATCTCCTCTTTCATGCGGTTCCACCAGAAATTTTGCTGAAGATCCTGATACATCTTGGTGCTACCCGGATGGAGAGTATATGAGGAATGGTGTGCTTCTCTCATTATCTGATCCTTGAGCTCCCCATCATTGGGTACGCAAAGTCGATTACCCATCTTCAGAACACCATTCTGAATCTGAAAGTCTGAATATTTTCCTTGTTCCACCTTTTTCCTTATCTCACTTAGCTCCTTGTCTTCCTTCTGCCGCTCCTTGATTTGGTCCTATAGAGTTGGTTGTAGGCTTATCTAAAAAATCTTTATTTCAGAATAATACTTTTTAATTTCAATCTCCATTCTCTCTAGCTCTTTACTCAACTCAGCTTGTTTAGTTAGTAAACAAGCTGATGCAACATGATTCTTCCGACTGAGTGCATCTGCTACTACATTAGTTTTACCTGGATGGTAAAGGATGTTCACATCATAATCTTTTAGCAACTTCAACCATCTCCTTTGCCTTATGTTAATCTCCTTCTGAGTACATATATATTTCAGGCTTTTGTGGTCTATATAAATATCACATGATACCCCATATAGATAGTGTCTGCATATCTTCAAGGCAAAAATCACAGCAGCTAATTCCAAATCATGAGTGGGGTAGTTCTTCTCATGGGGCCTCAAATGCCTAGAGGCATAAGCCACCCCCTTCTCATTCTACATCAGAACACAACCTAGACCTCTGGAAGATGCATCACTATATATCATAAACTTATCTGAACTCGTAGGGATAGTGAGGATATGAGCGGTTACCGACCATTTCTTCAACTCCTGAAAATGCTCTCGCATTTCTCACTCTAAATAAACTTGGCATTCTTATGAGTCAAATAAGTCAAAGGGGCCACTAATTAGGAAAAGCCTTTGACAAATCCTCTATAATATCCCACTAATCCCAAGAAGCTACGAATCTCAGTCATTGAGGTGGGACGTGGCCAGTTCACGACAGTCTTAACCTTCGCTGGATCCACAGATATCCCATCTCTAGTGATCACATGGCCCAAAAATATCACCTTCTCTAGCCAGAATTCACACTTCTTGAACTTTACGTAAAGTTGTTGCTCTCTTAGAGTTTGCAATACAATCCTCAAATGTTCTTCATGCTCTTGGTAACTCTTGGAATAGATCAAGATGTCATCAATGAAAACCATCACAAATTGATCTAAATATGGTTAAAATATCCGGTTCATCAAATCCATGAATGCGGCCGGTGCATTAGTCAATCCAAAAGGCATCACTAAAAATTCATAGTCACCATAGCGAGTCCTGAATGTTGTCTTCGATACATCCTCGAGTTTAATCTTTAACTGATGGTACCCTGACCTTAAATCAATCTTGAAAAAATGTTGAGCTCCTTGGAGCTGATCAAATAGATCATCTATCCTTGGGAGTGTATACTTATTCTTAATTGTCAATTTATTCAATTCTCTGTAATCTATACAGAGTCTCATACTCCCATCTTTCTTTTTCACAAATAAGACCGGTGCTTCCCATGGAGACACACTGGGTCTAATGAATCCTCTATCCAATAACTCTTGAAGTTGCTCCTTCAATTCCTTCATCTCAGCTGGCGCCAATCTATAAGGGGCCTTAGATATAGGAGTGGTCCCTGGGATCAAGTCTATGGCAAACTCTATCTCCTAGTCTGGAGGCAATTCTGACAAATCTTCTGGAAAGACTTTCGCGTAATCCCTTACAACAGGTATCTCTGATAGCTCCTTCTCATTCAATTGGTCACTTATCACACAAGCTAAATATCCATTACAACCTTGCCTCAATAGTTTGGTAGCCTTCATATATGAGATTAGGTGTGTGAGTGGTCTTCTACTTTCCCCTTGGAAAACAAAACTCTCATCTCCTTCTGGTTCAAAATTTATCAGTTTTCTCAAACAATCTACACTAGCATGATGAGATGCTAACCAATCCATTCCTAGGATAACATCAAAATCTGACATATCTAGACATATTAGGTCTGCATTCATGATATGATCATCCACCAAAACTCCACAATTCTCATAAACATATGATGCTAAGAGACTACCACCCATAGGTGTGGAGACAATTAACTCACTATTTAATAGTGTCGGTGAATTGGGAAAGTTCCTAGCAAAGTGAGGTTGATACAAAAGAGTGTGTAGATCCAGGGTTAAAAAGTGCATGAGTAGTGAATGAACATATGGGGAGTGTACCTTCCACCACAGATGGTGATGCTTGTGCATCTTTCCTTATCAGAGCGAAAGCTCTTCCCTGGTTCCTCTGGTTCTGCTGCACACTTTGTTGAGATTGAGCCTTCCGCTGCGGAGCGTTTGATTGCTGCGAGACATTAGCTCTACCAATGTGGTTTCCTCCTGGTGCTCGCTCTGTTATTGGTTGATTCCTCAAGGTTGGACAATCTCTCTTCAAATGTCCAACTTACCCGCACTCAACATCCACGGTGAAGTTTGCAATATCCGGAGTGTTGTTTGCCACATCTAGGGCAGACTGCTGACTGGTTTGGCTAGTTTGCTCAATCACGACGAAAGGGAAATTTTGTTGACACTGACCTCCCGGGCTAATTTGATGCTGATTTGTTAGTTGTGGGGCCTCCTTCAGTCCGTGGGTGTTTAGCCGAGTTCTGCTTCTTATTGCGGATCTCTTGATACTCTAGCTGGTCTTTCACAATCTCAAACACAGTCTCCACCAGTTCTGCGTAGTTCCTGATCCTGAGAGCCACTAGTTTCCCTCTGATATTTCCCCTGAGTCCCCTTTGAAATTTCTTAGCCTTATCAGATTCTTCTGCTGTCAGATGTGGAGCGAACCTCGATAGTTGAGTAAATTTAGCCTCATACTCCTGCACGGTCATGTTGTTCTGCTGCAACTCTTGAAATTTGATAGCCCATTGATCTCTAACACCCTCCGGAATATACTTCTTATTCATAAGCTCCACAAATCTGTCCCAATCAGTCTGTCTCTGGGCAGCCCTTTCCAGTCTTAAGGTTGCCCTCCACCAATGCTCAGCTTCCCCTCTGAACATGAAAGTGGCAAATGACACCTTTTGCTCCTCCGCATAGTTTAAGACTGTAAATATCTTCTCCATCTGCAAGAAGGATCTTCCACTCCTCTTGGAGTAACAAGGAATACCGGCAAACGACCCGCTGATCAGACAGAATCAACACAAGATCCTTTGGAACGACTAGCGAAAATCCTCGAGCAGCGTGTCAACCCTAGAGGCAACCAACCGGCACCTACTACTTTAGCCTTAACTCGCACCTCTAACTTTTTCGGAAACCCTATCTATTGGAAAGAGGCCGGTGACCGTCAACTACTCGGACCTGACGTAATCCAAGAGACGATGGAGAAGATCCAAACCATTCGGCAACATATGAAAATGGCACAAAGTAAGCAAAATAGCTACGCAGATTGACGATGCAAGGACCTAGAATTCCAGGTTGGCGATCACGTATTTCTAAAGGCTACACCAATGAAAGGAATATCAAGAGGTGGTAAGAAAAGCAAACTCCGCCCGAGATACCTTGGGTCATTTGAGATTTTGGAGAGGATCGGACCTGTGGCATACCGGCTAGCCTTGCCCCCCGAATTGGAGAAGATTCATAATGTGTTCCACATCTCCAACCTAAAGAAGTATGTACTAGACCCAGAACACATCATTTCGCACCAAGACTTGCCCCTGCGGGAGGATCTGTCTTACGAAGAATGACCAGTTCGAGTGCTCAATTTCAAGGAGAAGCAGCTGAGGAACAAGTCAATATTGCTAGTTAAAGTGTTATGGAACAATCGAGGGGTTGACGAGGCAACATGGGAACCAGAATCTGAGATGCGAAAAGTATATCCACATTTATTTTGAGGTTACGTAAAATTTCGGGGACGAAATTTCCTTAAGGGGGGAAGTATGTAAAACATTGCAAATCTTTTTCTTTCCTTCTGATGATCGGATACCGTTACTAATACCGATCCGTGAATCAATAAATCCTTTCCTTCCTTGTATCCAAATAATCTTCTAATATGAGGATTCTAACTTAACTAATTCTCATTTTATGATTAAATTAACTGCACCATGGCATGTATATGAACCTAGCATTTACAACTACACCAACCTTGTTTTAAACTTTAATTAGAGATAACCTAATTGTTAAATACCTATTTTGGAATCCTCTAACTAACCTATTTGTTTAATTTAGTCAGCCATCTTAGTGGGTGCACTTTTGCATAAAAACCCTCATCCAATGGCCAAATTGAAGATTCCCCATCACATGGGTGATGAGTTATATTTGTATATACATTTTCACGCATATCTACTCTCATTTTCATACTAGAATTAGCATTTTTTGAGTTCATAATTACTCCATATTAGGTATATTTTGATTTCTAGTTCATGTTTACGGCATTTAGTTTGTTTGCATTTTTAAGTAATGCATTTTGATGAGGTTCAATGTGGCACATGACGAGGACATCAAGATAGAGGAGCTAGCATGAGATTGGAGTGTAAAAAGAAGGGAAACAAGCTTGGTTCGTTGAAGCTGACAGTTTTGATACCCTATTAGTATTTTAAGCATAACTTTCACATACAATATGATTTTGAGCTTATTCAAGATTCCACAGAAAGCTAAGAGATAGAGATACAACTTTCATGTTTTGAGTTTTTCTGAATTCTAAGAGGAAAGTGTAGATAATTGAGCTTGAATTTATGAGACAGACTGTTGCGCAGCCACGCCACTATTTTGCGTGCCCGAGCGAAGTTGGACGACCCATATTCCTTATGGGCTGACCCGTATTGTTTAGCTACCCATTTTTAGACCTCCAAACACGAAAAAAGAGATTATTCTAGGGTTTTTGGACTGGAGATTGAGCCGTCACACCGGGGAAGAGATTGAAGAAGACGATTAGGATTTCTTTTCACTCAAGGATTGGATTCAAGCAACTTTCAAGTGAAGATTATCATTGAGACAAAGATTTTCTTTGCTCTCTTTCTTTTAATCTCTGTACATGATGAGTTTTATAATTATTATTATTTCTATGGCTTGTTATTCAAGCATGAGTGGGTAATTTCTTTATTCTAGGATCGGGTGAAGCCCAACGATATAATTGTCGAATAAAGGTTTGATCTTTTCTTGAATTGATGAATGTCAATGACTCTTGTTTCATTCTAGTGTGATTTATGCTTGTAAATTTTGTTGGCCACTTATTTACATGATTCAGATATTAGGCGAAGAACCGAGAGGTGAAGTTATAATATCAGAACTCTAGAATAGAACCTGAAATTCTAAATCACGAGAGTAGATTTAGATTTCCTGAGGAGTTTTAAGAATTATCATCGCTCTTAATGGGTTCGAATAAACTCAATTACCATGAGAATAGGGATTGATTAGTTCTTGAACACGTCGTTACACTTCGAGAGAAGATAGCAATTAAATTAAGATAATTCCCTACAAGAGTGGATATTCACATTCGAGAGAGGATCATTACTTAAACATGATAATTGTCGTTGTGGTGGATCACGATTCTAGAATTCTTCATCATTTAATTTCTTCCAATGTTTATTTAATTTAGCTTATTTCATTATCTTATTCTAAATCATTTGAACATCGAATTGCCTGGATAATTAGTTTGTGAATAATTGGTATTTAACAACTAGTCCTCGTGGGATCGACTCGTATTTGCCGGTGCTAGCTACAACTACGCCGTGCACTTGCGGTAAAACTACACATCAATGGGCTTATATAGTTGAACACTCAACCTTCCCTCCCTCTCTTTGTCATTTTCAGGAGAAAAAAAACACCAAAACCCTCCCCCTCTCCTCTGGCCGGCCAGCAGTAGCAGCAGTCCCTCATTTTCCATCATTCATCCTCTTAAAAAGAAGAAGAAGAAGAAGAGGAACAAGCTTGAGATAGCCTAGAAAGGGCATTGAAGCTTAAAAAGAGAGGACATTTGGGCATTCTCTAGGTAAAATTTCACTCTATTAATTTCAAATAATTCAAGAAAGTGTAATTCTAATTTTTCCATGGTTAATAGTTGCTTTGATCATGCAATGTAAATTTTTAGTTGAATTTTGGCTTGCATGTAAGGGTAGATGGTATTTCGGTTCATGCATGGCATTAGAAAGTATAAAAGACACCACCTTTGCTCTTAATTTTCAATAAAAATAGGATTTTGCAGGAATATTGGGTTTTAAATTGTGAAAAAAATATCTTTGTATCTGATTAGGAGTTGCATGCAATGTATGAGTGTTGGAATGGGATGCATGTTGGTCTCTATGACTTAATCTCGTGTAGAGAATTTTTGCAGGACACCCTGTTAGTGTTTTGACTATAAATTCTACTAGGAATATCCTTTTTATGTGAAATTCTCTATTTTAAAATCTGGACTCAAGTATACTTGATTTGAACAAAGTTTGATCAATTTTGGATACCATTTGCTATCTCGAATTCTTAGAATAAATAGATGCCTGTGTCTGAAACAGACTGCTGGAGATAGGTTCACTTCAGAGAGCATAACTCTCATTATATACCTTGCATGCATGAAATTATTTATTTTCACAGAACAAGACTCAATTATGTTTCATATGATTCAATTTTGAGTTAATTTGGATGATATTTGATAAGTCTAATCCCAGTTTTAATGGATTGCATGTGTACTGGAAATTCCAGTCTGCACCCCTTGTGTTATTTTGCATATAACTTGCACCAGGAAAATGCTAATTTGATGAAACTCATGGAATTTTGAAGCTAATCCATTATATTACTTTTATCCCAAATATGACCTAATTTACATAATGTTAATTACCCTAAATGAATTAGTCATTTCAGATTGCAATCTCTATTTTTCTGCTGCAGTCTTGACATGCCCAGTTTGCTGAGAGCATAACTATTGCTATGTACCATACCTTGAATAAATTTTACATATTCTGAAAGTAGACTCATATTAGAATCATATGACACTAGTTTCACGCATTTTGAGCATCGATTGCTTTACCATTCATCCATCCCAAACTGCTACATGTACACTACTTTAATTGTTGTGCATATTATAAGTATTAGATGTAACCATCTAGAGTGTAGCTTATACCAGATATAAGTTTGAAAATAATGATATTAAAAGACGTAGTTATTTAGAAACTCATGGATATACATGTATGTGTATATAGGAAAGAGAATCTTGGATTCATTCGTTGGTCCAAAGGAACCCGACATAATTGGTAGGTAACCTTTCGTTGTCTCCTCTTAATTCTTTGACAGTTCGATTGATTACTTTCTTTGGACCAACGAATGAATGCATGATTCTCTGTCCTATACGCACATACATGTATATCCATAATATTCTAAATAACTACATCTTTTACTATCATTATTTTTTAACTTATATCATGGTATAAGCTACACTCTAGAAGGTTATATCTAATACCTATAATATGCACAACAACAAAAGTAGTGTACATGTAGCAGTTTGGCATGGATGAATGGTAAAGAAATTGATGCTCAAAATGCATGAAACTAGTGTCATATGATTCTAATATGAGTCTACTTTCAGAATATGTAAAATTTATGTCAAGGTATGGTACATAGCAATAGTTATGCTCTCAGTAAACTGTGCATGTCAAGGCTGCAGCAGAAAAATAGAGACTGCAATCTGAAATGATTAATTCATTTCGGGTAATTAACATTATGTAAATTAGGTTATATTTGGTATACAAGTAATATAATGGATTAGCTTCCAAATGCCATGAGTTTCATCAAATTAGCATTTTCATGGTGCAAGTTATATGAAAAATAACACAAGGGGTGCAGACTGGAATTTCCAGTACACATGCGATCCATTAAAACTGGGATTAGACTTATCAAATATCATCCAAATTAACTCAAAATTGACTCATATGAAACATAATTGAGTCTTTTTCTGTGAAAATAAATAATTTCATGCATGCAAAGTATATAATGAGAGTTATGCTCTCTAAAGTGAACCTATCTCCAGCAGTCTGTTTCAGACACAGGCATCTATTTATTCTAAGAATTCGAGATAGCAAATGGTATCCAAAATTGACCAAAATTTGTTCAAATCAAGTATACTTGATTTGAACAAAGTTTGATCAATTTTGGATTATTTGCTATCTCGATTCTTAGTAGATGTTGAAACAGACTGCTGGAGATAGGTTTCAGAGCATAACTCTCATTATATACCTGCATGCATGAAATTATTTATTTTCACAGAACAAGACTCAATTATGTTTCATATGATTCAATTTTGAGTTAATTTGGATGATATTTGATAAGTCTAATCCCAGTTTTAATGGATTGCATGTGTACTGGAAATTCCAGTCTGCACCTTGTGTTATTTTGCATATAACTTGCACCAGGAAAATGCTAATTTGATGAAACTCATGGAATTTTGAAGCTAATCCATTATATTACTTTTATCCCAAATATGACCTAATTTACATAATGTTAATTACCCCAAATGAATTAGTCATTTCAGATTGCAATCTCTATTTTCTGCTGCAGTCTTGACATGCCCAGTTCTGAGAGCATAACTATTGCTATGTACCATACCTTGAATAAATTTTACATATTCTGAAAGTAGACTCATATTAGAATCATATGACACTAGTTTCGCATTTTGAGCATCGATTGCTTTACCATTCATCCATCCCAAACTGCTACATGTACACTACTTTTATTGTTGTGCATATTATAAGTATTAGATGTAACCATCTAGAGTGTAGCTTATACCAGATATAAGTTTGAAAATAATGATATTAAAGACGAGTTATTTAGAAACTCATGGATATACATGTATGTGTATATAGGAAAGAGAATCTTGGATTCATTCGCTGGTCCAAAGGAACCCGACATAATTGGTAGGTAACCTTTCGTTGTCTCCTCTTAATTCTTTGACAGTTCGATTGATTACTTTCTTTGGACCAACGAATGAATGCATGATTCTCTGTCCTATACATACATGTATATCCATAATATTCTAAATAACTACATCTTTTACTATCATTATTTTTAACTTATATCATGGTATAAGCTACACTCTAGAAGGTTATATCTAATACCTATAATATGCACAACAACAAAAGTAGTGTACATGTAGCAGTTTGGCATGGATGAATGGTAAAGAAATTGATGCTCAAAATGCATGAAACTAGTGTCATATGATTCTAATATGAGTCTACTTTCAGAATATGTAAAATTTATGTCAAGGTATGGTACATAGCAATAGTTATGCTCTCAGTAAACTGTGCATGTCAAGGCTGCAGCAGAAAAATAGAGACTGCAATCTGAAATGATTAATTCATTTCGGGTAATTAACATTATGTAAATTAGGTTATATTTGGTATACAAGTAATATAATGGATTAGCTTCCAAATGCCATGAGTTTCATCAAATTAGCATTTTCATGGTGCAAGTTATATGAAAAATAACACAAGGGGTGCAGACTGGAATTTCCAGTACACATGCGATCCATTAAAACTGGGATTAGACTTATCAAATATCATCCAAATTAACTCAAAATTGACTCATATGAAACATAATTGAGTCTTTTTCTGTGAAAATAAATAATTTCATGCATGCAAAGTATATAATGAGAGTTATGCTCTCTAAAGTGAACCTATCTCCAGCAGTCTGTTTCAGACACAGGCATCTATTTATTCTAAGAATTCGAGATAGCAAATGGTATCCAAAATTGACCAAAATTTGTTCAAATCAAGTATACTTGAGTCCAGATTTTAAAATAGAGAATTCACATAAAAAGGATATTCCTAGTAGAATTTATAGTCAAAACACTAACAGGGTGTCCTGCAGAAATTCTCTACACGAGATTAAGTCATAGAGACCAACATGCATCCCATTCCAACACTCATACATTGCATGCAACTCCTAATCAGATACAAAGATATTTTTTTTCACAATTTAAAACCCAATATTCCTGCAAAATCCTATTTTTATTGAAAATTAAGAGCAAAGGTGGTGTCTTTTATACTTTATAATGCCATGCATGAACTAAAATACCATCTACCCTTACATGCAAGACAAAATTCAACTAAAAATGGACATTGCATGATCAAAGCAACTATTAACCATGGCAAAATCAGAATTACACTTTCTTGAATCATTATAAAATAATAGAGCGAAATTTTACCTAGAGAATGCCCAAATCTCCTCTCTTGTTAAGCTTCAATGCCCTTTCTAGGCTATCTCAAGCTTGTTTCTCTTCTTCTTCTTTCTTTTTTTTTAAGAGGATGAATGATGGAAAATGGGGGGCTGCTGCTTCTGGCAGGCCAGAGGAGAAGGGGAGGGTTTTGGTGTTTTTTCTCTCTTGAAAATGACAGAGATGGAGGGAAGGTTGAGTGTTCAACTATATAAGCCCATGTGATGGGGGAATCTTCAATTTGGCCATTGGATGACGGTTTTTATGCAAAAGTGCACCCACTAAGATGGCTGACTAAATTAAATAAATAAGTTAGTTAGAGGGTTTCAAAATAGGTATTTAACAATTGGGTTATCTCTAATCAAAGTTTAAAACAAGGTTGGTGTAGTTGTAAATGCTAGGTTCATATACATGCCATGATGCAGTTAATTTAATCATAAAATGAGAATTAGTTAAGTTAGAATCCTCATACTAGAAGATTATATGGATACAAGGAAGGAAAGGATTTATTGATTCACGGATTGGTATCGGTAACGGTATCCGATCATCGGAAGGAAAGAAAAAGATTTGCGATGTTACACAACAGGCCCCAGCTCCGGATGCTAGTGCTGACTTGCCGAGTCCTACTCCCACTCCGGATCAGGGAGCATGATGTCTTATCTTCTTTTTGCGTCTATGTATCGGTGTATTTGTTTTCATGATGTAAATTTTTATCATGTACAGTTAATTAATGAATGAGAATCTGAACTTGTGTGTTTGTCTTCAATTGTGTAATACTTAAAATTTTTGTATTGAACTTAAATTTCCTCCTCTCTTTGTTTTTCTTTGAACATTTGGTTCTGAGAAGATTGAGTGATCATGAGTTGAACTTAGTGAATTTTGCGTAATTGTTGGACAAGTTGAAGAAGTGGGTTGAGGGCAAGTCAGCTGAGCCGTCCTGCTCCCATGATTGACATTCAAACTTGTCTAGTTATGGCGCCTCTCTCTTGAGATTGGTTGGATAACTGAGATGCCTTGGACTTATCCCATGTGGGTGCCAAGGTCTTACATTGGATTTGGTCGGGAAGTTGAGTCGCCTTGGTTTTACCCTCTTAGAGGTGCCAAGGGCTTTTGAGTCGGTGTCGATTGAAGGGTTGAATTGATGAAGATACATTGGCTTTACTCATGAAAATGATACTAAGGGTTTTTGTTGATGTTGGTTAGTAGGGCATGTTGCCTTGGTTTTATTCATGAAAATGACACCAAGGACTTTCGGGGTCGGTTTAGACCGAATCAAGTTGCCTTGGTTTTACTCAAAAATGACACCAAGGGCTTTTGGGGTCGGTTTCGATCGAATTGCACTTAGTGTAAAAGAACACATAGTTAGTTGAAAACTCTCTATATCAAGAATGAAAGATGGTACATATTATTGACAAAATTTCCTGGATGCATCTCCTCCAAGATGGTGTAGGGTCCTTCCCAAGTAGCGGCTAGCTTGCCCTATTTGGTGTCCCTGTCGAATATGGCTCTGCGAAGGATGAGGTCGCCTATACTGAATCTCCGAGGTCAGACCTTCTTGTTGTAGTGTCAGCTGATTTGCTATTGATTGCTGATCTGGGATCGAAGAGCTTTCTCTCGGACTTCATCTATGAGGTCGAGTCCGAGCTGAAGTCCTTCAACATTCAAGTCTTAATCTAAGTGTTTTAGTCGTATGGTCGGCATGCCAACTTCGACTGGGGCAACCGCTTCAGCTCCATAGGTCAGCTTGAAGGGGGTTCTTATGAGTGGTATGATAGCACTACAAGATCCCACGCAGCTCCTCAACCCAACTTCCCACTGCTTTGCCCACCTTCTTCTCAAGAGCTTGGAGAATACACTTGTTAGCACCTTCCGCAAGCCTGTCGCACTTCGGATGGGCTACCGAGGCAAATTTGAGTTGGATATTCCACTCTTGACAGAAGCTTCGAAAGCCTTTGCTGTCAAATTGAGTGTTGTTGTAATTAATGAAGGCAAGAGGGACTCCAAATCAGCATATAATGGATCTCCATACAAAATTGGTGATGTTGCTTTCTCCAATTTTGGCTAAGGGCTCAGCTTCTATCTACTTAGTGAAGTAATCAATGGCCACGATCAAGAATCTCCGCTGCCCGAAGGCAATTAGGAGAGTCCTAGTAGGTCCAAGCCCCATTGAGAAAAAGGGATTGGACTCAGTATGGGGTCTAGCTCAGTGGCAGCGGTTCGCGGTATGCTCGAGAAGAATTGACACTTCTTACAGCGAGATACGAGTCGCCGGGACTCAGCTAAGATGGTGGGCCAGTAGTACCCTTGGCGGATGATTTTTTGAGCCATAGTACGAGCCCCTAGGTGATTTCCACAAGTCCCTTCATGGATCTCCTGAAGGACATACTGGCTTGGGTTGGCCGCAGACATCGGAGGTAAGGCCCTACTCCGGTGCTAAAGTAGGACATCCTGTAGAGCTGATCGTCGAGCATGAGATACCGGAGAGCATTCCTGCGCAAGCATATGGCTTTGGGGGATGCTCCGGTGAAGTGCCTCGGGTCAGATATTGGATGATGGGATCCATCCAACAAGGTTCTGCAATAGCTTCAGCTTGCATGACCGGCTTCGGGGTCATGGCAATACTTGGGCTCTAGAGGGTGTCGGTGTGAATGGGTCTTGGATCATCTCTCAAGCTAGTGGATCCGAGTTTAGATAAAGAATCAGCTCACGTGTTGAGAGTGCGGGGGACTTGGGCGATCCGATATTCTACAAAGGTACTCAACAGCTCCTTAATAGCTTTTAGGTACAAGGTCATCCTTGGATCTTTGGCAGCATACTCTCCGTGCACTTGATGAACCACAAGTTGAGAATCAGCTAGGATGTAGAGGCATTCAACCTTTACTTCTAGGGTGGCTCGAAGTCCTACCAAAAGGCCTTCATATTCAGCCTCGTTGTTGAAGGCTGAGAAGTTGAAGGCAATGGAGTGTTCATGCGTCAACCCATCAGGGCCATGTAGAATGACTCATGCTCCAATGTCGGCTTCATTGGAGAATCCGTCCACCTTCACTAACCACCATGATTCAAATTCTAGTGAGTTATGCTCATGATAGTGACACGCCTAGAAAGCAGGCGTTTTGGTAGCTAGCGGCATTGGAGGTTGAGGTTGTCCGGAGAGCAAGGCAGGGGATGGTTTGTCTTCAGTTGTGGCCGACTCAGTGAGGAAGTCAGACAGAGCTTGAGCTTTGATGGACTTCCTTGGTTCGAACTGTACATCATATTCACTAAGTTTGACGGACCATGTGATCATTCTTCCCGAGTTGTTGGGGCTACCGAGGGCTTTCCTCAGTGGCAGATTTGTCCACACTATAATGGAGTGGGCTTGAAAATATGGGAGGAGTCTCCGTGCCATGATAATGAGAAGGAAGGAAGCTTTCTCAATGAGGGGGTAGTTGAGCTCACCCGCCTTTAAGATCCGGCTAACATAGTACACCGACTTCTATATGTTGTCTTCCTCTCGGACCAGGATGGAGCTAACAGCTTCTTGGGACATAGCCATATAGAGGAGCAAAGTTTCTGCTATTATGGGCTGGCTTAGTAGCAGTTTGGTGCTTAAATACGCTTTGAGATCTCGGAAGGCCTCGCTGCATTCAGTTGTCCAGCTCATGCTTTTCTTCAGATCTCTGCTTCCTCTTAGGATCTTGCAGAAAGGAAGACTCTTCTCTGCTGACTTGGAAAGAAAGCAGCCCAATGCTGCTATCTTCCCATTTATTCTTTGCATGTCCTTCATGGTTGGGGGTTCATGTAGCTGCTCTATAGCCGTTATCTTCTCTGGGTTGATCTCAATGCCTCTCTGGGTGATCATAAAGCCCAGGAATTTTCCTGATTGTACCCCAAAGGCACACTTAGCTGGAATGAGCTTCATACGGTAGTGCCGGAGGATGGAAAAAGTTTCTTCCAAGTCGTTCACATGGGACGATGCCAGTTTTGACTTTACAATGATGTCATCTACAGATGCTTCCACATTACGGCCAAGTTGGGGCTTGAAGATTTTATTAACCAGCCTTTGGTAAGTGGCCCCTGCATTCTTAAAACTGAAGGGCATCACTTTGTAGCAATATGACCCCTGGTCGGTGATGAAGGTCGTCTTCTCTTGGTCATGCTTTCCCATAAGAATTTGATTGTAGCCTGAGAAGGCATCCATGAAGCTTAGCAAGGCGTGGCCAGCTCTGTCATCCACCAGCTGGTCGATCCGGGGAAGTGGATAGCTGTCCTTTGGGCAAGCTTGGTTGAGATTAGTGAAGTCGACACACATCCTCCATCCGTTGAGTATTTTCTTCACTAATACCACATTGGACAACCAGTCGGGGTATTAGACTTCCCAAATGAAACCGGCTCGTAAGAGCCAGTCAACCTCATCTATGGCTGCCTTCTGCCTCTCGGGGCCGAGATGTCTCTTATTCTGCCGGACTGGCTTGGCATGTCGATCGACTGAGAGCTCATGGTTCACTACTTCAAGGGGAATCCCTAGCATATCTTCAGGGCCCCAGGCAAAGATATCTGCGTTTGCAAGAACTGATATCTACGTTTGCAAGAAGGAATGTTGTGATTGCACCCCTTAGGGGCTCGACAAGGTTAGATCCGATCTTGACCTTCCTCACCCCCTCCTGGTCGATCGGTATCTCTAGAAGTTCTTCCACAAGAGTGGTCCTTTCTCGCTCCATGTTCTTCTCCAACTGGAGACTTGTCTTGTCGATAGGGAGGGTTTCAGAAGTACCTTTCCCCTTCATCGACATCATGTAACAAGATCTGGCCTCTCTTTGGTTGCTACTGGCCATTTTGACCCCCATAGGAGTCGAGAATTTGATCATCTGGTGGTAAGTGGAGGGTATTACCCGCAAGTTATTAAGGGCGGCTCTCCCCAAAATAACATTGTAGGGTGATTTGATATTCATCACTAGGAATTGGGTCTGCACCGTGGATTGATGAAGAGGCTCTCATACTGTTAGGGGGAGTATAATAATCCCTTCCGGTATAATGGCATGCCCCGTGAATCCAATAATTGGGTCTAGGCATGGCTACAATTTGGATCGGTCGATGCCCATCTGGTTGAAGGCATCGATGTAGAGGATGTCCGCTGAGCTGCCGGTGTCGACCATGACTCTCTTCACTTGGAAGCCATTGATCCCGGCTGTGATGATGATGGGGTTTTTGTGAGGCATCTCCATGCCTTCGAGATCAGAATCGCCGAAGGAGATGGGCCCTTCCGCTCTAGGCTTTTTGCCGGCTCGATCGACTTGTAGTGCTCGCTTGGCATTCCTTTTGCAAGCATTGTTGGATGTTCCTCCTGCAGCGGGGCCACCGCTAATGGCCAGAATAGTACCTCTACTACTCCCTGGAGAAGGTTGGTTGTTGTCTGGTTGTTGAGGAGGAGGTTGTTGTTGATGAGGTGGCCTGGTGTGGGACCTCCTATCCATCCTAGCCAGTGGTGGGTCCCTCCTGTCTCTTCTGTCAGTGTACTTCTATAAGAATCCTCTCTGGATCATGTCTTCAATGTCTCTTTGGAGGACCCAACAGTCATCAGTATGATGACCATGATCGCGGTGATATCGACACCACTGTCGAGTATCCTGGCCGTGAGGATCTGACCGCATCTTTGGGGGTGGAGAAGTGAGAAGCCCCTCTTGTTGTGCCAGTTGAAGGGCACCAGAGAGAGAAGTGTTGAGGGCCGTTAGGACTAGCCTCGGGGGTGGCTCCCTCCTCCTGTCTCTCCGGTCAGCCCTGCTAAACTGATAGTCGGCTCTTGGGAGGTCTCTCGTCGGCTTTCACCTCGGCTGTGGGTGTGGTGAAGGTTTCCGCACTGGTTCTGCTTTTGGGGAAGTTCGAACAGCTGCCAGTATTTGTGGGCACCGTGGGTGCTGCTAGAACTTGGGGAGGTGGCTGACTCTTTGTTGCTATCGCTGCTTTCGCCACCACGCCATTCTTTGCCGGCCATACAGTAGCGACCTTATGCTCCCTGGCATCCTTCATATCCATATAGCCATGAGCTTTGGCCATGAGTTGCTCAAAGTTAGTGATTCGTATTCTGGCAAGATAGTCGGCCAGCTCATTGTCCAACAAGCTAGTGATGATAGCCGACATAGCGACTTGGCTCCCAGGATCATCAACTTCCAGTCTCTTGGCCTGGAATATCTTGATATACTTCTGGAGGCTCTCCCCGAGCTCTTGTCTCATTTGTATTAGGGCATGTGGAGGCAAGTTCTGCTTGGTGTCAGCCACGAAGTGATGTATGAACTTCTAGCTGAGTTGTTCAAAGCTCCCGATGGACTTCTTCTCCAAACCGTTCCACCAGATTAGCATTTCCTGTCAGGGTGATAGGGAAACACCTGCAGATGACGGCTTCCAGTGCCTAAAGCATGATCATCATATTATAGTAATTCTGAACATGCTTGGCTGGATCTCCTTCTCCTTTGTATTTATCTACCTACGTCATTTTAAATTTTTCGTAGGGGGTCCTCATGAGGTCATCTGAGAGGGGACTATTACCCCTGTTTCTCGGACGGCCAATAAGCAAGACCTGGTCATGCTGCAATGATGGTGGATGGTCGTGGAGCGACGTCATGAGGGCGAGGGGTTCGAGAGGTCCTCCTAGTGGTGTGCTCTCGACGGCTCCTCTCGGGGATGGAGCTCTCCCCAGTCTCTTCCTGATAAGGTGATAGCTGGCAGAGGTATTCGTCATACTGGTCCTATTAGCGTGGCTATGGAGATGGAAGGTGGCGACGGCCCTGCTGTTGGGCGTGGCGATCTGTGTGCTCGGGAGAAGGGGGGATGTCCCACCTTTGCTCCTGAATTGTCGCATGTGGTTGCTGAGGGGTGAGCCAGCTGAGGGGCTCGTGGGAGAAGGCATCAAGTTGCTGTTGAAAGGACTGAGAGAGTCGCTGGGTGGATTCTTCTAACTGTGCTTGGGTAACAAAACCAGTTTGTTGGTTATCTCGAGAGTGGTGGGCAAATGACCCAAGGTTCTGATCACGACCAGACATCATTGATTAGAGGAGGAAGCCAAGGCAACGCCGAAATTCTCCCGATACAGCAGCAGTCTCAACAGATCATGGCAAAGATGGGATACAGCCTTACTGCAAAACAAGTGTTGAATTTCAATGGAGGACTACGAGTCCCTTTGATCCCCTTTACACCAGAAGGCGAAGTTTACAATTATTACAATTGACCCAAGCATGGGCTCGGTTACTAATAATCACATTTTTATCACAATTTTATACCCTCATTATCTACTTTATATGAATAAATATGTTACTAATAATTATTTTTATCTTAAATTACAGGTTTATGAAGAAATAATGAATAAAAGTTAAAAAGACTAAATTCTCTGATTTTCTACCATTTATTGAAGCCCAAATATCAAGTCCAAAGAAGGCCCAAGAAAGCCCAAGGATCCATGAAGAATTCGTGTAAAAAAATAAAGTAAAAATAAAGTTTGTTAGAAACAAATCGGTTGGCCAACCGATTAGCCAACCGATTGGTTTATAACATAATCAGATCAATGGCTGATTTCTTCTCCTTGGAGCCCAAGTTTGATCCAATGGTCTTTATTCATCACGTTGGGCTATAAATAGGGGTAGAGGAGGAGAGATTTGAGTTTGAAAAATTTTATAAAAACTCTATTTGGAGAGGAGGGTTACTCTTAATTGATAAGACCTTCCAAAATTATAACTTTTGAAGCGATAAATAAAAATTATTTTTCACCCCTCCATATTCTTTTCTTCTCTTTGTCTAAGGATAGAAAGAGGATGAAGATGAAGAGATCAATATGTGGGTTTATCTTTTCTTATTTTCACTTCACTTCACTTCACTTCACTTCACTTCACTTCACTTCACTTCACTTCACTTCACTTCACTTCACTTCACTTCACTTCACTTCACTTCACTTCACTTCACTTCACTTCACTTCACTTCACTTCACTTCACTTCACTTCACTTCACTTCACTTCACTTCACTTCACTTCACTTCACTTCACTTCACTTCACTTCACTTCACTTCACTTCACTTCACTTCACTTCACTTCACTTCACTTCACTTCACTTCACTTCACTTCACTTCACTTCACTTCACTTCACTTCACTTCACTTCACTTCACTTCACTTCACTTCACTTCACTTCACTTCACTTCACTTCACTTCACTTCACTTCACTTCACTTCACTTCACTTCACTTCACTTCACTTCACTTCACTTCACTTCACTTCACTTCACTTCACTTCACTTCACTTCACTTCACTTCACTTCACTTCACTTCACTTCACTTCACTTCACTTCACTTCACTTCACTTCACTTCACTTCACTTCACTTCACTTCACTTCACTTCACTTCACTTCACTTCACTTCACTTCACTTCACTTCACTTCACTTCACTTCACTTCACTTCACTTCACTTCACTTCACTTCACTTCACTTCACTTCACTTCACTTCACTTCACTTCACTTCACTTCACTTCACTTCACTTCACTTCACTTCACTTCACTTCACTTCACTTCACTTCACTTCACTTCACTTCACTTCACTTCACTTCACTTCACTTCACTTCACTTCACTTCACTTCACTTCACTTCACTTCACTTCACTTCACTTCATTCACATTTTCACTCTCATTCACATTTTCTTTTACTTGTGCTTATTTCACTTTCACATTCTAAATCTTTCCACACTTACTTTCTTTTTCATTTTATTTTTATTCGCACTTCTCTTATCTTTCACAACCACTTTCACCATGTTTTAATCCTAATTGTCGTGCACATATTAATAACCAAATTTGACTAAACTTACAACGCCTTCCTCGTGGGATTCGACAATATTATATACTATAACTTGATAAGTTGTGCACTTGTAACTTTAGGTACACCATTATTTACCTATCAGTATCTGATGACTTTCTGAGCAGCTCTTCTGATACGTCTGATTGGGATTCCAACATTAGCCTTGGAGCCTTGTTTATGGCCCACATGGTCTCCTATGATCTAATCGGTGATCTTGATGAGTCTGAAGTAGTCAAAGATCCTGAGGATGATCCTTGGACAAAATAGCTTGAAAGCAATGGCAATCATGCTTTGAAGTCAGAGAACCACCAACCGAAGATAAGGCAGTTCAAATCAACGTTGGTGACGAAACTAACCCCAAGCCCATCTTCATCAGTGAAAGCCTATCATCCGTTGAAAAGTAAGAACTCATAGTTCTCCTTCGCGAATACATCGATGTCTTCACCTAGAGCTATGAAAATATGTCGGGCCTAGACTCCAACATAACTATACACCGCCTTGATATCGACCCCAGTGTCAAGCCAGTTAAGCAACAGCAACGACGTTTCCATCCTGAGTTGATGGAGAAAATCGAAAAGGACATCCATAAACTCATTAAATGTGGATTCATTCGCAAAGAACAACACCCTGATTGGTTAGCCAACATTGTGGTGGTGATGAAGAAGACTGGAAAGATCCGAATCCGCATTGACTTCTGAGATCTCAACCTCGCTTATCCGAAGGATGAATTTCCTCTCCCTATCACAGACGTCATGGTCGACAATACGTGCGGGTTCGAGAGAATGTCCTTCATGGACGGATTCTCTGGATACAATCAGATCAAAATGCATCCAGATGATCAAAAGCACACGACTTTCAAAATGCCTCTAGGAGTATTCTGCTACACAGTAATGCCCTTTGGTCTGAAGAATGCCAGAGTTACCTATCAACGCGCAATGAACACAATCATCCATGAACATCTATGCAAGACGGTCGAGTGCTACGCAATCACGAGTCGTCACAAGCAAGACCACATCAACAACTTGAGAATGGTATTCGAAATCATGCGAAAGCACCAGCTCAAGATGAATCCGACCAAATCCTTTCTGGGGGTATCATCAGGCAAGTTCCTAGGATTTATTGTTACGTCTAAGGGAATACATGTCGACCCCGAAAAAGTGAAAGCCATCAAAGAGATGTCACCTCCGAGGAATCTCAAAGAACTCAGAGGCTTACAATGATGTTTAGCTTATATCCGAAGGTTTATCGCCAACCTGTCTAGAAAATGGTACCAATTTCAAAGACTCATGAAGAAAGGTGTTTCATTCACTTGGGATGACACCTGTCAAGAAGCTTTCAATGAGATCAAGCAATATCTCACGACGGCGCCGATCCTAGCTGCGCTAGTATCAGGTAAACCATTCCTAAGCTATATGAGGGTGATGAACCATTCTCTTGGAGCACTCCTTGCTCAAAAAAATGACAATGGCCACGAGCAAGCCATTTACTACCTCAGCCGAACTATGATTGGTGCTGAACATCGGTATAATCCAGTCGAGAAGGAATTTTTTAGCGTTAGTCTTCGCAATTTAGAAGATGCGGCACTACCTCACTGGCCAAACTATCCACATCATTTCAAGGGTCAATCCTCTACGGATACTCATGATGAAACCCGGATCACTAAATTCCAAAGCTAGTAATGAAGCTATAGACGTGACATTTTCGTACAAAGAAGCAATCAAGGACCAAGCAATTTCTGACTTTCTAGCAGAGCAAACCATCCCAAAATCTTCTAAACTCCATGAGGACATCCCAGATGAGGTCTTCAAGTCAAACGTTGTCTCAGATCATCAGATATGGCAACTCTACTTTGACGGCGCATCAAGAAGTAATCACAAAGGAGCGATCATCGCAGGAGTGGGGGTAGTGCTCATCGACCCCCATGGACATGTTCTTCCTCGGGCCTACTCTTTAATCGAGCCATGTTCCAACAACGTAGCTGAGTACAATGCCCTTGTAATCAGCCTACAACTTGCTCAAGACATGGGCATCAAATACCTCGAAGCTCACGGTGACTCCAAACTGATCGTGAATCGAATCAAAGGAGAATATGAGGTTCATCACGAAGACCTCATACCTTACCATAAAGCGACCATAAAAGTCGCCCAATCATTCAAAGGCTTCTACATTAGCTACATAGCTCACCTCGAGAACACTCATGTAGATGCTCTAGCACCCCTTGCGGCCACACTTGCCTAAGTCCACTAGGCGTATTATAGTGGCTAGCCATCACGTATGCTCCGCGGAGCATATTCTTGAAGCCAACAAAGTCCATGTTATGTCAACTCACTTTGAAAGCAACGATTGGTGATTTCCAATCATCAACTACGTCTTACACGGGATTCTACCAGATGATCCAAAGCAGGCAGTCTCCATTCAAAGAAGAGCTCCGCACTTTTTCTATGATTCTGCCATGCAGACTATGTACCGATGGTCTTTCGACAGTATCAATGCTTATCACCAAGTGAAGCTGGAGAAGCATTAAAGAAAGCCCACGACGGTACATGTGGAGCTCATTAACCAGGTCCCAAACTTTAGGACCGACTTCATCATCTAGGCTACTACTGGCCAATAATGATAGCAGATGCGGTAGCATATGCTAAACAATGTCATGCATGACAAATCCATGCTGACTTCTTACATCAACCTCTGGAAGAATTACATCCGACAGCCGCCTCATGGCCATTCGAAGCTTGGGTCATGGACATCATCGGGCCAATCAGTCCACCGTCTGCTAAGGGTCATCGATTCATCCTGACCATTACAGATTATTTCTCCAAATGGACCGAAGCTATTCCCCTCAGAGAAGTCAAAACATCTCAAGTGATAAAATTCCTAAGACATCATGTGATTTACCAATTCGGCATTTCTAGACGAATCATTCACGATAACAATCCCCATTTCATCAACCAGCCATTCTTCAAATTCTGCAACAAGTTCAGAACCCAAGGCGTGGCTTCTACGCCATACAACCCAGCTGCTAATGGTCTAGCTGAAGCTTTCAATAAAACCATCATCAAACTTTTGAAGAAGTTCGTCGCCTCCAACAAGCGAGATTGGGATGAGAAACTTGGAGAATGTTTATGGGCTTATCGAACAACAGTCCGCACTCCCACCGGCACAACGCCATTTTCCTTGGTCTACGGATGCGAAGCCGTGATCCCCCTGGAAGTTCAGGTGTTGTCATTAAGAATCGCCATTGCTGAGAAGATGATAACTGAAGAACATCACCAAAAATGTCTCTGAGAGCTACAAGTGCTGGATGAGCTGAGACTTCAAGCTCAGCAAAGAATTGAGATCTACCAGTTACGAATTTCGAGAGCCTTTAACAGGAGAGTCAAAGAATGATTCTTCAAAGAGGGCGACTTGGTCTTAGCTTAGCCTTTAACAGGAGAGTCAAAGAATGATTCTTCAAAGAGGGCGACTTGGTCTTAGCTGTTCGTTGACCCATGGTCATGACACACAAGACCAAAGGTAAATTCCAACCCAAATGGGAAGGTCCATTTGTAGTAGAGACAGTCTACTCAAATAGAGCATATCGCCTAATTGACCAAAATGGCAATAGGCTCATAGCACCGATCAATGGGAAATTCCTCAAAAAATGTTACCCTTGATCCTGGTCAAAATTATATCCCCATAAAAATTCTGGTCATGTTTAAGTTTCCACCTCTAAACCAGAAATATTGGTCTTCTTAATCCAAAATCCAATCAAAATCCCTAAAGAGTCATCAAGTTAACACTACACCTCTGCTTGACTCCGGATACGTCACCACTATCATGTTAATAATACACCTCTGAACAGTGTCAATTCCAAAACAACTCCCCACTGTCATGTTAACAATACACCTCTGAATAGTACCAATCTGAACAAATCGTCATCTCAAATAATCTGACCGGTTAACATTACACCTCTATCAGACCATTTTGTCTACTGGTTAACATTACACCTCTCTCGACCTATCCCACCCCATTTAGCATGTTAACACTACACCTCTGTCAAATATCTCTTATGGTCATGTTAACAATACACCTCTAAACAGTACCAAGTTGATCAAATCATCATGTTAACAATACACCTCTGAACGATTTCTCATCTCAAATGATCCAACCGGTTAACATTAAACCTTTGTCGGACCATTTTGTCGACCAGTTAACATTACACCTCTGTTGACCTACCTTATAAAAATTGACCGGTTAACATTACACCTCTGTCAATTTGCTCATACCAAAAATCAATTAGTTAACATTACACTTCCATCGATTTCCTACCGTTAAGTTAACATTACACCTCCAAACGGTAGTCGTCCTTCGAACTCCTTTCAAACCGATCGATTAATATTACATCTCTGTCAATTTGATCCCAACATTTCCCTCCCCGGTGAAGATGTCACTACAATATGTTAACACTACACCTCTATCATGCGCTCATCTTTAAGGAGACAAAAGTTTTTTTATTTATTAAAAAGAGCTAAAACGGTTACAAAAGGGTTCTACATGGAGAGCGGATAAAAAGTGTGTATCCGCGCAACACACTCGGCCATCTGAGAATCCCAGACATCACGAGTACTCATCTGAGCGCTCTCTTTCAAGGCCCGAGGATCAACGGGAGGAGCATCCTGCAACCTAATAGTGGAAAGCCTCTTCATTTTAGCTTGAAGCTCGACAATTTGAGAATCCAACTTCTTGTTAAAATCAGCCTGGTCAAACACAAGCTCCTCCCTCTAAAGTTGAGCTTCTTTCAGACGTGCCTGGGCTGTGGCAGTGGTCGCCTTGGCTTCATCAATTACCGCATCCTTTTCTTGGATAGCACTTTAGAGCTCTAACTGATAGCCTTCGATGGAGATGACACTGTCATTCAGCCTCTGGACTTTTATGCCGATCTACTCCATTTTCGCTCGAGCAAATTCATTGGCCTTGCGATGCATCTCCAATAAGTGATGAAATTCAAGCTCAGTGATACCATCAAGGTCAGCCACTTGAAGAGTTTGTAACTCCCAACAATATGACTCAGCTTTGTCAATCACCGTCTTGAAAGGTTCAGTACGAGCAGGACCAGCAACCGATGCTAAGACATACACTTGGTCTGTTAGCAACTTGAGGGTACTAGCCGATAGCTCCCTCTGAGACTTCAAAGCGAGTGCAACAGCTTGGTTAAACAAGCTCATCAGACTCTCCGTCAAGATCTTATCTCCATCTTGACCAAGTCTTCAAGGTCGGGAGACCAAGGAATCTCTACATGACTAGAAGGACCAACTCCAGTAGAAACTACTATGGCATCCGTGGTAGAAGGAGAAGTAATTGGCAAAGCCTGCACCCGTTCGTTGCCCTAAATTAAGAATGGTGCAAGTGTGACCAAGAGGTCTGACACAGCTGACGATATTGTAGACGTCATCACAGTGGATGATACGGCGGTCCTCACAATCATAGCTGTAGTTACCGATACATTGATAGGCACAATCTCTTCACCTATTGATGAGACTTCGGGTTCTCCCAAGGTAGCCGTAGTCACACTCGGACCTTCATCACAATGAGGTTAAGAACTTAGTAGTGTAGCTCTTTCAACCTCTGTGGACATGGGAGAAACTGAAAGGTCCTCATCATCCTCAGAGGACCCATGAATAATCAGCCTTCGCCGTGTTGATGAAGTCGGTGCTGAGCTGGGAACCTCAGTTGCTTCGATGACAGGCATAGGTTGCAAGGCACCAAAAGCACCTTTGAAATCAGTCGAAGGCTCAAAATGACTACCCATAGGGGAGGATGTGGATGTTGCTCTGACCATGGCCTCGAAGTCAAACTCATCATCTGTCATAACAACAGAACGTCAGTTATTATGACGAAACAATCATGCGAGATTGTAGGGAATTACCTGGCGCATAACCACCAACATCGCCGGCATCAGCTCTATCATCAAGCTCGGTCAAATAGGCATCAGTATCATCATGCCTAGAGCCCATTCGTTCCTCGTCATCATCCAGAGGAATAGGTTCTTTCTCTGCACATAGGGAACACGTCAGCTGAAGGCACTTCAAAGAAAGCCGGCATACAAAAGGAATTACCTGAAGAACCAACTCTAGGCTCTTGAACGGGGACTGCTGGAGGTTCTTCTCTGACTGCAGGAGAGACCCCTAACCCAGTAGCAGGCTTAGAAGATACCAAACGCTACTTTTTTAAGGTGGCGGAGAAGGAAGAGCATATAATGGCCTCTTTCCCTTTCCTCGCCCTCTATCAAGCACTTCTTGACGAGCCACAGGCTCAGTCGGTTCTTGAATGCTGATCCCAACTTGCCTTGGAGGCGCGGGTGGCTCGTTAGCCTGTACTTGAGGAGCAACTTGTTCAGCGGGTGCGTGCAGCTCATCATCCGGCATACCCTTTACTAAGAAGTCACGGATTCCGGGCCCTAGTCCTCTTGCCTCTCTGAGAAGATTCCCTATACCGCCGAGAGATCCAAAATAGGCCAGATTTATTGACATGAAATCTGGAGTGGGGTATAATAACCTTGCTATACCACTTGCAAAACTCTAACATCATGTAACAGTTAGGCGTATGCTGAGGAAGCAAAAACTTAGCCCCAGTAGCTCAACGACTAAGTGATATTAAGCACGAGCCCCATCCACTATACTCCTCGAGCGTACTAATCTAGAATTCGGATTCCCAACGTACAGCTAGTCATAGCCAAATTGACGAGCAAACTGGCACGACAAGTACCGCTCGATATAGCACTCTGTTCCGTTCAATCTGGTGACAAGGTGACCTAGCCGAATGTTTATCAACCAGTTGAAACACCAGCTGGGTAAACAAGTAAAGTCTTCGCTGCTCACACCGTCTTCAAATGCATCCCCAGGGTTGAATCCATCAATTAAAGGAAAGTAACAACAAAGACAATAATTATCCTTATGTTGGAGAACTCTACAAATTTCGGCAAGATACGTAACCAACCACTTGGAGCGTTCAAACCTCTGGAGCAAAGCAATGTCTACTCCACCGGGCATAGCAGCTGACATCAACTGAGGGCAATGCTAGGTGAACCATATCACTAAATACATATATGGCAACTCTACCCGAGGATTGGGCACTTGATTTCTCAGACACTTTTCCTCCTGCTTTAGATATTCAATGGCCAACTCCCTCAGGCCATGATGAATGTAGCTTACCATCGTGGGCAAAAGGGCTAAGCTATACCCACAAGCTAATAACACGGCAGGATGCAGCACCTTGATCGAGATGCGGTCCTTTGGCCGAGAAGGAACAACAAACCCCTTTAACTAAATGGAAAAGAAGCCCGCAAGCAATGGCCGCTCATATATCAGTTCCCTTGCCTGATGATGAAAGCTTTCAATCCTATCACCAGCATGGAACCCACACACATCCAAGTCAGCAGTGTGAAGTACATGGTCATCATTGAAGATACGGGTTTCAACATCCTTAGACTCAACTAGAGGGATTGAACTTACACCCTTATCTTTCTTACTAACGTGGGGAAACTAATAATCCACCCAAGGAACACGAAGCATAGTGAAATCATGCCCGGTATTCCCGGTGATCATTTGGCAGATGAGGAAATGGCACACTAACTCTCGAAATACCTCTGTAACATGGGGAATATGATTTTGAGGACTCAATTCCTCGTTAGCAGTAAAGATTTCCTCGTAGGGGCGATTTCCCATTGGCAAATGAGACACCTCGAACATCTCATGGAGGGCAATCCCAATTTCTCCTGCCAGGGTGAAGAAGATGTTGCTATCACAGTTATAGAGTTCTACGATGCCATATAGGATAGGGGCACAAATCTCGGCGCCATACTTGGAAGCTCTCACTGCAGCATATAGCCCCATCTCACGTAACCTATCCGCAAAGGTCACGAGAGTGAAATCAACCAGACGAGTCCACCATTGGGTATCCATCGACCTTATCCAACCGGGAAATCTGGCGTCTGCCTCAGGATACCAAGCATCATTTTTGGCGAGCTCAATCCCGAAAGTGTTCGGAATAACAGGGACCTCATTAACCGGTGCGTCTTCACTCACAAAGCCTGGACGCAACCCGATGATATTAATTCCATATAGTCCCTCAGGATCAAAGCCACCCCCATGCTTTAGAGAACCTATCTTAATGCTATCCTCCCTATTCGTAAGATTATAGAGCATGAAAAAAGGCACGGCGAGGCACTACAGATACATGAAGGAGACCTGACGCTCTATCACCGGAAAAGCAAACTGGCAGTCTCCTTGAGCATAGTACTAGTACTCCTATCCCCAGCTGAAGAGGGAGTTTCCACCAGGAATGCTATCTCCAAAGAGAAACTACGGCTTCACCGACACATCCTCATTAGGAACTAAGAGCTTGGCATCGGTGATTATCTCCCACAGAGTCCTAGTGTTACCTGCATGTATGGCTTTAATCCTCTCCTGGCTGCTACCCTCTAGGAACAAAGGGACATTCCCATCGAAGACATGCACCACTACAGGGTCGTGTGTTCCATCATGACCGAAGTGATTGAGACGGTCTATAAGGGCTCTCGAATAAGCAACTGCATAGAGACAAAACAAAGAGTTAGCAGACGAAGATCAAAGTTAACCATCACACTCGAGAACAGAGGCGAACCTCACGCACAAGCCAAGACTATATTTATCAAACTAAGCGCTGCTAAGATGGAGTGAAGTTCAACAAAAACTGCGAACTTCACCCATATGCTTAAGTTGGCGAAACTCATCCCCAACTAAGTTAGGCGAATCTCATTGAAGCGAGGGTCACTCAAATCAGCAAACCTTGCTCCAGCGAAGATCGCTCAAA
The DNA here is from genome assembly GCA_012295165.1 of Asparagus setaceus. Taxonomy (NCBI): domain Eukaryota; kingdom Viridiplantae; phylum Streptophyta; class Magnoliopsida; order Asparagales; family Asparagaceae; genus Asparagus; species Asparagus setaceus. Next base: position 5,618,328 of record CM022708.1, read on the forward strand.
GTAAAGCAACGGTCCGCTGCAGAAGCCCAAACAGCTAACGAGCTCCGCCCGAAGAACGAAGCTCACTTCAACGAGTGCCATTAATGGCCGCTGACAGAACTCCGCCATAAATGACAAAAGCTCATCAGAGAAGACCTCAAGTGGTCATAAAGATCTCGCCTTTGACAGCGGATCAAGTCTTTAGTCACAACGAGGCATCATCCAAAGCCCAATGGGCTGCAATCGAGGCTGATCCAAAGATCGCCATTTAATGGTTTCAACACTTACCCATGGCCAACTCCAGCTGCGCTGACATTTCATCAGCCTTCGGCCGACGAGCAGTTCCTCGCACAAAGCCTCTTCCCCTAGAAACAGCAAGACGAGGAGCCATTGAGAAAAGTTTGAAGTTCTTGGAGAAGATTAAGGTCTGAAGGAAGTGAATAGTTTGAAATCAAAGTAGAGAAGAAGGAGGAAAAATAGCCTCTTTATAGGCTAAAATCCTCAAACTTCGCTGAAGATTATGTTGCTTGAACTCCCCGATTATTTCATCAAGCCAAATCAGCCTAAGATTTCGCCCCTGAACTTCACTAAAGATTTCACTGCTTGAACTTCACCGAGTATTTCGCCAGAGCCAGATCCATCAAAGACCCCGCTATCAAATCTCGCCAGGAATCTCACTTCAAACGAGTTTCACCTTAGCTGCGAAACTGAATTTTATACCCTTAGACTGAGCCTCGCCTAAACCGACTTACTGAGCTTCACTCAAGATGACTGCTCTTCAAGTAAGTGAACTTCACCCAACTCAACATGGCATTTAGGTGAACCACGCCGAAAGCATCATAGTGACTTTCACAAAGTCTCCAAATTGAGAAAATCACTACTCAATTTGTTTGAGACCCTACAAAGTGAACACCGCCAAAATAACTTGGCAAAAATTCACTAAGTGTCGAAATTGAGAAAGCTACAACTCAATTTATTTGGACTTTATCTGGCGGACTTCAAAATTGACTTTGGCCAACACAAGGAAGCCTGAGCCTCACTTTCAAAAAGTAATGACTCCATGCAGAGTTTGAACCCACTACAGAAGTAAAGTACGTGCTGATCAACTACACAAAGGATGGACAATTTCAACATGAAGAAAAGATCATTTTTATTGATCGAAGACTCTATTACATGATGACACTCAAACTATCCAATTGCAAGGATGATGGGTACTTGTTGCTATTTGCTACTACCCTATATTCTTAAGATATGGGTAGTGTGACGGCGGTGGAGCATTCACGAGCTGCACCAAGCTAAAACTCGTGCGCCCTTAGCCACACAAGATTGGGAAGTAGCAAGTGCTCGCGTTGCTGCAAATTGAGCCATATCAGCAGCAAGAAGTACCCCTCTTGCACAGGGCTGAACCATGTCAAGAGAAAGAAGCACTTCCTATGGTCAAAAATTGACATCGGGCCTGAGTCAGCCACACTACGTCTAATCACGATCTAGGTTCACTTTCGTGACACCTAGTTACTGTCGGAGTCTTCGCTCGTGGAGACCCAAGGGTCTTTCTTCAGGCGCCATTTCAGTCGCCGAACGGCCTTACGAAGAGCATGGCATTCGAAGCTCCACGTATCTCTATCGTGGTCCAGTTCACGCCAAGCCACTGACTGATTGCGGATGATCCCCTCAAGCACCTCCTTCTCCACCAACAGCAACTCCGCCAGGCGACGGAGTATGCAGAGTTTATCCGCTTGATTGCCCTAAACTTGGGCTAACTCCTGTTGGAGTCTTTTGATCTCAGCTCCTCTGTCGAGGAGCATCTCCGATCTATGTGATGTTAGCGCAGACATGGAGAAGAAGAAGACTATGGCTACTATTTAAAGCCTATTTCAAATCTTAACTCCCGAGGCAATCGCATCTTCCGAGATTTGATTGGACCAGTCAAAGAGACTATGACTTAGCCTAAACTCGATCAAATCCATAACGGATCTCATGGGATCTTCAATCAAGAGATCCTAGCCACAAATCATGGCACAAATCTAGAGGCGAATCAAAAAAACAAATTTCGCCAGCCAAGCGAGCGTTGCCAGATGACGAACTTCACCAACAAAAGCTCAAAATGCATTGAGTCTCGCCAGCCAGCGAATGTCGCTAGGCAACGAGCTTCGCTGAGCAACCCAGAAATGAGTAACCTTCGCTTACACCTAAAATCAGCCGGACTTCACTGATTTCTCCAACATTGCCTCAACAACAAAGAAGGCGGATTTCGTTCCAAACGTAGATTTGGACAAACACAAGCATCATCGAACCTTCGATATGAGTCTACAACCAATGAAGCTACATTCAACAGTACACCTCTGGCAATCAAGTAGGCAAATGAAGACAAGTTTTACCCAATCAATACAACTCGAGCCACGTTCAACAGTACACCACTAGCTATTTACCCAAAGTATTTCAATCCTAGTAACAAGCTTGAATGCAGGATCGTGAAAACTTTGAGGGGGGTCTTGTAGACGATCAAAATGTATTTTCATTTAGGCCGATGATCAGATTAGATTCAAGAAGTGAATGCCCATGGGCTAAACACTTCGAATGGGCCCAAAATAAAGCCCATAATGGACTTCAGCGAAGGTCACCTGAGCAAGCTTCGCCAAGGGCCGAGTTCTGTGTCAAATTCGAGCCCAATAGCGAAGCTCACTGGCAAACCCCACATTCGAGTGGACTGAGTCATCCACTTTCGAAGAAGGTGCATCCACGTCTGCAACAACCCTTGCCCGCGAATCGCAAATACCTTTACCACGCCACCGTGGTCACGCAACTTAATAGTCATTTAGAGTTATTTTCAGGGGATAACCGCTCCCCCATTATCTCCTAATTTAATGGCCACTTAATCTACAATTAAGGAGGCCATTAGCTCTCTCTTTTAGCCTATAAAAGGAGAGGAGATCATTCACTTTCAACAACGGAGATAGATACCCACACACACACACACGCTTGCAAGAGGCCCGCCAGCTGACCTCGCCTGCTCCAAGCACGCTTGCAAGAGGCCCGCCAGCTGACTCCTCGCCTGCTCCAAGCACGCCGCAAGAGGCCCGCCAGCTGACTCCTCGCCTGCTCCAAGCACGCTTGCAAGAGGCCCGCCAGCTGACTCCTCGCCTGCTCCAAGCACGCTTGCAAGAGGCCCGCCAGCTGACTCCTCGCCTGCTCCAAGCACGCTTGCAAGAGGCCCGCCAGCTGACTCCTCGCCTGCTCCAAGCACGCCGCAAGAGGCCCGCCAGCTGACTCCTCGCCTGCTCCAAGCACGCTTGCAAGAGGCCCGCCAGCTGACTCCTCGCCTGCTCCAAGCACGCCGCAAGAGGCCCGCCAGCTGACCTCGCCTGCTCCAAGCACGCCGCAAGAGGCCCGCCAGCTGACCTCGCCTGCTCCAAGCACGCTTGCAAGAGGCCCGCCAGCTGACTCCTCGCCTGCTCCAAGCACGCTTGCAAGAGGAGCATCTCCGATCTATGTGATGTTAGCGCAGACATGGAGAAGAAGAAGACTATGGCTACTATTTAAAGCCTATTTCAAATCTTAACTCCCGAGGCAATCGCATCTTCCGAGATTTGATTGGACCAGTCAAAGAGACTATGACTTAGCCTAAACTCGATCAAATCCATAACGGATCTCATGGGATCTTCAATCAAGAGATCCTAGCCACAAATCATGGCACAAATCTAGAGGCTAATCAAAACAAATTTCGCCAGCCAAGCGAAGCTGCCGTGATGATCTAACTTCACCAACAAAAGCTCAAAATGCATTGAGTCTCGCCAGCCAGCGAATGTCGCTAGGCAACGAGCTTCGCTGAGCAACCCAGAAATGAGTAACCTTCGCTTACACCTAAAATCAGCCGGACTTCACTGATTTCTCCAACATTGCCTCAACAACAAAGAAGGCGGATTTCGCTCCAAACGATTTGGACAAACACAAGCATCATCGAACCTTCGATATGAGTCTACAACCAATGAAGCTACATTCAACAAGACACCTCCGCAATCAAGTAGGCAAATGAAGACAAGTTTTACCCAATCAATACAACTCGAGCCACGCTCAACAAGACACCTCCGCAATCAAGTAGGCAAATGAAGACAAGTTTTACCCAATCAATACAACTCGAGCCACGCTCAACAAGACACCACTAGTTATTTACCCAAAGTATTTCAATCCTAGTAACAAGCTTGAATGCGTGGATCGCGGAAAACTTTGAGGGGGTCTTGTAGACGATCAAAATGTATTTTCATTTAGGCCGATGATCGATTAGATTCAAGAAGTGAATGCCCATGGCTAAACACTTCAATGGGCCCAAAATAAAGCCCATAATGGACTTCAAGGTCACTGAAAGCAAGCTTCGCCAAGGGCCGAAGTTCTCAGGTCAAATTCGAGCCCAATAGCTAAGCTCACCGGCAAACCCCACATTCGAGTGGACTGAAGTCATCCACTTTCAAGAAGGTGCATCCACGCCCGCAACAACCCTTGCCCGCGAATCGCAAATACCTTCACGCCAACAGACTCGCTGTGGTCACGAACTTAATAGTCATTTAGAGTTATTTTCGTGGGATAACCGCCCCCATTATCTCTAATTTAATGGCCACTTAATCTACAATTAAGGAGGCCATTAGCTCTCTTTAGCCTATAAAAGGAGAGGAGATCATTCACTTTCAACAACGGAGATAGATACCCACACACACACACACACACACACACACACACACACACACACGCTTGCAAGAGGCCCGCCAGCTGACCTCGCCTGCTCCAAGCACGCCGCAAGAGGCCCGCCAGCTGACCTCGCCTGCTCCAAGCACGCCGCAAGAGGCCCGCCAGCTGACCTCGCCTGCTCCAAGCACGCCGCAAGAGGCCCGCCAGCTGACCTCGCCTGCTCCAAGCACGCCGCAAGAGGCCCGCCAGCTGACCTCGCCTGCTCCAAGCACGCCGCAAGAGGCCCGCCAGCTGACCTCGCCTGCTCCAAGCACGCCGCAAGAGGCCCGCCAGCTGACCTCGCCTGCTCCAAGCACGCCGCAAGAGGCCCGCCAGCTGACCTCGCCTGCTCCAAGCACGCCGCAAGAGGCCCGCCAGCTGACCTCGCCTGCTCCAAGCACGCCGCAAGAGGCCCGCCAGCTGACCTCGCCTGCTCCAAGCACGCCGCAAGAGGCCCGCCAGCTGACCTCGCCTGCTCCAAGCACGCCGCAAGAGGCCCGCCAGCTGACCTCGCCTGCTCCAAGCACGCCGCAAGAGGCCCGCCAGCTGACCTCGCCTGCTCCAAGCACGCTTGCAAGAGGCCCGCCAGCTGACCTCGCCTGCTCCAAGCACGCCGCAAGAGGCCCGCCAGCTGACCTCGCCTGCTCCAAGCACGCCGCAAGAGGCCCGCCAGCTGACCTCGCCTGCTCCAAGCACGCTTGCAAGAGGCCCGCCAGCTGACCTCGCCTGCTCCAAGCACGCTTGCAAGAGGCCCGCCAGCTGACCTCGCCTGCTCCAAGCACGCCGCAAGAGGCCCGCCAGCTGACCTCGCCTGCTCCAAGCACGCTTGCAAGAGGCCCGCCAGCTGACCTCGCCTGCTCCAAGCACGCTTGCAAGAGGCCCGCCAGCTGACCTCGCCTGCTCCAAGCACGCCGCAAGAGGCCCGCCAGCTGACCTCGCCTGCTCCAAGCACGCTTGCAAGAGGCCCGCCAGCTGACCTCGCCTGCTCCAAGCACGCCGCAAGAGGCCCGCCAGCTGACCTCGCCTGCTCCAAGCACGCCGCAAGAGGCCCGCCAGCTGACCTCGCCTGCTCCAAGCACGCCGCAAGAGGCCCGCCAGCTGACCTCGCCTGCTCCAAGCACGCTTGCAAGAGGCCCGCCAGCTGACCTCGCCTGCTCCAAGCACGCCGCAAGAGGCCCGCCAGCTGACCTCGCCTGCTCCAAGCACGCCGCAAGAGGCCCGCCAGCTGACCTCGCCTGCTCCAAGCACGCCGCAAGAGGCCCGCCAGCTGACCTCGCCAGGGTCACGAAATCCGCCTAATAGTCATTTAGAGTTATTTTCAGGGGATAACCGCTCCCCCATTATCTCCTAATTTAATGGCCACTTAATCTACAATTAAGGAGGCCATTAGCTCTCTCTTTTAGCCTATAAAAGGAGAGGAGATCATTCACTTTCAACAACGGAGATAGATACCCACACACACACACACGAGAGATCAACCCACATGTGCTCGTGAGCTCATCAAAGGATATTGCTAAGGGAAGACTGAGCTAGCTTCCAGGCAATTCGACGTTCGACAATCAGCAAAAGAACCATCATCTTAGACGGTTCGTCAACGGAGTACAAGATTCACGCTCCACCGACACGTAGAAAGAACCCCAGGAAATATAAATTTTTCTTCGTTTCAATTGTAATTCTTTTGTTGTAATCTGCGTCAATTACAATCCGAAAAGAACCCAAAACACTCATTAAATAGCAAATCTTTTGAGCTCTTATCACGATAAATGTCTTAGTATCTTAGAAAAGGGTTTAGAGGCTTTGATTAAAACCTCTAGCCAGACCACGAACATGTTAACTCATTCATCCACCACTCTAAATTCCTTAATGCAAACAACCGGCCAAGTGCTCAACTCAAACACTCAAGTCATAGCTAGGAAAATTTTCAAGTCAACCTGTTGTCAACCCTAAAGATACTGGGTCAATTCAAGATTAATGGCTAACATCTAAAAACCATTTTATACGTTCGGCGAAGAGAATGTTGATTATACATAAACCAAATTTTTTTAAAAAATTTTAAAAAAAATAAAAAAATAAAAAAAGGTTTATTTTTATTTTATGTGTGTGTGTGTGTGTGTGTATAGGAAAAAAGGAATATGAGGTGGCGGCTCATTTAGTAAAATGAGCTACCCACTAATGTGTATAGTTTTTAGGCCCACTTAGTGGTCACATCAATTGAGTGTGGGGTATGATGTTTGTGAGTGGGAGCTCATTTTCCTAAATGAGCCGCCATATCATATTCCTTACTCCCATATATATATATATATATATATATATATATATATATATATATATATATATATATATATATATATATATGTGAGAAAAATGGAAAAACTTCGGTACCAAGTTCCTTAAAAGAACTTGGTAGTGATGTGGACAAATTTGGTCCACAAGTTGTAGGCGGGAAAAATCGCCAACCCCGCTAGTCAATGGTTTGAGTTCGCCTGTAAGAGCTAAACAACCGCTTGAAAGACGAACTCACCCGCATGAAGGTGTCACGCCCGTTGAACTCACCTACGTGAGTTCAACATCACCTGTTAAGAGAACTCGCCTGCGAGCAGCCCAACCGCGCCTGAGTGCTTCGTTCGCCTACCAATCAATCACACCTGCAAGAGGCCGGCCAGTTGACCTCGCCCATGCTCCAAGCACGCCTGCAAGAGGCCCGCCAGTTGACCTCGCCCGTGCTCCAAGCACGCCTGCAAGAGGCCCGCAGTTGACCTCACTCGTGCTCCAAGCAAGCCTGCAAGAGGCCCGCCAGTTGACCTCGCCCGTGCTCCAAGCACGCCTACAAGAGGCCCTCCAATTGACCTCGCCCGTGCTCCAAGCATGCCTGCAAGAAGCCCGCCAGTTGACCTCGCTCGTGCCCCTAGGACGTCTGCAAGAGGCCCGCCAGTTGACCTCGCCCGTGCTCCAAGCACGCTTGCAAGAGGCCCGCCAGTTGACCTCGCCTGTTCAACAAGCCCGCCTACAGGCTCGCCTGAGCATTCCAAGGGTCTCGCCTACTCGCCTTCTTGGACTACGCAAACGGCTGCTTGTTGGTGGAGGTGGGCCCACCCATTTCCACGTCCTAGGTAATGATGAAGTATGGCTCTCATTACCTCTATAGTGGTCACATCCCACAGCTAGAGGAGGGCATGGTGCTCCTTACCCGTTAGTGGTCACATCCCACAAGTCAAGAGGGGTGGCCCTTGCCATCCCTCTGCCTATTTATAAGCCTCCTTGGCCAACAAGGAAAAGGGGGGCTGAGAAGAAAGGGCTGGCTGGCTGGCCGAGGAAAGAAAACAAACTGAGCAAGAGCTTGGATTGTTGAAGTAGACTCCATCTGAACCCTCGGATTTGGAGGCTCTCGAGCTCTTTGCAAACTCTTGCATCGTAGCTCCATCCAAGCAAGCTCGAGTAGAACCGAACTCATTCACCTCTGAGCTTCTACCACGTACTGAAGCTCCACCGCAACGTCGATTGGATCATCCAAGGGAAGCAAGCTTGACTCGAGCATCGAGGGAGGCATCCTATCGCTACCGACGAACCCACGTTAAACAAGGAGGGCTTTCCCTCCACTTCTATTGTAAAATTGGATTTCTTGGATTCGAAACAAAACATTCAATTAACACAAATCCCCATTAGGAACCGATTTTTACACCAAACAGAGGATGGCGACCAAAATGGGAGCAACTATTTCCTCAACCAAAATGGTGGTGGCGCAGTTCGACGACGTCGCGGAAGGGACGACAGTTCAGTCCCTCATGATCGAGTTCGATCAAGCTAAGTACGAGGAGTACTTATCTTCTTCCTCCTCTAGTGGTAAGGCTTCTCACCAATACCGCAGAGTCGTGCGTGTGGCCCAGCCCCGAGCGGCCAAGGCAGCCATGCCCAAGAGCTCTACCCGAGCACCCGCAGGGGGTTCTACCTCCCCCAAGCCAGCCAAGGCGGAACCAATGGCCAAGAGCGCGAGCCAAGCGTTTGCCAAGCAGCCCACGCAACCCCATGTGGAGGAGTTCGAGATCCATCTCGGTGCCGATCATGTCATCACCATCGATGCAGAGCTCCCTCTCTCCAAAAGAGCAAAACGGCGGCGACGACAAGCCCTCGCCCGACAAGAAGCAACAGCCTCCATATCCTTCGATGGCCTGAATTACTATTCAGGCCCAAAGAAAGCTCAAATGGAATGAAAAGTTCGCAGTTCTAGCGGGCTGCCTAAATCAGGCGAGCCCACCTATACAGGCGGGCCGCGCTCTGGTGGCAAGATCCCCAAAACTAGCGGACTTGGCATTTCAGACAAGCCTCACTCCCACATCAAGGTTCCCCACTCGGGTGAACCAAGCGAGATAGGCGAGCCCCCCAAATTAGGCGGGGTTCGCTCTTCAAGCCACTGCTCCAAGTCCAGTAAATGGCCTAAGACAAGCGAACTCCATTCCGCAGGCGGCAATCGCTGCATAGGCAAACCTTATCAGGCCCGCCTGAGTGAACAAACAGCTAGAGCTGGCCAATGGGCTGAAGCTCGCCAGGATGCAAAGCCTCGCCTGCCAAGGCAGGCTCGCCTGACTTCAACACATGGAGAAATCCCAAAGTGTTCTCACTTGGGCACTCTTGAATCCGAGTATACTGCGGACCCTTCTGACACTGAGGGTTGTCATCCTCAACCCACAGGAGATCTCAGGGATCATTTGACTCACAAGCGCACCATTCAAGAGGCAAACCCTCAGTGCCATTGTGAGAGGCTTATCCAGGCGGTACTTGTCGACTTTCAGTGTACGCCAAAATCATCGGTGTTTAAAAGGCTCTCTCAGCCCCATCGAAAAGCAAGGCCTCCCCGCCGAAGGCGCAACCTTCGAAAGAAATGAACTACTGATGGTCCAGAGCCACCGGCTGCCTCTGTCAATATGACGGGGAAGGATAAAGCCAAGTACTCAGATTCTTCGGATCCGGAGTTTGCACTAGGACTGAGATATCTCCCAAGGGAGCGTGAGGGTGTTTATCAGCACACACGTCTCAAAAGCGGCGCAGCCATCCCATTTGACTACGCACAGTTAAACCCCATTCAGGACAATGATGATGAGGCCTGCTCAGGGGAGGCAACATCTCGAACCTCAAGCTCGGGTTATGGCAAGCACGCGAGGGTGTACATGACCGGAACCCCTGAGGAATGGGCCCGGAGGCTCTAAGAGCAGCAAGCCGTGATGACCGAACAGTAGGCTACCATCGACTCCACGAAGGAGATGATGGAGCAGTTGCTGCAAAAGAAGAAGAAGAGGGCGTCACGAAATTGACTAAGGGGTCAGAAGAATCAAGAATGGGGGCCCACGCCTCTTGCGACCGATAATGAAGACAATCATGGGTCACTTTCTGACCACTCCTCCAAATCTTCGGAAAAGGCCTCGCAATCTGGCAGCACTCCTCGAGACAAAAGGCTTGATGAGTTTCAGAATCAACTTGACGCCCTGAAACTCTAGAAGAACATGAATGAGCTGAGGGTGGTCCGGCCATACCCAATCGAATGGGATATAGTTCCCTATCCAGCAAAGTTCAAGCCCATGGGGCTGACCCAGTTCGATGGAAAGGGATCTCCCTCGCAGCACGTTTATTATTTCTTGTCCCAAACGGGGTTTCTTACTAAGAATGATCCCATCCTCACACGGTTGTTTATCGGCACCTTGAAAGGGGTAGCCTTTGAATGGTTCCACAAGCTCAAACCCGGCTCCATCAAATCATGGGCCGACCTGGAGAAGTTGTTCTTAGCCCGCTTCTTTGACGATAACACTGAAGTTTCAATGGCAACCCTGATTGCTGAGAAGCAAAAAAAAGCGAAATCGGTCAGCGAATTCGTGAAGAGGTTTAGGAACCGGTCACTGCATTGTCGGGAACAGGTCTCTGATATCACATTGATCGAGATGTGCCGCAATAACCTTTTGATCAGCATCTTATCCAAGATTGGCATTGTGGAAACCCGAACATGGAAGGAACTTGTTCGCGAAGGCGAGCAAGTAGAAAACATGATCAAGCGTCTGGAAGCTGAAGAGCCTCCACCCAAAAAAGGGGCTTCGGAAATGACTTTCCCCAGGAACCCTCCCTGTTCCAAGGGGAAGGAAACGATGGCTGTCGACTCTAATCTGGCCCCCAAGGCGGCGCAACACCAGAAGTCCAAGCCATTTGAGTAGCGCCCTCAAAAGCACTATGACTTCAAAGAAGATTGGGTAGTACCTACCTTCGACACTCTCCTTCAAAGCAATAGGATCAAACTTCCAGAGGCCGCAAGGCCTGAAGAAGTGGGCAAGACAGATGACCCAAACTACTGCACATTTCATCGGTTTGTTGGCCATCCAACTGCCAAGTGTTACATCCTCAAGGACAAACTCCAAGCTCTCTTTGATGCAGGAGTTTTGAAGGAGAAGGTCCAGAAGAAGGTAACCACGAACATGGTCACCTTAAAATTCGGAACAGGCCTTCCTGAAGTCCACGCACCAGCAGATATCGTACTCATTTCCAAAGCAGAGTTGAGGGTCATTAATGCCGATCCTTACAACCAACGGGAAAAGGGCTTGGTACCGCAGACTTTGCCAACAGGACAAGTCATGTGGGTTCACCCTGATCTCCTCAAAGACAAGCAGTGGACTTCTGAGCCAATGCAGAAGGGCAAGCGAAGCGACAAACTCTGCAATGTTATCTTGGCGATTCCAGATTGAGAGGAACAGGGAGTAGCAGCCCTCACCGACTCTGACAAAGAGGCGGAAGTGCTCGTCACGAGGGTAGGGAAGGACTTCACTAAGAATTATCCTCCAGCAACAGGCAACCTAGCGAAGCCACCAGCAAGATCGTTGTTCGCGCCAAAAGTCGGATCTTTCTTCTTCATTGATTTCGAACTCATAAAGCCTTTATGGAGTTACAAATAAATTCGGAAATAAAACTAAGTCTTTTTATAAGACTTGTTTACAATGAGAATCGAAAGAAAAATTATAACTTTTGCTTTGAAACAAACGCGGAGACTTCTATTTTGCGGAGCCTTCGCTTGTGTGGGTTCTTTGCCGGTGCCGGGGTTTATCCGTGGACCACCGCGGAATCCTGATTCGAATGAGTTTGTCAAAGAAGTGGTTGAAGGAATCCTTGCCTTTGTTGATGGAGTTCCCGCCTTTGCTCTTCGTTTCCCAAGTTCTTAATCTCGTGGATTTCAATGATCCAAGATGATTTCACACTCAACTACCCGAGGGATTAATCTCACGAAGGAGAATAATGGCCTCGTTTAGAATGAGAGAGGAGCTATCCCACGTAGGAGATAGTAGTCCTAGGGGTCACCTCGCACAGGATGGTGATAACCCTTGATGATCTTAGATCAAAAAAATCCAAAAGATAAGAGAGTTGGGGAATAAGAAGAAGAAGAAGGGTTGGCGAATTCTCAAGGAGAGGATTGAGAGAAACTCCGGCTTTACCAAGAGCTCTTTTGGCCTCAATCAGTCCCCAATCGAATCCCCAACGGTTGGTAAATTCCCAAATCACGGAATGAGAGAAACTACGGCTTTACCAAGAGCTCTTTTGGCCTCAATCGGGTGATCGAAAATTCCCACCACTACAATGGAGAACCATGGGATCTATTTATAGGCTGAAGAGCAAAAGAAGACCCTCTCATCGGTGAAGCACCAATGGCATTAATCGCGGCAGTTCGCCGTGCCGAGACACTAGGTGCCGCCTCGCCGTAAACCACCGGTTGGCCAACCGTTGGTCAACCGTTGGTTTCGCCATTGAACCGCTCTGGCCATTTTATGGGGTGTCACCGGCATTAGGGGTGCCTCGCATGCTTGGGACTGCTCTCGCCTCATGAAGAGTGTCTCAAGACGAAAAGGACAAGGTCTCTAAGACTAAAAGGACAAGGTCTCTGCTGGGTGTGGTGTCTCGACGCCGCAGCTCGCCGCCATAAAGGCCGTGGTCTCGCCCAAGGGAGGCCGCCAAAGATCAATGAAGCCGCCTCTGGCCCTCCTGGCTGAACTCGAGTGACTCAACTTCCCCAAGCCCCGTGCCTCCGCCAACCCTGTCTCGACTGCAAGAGAACCCAAGCCATGGGTGTCTCAATCCAAGGCTAAGTGATTTGATCCAAGCCTTGGCGATTCGATCCGAGGCTAGGTGTCTCGGTGTCTTCATGCTCGTGTCTCGGCGCCAAAGAACGAAGCCCTCACAAGCCTAAGTGTCTCTGCACCAAACCTGTGGTGTCCCCGGTCCAAGCTCAGAACCGATTGTTAACACCGTTGGCCAACCTGTTAGCCAACCACGGCCAACCTGCTGCCAACCGATTGGTTTCTAACCAACTTTGTCTTTTCTTGGCTTTTTCTTCATGAATTTCCCTTGGATCATTTTGGTGTTTTGGGCCCTTGTTTGTCTTCATATTTGGGCTTCAAAAATCAGTGGAAACTCAGGGAGCTTGGGCTTTTATTCAGACTCCATTAACTTTGTCGGTTGACCTCTGACGGTTGACTTTCAATGGTTGACTTTCAACAGTTGACTTTTAGCGCGCGAGCTACCCATCCTCATGAGTCGGGCTTGAGGTAATTTTGACGCTTCACAGATATTCTCCAAAGTGTTTCACCACGCTCTTTATAGAAGCTCAAATACTTTGGATATGATAGGCCCAAACCTTCAATAGGTGTGATCGGACTTAGAAGCGACTTCGATCTTGATCTCTCCAATTCCTTCAGACTATCCAGTGCTTTGTAGGATGACTGAGAGGGTTACGGTGCTGCATTTATTGACTGACCGCTGTTGAAATCTTGAACCGAAGCCGAGAATTGAATTTTTTTGCTTTGACTCATGCTGATGAGCTGTCGTAAGGCTGACCATCAACCAGTGGGAGATTCTTCCTTTGACCGGCGACCTTTCCACTGCAACACTTTGTCATCGAACCCTAGCAACACGTTGACCGGTGTTCCAAATCTTTTTTGCAATGCGTTGTCCGGCATTAACACAGTTTATACTCATACGTTTACTGGAGTTTTCGGGAACCAGTTTATCCTCATATACCCGTTTGGAGATTGTCGAGTTATCCTTAAGAATATTAAAATATCCTCCAGGAACTTCTCGGTAAAGTCAGGAAATAGTTTAGACTCGTATACCTTATTGGAGTATATAACCACTGTGGGAGGAAATTGATGGTTGTCAAGTTATCCTTTTTGGAGTAACCCAGTGGGAGAAAATTGGGGGTCAAAGCTGAGCACAATATAGGATTTTTGGCAAACCCTCAGCCTTCAACGGTTTTGATTAGCCTTTACCGACTGCCGTTTGAATCGGGCTAGCGCACTGATTGAACCCGTTCCGCACATGACGTTGCGCTGAAAGAATAAAAACCTTCCAGACTTGGTGCTATGACTTTGAATACATAGACTTTGTCATCTTTTACGGGTAAGAGACTAACCGGCAACGCGTGTGAGGCGTTGACTTTGGGATTATTGGCCAATCCCCAGCCATCAACGGGTTTGATTCAGCCTTTATCGATTACCGTTTGAATCGGGCTAGCATGCGGATTAAACCCGTTCCGCACGTGACGTTGTGCTAAGAGAATGAAACTCTCTTAGGCTTAATGCTACGATGTTGAATACGTAGGCTCTGGCCAATTATCACGGAATTGACTACCCCAAGAACGCTTGAGGCGCTGACTTATCCCTTCTTAGGCTTCGGATGAAATACCCCTGACCGACTCGTGTCTTCTTCAATCTAAAAGACTAAACCGCACCGCTGCAGAGGCGATGGCTTATCCCTACTTAGGATTCGATCAATTCCCCGCAGGTGAGGCGTGGATTGTGGTGTTATTAATAATGTACCGCCACAATTTTGAATATGTGGGCTTTGTTCTTTTCACTAAGAATTAACCTACAACGCTGCAGAGGCGCTGACTTTATCCCTTCTTAGGCTTCGGGATAAAATACCCCAGAATCGAACTCTGGTGTCTTCTTCAATCGGAAAAAGACTAAACCGGCATCGTGTGTTAGGCGATGGCTTATCCCTACTTAGGATTCGGGATAAAATTCCCCAAGATGAATCTTGGTGTCCTCTTTTGACCGGAGAGCGATTGAACCGGATCGAACTGGTGAAAAGAATTGATCATGGGAAAGGAAGAATTTTATATTCTATTTCCCGATGTTGGAGAGGAAGGATTTTATATCCTATCTCCAAGAAGAGGAAACTAAAAGTGGGATCTCCACTTCGAGAACCTCTTAAGATGAAACTAAGAGTGGGATCTCCACTCCGAGAATCGAATAGATACAGGTAGCTGTCACTTTTATAGGATTCGTCACTTGATCTGAAGGTCTCATTTATCGAGAGTGTTCCGATTTTAGTACAACCGCCATGGGAGGGCGTGACTAAAATGGAAATGATGGAGGCTTTCTGTTCATCAGAAAGTGATTTCCGAATTTGAAAGTGGACCTTTTGTTCATTGAAGGGAATCAAGAGGGGGTTTTGGTAGAGAACCAAGAATTTTGTGGACCCCTCGCTTATTGAAAGAAGTCGAGGGGGGAATTTTGCTGGTGGAGGGACCAGAGAGAATTTTATGGACCCACCATCAATGAATTTGATCGGTGGGAGAATTCTGGAGAAAAGAATCAGGGTTATCCTCGAGGGTAATGGGTGCAATATTCCCCGAGGAACTTCCCATCAGAAATGGGTTATCCCAAACGTACTAAGGGTAGTACGTTTCCAGGAACTTCCCATTTATTGGCATTGATTGCCTGTCGCCGCTCTGAATGATTAGGTGAGGTGCACCGGGTAGGAGGAATGATTACCACGCCCAGCTCTCTGGCGAGACTGAGTCCAATGATGGATATATTGTATTCAGCCATACAGTCGGGTTATCCTTAGGAATAATGTGTATATTATTTCCCAGGAACTTCCCGTCAAAATAGGAAATAGTTTAGACTCATATACCTTGTTGGAGTATAAAGGGAGCAGTTTATACTCGTATACCTGTCCGAGTCTTTGCCATTCTCGTTTGGCCTATTTCGGCGTTACGACGCCGGCGTCCACCAGGGCTTGAATGTAATTCTTCAAAGTAATACAAGCCTTGGTGGGGTGGTGGACCCTCTGATGGTACGCACAATATTTTGGATCCGAAGTATTGCTGGCTTCATCCTGATTCATGATAGGCGGCAGCTTGATTTTGTCATTAGCAAGGAGGTATTTGAAGATGGCTGGAATTTCATCATCATTGAAAGAATACTCCTCCTGAAATCTCAACTTAGGAGTCCTTCGTTGCCCCCAAGATTGCTGTTGATGAATGTCATCAGCAGTTGCAGGTGCCTTAGCCATTGGTTGGCCTCTCTCAGCCTTTTTCCTTTTGAGAAAGCGTTCAGCATGCTCCCCGTGCTCTTTCAGCTCTTTCCAGGTGTTAGATGGCGCAACCCTTAGTACTTCCAAGACATCAATGGAGAGATTATTGCGGCATGTCCGCAGAATGAATTCCTCCGTGACAGGATCCCTGCAGTTCATTGCTTTGCTGCGGAAGCGTTTAACGAAGCTATCAACTGACTCCCCATCCTTTTGCTTCTCATCCAAAAGTGCTTCGATCGATACTTTAGTATCATCATCAAAGAAATTATTGAGGAACGAGCTTTCCATGTTATTCCAACTGTTGATGCTCCCTGGCTTGAGATGGCGGTACCAGTCGAAGGCAGCTCCCCGAAGGGTGCCAACGAATGACCGAACCATCAAGGGTTCGTTACCAGAAATGACACCCAAGTGGGATTTGAAATAGACCAGATGTTGAGTGGGGGACCCCTTCCCGTCGAAAGGTGTGAAGTTAATCAAATTAAACTTTGACGGATATGGGATCGACTCCCACTCTCTTGGGTACGGACAAGGTATGCCCGTCTTTTTCACCTCTTGAGCGGAAATCAAGGCGTTCACCTTATCCTCCAGCTCTTTGATCATCTCCTCCTCGCCTGCATTTTCCTTCAGACGATTTTGAGGAAGAACAACGGGACCACCCCCAGCGTTTGCGCTGCGATCCTCATCCCTATCTGAGTCGCTTTCCTGATGATTCGCCAGAGCTCGGATTTGTTGGTCATGCATCTCTCTCATCTCCTGCACGGCCATCTCCATTTCGAACTTGAAGCTCTCTCTCTGCCTGGCTAAAGCGTCCTGAATTATTTGGGTCGCCTGTTCAGAAGTGACCATGAACACCTCTTGAGTTTGCCCCATGCTAGACATTGTATCATCAGAGGCGATTGCGGAGCAAGTATCCGAGAGTTCATCATTCGAGGATAGGTCTTCATGGATCTCCGGGTAATCCCCATGTCCGACGGCTGCTAGTTGGAGCTGAGACATCCATTGAGCTATTCCTGAACCAATTTTTCTTCCAGGAGAAAAGTCAGGATTAGAGACTTTTGGAATAATTGCCAACTTTTCTTTGCCAACCATGTTGATGGTGACTTCAGGGAATTCATCATCCCGGAGGGAGGATCTTCTCTGGTGGAAGCATTTTGGCTTGGGCTTCGATGCTTCAATGGTAAGTTCCTCAAACATCGAGACCTTTTGTGAAACGGTCCTTAGGCAGCTACGTTGTGACGATACCCAGATAGGAGAGTGAGAGCTGGTTTCTTGAACATTCTCCTTTCGGGATTTCTTCACACCCCCAGTCTGATGGCGTAGCTCATTAGAGCAATCCATCGCTTGTTGATGCGGTACCCCAAGTATAACGTTGTGTTTTGACGGACACGTCTTCTTTTGGGAATGAAGAACCTTGTTGACATTCTCGGGCTTATTTGTTGTCGCCTTTGAACGATCCAAGGTCACATCACGAGTCGTGCATTTAAGACCACCCCCTTGCAAGTGTGGAATCTTAACGGGCTCTTGGGCCTCGACAAGAACCCCCAGTCTAGAGACGACTGGAATTCTGTTATACACGGCACACGAACATGTACATTGAGGTATCCTAGTTTGTTTGGAGACGACATGACACCTTTGGGTAGTGAAGGAGGCTTCAGCTGTGTTGCATTCTGTCTTGGACTTTGGCACCCAGACTTGACGGAATTTTTGAGGTTTTTTGACCAATTCCTTCTTGTTCGAGCCTTGGGCCTTTCTTGCAAGAGTGTGAGCTTGAACGGCACGTGCACGGCGCTTTCTTTTCACGAGAACCCATTCGTTGGTCGATGGCTTGGAAGAATTGCGAGCGATTTGAGGCGGCCGGCATTTCCTGGACTCCAAGTCTGCATAGTAGCATAATCCATCAATCCGTTCCAATATCTTTGCAAGTTGACGAGCTCGGCATTGGCGTCGCCTTTGGCGGGCTCTTTTTGAGAGAGTCACAACACCATCGGCGGGGATCTCCGGTGCGAGGGAGATAAGATTTGTAGATCCGGTGGCCTCTTCTTCAATAGGGATCAGGATTCGCGGCTGCGACACATCAATCTTCTGCTTGAGATTGGTGGCTCCCACTGTGGTCGCCAGTTTGTTCGCGCCAAAAGTCGGATCTTTTTTCTTCATTGATTTCGAACTCATAAAGCCTTTATGGAGTTACAAATGAATTCAGAAATAAAACTAAGTCTTTTTATAAGACTTGTTTACAATGAAAATCGAAAGAAAAATTATAACTTTTGCTTTGAAACAAACGCGGAGACTTCTATTTTGCGGAGCCTTCGCTTGTGTGGGTTCTTTGCCGGTGCCGGGGTTTATCCGTGGACCACCGCGGAATCCTGATCCGAATGAGTTTGTCGAAGAAGTGGTTGAAGGAATCCTTGCCTTTGTTGATGGAGTTCCCGCCTTTGCTCTTCGTTTCCCAAGTTCTTAATCTCGTGGATTTCAATGATCCAAGACGATTTAACACTCAACTACCCGAGGGATTAATCTCACGAAGGAGAATAATGGCCTCGTTTAGAATGAGAGAGGAGCTATCCCACGCAGGAGATAGTAGTCCTAGGGGTCACCTCGCACAGGATGGTGATAACCCTTGATGATCTTAGATCAAAAAAATCCAAAAGAAAAGAGAGTTGGGGAAGAAGAAGAAGAAGGGTTGGCGAATTCTCAAGGAGAGCATTGAGAGAAACTCTGGCTTTACCAAGAGCTCTTTTGGCCTCAATCAGTCCCCAATCGAATCCCCAACGGTTGGTAAATTCTCAAATCACAGATTGAGAGAAACTCCGGCTTTACCAAGAGCTCTTTTGGCCTCAATCGGGTGATCGAAAATTCCCACCACTACAATGGAGAACCATGGGGTCTATTTATAGGCTGAAGAGCAAAAGAAGACCCTCATCGTAAATTCCTGCCGCCGAGACACTCGGCAAGTGTCTCTGCCGTGTCAGACACTAGGTGCCGCTCGCCGTAAACCAATCGGTTGGCCAACCGGTTGGTTTCGGCCATTGGAACTGTCTCGGTCATTTTATGGGGTGTCTCGGCATTAGGGGGTGCCTCGGCATGCTTGGGACTGTCTCGGCCTCATGAAGAGTGTCTCGGCATGAAAAGGACAGTTGTCTCAAGCACTAAAAGGACAAGGTCTCAAGAGTTTGGTGTGTGGTCTCTACAAGCCTCAGCTTCTGGCCATAATGGGTGGTTCGCCCAAGGAGGCCGCTCGACATCAATGAAGCTGTCTCGACTCCCCCTCTCGGTCCAAACCTGAGTGACTCAACTTCCCCAAGCCCCATGCCTCCGCCAACCCTGTCTCGGCTGCAAGAGAACCCAAGCCATGGGTGTCTCAATCCAAGGCTAAGTGATTTGATCCAAGCCTTGGCGATTCGATCCGAGGCTAGGTGTCTCGGTGTCTTCATGCTCGTGTCTCGGCGCCAAAGAATGAAGCCCTCACTAGCCTAAGTGTCTCTGCGTACCAAACATGTGCTGCCTCGTCCAAGTTAGAACCGACGGTTGGCCGACGGCTATTAACCGTTAGCTAACCGGTTCACAACCGATTGGTTTCTAATCAACTTTGTCTTTTCTTGGTTTTTTTCTTCACGAATTTCCCTTGGATCATTTTGGTGTTTTGGGCCCTTGTTTGTCTTCATATTTGGGCTTCAAAAATCAGTGGAAACTCAGGGAGCTTGGGCTTTTATTCAGACTCCATTAACTTTGTCGATTGACCTCTGATGGTTGACTTTCAACAGTTGACTTTTAGCGCGCGAGCTACCCATCCTCATGAGTCGGGCTTGAGGCAATTTTTGACACCTACAATCGTCACCAGCACCTCAAGCAAATGCTGACAAGCCGAGCTCAAGCAATCCGTCCTTCTGGTTTGATGTACTCGCACAATTACCTAACATCCCAGCCAGGATCACCTTGTATGAGCTCTTGCGTCTATCAATGTCCACCCAGGAGGCTCTACGAGAAGCCCTAGCCGACTCAAAAGCCTTTACCACGTACTTTTCGCTCATCCCTAAAGGAGAGGTGGAGAAAGGATGTCCACAATGCTGCCAAGCATCCAGACAATAGATCCTCTGCATCACCTTCACCCCTGAAGACATGCTCATCAATAGCACGTCTCATGACCGGCCCCTCTACTTCACGGGATATGTCGGCTCTTCCAAGGTGGATAGAATCCAAGTAGACCCAGGGTCGGCCCTGAGCATTGTCCCTTTGACACTCATCAAGTCCTTGGGTATACCTCAGAAACGCTTGTCTACAACGACTACCACTATTTTTGGCTTCAACGCCACTGGGACGAGACCGCTTGGGAAGATTCGCCTCAAGTGCCAGCTGGCAATATGAAGACGGAAGTGACTTGCTACGTCATCGACGCAGAACCTTCCTACAACATGCTGCTGGGTCGACCATGGATCCATGGCAACTGCATCGTCCCATCTACATTGCATCAATGCTTGAAGTACGTGGACAGCAGTGGTCAAGTGAAAACAGTGTTCGCTGACAAACAGCCCTTCAAAGGGGTAGAGAACTACTTCACTGACTCTTTGCTCTACCAAGACTCTGAATCGGGCCATGAGGCACCGGTCGAGGACCTAGGTAGTGGTAATGAGGCTGACTGCGAGTCTGAGGACAACGAGGGTCTTGTCTTTAATGACATTGAACCCATTGTAATCGGCTACGGAGGCCTTGTTGTAACTAACGCAAGTGAAGCAGACGAGCTCACCCTGAATGAAGGACTTGAATTTGCTTACTCCTCGTCTAGCCCAAAGTCTAACTGTCGGGAGTTTGATGGCCTGATTTCAGGATTGTCTAGCAACTCTTCCCTGCACTTGCCCGCATGTTCATCATGCGTCGCCAACGAGCAGATGATGGAGTCATCAAAAGCTGTCTTCGTCATCCCCGCTCGAGATGATTATCAACTAGAAATCGTGTTTGGGAGGGTCGAATTACCCACACGTACAATGTGGGACGACTCAGAGGATGACGAGTCTGCCCCGCAATTCTCATGCTACAGCCAAGTCGCAAAGTGCATGATGCAAGGCATGGGATATGACTTCATCCGTAAGGAAGGCTTAAACTACGGCAAGGGCAGGAGAACTCCAGTTCATCCCGTTTATGTGCCAAAAGGGAAGCCTGACAATTACTACGGAAAGAGCCAAAGAGGGTTAGGTTATGCCTCCTCTTCCTCAGAATTGCACTGCCGCTTCGACGAGGTATCCAATAACGCTCGTTCAGATGATCAATCGTCAACCTCCTAAGCTTGGGATTCAGATGTCAGTGTCGGAGACTGGTTCGCGAGTCTCACGGTCAACATGACCACGGCCAATACTGCCGAAATCCAAGCAGATGAGCAAATCCCCCTTTATGATGAAGAATGGGATCGCCATGTCAACACCCAATGGAGCAGTCGCTTCGAATAGTGAGAGCCGCCCACCGAGGATAGAATCCTCCAGATAAATATGGGAGACGAGGCCAATCCCAAATCCATATTTATCAGCGCCAGCTTACCTCCCCGAGAGAAGGAAGACCTCATATCTCTCATTAGAGAGTATATTGACGTCTTCGCATGGAACTATGAGGACATGCCCGGCCTAGATCCTCAAATTACTATGCATCACATCAATGCGGACGCCAAACCCATCACGCAGCAGCAAAGACGGTTTCGCCCATAAATCATGGAAGCAATTGTGGCGGAAGTGAAAAGACTCTTAGAGGCGAGATTCATCAGGGAGGAACAACATCCTGACTGGCTCTCGAACATCATCCCGGTTGTAAAGAAAAATGCCACAATCAGAACTTGCGTCGACTATAGTGACGTCAATGCCGCTTGCCCTAAAGACGAGTTTCCTTTGCCCATCACGGATGTCATCATCGATAACACGTGCGGGTTCAAAAGGATGTCATTCATGGACGGATTTTTAGGGTACAACCAAATTAAAATGCACCCTGAAGATGAAAAGCACACTTTGTTCAGAACTCCGATGGGGATATACTGTTACACAGTTATGCCGTTCGGACTCAAGAATGCCGGCATGACCTATCAGCGCGCCATGAACACCATCTTCCAAGACCATCTGCGAAAGATGGTTGAATGCTACGTAGATGACCTGGTCATGAAAAGTCGGGACAAGGACGATCACCTGCAAGATCTGAGAACGGTGTTCGATATCATGCACAAGCATCAGCTGAAGATGAACCCTACGAAGTCATTCTTAGGGATGTCAAGCGGCAAATTCCTTGGTTTCGTCGTCACAACCAAAGGGCTTTACGTCAACCCCGACAAAGTGCGAGCCATCCAAGAACTCCAACCACCCAGAAATCTCAAAGAATTGAGAGGGCTGCAAGGACGTTTGGCATATATCCGAAGGTTCATTGCAAATCTTTCAGGCAAATGCCAACCCTTCTCTAAGCTGATGAAGAAGGGGGTGTCATTTACATGGGACGGGTCTTGCCAACAGGCGTTCAAAGAGATCAAGAATTATCTATCGAACCCGCCTGTTCTGACAGCTCCAACTTCGGGGAAGCCATTCCTCATATACGTGCGGGCGACGGAGTACTCCCTGGCCGCTCTCCTAGCATAGAATGATGACGCCAGCCACGAGCAAGATGTGTACTACCTAAGTAGGACTCTGTAGGGAGCCGAGTGATCTGCATTCCCATGGTTGAAAAGGAATGCCCGCCCCGTGTTCGCGATTCGTAAAATAATTTACACTATCTCGCCGACGTAATTCATTCATGTCATCTCAAAGATGAACCCTATTTGAGTCTTCATGACACAACCCGGGTCTCTAAATTGGCGCCTGGCAAGGTGGCGCTCTTGCTGACCCAATACAACATCCATTTCATGTCGCAGAAGTCCGTTAAAGGACAAACGATCTACGATCTCATGGCTAGCAACCCGTTCGAGTCAAACACAGAGTTGTTCGAAGACATGCCAGATGAAACTCACGAGGTCAACACAACCTCACGAGAAGGGATCTGGCGACTGTACTTTGATGGTGCATCTCAGGTAGGGACCAGCGGGTCTATCGTTGTAGGAGTGAGGGTGGTCTTGGTCTCTCCACAAAACCATGTATTACCCCAAGCCTTCTCTCTGACGGAGCCATGCTCCAACAATGTGGCCGAGTACATGCGATACTCATCGGACTCCACCTAGCCAAGGAGATGGGGGTGAAACACCTCGAGGCTTATGGCGATTCTCAGCTTATCGTCAGACAGATGACGGGAGAATATGAAGTCAGAAATGACGACCTGATCCCATGTCACTGAGCAGCTATCGATTTAGTCAAGTCATTTGATAGTTTCCGCATCGAACATGTGCTCTGTTCCAAGAACACACACGTAGATGCCTTTAGCTCATCGCGCCTAACTTGGTTCACCGCCAGACCAACAAGACGCCACCGCATGCCGCATCGACTCTTTCAACCAGAATAAGCCCCAGAGGTGAACACAACGCTCCAAGGCACAAGCCAACTGGAGTCAAGAGACTGGCGTTTCCCAATTATCGACTATGTCTTGTACGGCATACTACCTGAGGATGTCAAGGAACGAGATTCTGTTCGCAGACGCGCACCTAGATTTTACTACGACTCGATGACGAAGATATTATATCGAAGGTCGTACGATGACATGCTGCTTCGATGCCTCATACCGACAGAAGCACAAGAAGCCTTGCGGGAAGCCCATGATGGTACCTGTGGCGTACACCAACCGGGACCCAAACTTTGGGACCGCCTACGAAGAATCGGCTATTACTGGCCTAAGATGGTCAGTGACACTGTTGCTTATGCCAAGCGCTGCCATGCGTGCCAGATCCACGCTAATTATATACGATAGCCGCCAGAGGCCCTGCATCCGATAGCGACCTCATGGCCATTCGAAACATGGGGCATGGATGTCGTCGGACCAATATCTCCGCCATCAGCAAAAGGGCATCGCTTCATCCTGGCGATAACCGACTACTTCTCCAAATGGGCCGAAGCAGTCCCCTTACAAGAAGTCAAGACCAGTAATGTGACAAGGTTCATCAAACACCATGTCATATACCGGTACGGCGTCCTGAGGCGCATCATCCATGACAACGGACCGCAGTTCGTTAGTCTCGCGTTCACCCGATTCTGCGACAAGTTCAGGATCCAGAACCTATCTTCCACGGCTTACAACCTATCAGCCAACGGGTTAGCCGAAGCCTTCAACAAGACGATCATCAAGATTCTGACCAAGCTAACATCTCATAGCAAGCGCGATTGGGATGAAAAGCTTGGTGAAAGCTTGTGGGCGTATCGTACTACGGTCCGCACTCCCACTGGCACCACACCGTATTCATTGGTATACGGTTGCGAAGCCGTATTACCACTTGAGATCTAGATTCCATCCTTGCAAGTCACCCTTGCGACAGAGATGTCGAGCGAGGAGAATCATCGGCAGCGTCTTGCGGAACTGGAGGCGCTAGACGAAAAGCGGCTTGAAGCTCAACAGCACATCGAGTTTTATCAAGCCCGGATCTCTAAGGTTTTCAACAAGAAGGTCAGGCACCGATCTTTCAGGAAAGGGGAATTCGTCTTAGCCGTCCGGCGGCCAATGATCCTCAACTTCAAGAAGAAAAGGAAATTCCAACCCAAATGGGAGGGTCCATTCATGATAGAGACAGTCTATTCGAACGGGGCCTATCACCTCAGCAAGTCAAATGGCGACAAGATCATGATGCCCATCAATGGCAAATTCCTGAAGAAGTACTACCCATAGTCTTCCTATACTCCGACAAGTACATGAGTATAAACTGCTCCTTCCTATACTCCGACAAGTACATGAGTATAAACTACTCCTTCCTATACTCCGACAAGTACATGAGTATAAACTGCTCCTTCCCAACCTCCGACGGGTATACGAGGCTAAACTGCTCCCTATCCTCCAACTAGTGCATGAGGCTAAACTGCTCCTTACCCTGACTTGGTCAAAACTTCCTACAAATCTTGGACCAATGATGTAGCTCCCCTCTTCGATTCCTCCTAGGAACGAAGGGACCTCTCTTCAGGAGAAAACGCTAAGACTTTGAACGATCTACGCTACTCCAACCCTCCCACTCGGTCAAACCTTTAAACAGTTAGGACCACAAGATTATCATAGTACCGAAATCTATGGTAGTCCCCTCCAAATTTCACTCGTGGGTCCTTTTCAACAGGACGCCGGGATCACTCCCACTGTCATGTTAACACTAAACCTCTGATAAATTCCCCCTCCAATCCTCGTCAATAGGATGGTGGGTCCTCAAAGTTGCCCCGATCGCAACAAATTCCTGTCATGTTAACACTAAACCTCTGACAAATTGCCCCTCTAATCCTCGTCAATAGGATGGTGGGTCCTCAAAGTTGCCCCGATCACAACAAATTCCTGTCATGTTAACACTAAACCTCTGACCAATTTCCCCCAATCCTCGTCAATAGGATAGTGGTCCTCAAAGTTGCTCCGATCGCAACAAATTCTTGTCGGGTTAACACTACACCTCGGGCGAAGGCAACCTTCTCATCCTCTTCAATAGGATGGTAGGTCCATACAACTGTCATGTTAACAATCACCTCTGATAGTCTGATCAGTCGTCACACTCGTACGTCCCTGAACGGATTGATCCTTTTCCGTGTATTCTAATTTTATTAAGAATATACGATGGGTAGTAGCCTACCATGCGATGAGCTACTGTATCAATCAATCATCACACTCATACGTCCCTGAACGATTCGATTTGGCACCGTCATTCCCGCAAATGGCGTTGTTCGTCGATGTCGGCTTACTAAGCAAGGTGCCCCTTCGACACTCCAGCCCAGTCACTCCCGCAAGTGACCGGTGAGCCCGTGAAGTCAAGGTAATCAACAAAGATGTACCTACCGACACGACTTAACAGCTTATAATCAATTTAACCCGACGCCAAGACGCTAAGGGTAGAGAAGAAATTTTAGCATCAAGCCTAAAAGAAACTTCTCGACAACTCATCATACTGAGGGGAATAGTATGGCTAGCCCGATTCGAACGGTAATCAGTAAAGGCAAATCAAACCCGTTAATAGCTGAGGGTTTGCTAAAAATCCTAAAGAGCCAGAGTAATCGAATGACACGAAAAAAAGGAGCCTAATTCTCATTCATGATGAAGAAAAGGTGACAAAATACAAAAGAGAGGGGGAGTACACCCAAGTTGAAGATCAAAATCCTCTAAGTCGCTAATTCTGTGATCCCTGATCGCCCTCCGGTGCTTTCTTCCAAGTCGGCGAATCGCTATGGATGTCTTCTTCAAGTAGTTTAAATGACATTGTGGAGCTTGTTCCTGGCCTCCCCTAAAGCCTTGTTCTTCGCCTCAAAATCGGTAATGATCAACTGCTGCTGACCCTCGAGTTCCTCCAGCTGTTTCACAGCCTGCTCGTGGACCGGTTCTTTGACGGCCAAGAAGGCCTGAAGTCTGGCAATGGTTTGCTTCACCTCCGTTATAGGTCGGGCCGTGGCTGCCACAAGAGCACTGGCTTTCTGATGCTCCTCCTCCATCATGTTACCTTCAGCGTCGATCCGCTCCACTTCTTTAGCCAGCTCGGCCTCTTCAGCCATAGCGTTCTCCAGGACCTACTGCTGTTCCTCTAGGGCAGACCGCGCACGTTCAGAGGCCAAGTCCAGAAGGTTCTTGGAGCGAAGGATGAGCAGTTATTGGACATCTCTCTCCGCTAACTCCTGGCGCCTCTAAAAAGGCGAGGCTAACTCCGTACCCATCAGAGCAGTTAGATTATCCAGGAACATTTGCAGCATTGGCTTGAGTTCGCCAAAAGGGCAGCTGCCGGCTAACACCATTTGGACGCTGTCACGAAGAAGGGTCTGAAATTCTCTGATCGTGGCTTCCACAAGCCTCTTCCTAACACGGGTAGAGGAGTATCCTCTGTGGGCGGAGCTTGAACCAGAGTGTCGCCTATAGCAACCATTTGGGTCGACGTTTCCCCTTGACCCAATGGTCCCTCTGCATGAACAGACGCCTCCTCCGCTTGAACGGACGCCTCTTCACGAATGGGCGTCTCTTCTTGAACCAACACCTCCTCCGCTCGAACGGATGCCTCTTCACGAACGGACTTCTCTTCTTGAGCCGGCACCACACCTTGAGTAAGCGCCTCCTCTTCAGAAGGAAGCACTTCAGCTTGGGTCGACCCTTTCTCGGGCGACGCCAACGCCTCCCAATCAACATCTTCTCCACCGGGGGACAAGACTGTCTCGTGATCCGAAACGTCTCCCTCATCATCCCCCAAAGAAACCTGGATGGACATGCCGACCTCACCTGCGACAAATTAAAATAAGTGTGAGTTAGTCATATGTGGTCCATCAAGTGAGGGAAAGAGCTTAGGAGCGCATACCTCCCGAGGCAAGCGGCATATCGGGCTGAGCCAGCACCTGTTGCTCGCGCGTCTCCACCAAAACCCCCGATGTAGTCACGGCAAGCCCAATGATGGGAAGGGCCTCTTCATGACGAGTTCTCTTGGCCACCTGCTCGCCAGCGGAACTCGCACCCTCTTCCCTTTGGCGTTTCGACGGAGGTGAAGGAGTGGGGATGAGAATTGACATCTGCCAAATCACCAAACTCCCTGGGAACCTCTCTCCAAACGCTCCCCGGCCCTAACCAACTCCCTGGGAACCTCTCTCTCTCCATTGAACCAAGGACAAGTTGGATCATATGGGGGATGAAAACCCGGCATAGGGACACCACCCAAATCACCAAGAAACCCTGTCCCCCAGTTCACATTAGGGGATTCCTCGGTAGGAGCTATTCCCATCTCCTCTGTCGGGGCTACTTTGACCTCCTCCCTCTGAGCCACCTCAGACCCCTCAGCACGATGGCACTCTCCCCGCTGCGGTGTGCGAGAATGACCTCCCGATCGATGCGTGCGCTCAGTCAAACAAGACGTTTGAAAGTCAAATCCCGCCGGAAAAGTGCTCACACCCCGATACCACTTACAATAGATGAGTGTGTGGTGAAGGGCATGATCCCTCAAAGGCAGCTTGAAGCGCGCATCGGTACAACCAGCATGTATCCAAAACCACCCCCGCGCTCCGTCTACCAACCCCCCTTCGAATTTCAGCTGAGGGTTGATATTCCCAACATATAGCTGATCATACCCAAACTAGCGCGAGAAGCGGCTAGGAAGGTAGGGTTTCAGGAGGCAGGATGAGCCAAAGCGAAAGATACGGTAGCCAGGCCGGATGTTAACCAGCCACCTGAAGCCGCCAAGAGTTAGGAGGGTATGCCGGTCCGTGGTAGAACCATCCCCAAGAGATTCACTGTATCCCCCACCGAAGAAATAGGAAAAGCACGGGAAGAAGTCGTAACTGCCAAAAAAGGACAACGCCTTCCTCATTTCCGCAATGTCCCGAAGCCTCCAGGAACAAGTCTCGAGCCGCTGAATGAATGGGACGAACCCGCCTTCCTGGCGCGCTACTGGAGCACTCATCAAGCACTCACAGTGTAGCACGAACCATGCCATCAGGTACGTGTATGGCAGGCTGACCCGAGGGTTTGGAGTCTTGGCGACCTCTTGTCCATCTACATCGACAAACGCGACACGACAGAATTGCGTCGACAACTTTTGAAGGCCGCTCTGTATACAGGCTGTCATTGCCGACACTAATACGTACGACCGCCCGTAGGCCAAGCAGACAGCTGGATAGACGACATCCATCGGGAGCGCCTCAAACGAGTGTGTGGGAACTACACACCTCTTCAGCCACAACATCAAGTAACCGGCCAACAGGGCCTTGCACGAGATCGGAGTCCCCGCCTGGTGATGGTAGGATCCGAAAGTAGTTCCTGCCGGGAATCCCCCTTCGTCATGCTCGAGGATCTCTGACTCGCCACTCTCAGACATCCGGCCAGTTATAATCACTGCTTCGGGCACACCAATCGGAAGAATGACCCTTTTCTTGTCATCACAGTGTGGAAACAAGTAATCCGCCCAATTCTTGTGGCTGATCCCGACGTTCCTCTTCTTGTGTCCCTTATGGTCCACTGACCCAAGGGTGTCCGGGCAAATGTGGTAGTGGTAGAGAAGCTCCCATAGAGTCTCCACCATGTGAAGGAAATAAGCTGAAAGGTGGTCGATCTCCGTTTGGTCGAGGACGTACTCCTCATATGGGAACTCCCCCATCGGCAGGCCTGATACCTCGTACATCTCATGGAGCGCCAGCCCTAACTCTC
This sequence comes from Asparagus setaceus, assembly GCA_012295165.1. NCBI lineage: Eukaryota > Viridiplantae > Streptophyta > Magnoliopsida > Asparagales > Asparagaceae > Asparagus > Asparagus setaceus. The sequence continues at coordinate 5,647,596 of CM022708.1, forward strand.
CGTTAGGCGTGTAGAAGGTACCGTTATCCGGACAGTAGAGCTCCAGGATGCTCAGGAACTGAGGGGCGTGGATCTTGACGCCGTACTGGGTGGCCCTGATGGCCCTGTACAATTCGGTGCCCTAAAGGTCAGAGTTCTCTGCCAACACAAACTCAGTAATCCTGTGCCACCAGGGGCTGTTACCGACAAAAGAATGAACCCAGCCAGGTGCTCAGAAATCCTTTGGGGGAAACTACCCCCCTGCCGCAAAGAAGCGATGATGGAAGGTCTCCGCCGCCGTCGGCGTTTCGCCCATCAGGAGCTCATTCTGCAAGAGGCCGGGATAGAGGGCACTCACATTCCTACAAGAGCCGTCGACCCCGCATCCAGCTTTTGAGCCTGTGAAAAGCCCGCAAGTGACCCCATCCTGAGTCGGGTCAGAGCCCAATTCATTTTTCGGGGAACAGAGAGCGAACGTAGCTCCACAAGCAAAAATCCCCGCATCATGTCGGGGAGGAAGTATTGGACTCCGCCGACTTCACGCAGCCACTTGCTCTCGCCTAACAGCATGACCGAGGGGTCAGCAATGGCATCCCCGAACATGAAGTCAGGCTTCCCCATCTCGCAGCGCTGGTCGCTCAACATCGCCGAATCGGTAGTTAATTCTCACAGCGTCAGATGATGCCCCTCAGATATTCGTCACCACAGCTCCACAGTCTTGTCAGCATGAACGACTGGTACGGGGTCGAGGAAACGAAATCTGGAAGGAGCCGTGAAACCCGTACCACCGGCAAGGCTAATAGCGGTGCTCTTTGGGAGGACTTCGTCAGGAAAAGCAGCTGCAAAATAAAATGAAAAGGAGTTAGAAGGGCTGGCTCACTAAACTAAAAAGCCAAGTGCTCGAAACAGACGAGCCTCTTCACAGGCGAAGCAACAGAGCTCGCCTGTCATAACAAAGCTCGCCGAACAATTGAGCTCGCCTGAAAATGAAGCTCGCCTATCGTGGCAAACCTCGCCAAGCAAACAAACTTGCCTAACGAAGGCAAGAGTTCGCTTGACAAGCGAGCTCGCCAGTATGACTAGACCTCGCCTGAGTAGACGAAGCCCATCAAGGGATGAACAAAGTTTGTCGAGTCCAGTTCCCCAACTTACCGCCGAGAGCGATGTGATGGCGCTAAGCGGCATGATAGAGGAAGAGGCCAACCCCTTCCCCTTTGAGACGGTCTTCTTCAATTTGGGAGCCATTACAATGAAGTCGAAAACCTGGGTTTTTCTCTGAAAACTAGAGTAACGGAATTTCGAAAGCACAGTGGCTTTTCAGCGGAGGAGATGAGGGCTTTATATAGGCAAATCTCAACGGCTGAGATACGCCGGCTCAAATAGATCTCAATGGCTGAGATTCGCCAGTTAGCACGAACCTCGACATGATCCCCCGCCCGAGTGAACGGACCAGATCGAAGGCGCCGCCAAACCAACGGCTCGGATCTAGCGCGTGAAGACGAGGCCTGTCAGATCACATTTAATGTGATCTGACACACCCACGATGCCCCAGCTAGTGGACACATGGCCCGTATCGTTTCGAGGCACGAAGCTCGTCAGGCAACGCTTAGAACTCGCTCGAGGCGCAAGCTCGCCTGCCAAATGGTTCGAGCCCACCTAAAGTTGAACTCGCCTGCCAAATAGCTTATGCTCGCCCAAGATTGAGCTCGCTTGCCAAATGGCTTGAGCTCGCCCAAGATTGAGCTCGCCTGCCAAATGGCTTGAGCTCGCCCAAAATTGGGCTCTCCTGATGACCTTCACTTGAACTCCATGAAATACAAGATGAAGCTTCATCACACAACAAGAGTTTGAGACAATATATTCAAACAAAGTTATGACAAACACATGCAAACAAAAGTCATAACCACGCCTTTGAGCAAAGAGAACGTAAGCGTCTCAAAACCTAAACAACATCACCGACCTGACTGGCGCCTAACAAATTAGATTCACCTACGTGACACCTAGTCGCTATCAAAATCTTTGCTCGTAGAAACCCAGGGGTCCTTCTTCAAGCGCCACTTCAAATGCCGAACAGTATTACGAAGAGCGCGACATTCAAGGCTCCACACATCCCTGTCACGGTCCAGTTCTCGCCAAGCTGCTGATTGGTTGCGAAAGATGCCCTCGAGCATCTCCATCTCAGTCAATAGTAGCTCAGTCAAGCGGCGGAGTATGCGAAGCTCGTTCGTAGGACGCCCTTGGACTTGGGCCAACTCCTGACGTAGTCTCACGATCTCGGCGCTCCAATCAAGGGGCACCCCCGGGGCAGACGGCGTCAGTGCGGCCATGAAGTTGCAAATAAAGAAGAAGGAGATAAAGTGGTGAGTAAGATAATCCACCATTTATAGCCCCTTCAAGTCATTGATGGGACCGGACAAAGAGGCTAAGTCCTAGCCTACAAACTTGGTCAAAGCCTTAGCGAATCTCGCAGAAGGCACAAATCAAGAGGGAAGTCAAACCCGCACAAAGTTCGAGCCAACTCAATCGAAAGCTTAAGCTCACCTAACAGATAAGCGAGCTCGCTAGAAGCTTGAGTTCACCTGAGCTCACGCGAAGTTTGAGCTCGCCTGAACTCGCCCATAGCTTGAGTTCACCTAAGCTCACCCAAAGTTTGAGCTCGCCCAAGGCTTGAGCTCGCCTAAGGTTCAGGCTCGTCTAAATATGAAGTTAGCTCAAACCTCATCGAATTCTCTCTCAAAAGACTCAGCCCATTCATGACAATGAAGGGACAAACAAACATAGAGCTTCATTTGGCAAGAGATTTTGAGACACTACATTCAGACATGATTGTGACAATACATTCGAACAAAAGTCGCAAAGAAACAAAAAACACATCTCAAAACCAAGGCTCAGGCCTGTCGGCCTGGTCCAACACCAGAAACGATCGCGAGTTCGGTAGCGGCTAACTCCTCCCGGTTTGCCTTGACCTGAACCTCTGCTTCCTCCTGAAGCCTGTCCTCAGAAAGCGCAGCAACGGAAGCTTCCTCTTCGCGATGCAATGTGTGAAGGGCTTGCAATGCTTTCGTGAAGGCGCGATGGACGCTGATGCTCTCGCGCCGGAGGTCCTCCAGGGTCGGCTGCCTCTGGGTGGGTTGAGCGCTCGTGCGAGCAACGCTAGAGGTGTAAGCCCCCATCTCACTCTGCAAACGGTGTTGTCGCTCACAAAGGTTCGCGACAATCGCCTCTTGCTCCAGTATGCGTTTCGTTCGAGCCTCGCGTTCCCGCATTATTCTGACTCGAGCTTCCCCTATGAGGCTCCACACCTCGTGTGGGTCATCAAAGACCAGCCCTTCCAAACGGTGCGCAAGGCTCTCCCAGTGGACAAGCTTCCAGTCACAGCGTGTGGCTAGCAGATTACCGCCAACACGCTGAACCTCTCCTAAGCAGCTTACCAATGAGGGATAGAAGTCTGTGAAAGTTCCCCACCCGACACCAATGGCGGAGATCACCTATTTCAAAGCATTCTCCAACCACTGGAGAATGCCCCTCACAGTACTGGAGTCAGGGTCAGCAGGCCCTTAATCCGAAACAATCACAGTGAGAGGTTGAATCTGAGGAAGGAGCCCATCGTGGTCAACAGTCGGCTCCCATCTGTAACCTCCTATGTTAGCCGGGTCAGGAAAACCAGGCTTGCACTGAGGCTGAGGAGTGTGTGACCAGAAAGGTGCGGGTTTAGTTCGCTCCTCCCCCTCATCATCAGAGAGCACGATAGGATCGGGGTTCGAAGGCCTAGCCCTAGAAGAACTCCTTCTACAAGCCAATGCCTCGTAACAATTTGCCTCTTCTGCAGTGAGAGGCCTCTTCCCAGAAGACCTCAAATTGCGAGACCTACTGAGAGGAACCTCCTCTTGAGCTGCGCGATAAAAAATAATATGTTAGGAATATTGACCCAAAAAGGACTAGCCTTGAAAACAGGAGAGGCCGAGGGCTACGAGCGAGCCATATCATGCAGGCGAGCTAACGAAATTCGCCTGACAGGGCAAAACCCGCCAGACAAGACAGAGCTCGCCTGACAAGCAAGCTCACCTGAAAGTCAAGACTTCGCCTGAGTAGGCGAAGCCCGCCACAGATGAACAAAAATTGTTCATCTTCTGGTCTCCTCCTCGATACTTACCAGAGGGAGTTTGAGCCACATCGTCAGTGGCGGCGGTTGCGTCGGCGTCACGGGATGAAGAGGGAGCATGCATCCTTCCTTTGGAGACGGTCTTCTTGAAGGCCATGGCGAGTTCAAGAATGAGAGCTTCAGTTCTCTTCTTTAGGAGCTTGAGCAAAGGGAATCAAGAGTACAGTAGCCTCTCGACGAAGGTGACGATTGACTCTTATAGAGCAATCTCAACGGGTGAGATTCGACAGCTCACTCGATCGGAGAGATCACAACGGATAGCATTCTGCACGAACGGCCAAGATTTGATGGTTGGAAGCACGATCTCACCCCCAAGCAACGGGCGAGATCAGAGCGCCGCTGAGTTGACGGCTCGCATTGAGTGCATGAAGACGAGACGTCGCTCGTCAGATCACATTTAATGCAACCTGACACGCACGCACGCACCGCCACAACAGGCGAGCAGACACGTGTCTTATCTCGCCTGGCAATCTTTTAGAGCTCACCCGAAGCACGAGCTCGCCCAAACTTCGCCAAGTTCGCCTGAAGAAACTCAGGCCATGTGAAGATGACCACATGCACCTAGGCCAGTGACTCTCTTCATTCAAAGTGTCCCAGACCACATCCAATTTGATTTAGGTCTGAAAACTTTGAAGGGGTCTTGTAGGCGGGAAAAATCGCCAACCCCGCCAGTCAATGGTTTGAGTTTGCCTGCAAGAGTTCAACAACCGCTTGAAAGACGAACTCACCCGCATGAAGGCGTCACGCCCGTTGAACTCACCTACGTGAGTTCAACATCGCCTGTTAAGAGAACTCGCCTGCGAGCAGCCCAACCGCGCCTGAGTGCTTCGTTCGCCTGCGAATCGATCACACCTACAAGAGGCCCGCCAGTTGACCTCGCCCATGCTCCAAGCACGCCTGCAAGAGGCCCACCAGTTGACCTCGCCCGTGCTCCAAGCACGTTTGCAAGAGACCCGCCAGTTGACCTCGCCCATGCTCCAAGCACGCCTACAAGAGGCCCGCTAGTTGACCTCGCTCGTGCCCCAAGCACGTCTGCAAGAGGCCCGCCAATTGACCTCGCCCGTGCTCCAAGCACGCCTGCAAGAGGCCCGCCAGTTGACCTCGCTTGTTCAACAAGCCCGCCTACAAGCTCGCCTGAGCATTCAAAAGGCTCGCCTGACCATTCCAAAGGGCTCGCCTGCTTGGACTACGCAAATGGCTGCTTGTTGGTGGAGGTGGGCCCATCCATTTTCCACGTCCTGGGTAATGATGAAGCATGGCTCTCATTACCTCTATAGTGGTCACATCCCACAGCTAGAGGAGGGCATGGTGCTCCTTACCCGTCAGTGGTCACATCTCACAAGTCAAGAGGGGTGGCCCTTACCATCCCTCTGCTTATTTATAAGCCTCCTTGGCCAACAAGGAAAAGGTGGGGCTGGGAAGAAAGGGCTTGCTGGCTGGCTAAGGAAAGAAAACAAACTGAGCAAGAGCTTAGATTGTTGAAGTAGACTCTGATAATCATAATTTTATTATAATTTTATACCCTTATTACCTATTTAATATGAATAAATATCCTGCTAACAATTATTTTTATCTTAAATTGCAGGATAATGAAGTATTATTGAATAAAAGCCCAAATGACTCAAATTCTCTGATTTTCTACCTATTTTTAAAGCCCACATATGAAGACAAACGAAGGCCCAATATACAAAGAAGATCCAAGAAGAAATTCGTGCAAAAAAAGGAAAAAATAACAAAGTCGGTTTATACCGATCGGTTAATAACCGGTTGGCTAACCGATCGGTGATAGTGCCGATTCACTCGCAGATTTCTTCCTGCTTTTGGCTTGGTTTGATCCGACGGCTCACATTAACTTCAAGTAGGGTATAAATAGGGTAGTATCCGAGGGTTTAGATGTGTGAATTATTTTGTAAGACTCCTTTTGGAGAGGAGGGTTACTCTTAATTGAGAAGACCTTCCACAAATTGTAAATTTTTATTCTTCAATAAATAAAATTCTTCACCCCTTCAATTTCTTCTTCTTCTTCTTCGTGTCCAAGGACCAAAAGGAGGATGAGTTGATGTTGAGAAGTTACAGGTTTCTTTTCTTTTCTTTTCTTTTTATTTTCCTTTTGTTTATTTAATTGCATTGTAGTTTAGATTTACTTTTATGCAATTTAGTGTAGATTTATTTCCTTGCAATTAGTTTAGAATTTTCTCCTCTTTATATTTCTTTTCTTTTATAGTTTAATTCTCTTTCTTTCTATCTTCTTTTTATTTTGATTTTGTTATGGTCATAACCACTAATTAGTGACTAGAGGAGAAAACCGAGTGTTAATCTAAGTGAACACCCTTTGTTCGACACCGGCTGACATCGGCGTAATTCCGACCGGCCGTGGCTGTAAAGATAGCGCTAGGTCCCTCAAATTCTTCCATTGGGAGCGACATGAGGGTCGGCACAGGTCGGCCTTCCGACCTCAGTCCCCACTTCTCAGCTCTCCCCTTGAGAACGACCTGAGAACCATCGCAGGTCGGCCTTCCGACCTCAAATCCTCATCAGTTCCTCCTTTTGGAGCAACTCAAGCAACGCTGCCGGACAGCCCCCCAATCTCGACTTCACTCTCTCAAAGACCTTCTCCTGACCTACGTGGCTCCCCTCTTACAAACGACGGCAACACAAAACCAAGTTCCGACAATACGTCTAATTCGCATTAAATGCACTGCCACAGTGCCATAATTCCTCCACGCCACAAGATGGGTGTACTTGACTAATACGCAGCGGGCGCAGCCTCATCTCATTAATATTAAATGACCAGCGTCATCCCTCGAGATCACCCATAATCTGCCATCTGTCCCAGCGGCCACGTCGGCTAGCAAGAGGAATAAACTTCCAATCATCGGGCGACGCGTGGAGGAGAGAGCTGACTCATCAGAGTTTTCTCCCTTAAGCAGAAAGACAAGAATGCCCTCGCAACCCTAAGTATAAATAACGGTGTAAACTGATAACTAGGTAAGCTCTCTCTTCTCAGTGCATTCCACCCACAAATTTCTTTAAAAAACCTATACTAACTTGACCGTCGGAGGGACCACCGGAGATCCCAACTCCACCCTTTCCACAAGTTCTTTTCAGCTGTAGGCGAGCCATCCCACCGGAGCACCACCACCGGATATAAGAAGGAAAAGCGAGCTCCTCTCTAAAAGCTAAGCTCATACCGAGATTAGTGACTGTGATTTCATACATCAACAGATTTCATAAAGATGTGTAACTAACCTCTTGTAAGGATCTAGTTTTGTATGAAACTAGTCTAATCTTTCTTTATAGTTATGAATTACTCTCTTGTGCTTAAAAAGATCATGTTTAGGTTAATCAATTAGAGAATTAATCGATAGAAGAAGTATTTGATAATCTATGCTTGCCTTAAAAGTGGTAGGATAGAGTATGCTAATGAATTCTAGGATTACTATCTTGTTGTTACTCTTCTCATGAATTTGTATTTTACTTAGATGAATTTTAGGATAGGCTATGCTTGCCTTCAAAGAGGTAGGATAGACTATACCCATCTAATCTATAGTAAAATAAGATTAAAAGAGAATGATTTATAATTATTAAGTGAGATTAGCTAGTGGATTCAATTCTAGATTCCTTCATATCTCTAATTGAATTCTCATCATTTGATTTTGATTTCTCTTCACTCTTTTCTTTCTCAATTTCGTTTTCTTTTTAGATTGTACATAACAATTCTCACAACCAACTTTCACCATGTTTTTCTTTTCTTTTGAATAAACTCCAAATTGTCGCACGTATAACTTGATAAGAACCAATTTGATTAACTTCCTATTTCCCGTTCCTCGTGGGATCGACAATCTTAAATACTATAACTTGATACAGGTTGTGCACTTGCAGCTCTTAAAGGTAAACACTCGAAATTACCCATCAAGTTTTTAGTGTCGTTGCTGAGGAATGGTGTTAAGTAGGATTTTATTTATTTTGGTTCTTGACTTGTGTGTTTTTCTTTTGTGAAGGAACTTGAAGAATCAAGATTTAGAGTTGAAGAATCAAGATTGAAGATTTGCCTCCAACGAGGCTTTGGATAGCGATTGCGTGGGTAACTTCTTTCTAGTATTTTCAATTCTACCCTTTAGATAGTTCATTCACGTTAGAGACAATTAGGATAAAAAAGTAAAAATATAAAAAAAAAAGATTTTTGTCTTTGTCGACCATAAAAAAAAGAGATTTTTGTTTTTGCATCCTTTTTAGTTGCTTTTAATTTCTAGGGTTGCATCTCATATAATAGTAGGAATTCATCAAAGTGATTTGAGCATCTTGATTTGGCACACACTTGAAAATATCTTTAAGGGTAAAACCCATTAATCAAGATAAGGTGAGGGATTTCATCACCCTTTCCTTAGCCCAAAAATCGCTAATTCCTTACTACACATACCCAAGCCTCTTAAAACTGATTAGACGTTGGCCCCTAAGGATTCGAGCTCAATAAGGAACAAGAAATCTTGAGTGAACCGTTCTAAAGTTTATTTGAATTAATTGGTGTCTAAGGCAAGGTTTAGGGGTTGCGTAAAGCGCCCTGCAAGGAACGAGGTACTTAATTGATCTTTGATCTCCCTCTAGTACTATCCTTACCTGGCTAATTACCCAAGTAAACTTTAATCTTTTCACTTAGGAATTTTTGGTTAGGAGCTGGTCTAAGTCGAGTTTAGGCTTAACCCTAGAATTAGGGTGATTGAAAAGTGATTGTTTTGATTTGTTTTTAGTTAGTTGTTCTTTCTCTTTTTCTTACCATTTTCTTAATTTTTTCTCTTTTCCTTTTTCTTTAAAAAAAATTGACTTTGGTGTATGCAAACTTGGGTTAGGGATAATACAAATCGCTTAATTCGTCTTGATCCATCATCTGAACCTAACGAAATAGCCAACCCTCCGTTCTTCAAGATATATGCTACCCAACTAGGAATGCAATTTCTTCATGCATTAAGCTCCCCGAGGTCACTAGAACCAACTTCGAACTTAGACCGCATCGCATAAACATGCTCCCAAAATTCTTAGGAGTCGAAACAGAAGACGCATACATCTTTATCTCCGAATTTGAAGAAGTCTGCCTTATGATTAAAATGAAGGACTTATCCGAGGATGCAATCAAGCTTCGATTTATCCCTTTTGCACTTAAGGACAAAGCAAAAAATGGTTGTACAGCTTACCCATAGATTCCATTTCAACTTGGGGTGAATTTGTAAAAGTCTTCCTTAAAAAAATTTTCCCCATTCACAAAACGGTCAAGCTTAGAAACAACATTCAGAACTTTAGAATTGTTCTAGGGGAACCCTTTGGAAGTACTTCGATAGATTTAAGGACCTACTCATCTAATGTCCTCACCATGGTCTAGAGAAATGGCGCCTATGCCAAATTATCTATGAAGGATTGGATTATTCTTCAAAAACATTCTTAGAATCTATGTGTCAAGGGGATTTCATGAAGAAAAACGCCGACGAAGCCTGGAATTTCTTAGAAAACATGTCCGAAAAAACCATGCAGTGGGAACATTGTGATCACAAATCGTCATCAGTTCCCCAATCCAGTTCTAAAGGTCTTTTCTTAGAGTCAAACATAGCCTCAGAAGCTAAGATGGCTACCATTCTGCGTAGGTTAGAAGCTTTAGAGACTAGGGAACAAGCTCCAACTCAGATCAAACAAGTTTCTTCCTCAGGTTGTCATAACTGTCTGTCCACAGCTCATGTTTCGGAGGAATGTCCTCTCTTAGGAAACACTCACTCCTTAGAACAGATGAACGCTGCATTCCAGCATCCCAGAAATAATCTATTTTCTCCAACCTACAATCCGGGTTGGAGAAACCACCCAAATTTTGCATGGAATCAAGGAAATTACTCCGGTACTCAAAACTTCAATCCGGCTTCAAATCAGCAAATTCCTAGGGGAAACACAGTTCAGTTCAATTCACCAAACAATTTCCATCAATCCAGTCTACCGTTTTCAAACCAGAATCTCCCTCATCAAACGGTAAATCCCCCGAGTTCTGATAAACGTCTTGGTGTCTTAGAAAAGGGTTTAGAAGCGATGATGAAAGCCACTTCACAAACAACCAACACTCTAAATTCCTTCATGCAAACAATCGGCCAAGTGCTCAGCTCGAACACCCAAGCCATCGCCAGGTTAGAAACCCAACTTGGGCAGCTAGCTAATGCCGTGAGCGAAAGAGAGAAAGGAAAATTCCCAAGTCAACCTGTTGTTAACCCTAGGGACACTCGAGAAAACCCAAATCAACCAGCACGTAAATGCAGTTCACACGTTGCGATCAGGAAAGCGAGTAGATAACCAAGTCGAAATGCCATCAGAAACAAATCCCTCTTCTGTTCAACACACCCCTTCTAATGAAACAACTCCATCCGATGACCACCAAGCTGAAATAGAGACTGAGCCTAATCTAGAGAGATACAAGCTCACTGCTCCCTTTCCAAATAGACTTAGACCTAGGAAACACTCTCCCCAGGTAGAGAAAATCTTAGAAATTTTCAAACAGGTCAAAGTCAACATCCCTCTTCTCGACGCAATTGAACAAATTCCTTCATATGCAAAATTCTTAAAAGACTTATGTACTAAGAAGATATCCACTAATGTTCCTAAGAAGGTCTTTTTAGCTGCCAACCTCAGTGAAATGTTTTCAAATCCTATACTCTTAAAATATAAGGATCCTGGTTGTCCCACTATTCCATGTGTAATAGGAAACACCGGCATTGATAAGGCACTCTTAGATTTAGGAGCCAGTGTAAACCTTCTTCCCTATTCAGTCTATCAACAGCTAGATGTAGGAAAACTTAAACCAACACGTTGCACCCTACAATTAGCTGATCGATCCTTAAAAATTCCGAAGGGAGAGGTAGAAGACGTTTTGATCAAAGTTGGAGAGTTCATTTTTCCTGTTGATTTCATTGTCTTAGAAACACAACCGGTTTCCAATCTCAAAGGTCAAATACCAGTCATCTTAGGTAGACCATTCTTAGCAACCTCCAACGCTTTGATCAATTGTAGAACTGGTCAAATGAAGCTATCTTTTAGAAATATGACGGTTGATCTCAATATTTTCAACTTAGGAAAATAACCTAGTGATCCAACTGATCAACCCATAGAGGTGAACTTCATTCAGGGAATTTCTAGTGAGCAACAAGAGGAAGAGTGTGAGTCCGATCTCTATTTTTCTGACCTAGTCTTAGAAGAGACCATCGATGATGAAATAAGGATAGATCCACAAATTAATCACGTTTCCACAATCGGCTGGCAACGAGAACCCTTACATACAGAACCTCGAACCCAACTTCGCCCATCCATTGAGGAACCCCCAAAGTTAGAGCTCAAACCCTTACCCGAAAATCTTGAGTACGCCTACTTAGGGGAGAATGAGAGTCTACCAGTCATCATTTCTGCTAATTTGACACCTGGTCAAAAAGAAGCCCTACTAGCCGTTTTAAGAAAGAATAGGGAAGCGATTGGATGGTCCATGGCCGATATCAAAGGCATTAGTCCTACAATTGTGCAACACCGAATCCATCTGCTAGACGATGCCAAACCTACTAGAGATCCTCAACGTAGGTTAAACCCAGTCATGAAAGAAGCCGTTAGGAAAGACATTCTGAAATATCTTGATCATGGAATCATTTATCCCATTTCCGATAGCTCTTGGGTGAGTCCAGTCCACGTAGTTCCGAAGAAATCTGGGATCACCGTGATCCAAAATGATGATGAAGAGTTGATCCCCACTCGAATCCAAACTGGATGGCGAGTCTGTATAGACTATAGAAAACTTAATTTGGCCACCCGGAAGGACCACTTCCCCCTTCCATTCATTGATCAAATGTTAGAACGTTTAGCCGGTCACGAATTCTATTGTTTCTTGGATGGATATTCAGGATACAATCAGATTCCCATTGCCCCTGAAGATCAGGAAAACCACATTTACATGTCCATAAGGAACCTTTGCTTATCGACGCATGCCTTTCGGGCTGTGCAACGCACCCACCACGTTCCAACATTGTATGATTAGTATTTTCTCCGATATGGTAGAACAGTTCCTAGAAATCTTCATGGATGATTTTTCTATTTTCGGTGACTCCTTCTCAGAGTGTTTGCATCATCTTGAACTGGTCATGTCGCGGTGTAGGGAGAAAAATCTAACTCTAAATTGGGAGAAATGTCACTTCATGGTCAAACATGGCATTGTCTTAGGGCATGTAGTTTCAAATAAGGGAATTGAAGTCGATAAGGCTAAGGTAGATCTCATTTCCAACCTTCCTCCTCCCAAAAATGTCAAAGATATCAAATCATTTCGGGCCATGCGGGATTTTATCGACGTTTCATCAAAGATTTTAGCAAGATTGCTAGACCCTTAACCAATCTCTTAGTCAAGGAAACATCATTTGACTTCTCCCATGAGTGCCTCAAAGCTTTCGAGTATCTGAAAAAGGTGCTGACCGCAGCCCCTATCATTCATCCTCCCGACTGGACCTTACCCTTCGAACTGATGTGTGATGCATCTGATTCCGCAATTGGTGCTATCTTAGGACAACGAATTGAAGGGAAGCTTCACGTGATCTATTACGCCAGTAGGACTCTAAATGATGCCTGTAAATTATTCTGTCACAGAGAAAGAGTTTCTAGCCAGTAGTTTTCGCCCTAGAAAAATTCAGGTCCTACCTCATAGGTTCTTTGACCAAAGTCTTCACTGATCATGCTGCACTTAAGTATCTAGTTGACCAAGAAAGATGCTAAAGCTAGGCTCATTCGATGGATCCTTCTGCTTCAAGAGTTCGATATTCAAATTCTAAATAGAAAAGGAACTGAAAACCCTTTAGCCGATCATCTTTCTAGGCTCCCAAATGCACCAACATCAATTGTCCCAATCAATGAACATTTTCCAGATGAACAACTCCTACTAATTCAATCTGTTCCGTGGTTTGCTGACATGGTAAATTATTTAGTCACAAAACAGATCCCCCCTCATTGGTCTAAACAGGATAGATCTCGCTTTCTTTCCCAGGCGAAATATTTCTACTGGGATGATCCATATCTGTTTAAATACTGTCCTGATCAGATTTTTAGGAGGTGTATTCCAAGTGAGGAAACTAGGAGTGTTCTAGCATTTTGTCATGAGTATGCGTGTGGGGGTCACTTTGGCGCAAGAAAAACAGCTGAGAAAATTCTTCAATGTGGTTTCTATTGGCCAACTCTGTTCAAAGATTCGTATGAGTTCTGCAAGGCTTGTAATCGCTGTCAACTCTTAGGAAAAGTTACTAGACGAAATATGATTCCCTTACAACCCATCTTAACAGTTGAACTTTTTGATTTATGGGGTATAGATTTCATGGGACCATTCCCAAATTCTTTTGGAAATATCTACATTCTAGTGGCGGTAGAATACATGTCAAAATGGGTTGAAGCGGTAGCTTGCAAAACTAATGACAATAAGGTTGTTGTCAAGTTTTTGAAAGAAAATATTTTTTCCCGATTTGGAGTGCCCCGAGCTATCATTAGTGATAATGGTACACATTTTTGCAATCGTTCCTTTGAGGCCTTGATGAGGAAATACTCGATCACACACAAATTGTCAACTCCTTATCATCCCCAAACCAGTGGTCAAGTAGAGGTCAGAAATAGACAGATCAAACAAATTTTAGAGAAAACTATAAATCAAAACGAAAAGATTGGTCTATTAAACTCTGTGATACTTTATGGGCATATCGAACAGCTGTCAAAACTCATCTAGAAATGTCACCATACAAACTCGTGTTTGGAAAAGCCTACCATTTACCAGTTGAGTTAGAACACCAAGCAATGTGGGCAATTAAACAACTAAATCTTGATCTAGACTCTAGAAAAGAGAGAATGCTTCAATTGAATGAGTTAGAGGAAATTCGAAATGATGCATACATAAATTCCAAAATTTATAAAGAGAAAACCAAGATTTTTCATGATAATTCAATATTACGGAAAAATTTCACAAAGGGACAAAAAGTTCTACTTTATAATTCAAGGTTACACATTTTTCCCGGTAAATTACGATCACGATGGACAGTCCGTTTATTGTTAATCAAGTTTTCTCACATGGGGCTATCGAGATAGAAGATCCTAAAAATGGTTATCTTTTCAAAGTGAATGGCCAACGATTAAAACCATTTTTAGAATTTTCTACACTCGGAGAGGAGGAGGCATTGGCACTGCATGAACCTCACTATCTGTAAATAAAAAAATAATAAAAAAATAAATAAAAATAAAAAAAAATTGTACAAAAAATTTGTTATTTTTCTTCTTCACTCCCTTATACCAAAGGTAATTGCAGATCTTCTTTTATCATTGTTCGAAGCTAGCCGAACTAATGTAAGTACTTCAATTACTATCTGTTTTTACTTTGTGCAGCATCGAGTTTGCATTGAGGACAATGCAAAATTTAGGTGTGGGGGTGGGAATTAGTCATTTTTGCTCTTTATCTTAGTTATTTTTCCTTTTCTTTTTACCATTTTTTTGTTCTTAAAAAAATGAAAAAAATTTTAAAAAAAATAGTCACTTGCCAACTTAATAGAGTTGATTAATAATTGATCTATTTGATAGAATTTGAGTCTTCTAATCCTTAGTTAGTTCTATACTCAAGTTTATCTTTTATGATAACTCCAAATAAATTTCTTAAGGAATGATTTTCAAAGTAGTATACTTCACTTATGTTTTAACTTAAATGTTTAATTAAGAGTGATGAAATTTTTGCATGCTTAGCTTAGAGTGGAAAATAATTCTTCAAGTTGTCTTAGTCCAAATATTGTTCAGAACATATATACATATATATTATACTAACTTAACAAAAAGAAGAGTGCGGAAAATGGGCACCATAAAAAAATTAAAATCTTCGGGGGTTTCATTTTATTAAGCCTAAGTTGACTGAGTAATTAAGCCCGGGGAGTATTTTTATGCTTAATGACCTATACCCAACTGGGTAGGGATCCATTGGCCTAAAGCTCGCTAAATAGTCACTTAGAAAGCCCGATTAAAAAGAACAAACCCACCGAGGACAAATAAAAAAAAACTAACTGAGTTTTTGTATAGATGTGTATATGTTCTTGAAGAATTAAAATTGACTATAAGACTTGAAAGTTGTTTAAAACAAAGAGTTAGCATGTTCCTTTCAAAACTTTTTGAATTTAATTTTTGAGTTAAACTTTGTTTTGTATCACTATGATGGAAGGATTTTCTTAAGAAAATTACATTGGAGTTATGATAAAAACGTTTTCTTGAGTATTAACCAACTTCAATTAGAATTCTTGAATATAACTGATGAATTAATTATTTCATTAACTCTTTAAATTGGCAAGGTGACTGAATTTTGTGGGTATATTCACTGCAAACCCTCACGAGATCAAGAACTCGCCCAATCGGGTAACCTGGGTTTAAAGGCTTGTTGTATGCTAAATACAACCGCGATTCCTGCGAAAGTGAGTTAGGTTTTCTTTTTATTTTCTTTGTTAGAGGACTAGCAAAAGTTTAGGTGTGGGGGTATTTGATAATCATAATTTTATTACAATTTTATACCCTTATTACCTATTTAATATGAATAAATATCCTGCTAACAATTATTTTTATCTTAAATTGCAGGATAATGAAGTATTATTGAATAAAAGCCCAAATGACTCAAATTCTCTGATTTTCTACCTATTTTTAAAGCCCACATATGAAGACAAACGAAGGCCCAATATACAAAGAAGATCCAAGAAGAAATTCGTGCAAAAAAAGGAAAAAATAACAAAGTCGGTTTATACCGATCGGTTGGCCAACCGGTTGGCTAACCGATCGGTGATAGTGCTGATTCCGAATTCTGGCAGATTTCTTCCTGTTTTGGCTTGGTTTGATCCGACGGCTCACATTAACTTCGTTAGGGTATAAATAGGGGTAGTATCTGAGGGTTTAGATGTGTGAATTATTTTGTAAGACTCCTTTTGGAGAGGAGGGTTACTCTTAATTGAGAAGACCTTCCACAAATTGTAAATTTTTATTCTTCAATAAATAAAATTCTTCACCCCTTCAATTTCTTCTTCTTCTTCTTCGTGTCCAAGGACCAAAAGGAGGATGAGTTGATGTTGAGAAGTTACAGGTTTCTTTTCTTTTCTTTTCTTTTTATTTTCCTTTTGTTTATTTAATTGCATTGTAGTTTAGATTTACTTTTATGCAATTTAGTGTAGATTTATTTCCTTGCAATTAGTTTAGAATTTTCTCCTCTTTATATTTCTTTTCTTTTGTAGTTTAATTATCTTTCTTTCTATCTTCTTTTTATTTTGATTTCATAAAGATGTGTAACTAACCTCTTGTAAGGATCTAGTTTTGTATAAAACTAGTCTAATCTTTCTTTATAGTTATGAATTACTCTCTTGTGCTTAAAAAGATCATGTTTAGGTTAATCAATTAGAGAATTAATCGATAGAAGAAGTATTGGATAATCTATGCTTACCTTAAAAGTGGTAGGATAGAGTATGCTAATGAATTCTAGGATTACTATCTTGTTGTTACTCTTCTCATGAATTTGTATTTTACTTAGATGAATTTTAGGATAGGCTATGATTGCCTTCAAAGAGGTAGGATAGACTATACCCATCTAATCTATAGTAAAATAAGATTAAAAGAGAATGATTTATAATTATTAAGTGAGATTAGCTAGTGGATTCAATTCTAGATTCCTTCATATCTCTAATTGAATTCTCATCATTTGATTTTGATTTCTCTTCACTCTTTTCTTTCTCAATATCTCTAATTGAATTCTCATCATTTGATTTTGATTTCTCTTCACTCTTTTCTTTCTCAATTTCATTTTCTTTTTAGATTGTGCATAACAATTCTCACAACCAACTTTCACCATGTTTTTCTTTTCTTTTGAATAAACTCCAAATTGTCGTGACGATAACTTGATAAGAACCAATTTGATTAACTTCCTATTTCCGCTCGTGGG